>ML685772.1:8365274-8572081 GCA_007922175.1 Pelusios castaneus | reverse complement strand
CTGGCTGGGATAATTTAGGGGGAGTGGTCCTGCTTTTTAGCAGGGGGTTGGACTAGATGACCTCGTGAGGTCCCTTCCAACCCTATTATTCTATGATATCCTAAATGCCTAGTTTAGTTGTTCATATTTAACGAAACTCAGTTTTCCTGACTCTGCCCCTCCCCAATACCTAATGTAAAAATAAAGGTGTGACATCTGATGTAATATTAATCTAAATATTAGCTAGTTAGCTAACTGGGTTCTTTACACTTTTGATTGCAAAAATGCTAGTGAGCAACAGTTACTGTATATAAAAGTTGTAGGTCATCTCATAAAATGTGACCAAAATATTCAAGAAACAGTTTGTTCTGTGTTTAGATTTATGAAAAAAATGTACATCAGGACAGAAGAACTGATGAATTTGTCAATTTAAGCATGAATTACCATCTTGTGTTGCAGTTAGCTAGGATGACTTGATCAGGAAATGTCATTGTCCTCTAAAGGCCCATGTGGAACGTGTCAAGGTCACCTCGAATTCAAACTGCTGTGCACTAGATCCTGGCAGTCAGTATATAGTAAAAGTCATTCTCATTGCATGTGTTTAAACGACTCTTTTAGAATGTTATTTAGAATAAGGACATATTGAATGGCTGGCCAAATATGGTGGGCTGGTGTATCAGCTCACAGATAGTGTACTGCACTTGAAATAATAGAAGCAGCGCTGTCTCTCCTGTGAGTAGGGTGGCAGAACATTTTTTTAATCACCTAACAATACACGATAAAACATGCCACAGTGCGAAGGATCTGCTGAAAAGTAAGACAAGCATATTTTTCCTCAAAACATGGTTGCAGGAGTAGTATACAATGATAACATGGACATTTAAGAAGACAAAAACAGAGCTAGAGCTGCTGATAAATATACAGATTAAAAATCTCAGATCGGGTGACTTTTCCATTTAGAATCTTTGAGTGACTCAGTTGAAATCCCTGGTAAGGTTAAACACATCAAGCAGGCACACTACTGTTCCAACAGGCCAAGCAAGAAACAGCTTGGCATTTTTAAAAAAGGTGGACAGGAATTATCCTATTTAGGACTATATCAAAGTGCTTTATATGTTACTTAATTATCACAACACCATTGTGAAATAGGTAAAAATTAGAGCTAGTGGCGATATGGGAGTTTGTCTGGTGGAAAATTTCAGCTTTTTGGCAAAAACTCAAACATTTGGACAAAAAGTAAAAATTTCAATTTGGAAATGCTGCTGCAGTGCCTCCTGGGACTTGTAGTTCTGGTGTCTCATGCCTCTTATTGTCCTCTATGGGCTGGAGGAGCATCACAGTCTGTTGTGTAGCACAAACTCCCCAATTGCTCAACTGCTGTGGTGCATCATAGGAGATGTAGTATAGCTGGGGATTAGAAGATTTAATGGCTTGCTGTTATACAGCATGCATTATATCAATCATTATTGGAGGTTAGTGAGGAATATTTTTTTAATTTAATAAAATTGCTTTTTAAAAGACATTAAATTACTTGGCTTAGTTACTTTTTTCATTGCCCTTTCCTTAGGAAGATATGCTGAAAAGCCTCGTAAAAGCAACAGTTAACGGTAGTGGCAACCCACTAAAACACTCCTGAATGGCACAGCAGTCTCTAACAAGATGTTTTTGTAGTTTCCTTTGTAACTAAACACCATAACAATATTCCACAAGTATAGACTATTTCAGGTTTGAAAAAGCAAGGCTATAAGGTTTTTAATAGTGACTACGCTAAGTGACAAGCCACTAAAGGAAGTTAGGCATGCGACGTGTTTTTCTCTTTACCAAAAGAAACGTCATCCAATACCACATAATTCCTCTTGCTGGCTGAACATCTGAGAGTGAACTCTTTGCTTCATGGCAGTCTATGGTGTTTTCCCATTGATTTTACTAGGGGCGAGGTGTCACCTTAGGTTCCTATTAGCATGAGGATTATTCTTGTTACTAAACAAGAGGATGCTCACCATTTAAAAATTGATCCTTAATGAGCCATTTCCAATATGCTAGTTGTCAATCTTTCAACACAATCAGAGCTCCAAATATCTCTGTTCTGACTAATGAGAAAACTTTTACTTCAGAGCCTTTCTTATTTATAAAACCATTAGTGCATTGATATCATCCTGGAATTCAGACCATTGGAGACATTTTACTCTGGGAAAGAGGTTACCGCAGGCTTCTTTAAAATCTGCAGTGGTATGAGGTGCACCAAAACAGCAGGAAGATGCTAGTTATAACAGGCTTGTTTTATTTCAACACTTCAACAAGGGAGTTCCAGACAAACATATTTCTTTTAATTTGAGTGATGCCAATCAAATGTCAGTCAACGATATCAAAGGCTACGTCTACACTGGGGAATTTAGGATGACTTTACTAAGTTGACTTTAAGATGACCTTATTAAGTCGACTTAGAGAGTCCACACAGGATTCCTAAGTCGACTTAAAGTGGGTCTTACTAAGTCAACTTAGAGAGTCTGCACTAGACTCTCTAAGTCGACTAGTTAGGTCGAGGGGGAGGCGAGGCTCCTTTGGAGCCTCGGCTCCCCATGCTAGGAGAGCTTGTCCTAGGGAGAGCCAGCCCCGAATGGCAGCAAGCCCCGGAGTGGTCAGGGGGGAGAAGGGAGCGTGGAGTCGCCGCTTCCTTCTGGCTGGGACCATTCAAGTCCCAGCCAGAAGGGAGCCCCGCAGTCCCTTCTCCCCGGGATGTGAGTGGTCCCAGGGAGAAGGGAGCCAGGACAAGCCGCGAGTGGCTTCCTAGGTAGAAGGGAGCAGAAGCTCCCTTTTTCCCCTGCCCTAAGTCGACTAAGTTGACTTAGGCCGTCCACACTGCTGAAGTCAACTTAAGAAGTCAACTTAGGCAGTAAAGTCGACGTAAAACTAGGTTTTACAAAGTCGACTTTGCTTTTCCTTAAATCGACTTAAACAACAGCTTAAGTCGACTTAAGGAAACTCCAGTGTGGATGCAGAGTAAATTAAGTCAATTTAAGCAGGTTAAGTCGACTTAATTTACAAGTGTAGATGCACCCAAAAAGTCTTAGAAATTAGAGAAGGAAAAAAGCTTTATGGTCATCTAGTCCATCCTCCTTCTGACAGATTATTTTTCTCTACTGTGTGCTTTGTACAACCCATTTTTTAAAGTGTCCCCAAAATGGGATTCCATGTGTCTCTTGGGAGACTGTTCTACAGCCTCATAGATTTTAATTATCAAGAGGTTTACCCCTAGCACTGATTGATTTTTGGTTTATTTTTAGCCATAATTGCTCTTAAAAAAAACCACAGCAAAACTTTACACTTTAGACAGTACCCAGAAATGTGCTAGGCAATTCAGAGAACAAAACCTATGTCAGTGCCTGTGACTCCTAGGTGTTATTTTAATACAAATAATAACATACAGTCAGTAGAGTTCTGCCAGCAAATGATTTAGGTCCAGACCGTCAAAGGCATTTAGATGCCGAGTTTCCATTGAGTTCAATGGGAGTTAGGTGCCTCAATACATTTTAAGGATCTGGCCCTTAGCCTACAGTCTCAGCCCCAAAGAGTTTACAATCTAATTTTAGTTATGATAAAACTAATGAGAGAGACAAACAAGTAAGAGCGAGGCCTATGGTAATAAAATGGTTACTTTAAGAAAGTGAAACCACCATTCAGACAACCTTTTTTAAATGATTAATTCATCCATTTCTTGTAGACAGCATGAGGAAATATGGCTTTTTAGAGCAATTTAAATGATGGATTTGTGGTATCAGGAAGGCATTCTGTAAATAGGCTGTAGCATGGAGGAAATCAGAGAGCTGGAATTGGGAAAAGGAAGTGATTGGGCCATCACCGCTATCCTCACTGGCAAAGCAATGGAGTCAGAAGGGAGTGCAGTAGGAGACAGATACAGAAATGGAGGCTGAGGCAGACTGACTCTTCCATGGTAATTTGAGCCAGTAAATATTACTGACTCCAAAAGGATCACACATTTGTTGCTTGATTTACCTGGGGCTTCTAAAAATTACATAAAATATTCACAACCTTTATTAAAGCAAAGAAACTGCTTCAGTAAGTTAATAGCTCTGACAGTCTTTAAACCTGGATCTAATGTAGGAAAGGAACATGAGAGGTCATGTAATGCAGCCTCCTGCATTGACGGGTGTTTGTCCAACACGCTCTTTAAAAAGATCCAGTGATGGGGAATCCACAATGTTCCTTTGAAGCCTATTTCAGACTTAACTATTTTTCTAGTTACAGAGTTTTTCCTAATATCTAACATAAATCTCTCTTGCTGCTGATTAAGTCCCTTACTACTTGTCCACCTGCAGTAGACATGGAGATTTGATCATGGTCTTCTTTATAATTTCCTGTAACATGTTTGCAGTCTGTTATCAGTTCCCCCTTCAGCTGCCTCATCTCAAAACTGAACATATCTTCCTCTATATATGCGTATTACTTTTAATTTTTAGTCATAGGTCAGGCTTTCTAAACTTTTTATCATTTCTCTCCTCTGGAGTCTCTCCAGTTTCTCCCCATCTTTCCTAAAATATGGCACCCAGACTAGGACACAATAATAAAACAATGCTAAAACATTTTATAGATTTAAAGACTAGATGTATAGGAATTATTCATGACTGAAATATAGTTATCTCTGGGATGGAATGGTTAACAACACAACAGCTTTTAGGACCAAAGATCAGTATCTTCAGCTGGAGACCAGGAAGAATAGGGAGTCAGAATGACATAAAAGAAATTGGAATCTGACTAGATCACCAAGATTAACAGATCCCTACTCTTATAATAAGTGCCTTAACAAGTTTCCAAATACCATACTGGGATATTGGCTCAATTTTCATACGGAAAAAGGAGAATCACACAGAGAGTTTCTAACTCTCTGATGCTAACTGGCCTATCTTTGAGTACTGACCAGTCCTGATACTATATGGCTTATGATATGTGGCAAGATTGGAGACATGGTCACAGTGGAGATAATGTTCATATATAATAAGAGATAGTAAACAATTATTATTATAAATTCAATAAAATACCAATAAGTCTAAAATACTTCTGCTTTGCTGAAAAGACATACCTCATTTGGGGAGATACTATCATATGTGAATAGTTCTCCTGGCAGCAAACAAACAAACAAACAAAATAATATCCAGTCCAAGATTTACATGAATAACTTGCAAACTTAGCATCCTCCTTCTCTCCATTTTGCCATCCACAGTTAAGTTGCATGTGGGTTCATGATATCCAAAGAAAGGCAGCTTAGTGAATAACACACTAGTCTTTGATCTGGAGACCTGGACCCCAAACAACAAAGGATTTAAGTAACATAATTCTCATTATCAAGCAGAAATCTGTCTACATTTAAAAAAAACAAAAACTTAAACTATTTAGTGTGACTCAGGTAAGATCCAAAACTGCAATAACAGGAGCGTTGCTGATCAAGAATGAAGTACATAGGGAAGCTTGTAATATACCTAGCTTTAAATGATCCTCAGGTCCTACCTTTTATATTCACCCAACTGAGGGGGAGGAGGGAGCAGAGGAGAGGATGATTGCATCTACGGCTATTTTCCTACTTGCATATCCCTAAATAGAATCAGTTGACTTACTAAAGTATATGTATGTCCTTCATGCTATAAATTAGAACCTGGCACTACTTACAGTAATATGAAAGACAGCCTCCCAAAAGACTCCTGGAACATAAATTAAACAGGACAAGTGGAGGACATAATCTAAAAGCTAAAAATAACTGAATTAAAACCAGAAGTATTATTTCACAGTGGGAGAGAATGAAAGATTGACAGTTGTAAAGCATTGATAACAGGAGACTAAGGACTAGTGTACATGTATAGATATATTCTAGGAATTATTTTATGGGGAAGTTTTATGGTCTTGTGTTATGTAGGAGGTCAAACTAGAGGATCACAATGGCTCCTGCTGGTCTTGCAATCTTTGGATATATGCAGTTTATAAATAATACAGCTTTGGAAACAATGTGCAGCTAAATAAAAAAACATGGAAGAAAACTCTTAACATAATACATTTTAAACTCAGGGATGTATTTAATCAAAGACCAGTAAAGATAAAAGAAATGTATCTTATATATAGAACGTTAAAAACACAGGTGTTTTTATTCATTAGTTTAAATCAGCAGTTCTCAACCTATGGGTGATGACCCCAAATGGGGTTGTATTGCACCATTAGCAGGTAGAGTTGTGGTGATCTCTAGTGTGTGGAGGATGCCATTTTGCTCCTCACAGTGGGTGCGTCTACACTTGTAAATTAAGTTGACTTAAGCCTGCTTAATTTACTCTGCGTCTACACTACACTTTCCTTAAGTTGACTTAAGCAGCTGCTTAAGTCGACTTAAGGAAAAATTAAGTTGACTTTATAAAACCTCATTTAAAGTCGACTTTGCTGGTTAAGTTGACTTTAGAAAGTCGACTTAGCCAGTGTGGATGTGGAGTAGCTCTAAGTCGTAGCCCTAAGTTGACTTTAAGTCAACTTAGGGGGCTCCAGGGCTTCCCCACTGCCCTCCCTGCCTGGTTCGCTGGCACAGCCACAGCCTGGCATGCCCCCCCAAAGGGCCCACCCTGCCCCTATGCCCTGCCAGAGTCCCTGTCCCCCTTTGCCCCATTGTACCAAAGTACAATGAGGCAAAGGCTGAGCCCTCTGGCACTTGGCAAGGGGTGTCCCCCCAGCCACCGTGGACCTGTCCCAGGTCCACCTAGCCCCTACAAGTCAACCTAGGCATCCAGTGTGGACGCTCTAGGTCGATTTTGTAGGGGCCCCTCTAAGTCGACTTAAAATTTAAGTGTGGACATGGTAAGTCGACTTAACTAAGTCAACTTAAATTAGCAAGTGTAGACATAGCCCTAGTGACTGTGAATGTACAGTGCGTGTGAGGTCACACAGTGCCAAGGATGCCAGTTTGAAGAGCTAAATTGCATCGTCCATGCAGCATGACCATAACAGAGGTCACACTATGTGCAGGATGCCATTTTCAAAATGGCATCCTCCATACTGTTGGGGGTTCCCAGGAGGAGAAACCTCATTAAAATGGAGCTGTGTTGGCCAAAAGACATGGGAACCCCTGTTTTAAGTTAAATATAAGATTCTAGGGTATCTTCCCAATCTGGTCATTTAAGTGTAATACACACCAAGCTCCACTTACCTTACCAAAAAAAATAAATTGAAAACTGGAATGTAAAATTTTGTGCTATAATAGAGGTGGGATTTGGGTCTTTCACAGGATTAGTAATGGTCCGTTTTAGGACTTTTCACCTCTTGCTCACTTGTTTAAAGAAAGATCTGTTCAATCGTAATGATGTCTTTCTCTAAATTAAGTGTCGGAGTCTAAGCTTTCTGAAATCCACTAATCTAAAAGAGTGATATGGTTTGCTCCTGCCTCACTGTTCTCAATATTCAAGTGCTTTGCAAACAGATTTCCACTGTAAGACACACACTGATCAATCAGGGAGATAAGTGACTTACACGTCTTGTCTGATGGACCTGGCTTAAGGTATGTTACCTGTGGGTGACCTGCCTTTAACTTCAAGCCTTTCAGAACAAAATTTCCAGGACATAGATACATGTCTCCTTACATACTATCCTCACATGCATTTCAAAAAGATTATGATGACCAGAGTGACACTGTCTTGTGCCCTCTGTTTGTTGGCATCAAGGGGTCACAAGGGACACTGTAGCGGGGTAGTTGCCCTGCTCTGAGTTACAAGGGGTTAAAAGCCCAGGAAAAGAGGAAGAGCCAATGGGAGCAGGCAGTTGCAGGGCCAGTCAGGGCCCAGGAGCTGACATAAAGGTGAGGGTGCGGCCCCTGCTCTAGGAAGTTCGCCTCTGACTGCAGAGGAGAGAGGGTGAGCTCCTGGGTGAGGTAGGAGACAGGACCCCGGACAGCTCACTGCACTGCCAGGGTTCCATGGGAGCACAGCCTGGAGATAGAGGCAACAGGTACCTGGGGAAGCAGATATGGCCCAGGGGACCTGCCAAGGTGCAAGTTGAACAAGGACAAGGGAGTTGAGGCAGTGCTCATGTGGAGTGTGTAGGGTCCCCGGGTCAGAGCCCAGAGAAGTGGGCAGGCCTGGATCCCATCTGCCTCGCCCGTGGCTGCTATTAGGTGGAGAGGCCATGGCTGAATGGTAAATGCACAGTGGTTGTTGTTGATACAAATGGGCAGGCCATAACTGGACCCTGGAGGGGAGATGGGGGAGAACTGAATAGACTCAGCTCGAGGGAGTCCCATTTGCTTAGGACTATAAAGAGAGAAACATGGGAGAGACAGAGCACTGACTACCAGATGGGGCTGCCTCTTGAGCCAATTCCCCAATACTATCACCAGGAGGCACCTGTCAGGTGGGTCACATGCTGCAACACCATGACAGGCAAAGACATGGGAGATTTCATCAAATAAAAAAGAAAGGAGTGAGGAAAAATAAGTGGAAATGATGTGGGAGGGGACCGACCAGCATTTGTGTAGTCATGTCCACTTATCCTTTATCTCCATGGCTGCTTGGGTTTTCCTTTGAGTTTATCCCAATTCAGGTTTGCTTTGTTTTCCTTTCCTTATAATTTTTAAATCTGTTTATAGGAATGTTGCATCTTCCTACATTTTTTATTCATCAGTCAATATAGATATTTATGGGGTACTTTTTAATGTCCTTTTGTATAATAGTTAACTTTTCCTTTCCTTGTTATCACCAGAACACTAATATACTGTGGCCAGGCTTTCCTCCTCTTTTTAGTTCTTTGTTTCTTCCTCTCACCCCCTTAACATCAATTACCTCTTATAAGTAAGTCAGAAAATTAATGATCAATTCTATTGATGTATCAATGTTTCTTTCAGAATCATATTGTGTATATCCATTTTCACCCACACTTTGAATAATCAAATGTTCCTTCTCCAATATTTCACATTAATGATAAGAAGATTGTATCCCTTGTTGGATATTTCTGCTGGAATTAAAAATATGGGGGGAAGGATATAAAACACCTTTATATTGTTTTTCTTGGGAATATGAAATAATACTTATCTCATGAGTAGTGAAGCAGGTTTTCAATACATTCAATTTATGCCCATTTTGTGTCATCACTTTTTTTTCAGTGGAACTCTCTCAAAACAATGAGGACTTTTGCTGAAAATATCTGATGGTGCAAGATGGCCACATGTGAGGACAGGAGAATCAGAACAAGTTGTAAAATCTATAGGATATGGAGAAAAGTTCTAATATTTTGTGAAAATATGTATTAGCTTTCAAATCTGCCATGGCCTTATATCCACAAAAGGCCTAAGAAAGACATTCTTTAATGTGCAGGTAGAGAACCCCACCTCCAACCCAAATAATATTTTGCTTTAGAGACTTTTTTTGGTGAGCCAAGCTGGTGTGAGCCTGACCAGAAGGGCAAACTGTAAAGGCTTATGAGGACTCTCATGATTTATAGAAATCAGTATGTGAAATATTTCAATGTTATCGTGATCAGAACAATTTGTTCATTGCTCACTCCATTCTAAATGGCAGAGAATATTAAAGCCTTTGACTGATTTGGCTCTACATCTCTTCTAATTATGGGGAAAGCCTTTTGCTGTTTTAATTAATTTCTGCCTCATTCAGAGGTAGATCTCAACGATATTCCTTGATAAACTTTAGCAGCAAACTTAATTCTATTTACTTTAGTTATCCTTTTGCTTACAAAAGCTTCTGTGCTTATTAAAATTTTGAAAAGGTAACAGTGCAGGGTAATACAAGAAGTATTTTTGTTTGTTGTTCTGCAAACCCTGAGTTGACCTTTTAATTGCAACAAGAGCTTTGAGAATAGGATCAAGATGAACTGATTATAATTCACTCAGCAGCAGCACTACAGTTGAGAGTTTGCTGACATTGCCATTAAGAATGCTGATTTTTAGTATGTCAAAACTGGGTTATTTATCTAACTTGCATGAAGCTGAAATGTACAGCCTTCCAGAATCATCCTCATTTTGCTTTAGAAGTCTAGGCATAAAATCTGGAATGGGATCCATGCAGGTGGGTTTGCATAGGTCTCAGTGCAGGATCCCAGCCATAATCCGTTTGCTATCCTTTACCATGGTGATGGATAAATCACAGGATATTTTACTTGCCTATCAAAACTCTTGTTGAAATCTCTATGGAAATCTTCAACGGCATCCTTACTATGGGTCCTGATGATGAAGATGTCATCAGTGTAGCATAAGTAAAGTAGAGGTGCTTTGGGTTAAGACATGGGGAGCATTCTTCTAAGTCAGCCATAAAAATGGTGGCATATTATGGGGCCATGCGGGTACCCATAGCAGTGCTGCTGACTTGAAGGTATAAAATCTCTTCAAATCTGAAATGGGTGTGGGTGAGTACAAAGTTACAAAGTTCAGTCACAAGGTTTGCTGTGGCATCATCTAGGTTGCTTCTTCTAACGGCTTGTAATCCATCTTTGTGTGGGACCTTGGTGTAAAGAGCCTCTACATCCATCGTGGCCAGGATGGTGTTTTCTGGACGTTCACCAATAGAAAGGTTGTACCCTGCTAGGAACGATTATATGATTTATGTGTAGGAATTATATTGTATTAGAAACCATGAATATATTTGTTATATTTATATTTCAACCTATGTGATTCTGGGAAACTCCTCAGACTGGATGTTACAACCATTGTCTCCTTAATGGCCAATTAAGGAAGCTCTCAGGTATAGTAGGTCCAGGGAGAAACCTGCTTGGTGAGTCACCCGGACTGGCCATGTGACTCAACTCCATTCTGATTTGCAAAAACTCCATACCACATGGGGAAGGCCAGAGGTGACAAAAGGCAGCAGCCCCAACTCCATTTTGTCTTCTGTCTCCAGTCTACAGCCAATACCCATCGCTGAAACTATTCCTCTGTGACAGGACAGAGGATTCAGGCCCACCCAGGGGTTGGGTGTCTACCACAGAAACTGATTGCACCTGCAAATTCCTTATTCTTTTAAGGACTTGTTTTACATGGACTCTTAATCATTTGTATGTATGTGATTCACTTTGACCCTTGGACATCGCTCATATTTTGTTTCTTTTCTATTTATATTAAACCTTTAGTTGTAGTTACTAAAGGGTTGGTTGGCAGCATGGTATTTTGGTTAAGACCCAAACCTATATTGTTTTGTGTACTGTGGCTGGCCTCTTTAAGACATCGTGTGGCTAGATG
Source organism: Pelusios castaneus (assembly GCA_007922175.1). Taxonomy (NCBI): domain Eukaryota; kingdom Metazoa; phylum Chordata; order Testudines; family Pelomedusidae; genus Pelusios; species Pelusios castaneus. The sequence goes on along the minus strand of ML685772.1, from coordinate 8,560,878 downwards.
GGAGCCAGAGGAGCTGAAATGCATTAAAGGGGGCTGTTTCTAATTTGTTAGGCTTCATGACAACTGGTGTGGGGAATCAGAGGTCTGGTTGTGGCTGATAGGGAGCCTGGTTTAAGTACCACCCATGAGTGTTTAGAGAGTTTGGCTCCCACTTTTGCAGCTTGCCCTGGTTTTTGCATATTCATGAGGTTGTCCCAGGAAGCCCTGGTCACAACTAATACACAATGTTGGATTTTGTTGGAAAATGGTCAGATTTATGGAGTAAGAAGAATGCTGATAGGAGCAGTATTGCAACCATATATAGTTGAGGAGTTCACAGTGTGACATAGCCTTCTGTCCATAGTGAAAAGAAGATCAAGAAAACAGTGAAAAGTTGTGGGAAATCTCTCTCTCTCTCTCTCTCTCTCTCTCTCTCTCTCTCAGGTCTATGGGTGTATATACATAATTTGTTGTCATGATATAATGTCTATAATTCTTCGTATTCCTTTAGAGTTTCAGTTTATAATAGTAGAAATGTTCAGCGCCACAGGAGAGCTGGGGCCAAGAAAGAGAGACGCCTTAGCAACATCCATGAACAAGACAAAGAAATCAATTTAGAGGAGGCGGTGGTGGCAACTAGGAACAGCAGTAGTGTTTTATATGCCAGTAATTTACCAAGAGTTATGTGATTACTGTGGATGGGGTTTCATTTAAAAAGGAAAAAAAAAAAGGGGGAAAAAAAAAGAAAAATAGCCTGCTTACCATGGCAACCTTTTTTTTGTTACATAGTTCCTATGCTACTGAACTTCAGAGATACATGGCACTTTGCTCAAGAAACACCCACACACATCTTTGCAATGAAACATTTTACATTTGTTATCATTTTTTGTAGGAATAGACAGAAGTATAGACATAGATCATTTAAAGAAACAATCTTTGGCAGCCTAATGCAACAGCTTTCTTTGTTTTGTCGTGTTATGTTTTTTAATAATTGAAAATATGGCAATTTTGAAAGAACAAGAGAATAAATATGGAAAGATTGTCTAATTCCACTGTCTCATTCAACCCTATCTGTGTTCTGTGTTTCACAGAAGGGAAGCAGGGTGTAGTGTCGGCCTGATAGGATGACCAAAAGTCCTGATTTTATAGGGATGGTCCTGATATTTGTATCTTTTTCTCATTGGCACCTATTACCCCCATCCCAATCCTGATTTTTCACACTTGCTATCTGTCATCCTAGGGCTTGACCCAAAGTCTATTTAAGTCAGTTGAAAGACTCCCATTTACTGTAATGAGCTTTGGATCATACTGTATGAGTATCATCAGGCATTAAAAAGAGTAGAAGTACTCCTGACAGCATCTAAATTCAATGGGCCTCATTCAGAGGTCACTGCAACCATTTAAAAATTGGTGTATCTTCAGAATTTCACTGGATTTACTCATGGTATAGTCTGAAATCAGGATTAGGATTAGGATTATGTTGACATGTTGTTATTGCAACACCATCCATGGTCCCCAGTCAGGGCCCCATTGTTCTAGGATTTTCAGAGGGGTAGCCGTGTTAGTCTGTGTACACCAAAAACAACGAGAGTCCTGTGGCACCTTATAGACTAACAGATTTTCTTCAGCATAAGCTTTCGTGGGCCATAACTCATCTGACAAAGTGGGTTATAGCCCACGAAAGTTTATGCCGAAGAAAATCTGTTAGTCTATAAGGTGCCACAGGACTCTCGTTGTTTTTATTGTTCTAGGATCTGTGTAAATAGATCAATTGACATGATCTCTACCCTGAGCAGGTTATTATTTATGGATCTGATCCTGTCCAGGATGTGCTAGGGCAGATACTTGGGATTCTGTACAGGAACAGAAGTCAGGTCCAATGCAGGATTGAAGTGTAGTTCTGTGTGAAGGATGAGTGGTTACAGTTGTAATACGGACAATTTTTTATAGTTTGTGTGTGTGTGTGGGGGTGCTATATCTAAACAAATAAATGAAAGATTACACTTAGCTGCCCCTCCATCCATCCTGAACTTGTTGGGTAGCTACTTATTAGCATCATGCAAGAATATTCAATGAACAGAAAGAGTAGCAGCCATATAGCTGAGGTCAGGGAGGAGTTTTGTTGAAGAAAGCACAAAGGCAATTGTGGAAGCCATGGCCCAATACATTTTCAAATACATTTCTGACACTGATATATGACTCATCCTTCCCTAGATAAAACATTTCCCCCTTCAGGCCCATAGACTTGATTTCTACATTTAAATACACCTTCCCCATGGCCAGTGGTTTAGGGTCGGGACCCAGTATTGAGTCGCAGACCCTCAGGCACTGGGTCATGGCACCCCCTGCTGCCACCACCAAAAGACTGGAATGCATTGCTCAAAGATGTCATTGTTGGGTTGCAGGCATAAATGATTTCTTTCAACTGCGTCCTGAGAAAAAAAGTTTGAAAATTTAGGCTTAGGCTTAGGCTTGAAAACTTAGGTTATACCTAGGCTATACCCACATGCCACATGTGATTTCATGGGGTTGCAGTTATCCTTGTGTTTAGACTAATTACTCTGTAGACTATGTACCAATAAAACCTGATGCAAATAGTGACACAATCTGCTATTGACAGATTCACTCAGTGTGGTGTTGGTGGTCTGAAAACATCTGTGGCAGCTAGAACAAGAATCAAGTCAATTTATTATGTTATGAAACCATTTTCCGGTGACACTATGCTATGTTATTTGCAGTTCCTGCCACAGTATTGCAGCAACCCTGAGTTCTTAAGAGTGGAAAAAATCCAGGCTTGCCTTGCTGTTGGCAGGACTCAGACACTGAGACACTTGATTCTCTGCTCCTCTTCTAGCTGATTCAGCTCTTGGATTTCAAAAACTAATCTGCTTGCAGGGAGCTGCTCCCCATTGAGCTTATCCCCTCAAGTACCGCCTGCCAGCATTTTACAGTGACCTGGCCAGAGGCAGGAAGAAGCAAAGTTCAGCAGCAGCAGTAGTGAGGAGACAAAGCAGGCACTTAGTAGACCAACACGGCAAAGAGTGCTGGCCATTTGGGATTTAAGAAGGAATACTTACAGCTGAAGGGGAAAATCTCCCTCAAAATACAAGGTTCTATTGTGCTCAGTCCTTCAAGGGTGCGCAACGGAGGAAGAGGGCAAGGAGATGCCCATCCCAGTCCCCTCTGCACCTCTCTAAGGAGCTGGGCACGAATGCAGTCCTTGAGGACAAAAGACTGCTTCAGGCTATGCTCAGGGCAATGCCAGCCTCAGCAGAAGGGCTCAGGGATACCATGGGGCCTGCTGACCACTGTTGAAAGAAAGTGTGCATGTGCTGTGCCAAATCAAGGGGGGAGGTTTGTCCCATTATTACGGTGATAGTCTGGGCGATAGGGTTCAATTCTCTGCTCTCCTGCAGGCTTCCTGTGTGGCCCCCAGCAAGTCACTTAGGCTGCATCTACACTGGTAAATTAAGTCGACTTAAGCTTGGCTTAAGTCGACTTAATTTTGCCCTGCGTCTACACTACACTTTTGCTTAAGTTGACTTAAGCAGCTTGCTTAAGTCGACTTAAGCAAAATAAAGTCGACTTAATAAAAATTAAGTCAACTTTATTAAACCACCTTTCTACTCGACCTAAGGCTTAATTCGACTTTTTAAAGTCGACTTAGGGCTACCCCAGGACTACACCAATGCCCTCCCTGCCGGGGAGGGAGCCTAGCATGCCCCCCAAAGGGCAGGGCATGTGGGCAGGGTGTGACACTGTCTGGATTTAGGGAAGCATTTATGATATTATTTTCAATGGATATCTTATAAATGCTGTAATCCATAGGAACTATGTCATGTTTGGTATCAATAGAAAGGTAGTCATTTGCTGGGAATGATTATATAGTTTATGTCTAGGAATTCTATTTCGATTAGAAGTTAGGAATTTGATGTTATATCCATACTTTAACTTGTGTCATTCTGGAGGAATGCCTTAGACGGGAGGATGTGAACAACCATTGTCTCCTTAATGTAAGGAATCTGCCAGGTGATATGGTCCCAGGGAGTAAACTGATGAGCCATTAAGGACACAATGGTTGTATTCTTTATGTCCTTAATGACTCATCAGGATACTCCCTGGGACCATTCTACCTGGAAAATTCCTAATCTTGTGTGTCTGCTGGCAGTCCTTGCCAGACATGCTGCATAAAGCTCAATAAGGGAACTCTGAAGCCTGCTATGTCTATTGATCATTATTAAATCTTAATACATGACACTGACGACGAAGGGGGGATGATGAGATAACATCTTGTGAACCCAGGAAATCCTGAGCTATGTAAGAATAATTTTTTTTTCTCACTCTTTGCATGCCTGTGCTATGTGCCTGGAGGGGGATGGCTGGAGTTGAAATCTGATCTATTGTTTGGTGAAGCCAAGGGACAGGAGATAAACAACCACAAGAGGGAACCATAGCTCCACAACAGATAAACAACCGCATGAGGGAACCATAGTTCCACTCACTGGTTCAACCATGGCTTCACTCACAGCTTGTCCGGAAGCCTTTGATTCTGCCACCTCCACTTGGAAACTCTACATAGCACGCTTTCAAAACTTTGTGGTAGCAAATGATATATGCGATGAAAAGAAGGTATCTGTTTTCTTGACCATTATGGGTGCTAAAACCTATAATTTGCTATGTAATTTGCTTTATCTGGAGAAACTCAAGGCAAAATCGTATAATGATCTTGTGGAAGTTCTAGGAGCACATTTTTCCCCAAAACCATCGGTAATAGCAGAGAGATACTGGTTCTATCACAGGAATCAAGGTGAAGGTGAATCCATTGCACAATTCGTAGCAGCTCTAAGGGAGTTGGCGGAACACTACGCTTTCAAGAACATGTTGGATCAAATGCTACGTGACAGGCTAGTGTGTGGCCTGCACTGTGAATCAACAATGAAACGCCTGCTAACTGAAGCTCAGCGTACCTTGCAGAAAGCCACTGATATTACAGTCTCTATGGAACGGGCCACGCAAAAGATGCACTAATCAGGGCGAATGCAGGGATGCATAGGGTATCCAAAGAACATACCACTCAGCCTCTGGGAAGGCGGGAAAGTCACCGGTGTGGAAAACCGGGTCATAATGCATCAGAGTGCTGGTGTAAGGAACTACTATGTCGACGATGTAGCAAGAAAGGGCACATTGAACTTTCCTGCAAACAAAAGAGGACTGAGCCACGCAAAAAAGGCAGACCGGAGAACAATGAGCAGGCAGTCCGATGGAACAAGAGGAAAATTTTACATGCAGTAGAACAGGCAGAAGGCAATCATGGTGACATCCATTCTGAAGAGGAAGAGTCACTTCATGTTTTGTCTAAAACAGCTGGCCTGCACAAATTCTGGGTGACACCGTTGGTGGATGGCAAATCTGTACAGTTGGAACTGGACACTGGTGCAGCTGTTTCATTACTTTCTAACGTTGTTTATGAGAAGGACTTTAGACATCTTCCACTTAAACCGAAGACAGTTGTTTTGAAAACGTACGCAGGAGAGGCTGTACCCCTGTTGGGTACTACTGAGGTGAAAATAGAGCTCAATGGACAGGCAACAAGGCTACCACTGTTTGTGGTGAAAGGCAATTACCCAGCCTTAATGGGAAGGTCTTGGATTAGGAAGATCCAACTCAATTGGGCAGAAGTGCATCAATTGACTGAAGAAGAAATAAACCTGGCAACGATACTAGCGAAACATGCTGCTGTTTTTGGAGAGGACTTAGGCAGCATAAAGGGAATCACTGTGAAGTTAAATATTAAATCTGACTGCCAACAAAAATGTTTGAAGGCCAGACTGGTGCCATTTGCCATCAGGTCCAAGGTTGAAGCAGATTTGGAGCGACTTGTCAAGGAGGGAGCCTTAGTGCCAGTTACTCACAATGGCTATGTCTACACTAGAAAATTTAGGTCGACTTTATTAAGTCGACTTAATAAGGTCGACTTTAAGTCGACTTAACAAAAGTTGACTTAACTTTTCTAGTATAGACATAGCCCCTTTTCAACCTTATTAAGTTGACTTAACACTTTAAATTGACTTAATAAGGTTATTTTAGGCACTAATCCCTGTCCACACTGGCTTAAGCTGACCTAATAAGGTCGATTTAAGCGTTAAGTCAACCTAAATCAAGGTGTTATTAAGGTTGACTTAACTTTTCCTTAAGTCGACTTAGGGAAATGCTTAAATTGACTTAAGGAAAGCCCAGTGTGTACGCGGAGTAGTTTAGGTCAACTTAAGCTTCCTTAAGTTGACCTAACTTGTAAGTGTAGACGCACCAAATCCGTGGGTGACACCAATCATCTTCAATAGTGAAGAAAGATGGCTCCATTCGGATTTGTGGAGATTTTAAGGTCACCGTTAACCCAGTGTTATGTGCAGAACAATACCCCCTTCCCCACATCGAGGGCCTCTTCATGGGTTTGGCTGAGGGACAAAAATTCAGCAAGATTGATTTGAGACAAGCATATTTACAGATGCATGTCGAAGGAGAATCTCAAGAGTTGTTGACTATTGTAACACATAAGGGGCTGTACAGATACTGTCACTTGTCTTTTGGGATTACTTCGGCCCCAGCTTTGTTCCAGAGGGCCATGGACCAGATCTTGAGTGGCTTATCCAGAGCACAGTGCTACCTTGTGGACATCCTGGTCACTGGCAAGAATGCAGAGGCGCACCTTACGAACTTAAGAGCTACCCTACAAAGACTGGAGGAATACGGCCTACACGTTCGCTGAGACAAATGTGAATTTTTTCAGCCCTCTGTTGAATATTTGGGACATGTAATTGATGCTGTTTGCCTTCATCTTGGCTGGAGACTTATGAAGGCCATCATGGAGGCGCCACTGCCTCAGAACATGAGCCAACTTTGCTCTTTTTTAGGGTTACTGAACTATTATGGCAAGTTTATTCCACAGTTAGCAATGCTTCTGAAACCCTTACATGAGCTCCTTGGGTCAAACAGGAACTGGAACTGGACTGAAGCCTGTGATGTTACATTCAACAAGGCTAAACTCGCATTGACTAACTCAAGGGTTCTGACACACTTTGATCCATCCTTATCCCTACAGCTAGCCTGCGACACCTCCCCTTATGGAGTTGAGGCTGTGCTGTCCCACATTATGCCTTCAGGAGAAGAAAGGCCCATCACTTTTGCTTCACGCACCTTGACCAAGGCAGAGACTAATTATGCCGAAATTGAACATGAGGCACTGGGAATTGTTTTTGGTGTCTGGAAATTGTTACCACGTCATACCTGTCCTGAGGGTACATTTCAAACTGACCTAACTGACTTCACCCTTGTTGGAGATATACCATCGAGTCACGATTCAGCGGTTCACGTCTTTCCTACTCCAGCCACCTCTTCAACACTATCGGCCTCCATCCCGGCCCAACCGGACACAATATCTTCACCAGAGCCTGCTACTTCTCTGGTACCTGTGGCCATACTGCTACCAATACTATCTCCCAGTGTGGGTCCACCAGAAATTTGCCCCAATCCACCTACAGTGAGAAGGCCTCCTACTTGACTGGATCTTTAGCTGGGGTGACCCTTTCATTATGGGGCAGAATAATCCTCTAGGGGTTTGCCTGGAGATGGGGCAGTCTACCATCATCTCCCAGTTTAATATTTATTCTTTTGGGGGGGGGGGGATTTTTTGGGGGGGGGGCGTTTTCATTTGAGGGGGAGAAATATGTTGTGTCTCAGGTTAGGGGCCATTGGGGGTTGCCATAGTGACAAATGGGAAGGTTGTTAAGGGCTCAGGTAATCCTATGTGTCTGCTGGCAGTCCTTGCCAGACATGCTGAATAAAGCTCAATAAGGGAACTCTAAATCCTGCTATGTCTATTGATCATTATTTAATCTTAATACATGACAGGAATAACAGTACTCTACTTCCCTACCTCATAGTGGTGTTGTGAGATTAAATTTATTAAAGACTGTGAGGTGCACAGATTCTGCGATGGGGTGGGGGTGTATATAGGTACCTAAGATTTAATATAAATAGGTAGTGTGCACTCAAAGAGACGTGCTGCCTGGGGAACAGTACTTCCTGGGATTCCCTAAAAACTGGGTTTAAACTGTGCACAGTTGAGTTCAAGGATTCCTTGAAGGGTGACTATCCTTCTCTATCCCTCCTGTTAGTTGATTAGTTCTGTCTGTGATCACATGGATTCCACTACATGTTGACTACTGCAGCTGGAAGGTGACAGCTCAGGAAAAAGAAAGAGATTCACATTGGTAACTTCCTTTCACTTGAGATCTGAAAGTAGTTGAAATACTCTAGCACAGGGATTGGCAACCTTTGCTGACCTCTGTGCCAGCCTCTCCTCCCTGACACTCATCTGGTGCTGGGGTCCCCCTCCACCGAAAAAAAGTGGTGGCTGCCTAAAAATTCAGCGGCCGCCACAGCTGGAGTTGGGGACGGAGGGGCACTGTCCAGGCATGCCACTAAAAGGAGATGCTTGTGGAAGGAAGCCACCTGGAGTGGCTCCTCTCGGTGGCATGCCTGGGGACAGGGGTCCGCAGGGACACTGTGGAAAGAAGCTTCCCGGAGTGGCTCCTTGTGGCGGTGACACACTGTGGCGAGGAGCCACTCCATGTGACATCTTTATGCAGCATACCTGGGGCATGGGCATGACGGGGACCTCCCCCCACATCCCCCGCACCTCAGCCACCCCAGAAAGAAGCTGCCCAGAGTGGTTTTTGGTGGCAGGAACAGCAATTTCTGTGACGCCGCAGAGGGTGCTGTGTGCTACTCCAAATGGGCTCACATGCCACTGTCGGAATGAGTGCTGGGAGTTGCCTACCCCGTTCTATTACATAATCCCATGAGTGGTAGGCCAGAAGTACTCACTCACTAAGTTAAGAGCCACTTGCTTTCAGGAGGCTATGCGTGATCTGACCCAAGAGTAGGGGTTCAGACAGCGCAGGAAGTGCAAGATGGGCCTGAGGAGTGAGGGACTGAAATGTCCAGTGTCCAGATTACATCAGTTCAGACTGCAGAGGGGAACATCCCACACACCCACTAGAAATAATATTTTCCATTTCTAGAACACTCTTCACCTGAAGATTTCAAAGCACTTTACATTGACTATTCAAGACAGCTCCCAAAATACTCCAGAGACTTAAGTAAGCGTTGTTATCCTCACATAGACATAGTGAAATGAAAAGGGAGTGGTTGTCAGTTATCCATGATCACACTGCAATTAAATGCCACAATCATGACTAGAACTCAGCACTGCCAAGTCTTGGGCTTTAACTTCTTGGCAGGGATTGCTGTAGGTAAGGTTTATACCAGTTTCCAATCTAAGCGTCTGTTTTCAGCTGCTTATTTTCTAGGCTTGGGCTTTGCATTGGGATGTATGTGTGTGTGTATATGTAGTGTGCATGAACAAAAAACGTTGCAGCATTTTGAGAGTGATAGAAAAGGCTAAAAATATGGCTCCCCCACTTAAAAAAAAAAAAAGTGAGTGAGAGACTGTTTGACCAGCTCCAGCACCAAAATGGCTTAGGGGTCAGAAGAGTGAAATTTGGCAGTAAATACCCTTTCACTGTAGTGGCGTGTCTTTAAATGTTAGGCTGAAAGCTGGCTTGGATGTGGCATTGCATATAGCTGGTAGGAAAAATGCCATGGAAATATTTTTCCATAAGAATTTGCTAGTTTGCCAAACTCAAAACATTTTGTAATGAGTTTGATTTCAACTAATCTCTGACAGAAACCAGGCCTGGTAATGGGAGATTTCCTACCTGCTTCCCGCCCAGCTCCTTGGCAGGCTTCTGGGGAACCCAGGCTTCTGAGGTTTGCAACTTGTATTGAAAGAACAGGTTCAAATGCAGAGTGCTAAACACAATAGTGCTAAGTTTGTAAAATGCAGGTAGTTATAGCTGTGCTGAGTGTGCATGTCAGACTATCCCAACTGTTTTTTACCTTAAAAGATGTTCATGACCTCGAATCACTGCTGTCATTACAGGACACGTAATGCTACTATGCCTCCTCCTCTTACTGGGCAAAGCAGAGCTCAGTTTGTACTCAAGAATTGGACTCATGACTTCTAGATTGGTACTAAGGCTATGTCTACACTTGTGAATTTAAGTCGACTAAGCATGTCCACACTTAAATTTTAAGTCGACTTTGCGGAGACCGTACAAAATCGACCTAGAGCGTCCACACTGGATGCCTAGGTCGACTTGTAGGGGCTAGGTGGACCTGGGACAGGTCCATGGTGGCAGGGGGGCACCCCTGCCAAGTGCCAGGGGGGCACCCCCTGCCAAGTGCCAGGGGGCTCAGCCTTTGCCCCATTGTACTTTGGTACAATGGGCAAAGGGGGACAGGGACCCTGGCAGGGCATAGGGGCAGGGTGGGCAGGGCTCTGCCCTGCCCTGTGGGGGGGCATGCCAGGCTGTGGCTGTGCCAGCCACCCTGGCAGGGAGGGCAGTGGGGAAGCCCTAGAGTCGACTTAGGGCTACTCCACGTCTACACTGGCTAAGTCAAATTCGACTTTAAAATAGGTTTTACAAAGTCGACTTAATTTTTCCTTAAATCGACTTAAGGAAAGTGTAGTGTAGACACAGAGTAAATTAAGTCAACTTAATTTACAAGTGTAGACGCACCCAGAGTGTGCATGTGCTCTTGATTTATACCTTACAGTACCTAGAAGTTTTCGTAGGGCAAAACTCAATGCAGCTGTTTGGGGTAATGGCAGGGGTGTAGCCAGCCCTCCATTTTCTGGCCAGGCCCCTAACTCTCCAGTGTGGGCCCGGCCAGTCTTGCTTCCGCTCATGTGTCTGGACGCTTCCTGATGATGCTGCAATTGCCTAGCAACTGGAGCTTCAGAAGGAGAAGGGAGGGGGAAAGGCAGCCTGACCCCTGCTGTGTAAAGGCTGCAGCAGCTGCCTGGGGTCAGAGCTGTGCGGGCAAAGAGCAGCCCACCCCATCCATCTGCCCGCAGCTACACTGCTTGTGGCCGTGGCTGCTAGCTGCTGGCTGGCAAGCAAGCTCCCACTGCTGCTGGGCACTGGGGTGGGCAGGGATGGGCAGGCCTGCTGCCCAGTTGGGTGGGCCCGTGCTCACCTGGGCCCACCTGTAGCTACGCCCCTAGATAATGGGAATTGTGATACCACAAAGAGCATGACTAGTTCACCAACTTAGACAGCTGTTTCCGGCATCTGGCATGGTGGTGCCTGGGCATTTCGTGTCTCTGCTCAGAGATCTTTTCAGGGAGTTCTGCAGAATTAAAATGCAAACCTAAAGAAAAAATAACCTAATTAGCAAACCAAATGAGAAGTTGCACGCTGGTATTTCGGGGCGAGTTCAAAGGCCAGTTTCAGGGCCTCTGCATAAGTGAAAAATCTTTCCTTTTTTTATATTTCATGAGAAAATGACTCATTTGTAAACTGATGTGAAGGTTTTATGTGTGTTATCCCACTAATAATAAATGTGCAGCAGCAACACATACAAACAGCTATGAACTTGGCAATGGCTGTTGCTTTCTATTTTTGCCCTGTTACTTAGGGGCAGGCAACATACTGAAAATCTCCCTGGTGACCTCTACTTGCTGCATATTAGGAGAGTGCAGGGAGAGGAGGGAAGACAAGGCACTAGCTAAAAGATGTCATTTGTGCTGTAAACTAATCTTTGCTCTTGAGACCGCAGTGTCAAATGCTGTCTCAATAATCAACAGTGAGGCTCCTCTCTAGTCAGTCAGCTGTCAGTGGGGTATTATCATCACGTGCATGTCTGGTGGGCTTTTCTTGAAAAGTAGAAATAGATAAATAAAATTGAGCTCTCCAATCAGGTGAAGTGTTTAAAAGTTCCTCTAATTCTGCGCAGGCTTCTATAGAGCTAGTAGAGTGAACAGAGCTTTGTCGGAGATGGAGAAAGCTCATTGTGCAGTTGCAGAGTTGAAAATTTAACAGCACTAGCACCATCGCTGACCTCTCAGACACAGCTGTTCTTTTAGGGCTATTTTGTTTCTCAGTCTTGCCTCCAGTATGGCTCAAGTTTCATGGTGACTTGGAGATGCCCTTACAAACAGCTGTTGCTTTCAAAGAGAAAAGACTTTTTGTTTCTGCATTTAGTGATCTAGCCCTCTGATCTACCAAAAAATGCCTAATTAAAAAAACCCATGTAGCTTTCCTTTATTATGATTTTTTGGGATCAATCTGAGTTAATTGCATTTCACTCAGATTTGACTTTGGGAGTGAGGGTATTTATAGCAGCCTAATTTAAGCTTTCACTTGTTCAAATAGATACATTGTTCATTAAGTATAAAGAATTGCTCTGGATCTCACGAGAGGCTCAATTTTCCTGTCTAGAAAAGTCTGTTGTATATTTGTCTTGCCAAGGGCTGTAACATGGTTTGATGTCCAAAGGGAGCTCCTTTTGTGAACCATTGGCATTGTGTACTGTCATCAAAGGCTTTGTCCCCTTTTTAAAAAATGAGTTAATCGCAGACATTCCTGCATGGTTTTAGTGCTTCAGTTAAACATTGACATGTCTGGTGATCAAAATGAACTCGAGGGCTGCACACCACTATTTTAAACCCCAAAAGTGTTCACTATAGTACATAAAAGAAAGAATTCCTTCAATGTTTACTCCTGGCAAGATTTTCTTTCTTTTTTTCTTCTGTATGTATTAGGGAAAGCTTTGCTGGTGGTAGTACTGATTTAAGAGTAGCTAATACCTATTTAATTTAGTTTGTTACTTGAAATTAAGTTTAATTGAGAAAAGGAAGTCTGAAACCGATTGGTGTCCACACAATGGAGGTTACACTGATTTAAGTAAATTGGCTTAGAAACTGATTTAGTTAAATTGCTGCATTTTCTATTTGTAGAATGAGGCTAAGTAATCTCCTTTTACTGTTTTCTGAGGTGGAAATTGACTATATATTGAGCTTGTTTATCAATGCTAATCTCCTATCTTGTGATCAAGGGCCTATCATGTGCTCATGGAGCAATTTATGACAGTAGTTAGTCATTTGCTTGAACAGTTTTCCCCTCTTTGACAGCTGGTCACATCCTAAAACTGATCTGCCTACAGAAAAATGAAGTGCTTATGATGACCAGCAAGCTTTTCAGCTCAATACAATTATGTTGTCTGACTGTTAAGCTAGCCAAATATTTGCTAGAACATTTACTAGTAGATAAAATGAAAAATTATTTAAAATAATCCTCAAAAAATAAGAGAAAGTGAATTGAAATTTGTCCTGCTGAGAAGACTGTGTTAGTTAATATCTATTCCTCTCTCCATTTCTTCTGAACATTTTTATATTGGTGGTGTCCATTCTACCCTCCTTCATGAAAGGTTCAACGCTAGTTGTTAAACAGTAAAAGCAGAAAATTTGTTCCCATACCTTCCCTGACCTTGCAGCAGCTTATTCTGTTGTAAATTTACATTACTCTCCTCTTTCAGACACCCAAAATTCTTGCCTGTTATGATCTTCACCATTTGGGGATGGGATATCATGAAAGGGGGTAGCAGAAAAGAAAACCTATTTGCTTTGACAACATTTTAAGGTTTCCAAGTACATACTGATTGATCTATTTTTTGCTTAATTCATGAATACAACTGTCATTAACCTTAATGGGAGTTGTATGTGTGTATCATCAATGTGCCCTGGCTGTGCCTAGGATAGCCATCTAAAAATGCCATGATCAGGGCAGGCTGTGAAAAGAGAGCAAATTCTCCTAGCACTGGTGGGTGATCCTGAAGTCAGGCTTCTCAACCAGCAAACAAATAATGCTCCTGATCCCCCACACTGGTTATCATGAAGCTAAAACAAAATATACTCAGTGCCCTTTACTGCATTTCAGTCTCTGGCTCCCAATCAACCAGTAGGTCTAGTAAAAAGATAAGTGACTTAAAACTCCATGGTCTCTACCAAAAGGGTTCTCCTGACCCCAAGGATCAGCCACATTACCAGATCAATATAAGGTTGGGTCTTACCCAAAATATCACACTGCCAGCCAGTCCTTTAGTAAGTAAAACTAAAGGTTTATTATTAATTATTATTATTATTATTATAAAGGAAAGAAATAAACTATAAGATAACTGGTAAGGCATTAAAGCAATCAGATACATACAATGATTTAAAAGTACATATACATCAAGTCCTTGGTAGAATTTGGAGTTTGCAGTTTTGTATAGTTCCTCTGCTATACATCCAGTACATGGATGGGTCTCAGTCCTTTGTTTCACAGCTTCATTTGTAGATGAATCGATTCAGAGATAGCTGATGGCTGAAGACTGTAGACTGGAAGATGACTGAAGACAAAATGGGTGTGTTGCAGTTGCCTTTTGTGTCTTTGGCCTTTTTCATGCTGTTTGTGGAAATGTACAGAAATAAAATGGAGTCCAGAGTCATGTGGGCAAGTCCTGGTGACTCATCCGGTCTCTCCCTAGGCCCATTGTACCTGAGGGTTTTCCTAATGGGCCGTTACACAGGCTATTGTTGGGGTGTGGCCCAGAAACACAACACAAGTTAAAATACAGATATATCAAATATATTCATAACTTCCAATACAGATATCACACATACACTTAAACAATCTAATCATTCTCAGCAAATTACAACCTTTTATTGGTACGTGACATGCCATATCTCATATGAATTATTGTAGTTATTGACATACTTGATGTTAAATAATACCATAAATTGTCCGCCAGCATCACAATCAAATGAAAAATAGTCCAGTAAATGGGAAATTAATACAGAGGTGTTATTGTATGTGATTTGTATGCCCTGTGGTAGATTAATTTTCCATATGTATTACATTATACTTAATCCTTAAATATTTGAACCACTTACTTGCTATTAAAATAACACCTAATCCATAAATTTCTCTCTCCTTAAATCTGATGTTTCAAATTCAATCAGGCAATGGATATATGTCAAATAGCAGCTAATGGAAGGATTTTCAAAGTGTTCACTCGTTGGTCAAACTCTGTGCATATTAAAGTCAATGTTAAAACCCTTAGTGCTGTTTAGACAACCCACTCCTGTTGTCATACTCCGTATTATTTATTGTATAGTCCTTAAAAATATAGGGCAAGCACTGAGAGAGGGAAAAGGGACACTGGCAGCTGCATCATCTGTGACACAAAATTTGCTAGTAAAAGCAAATTTCACAGGGTGTCCTGGGTGGGTTTTTGTCCTGGGCAGAGGTGTAGCCAGAACTGATTTTTTTGGTAAGGCCTGTGGCTGATATGCTTAGGCACAAACCTTGTGTTACAAGCAAAACAGCAGCTGATAAAAACTTAAAATCTAATTGGGTGGGCCTGCTATCAAAGTGGGTCTGCCATGGCCCACCCAGGCCCACCCATAGCTACGCCCTTGAAAACTAGGCCATGGAGTAGCAAGACTTTGTTACTGTTGCTACAGTCCTAGGCAGCTGCAATAGCTCCCCACAACAGCTGGACACCCCCTGCACATAGTAATGCAGGTAATAGATAACATCTACTAACTCTGCACTTGCTCTAGAAATTTCCTACACGCAGTGCTGTGCAGGAAACTATAATAAATCGGGGCACCTTAATCCCATACAAGAGCATCCCATACCCTGCTCTAGCCAACACACAAAAACCACTTTGCTTGTTTTTTAAGTAGGGCTGTTTGTAACCATAGAGGAAATGAGAGGGATGTATTTGTCTGACAGTTGCCCTCTTTGTTTTCACCTCTGATCAAAGGAGTTCATCCTGAGTGACTGAGGACCATAGCTGTTTGAATCCTCGGTGTGGCCCCCCACTTATGACAACCACCATCTTGGGCTATGTCTACATTTGTTAATTTAAGTCGAATTTAAATAAGTCGACTTAGTGTGTCTACACTTAAAATTAAAGTCAACTTAAAGGGGAACTTAAAAAGTTGACCTAGAGCATCCACACTGGATGCCTAGGTCGACTTCTAGGGGCTTAGGGGGACCTAGGGGAGGTCCACGGGGGTAGGGGGGCACCCCTTGCCCAATGCCAGGGTTCTCAGCCTTTGCCCCATTGTACCTAGGTACAATGGGGCAAAGGGGAACAGGGACACTGGCAGGGCATAGGGACAGGGTGGGCAGGGCTCTGCCCTGCCCCATGGGGGGGCATGCCAGGCTCCCCCTGTGCCCCCCCAGCAGGGAGGGCATTCATGTAGCCCTGGGGTAGCCCTAAATCAACTTAGGGCTACCCCACATCTACACTGGCTTAAGTCGACTCTACGGAGTCGACCTAAGCCTTAGGTCGCATTGAAAGGTGGTGTTATAAATTCGACTTAATTTTAATTAAATCAGCTTTATTTTCCTTAAGTCGACTTAAGCAAGCTGCTTAAGTCGACTTAAGAAAACTGTAGTGTAGACGCAGGGTAAATTAACTTGACTTAAGCAAGCTTAAGTAGACTTAATTTACCAGTGTAGACGCAGCCTTAGGCAGCAAAAATGAGAGTCCGGTGGCACTTTATAAACTAACAGATTTCTTTGGGCATAAGCTTTCGTGGGCTATAACCCACTTTGTCAGATGCTTGCATGGGTTATAACCCATGAAATCTTATGCCTTGAAGAAATCTGTTAGTCTATAAGGTGCCACAGGACTCTCGTTGTTTTTGCTGTACACAGTCTAACATGGCTACCCCTCTGGAAATTTCCATCTTGGGCAATGCACCAAAGATTGAACTGTGGATCTCAAGTGCTAAAGAGCCCTAAAAGATTAATCCTCTATGGATTAGGGACCAAGGAGAACCTGTGGCACACACACTCACCAGTAGCAAAGGGGAGCCATGTTAGTCTAGTTCAGCAAAACAAACAAGGAGTCCTGTGGCACTTTTAAAGATGAACACATTTATTTATCGCATGAGCTTTTGTGGGAGAAAATCCCACTTCATCAGACACTTTGAAGATGGGGAATTTACAGAATGGGAGGATTGTAGGGTTTTCTCCCATGAAAGCTCATGTGATAAATAAATGTATTAATCTTTAAAAGTGCCACAGGACTCCTTGTTTGTTTTCCTCACCAGTAGGTGACAATTGCTCCTAGATTACAAATTACATGGTACTACAGCTCAGCTAACAAATACAGTTAAAAAAGTGTCATCACCAAAGCCATTTTAAAAAAATTCACGTCATGTTAGAGAAAAAAACCCCAAAACCTAAGACTGACACTGCTGTGTTGTATTAGTTGAAAGATGCCCAAAAGAGATGCACAGCATTTTTTCACATCTGTTTTAAAAAAAATTGAATACCTTATGAGTATTCTTAATAAAAAAAATTGTTAAAAAGCTCAGAGCGGCTTTAATTTGAATAAAAGCTCTCCTTTTTCAAAAACCATAATGCAGCTTAGAAAATGTTTTTCCTTAAGGGACAATGGTCTTTATTTAATGGAGGTGCTTGTACATTATTAATTGATTTCCCTTCATGTTGGCAGAAGTGCAATCTTGTTAGGAGCAATCACAAGGCATTTCCATAGATTATTTTTGCAGTACATGAAATTAATCAAACTTGAACAATATGCAGATAATCTGTGTACACTTCAAGCTATTGGACGTCTACTGGAGGACTGAAGAAAGATACATAAACATTCCTCCCCACTTCATTACTTCATGAGCCTGCTGGCTAGCTCCCGTTTATCACATCATCATACAAAGCATCCACCACCTTCTCCATTTTGTACACAGATGCGGTTGTACTAACTCTTGATATCTCCCACTGAGCAGAGTGAATCATTTTGGCTTCAGATGCCTGTGTGCATTGTCTGTGCTCACCCATTCTGTGGTTCCGTCCCTGAAATTCTTCAGTATTTGAAAATCATTGTCTTGGCCAACACGTGACAGACCACTAAAAGGGAGTCCTTTATTTCCTAACAAAGCTCCTTCCTTCCATGAGCGGTGTGGGAGTAATACTGGATTAGCACAGAATAGTGAGAAAAGCATACAGTACACACATAAAAGAGTTAATAAAAAATTGACTTTTTTTAAAGACAAGCACATTCATTATTGGGACTGTCACTATTAGTAAAAAATTGAGCTTGGCAAACAGTTTGATGCAAGCTGCCTTCACACACACAGCTGCAAACCAGAGCCAATTTATTTTCACTTGTGGCTGGGAAGTGAGCTTTTATTTATTATTATATTACAGTAGCATTTAGGAATCTCAGCAAAGCTCAGGGCCTCACTGTACTAGGCGTTTCACAAGCACAGAGTAAACGACAGTCTGTGTCCTAAAGAGCTTCCACATCTGAATCAATGGTTCTCAGCCTCTTTCCCATGTGAGCTGCAGGGTGTGTGAGCCACATCCAACACTACTTGTCTGGCCCTAGGATGTCACATGGGCCACAGCTGTGTGCTGATTGGGCTGCAAGCAGCCACAGGTTGAGACTCACTGATCTAAATAGACAAGACAACCAAAGGGGGTGAAGAGAGGGAGGAGGCACTGAATATTTTATAGGATTATGGTTTCATTCCTCTAGCATGAAATATACTTTTATACAGAGATCCAGTACAAGGACCGTGAACCCACCGATTACCACTTAAGCCCCTGGTTGATGGGATGAACTGCAGCGTAAGTGATCCATTGCCTTTGTGCTGGGTCTGAAAATGGAAGAATTTTCCTTTGCGGTCTTGGTGTGATTGTTTTGTTACCTGTTTCTGATATTTCACAGAAGCACAAAAATGTAGGGCTGGAAGGAGTATTGAGAAGTTATCAAGTCCAGGTACCCAGCCCCAACCACTGCACTGAGGCAGTACCAATTAACTCTAGTCATCCCTGATACCTGGCTATCAAACTTTGTCTTAAAAGCCTCCAGTGCTGGGGATTCCACAAGTTCTCTTTGAAACTTCTGAAGAACTCAGCTATCCCTACGGTTAGTTTTTTCCTACTAGCTAACCTAGATTTTCACCTTTTATATTATACTGTTTTGTGGAATAAGAGGCTAAACATCTGTTACCCTATGAAAAAGACTCAGTTTTGCATCCTGACAAATGCAGGCCTTTTACAGTCAAAACTTTGATTAGCAGATCAAGTCCCCATTCTGCTCGCTCAGCAATACATTGTAATGGTTTAGTTACGTGCACAGGATAGCCTGCCAAACTGCACACAAGAATTACAACTTCAGCTTGACTACAGAATATATAAATAGATAGCGAGACTAAATGCCTTTACTGCATTGGGATATACTTTGTAGTCTATATGTAGGTCATGGCATGTTTTTGGTTTTGCATTTCAGATGGCTGATTGTTGGCCATTGGTTTTTAAAGAGGAAAAACTCATTAAAATGTCTAGCTAGATTCTGTTACTGTAAACCAGGGACCCAAAGACAAAAGGGCTGTTGCCACCCCAACTCCCTGGGTGGGCATATAGCCAAGTACTGCAGCCCCCCAATGGGTCAGAGGTCTGGAGAGAGGATGTAGCGCTGGGGACCAAAAGGTATGAATGCCCCACCAAACAGTGCATCTGGTTAGAGTCCTGTGAAGCCTTGATCACAATTCAAAGCTGCCTTACTTCCAACCTATGAGAGGGTTGCAATTCCAGCACATCTGCTCCAGCAGGGCCGGACAAATGCAGGGGCTTTAGGGGTTGCAACCTGGGGCCCTGAAAAAATCCAGCCCCAGCTGTAGCAGCCCCAGCCCACACGCTGCGCCACAGAGGCAAAGCACAGGCGGGGTTATTGCTAGGACCCAGCAGGACCTGGGTGGGAGTGAGCACTGAGGTCACTCAGTCCAGGCAGCCAGCAGGAGGAAGACAAGAGAAGACAAGTGTGTGTGACTCACACATTCTCATGGTGCATATTAACCCTGGGTCCCAGGCTTCTTGTAAGATCCCCAAGCCCCGGTTGTGGCTGCCACAACCTGGGAGTCCGGGCTGCATCGGGGAGTGGTGAATATATAAGGAGCAGTAACATTCCCTTTGCTCCCAAGGTCAGGAGCCTGTCCCCCAAGGCAGAGACCCCAGTCTGACCAGGGCCCCCTTCCCAGCCTTGGTTGAATCCCATGGAGGCACTGTTTGGAGAGTAAGGGAGACCTTTCTCCAGAGAGCCATGCCTCTCAGTCACACCCTGCTTCAAGGGGAGGGTTTGGCCCCAGGCTGCTCCCAGCTAAGCTGGCTGTGATTTTTCCCCCTCCACACACCTGTCTGGGGAAGCTGCCACCAGCTGCCTTTGTTTGCAGGGCAGGAAGAAACAGTCCGCATCAGGCTAAGTCTGGGACTGTGACTCAAGGAGCTGGGGACACAGAGGGGTGGGAGCCAGAAGGGGGCTGGAGAGGGTGCAGGCGAGGTGTGGAGGGGACTGAGCCAGAGAGTGGAGCAGGAAGGGGGCTGGAGAGGGTGCTGGGGGGGGATTGGGCCAGAGAGGGGTGCAAGGATGTGAAGGGCTGGAGAGGTGGTGAGGGATGAAGGCAGCAGGACAGGAAGGGGTGGGGGATGACTGGACAGGGGATAAGGTGATATAGGGGAATCAGGGGACAGGGTGGGTATGGAGCTGGAGGAAGGGAGACTCAAGTAGAGGGGGATGTGTGGGAGGTTACAGTGAAGGAAGGAGGGTGTGGGGAGAGTAAGCTGGAGGGAGAATGTGAGAGCAGGAACCTCACTGCCCAGGCTGTCTTGCTCACAGGCAACCAGGGCATCCTCCGCAGCCCCTTCACCCTTGCCCTGGGTGAAAGGAGGGAGCTGTAGAGAGCCTCTCATGCCCCCCCATCCCTGCCACCTCCAAGCAGGCACAGCCCCGCCACCCCCCACAGCAGGGGGACAGCAGGACACAGGCCCACAGCTCTCCCAGCAGGTTGGGAGGGAAGTGGGGTAGAGTAGGACACAGGCCAGCAGACCCCTCCCGCCCATGAGGCACTGCCATTGATGGGGTTGGGCTGGGACACCAATGTAAATATGGCCTTCTGGGCGTCAGAGACTCCATTCTCTCACCCTGGGCCCACAGAGGTGTTAATCCAGCCCTGTGCTGCAAGGATGAATTTCTCCTCCACTGTAAGTCCTAACTCAGATGCTATTTTGCAACTTCCTCTGTGAGTAAAGGCAAATAAAGCTCATCTCTTTTAAATGAAGTGACAGATACTATGTTCATCAACTTGCACGCAACAATCAGAAGAAGACATCTAACACCAGCCCTTGTACCTGTTTTCTGTTACAGACAGATCGTCAGTTGCTCCAAGTTGATCTAGCTTCCACAAATGCCAGTTGGCATCAGCTGAGGATCTAGTCTGTAAGGCCTGACCTCAAACCCACTGGCATCAATTCAATGACTGCCATTGTCTTCCTTCGGTTTTGTATCTGGCCCTTAACTTGGGGGGCTATACAAATTGTGAGGACTGTTGAGTCAAAATTTGCCAGTTTTAATTTAATCCACTGCTTTAGCCTTAATTAAGAGTTTTGTTAATCAGAGTTCAAACCTTTGAACTGGTATGATTTTATTAATATCTTTTTATTTTTCACTATCCCTTTGATTTTTGAATGATAGTCCTGTTTCTCGCTCTCTCTCTCTCTCTCTCTCTAAATTCCTGCCAATTTGTACACACCACCTGCCTTTCCTTTTAAAGCTCTTATTTGTGAACTTGAGTCTTGCATAGCTGATATCACTTACCATGGAGATAAAGCAGTGGGGAAGACCTAACAAGCTGTAACTGCCCTAGGGAAATCTTTGACATGGATTCCAAAACAAAACTGATCTTGAATAACAAGAGAAGGAAAAAGTATTCATGCTAATTAGGAGCCCTGCATTGCAGCATAAACAATCATGGCATGCATGTTTTGTGACTTCAGCTAATGTAAAAAGAATATCAAATCCACAACTATTTGCAGGTTATAAGAACAACTGCAGAGTGAAGGAAAGAAAAAGCATCTCTGAATAGTGCTGCCACTTGCACACTGACAGGCATAATCTTCTGGTAGCATACACTGAATAATTCCTAGTGTCAACAGTTTAAATATTGAAACCAATCTCATCATGGCAGTTTGTACAACCTCAGCATCCTGACTGCTTCCATGCCACTAGATTTTTCACAGCCATCAACTTTTTCTTACTAATCCTCTGGGAAGTGAGAGTGGGGGAGAAAGGGAACCCACCTAGGATAACAAAGCTAAAGATTAAGAGAGGGTTGACTGAAAGATGGCTGCTGTGTGACAAATAGAGTACAGGATATCAAACCAGTCATGCACATATTGTCAGTCGCTTACAAAGCAGCTGATCTTGTAACACAGAGTACATATCATGTATGCAGGTGCAGTATAGGGCCTTTAAAGACAAAGATGGCAATCATCGCATAATATCAAGTCAGGACTTGTGTTACTACCAACAGGAGGGACAGGATAATGTGTACCTTAACAGACCAAGCCATGGCTTTTCACCTCTGGAATATCTAAGTATGCACAGACTTATGCTAAAGCACCATTCACAACCTACGTTTTCTAACAGTAGTTCTTTAGGAGTTACAGTGGCCTGGTCTATACAGTTAGGTTAGCTTATGTTGCCTTAGTAGTGCATATGTCTACACTGAAATTAGTCTCCCAGGGTGCGTCTACACTTGTGAATTAAGTCGACTTAAGCTTGCTTAAGTCGACTTAATTTACTCTGCATCTACACTACACTTTCGTTAAGTCGACTTTCTTAAACCTCCTTTTAAGTCAACTTTTCTGGCTAAGTCAACTTTAGAAAGTTGACTTAGCCAGTGTGGATGTGGAGTAGCCCTAAGCCGACTTTAAGTCGACTTAGGGGGCTCCAGGGCTTCCCCACTGCCCTCCCTGCCAGGGTGGCTGGCACAGCCACAGCCTGGTGTGCCCCCCCTCCACCGCCCCAATGCCCTGCCAGGGTACTAAAGTACAATGGGGCAAAGGCTGAGCCCCCTGGCACTTGGCAAGGGGTGCCCCCCCCGCCACCGTGGACCTGTCCCAGGGCCACCTAGCCCCTAGAAGTCGACCTAGGCCTCCAGTGTGGATGCTCTAGGTCGATTTGGCAAGGTCCCCTTTAAGTTGACTTAAAATTTGAGTGTGGACATGCTAATTCGACTTAACAAAGTTGACTTAGCTAAGTCGACTTAAATTAACAAGTGTAGACATAGCCCCGCTGCTGTAAATGCCCTGTTATGCTCCACCTCCCTGAGTGGAGTAGAGCCACAGTCAGGGCATGTAGGTAAACATGGTGTGAGTGTAGACACTGCCTTACTTATGTTGACCCTAACTGTCTTCCCGTAGCTGTCTCACAATGCCCCACACTGACTGTGTTGGTCAGCATTGTGACCTGCATCGTACCAAGGGTCATGGAGACCAGCAGCCTCCTTCCCCCCCGCTTTAAAGCCTCATTAATTTTTCAATTTCTTTTCCTGAGTGCCCAGCTTGGTGAGCACACCTAACAGTGCTCCACTGTTGGGTACAACTGCCCAGCTGATCATGGAGGAGACAGGACATATTTGACCTCCGGGGCCTGTGGAGAGAAGAGGCTGTGTAGGCACAGCTGTGAACCAGCTGTATAAACAACATCTAGTGCTCAGAGGATGCAGGTGAAGGGGTATAACAGGGACCAGCAGCAATGGCAAGTGAAAGCCAAGGAGCTACAGCAAGCCCTTCCCAAGGACAAGAAGCCTAACAATCAAACTGGTGCTGAGCCACAGACCTGCCGCTTTTACCAAAAAAATTGCATGCCATACTCAACAGAGACACCTCTCTCTTCCTGTTCCACAGATAGATACCTCCAGAGCCCCAGTTACAAGCCCCTGCCATGGGCAGACAAGGGGGGGAGAAGGAATATCGGATACAGGCAGTTGATATCCAGCTGTGCAGCAGATCAGGGCCTGTTTTTGACTCCACTGCAATCCTGCCAGTTTCACCAATCAAACACAGGTGAACCTGATGCAGGAGCAGGAACCTCAGTTGGAGGATCAATACATTTTCAGTTACAGGGCCGGGGACCACCAAGTAGCACAGCATCTTCTGTCTTTTCATTGATTTACTTGTGCTGGAAGAGGTAGTGGTGTAACCAAGGGAAATGAGTTGCTGTCTGCTAATCATTCCCCTCTGTAGTTGTGTGGGAGGAGGCAAGCAGATAACTTTGTTGATGTGCACAGGGAGGTCCTCGAAAACTCCTGAGAAATCCTGATGGAACCTGTTCTGCAGGTACTCCGCAATTCTCTGCCGAAGGTTTCTAGGGATGGCTGTCTTATTGATGAGTGGTGTGAGCAAGTGTCCTACTATGGAGGAAGAAATAACTTCAGCAGGCACCATTGCAATACACAGTCTGTAACACTCTGCAGGGTTCATTAAGGATTAAACTATTGAATGAGTAAAGAAGGGAACTTCAATAACACAGGTGGGGGTGATCCCCAGGTGTGCAGCTGGTAGCAGGCATGTTAAATCTGATGTAGGGCACATCTCCCAATTCACATAACCCTGTCCCACGCTAGGGAGCATCTCTAAATCACATGTCTACCTAAGCTGGCAACATACAAGCCCAAATGGCTTTGGGAGGCCAGCAGTAGCTGTGCTCTCTATGCCTTTTTTAACCCTCAGGAGTGAGATCAGGGCTGTCCCTTGGAGGGAGCAGGGCCCAGGGCCAATCAGGACCTGGAGCCACCCCCAAGGCTGGGGACCCGAGGCCACTGCTGGGGGCCGGCCCCGGCCAGCAGCGGGACAGGAGAAATTGGCTGCACAGCAGTGGGAGGGAGTGGTGCTGGCCCCGAGCTGACCCCACTGCTAGCAGGGCAGTAATCACCCTGCTCGCCTTCCCCAAAGGACAGCTCTGCGTGAGATATCAGCTAAAATCACTACAGGAGTGGAAAACTGTGCCATTGCCATACATTATTAGAAGTATGGAATTGACCAATTCCTTCCTCATTTACTCAGCCCCAGGCAGGCAATAATCACTATGGCCGCTGCAGTGACTGGTGCCCAGCACAGGCAACCCCAAGTAGAAGTGAGACTGTAGTACGTCAAACAATGTTATTTTCCTACATGTACCGCAGTTACCATCTGATTCCTACCAGGCCACAAGAGCTGGGGCAGGCAGAGCACACAAGGACAACACAGTACCCTGGCTCACTGTTAAAAATGGTCTTTCAAAAACGTCCATGAGCTGCATAGTTTTGTGGTGCCCGCAGCTAAAAAAATCCCCTTGTAGCTAGCTGTTCAAATGTGGCAGCTACTGCTACAGCTCTACCTTTGTGGAAACCGTTCTTCACAGCTATTATGGGGGACACATCAGGCAGTTATAATCTCACTGAGACCCAATCTTGTGTGTAAGCAATACTAGTGAATCTTTGAATGACTAAACACACATGCAACTGTCCTTCTGCACAGGGGTGGTCAGGGGCCCAGGGCAAAAAGCAAGGCTAGGCAAGACCCCCCCACCACCACCACATGGGGGTGCCCCCCCCAATCCTTGACTCCTCCCCCCCCGGCCCCGCTATGGGCCTCCCTGCCAGGTCAAGGCCCCATTGCGAGTCTTGTTGGAGCCTCCCTGGCCCTACTGCGGGTCCCAATGGCCCCCACCGCCCTGCGGCCAGCTTTGCCAGGGCCTTCCCAGCCCCTCCGTGGCCCCTCACCTCCCCGGGGGGGCCTGGCCCCCATCTCTTCCCCCCCCATGAGGGCCCTCAGCCCTGCTGTGGGCCCCTGCCACCCCCTGCCATAGGCAGTCGTAGTGGGTGGCCCCTACACTAGTCAAGCATGCTGCAGGCCCTCCTCCCCCTGCAAGGCCATTGGCAGTGGCCTGCCCCGCTAAGAGAATCTATGCTTCTGCACCAACTGAGCTGGAACTGATGTGTTCCGTGGGGCTGTCAAGGCGGGTGCTGTGTGTCTTCATGACCCAAGGACGCATGAGGTAGGGCTGGGTCCCCAAGGCTCACTGTTGGGATTGCGTTATTGCCCATGGTAATCCACTGGCCAGGAAAGAACAATCCCTGATTGTAGCTTTTTGAATAGTCCTGTGTTCTTAAAGATACATGTATCATGCATATTCTCAGACTAGCCAATTTTGCTGTTGGAGAAGCATTCCCCAGTGATCTACTAATGCATGCATACCCCTAAAAAAGTAACCTTTTCTGTTGATGTACTCAATGGGAAGGTGGGCTGGTGCCAAAATAGGGATAGCTATGTCATCTATTACTCCCTTGCAGTTCAGTAACCTCACTGTTACAAATCCATCCACTATGTCCTGGACATTGCCAGTCACAGGCCTGCATAGCTGGAGGTGAGTAACGGCTGTGCGCACTTATATCATGGTGGCCTCTGCAGTGGATTTCTCAACTCCAACTTGATTCCCGCCTGCTCACTAGCAATCTGGCTCTACAAGTTTCTGGAGTGCGATCACCACATGCTTCTCCACTCTCAGTGCAGCTCTCATTTTGGTGTCCCTCCGCTGAAGGAGCTCAGCACCCATATCCAGGAATGTGGCTTTGAGCATTTGATGCATCTGCAACCATTGATCATCATCATCCTAAATGTGCATTACCACCAGTCAGTGCTTGTTTCTTGGGCAGAAGTGGCACTACATTAAATAAAGCTGCGCTCTGACTGCCACCAACAATCTTGAACTGATTCATGCTATGTCCCACAGCACTCTGTTCTCCAAGATATCATCATGCTCCACACTCATTCTTGTGGCTCTGCAAATACTGCAGGTGTGTATGCCCTGTCAGGGGCAGATTAGCACATGGGTCAATGGGGGGAGTGGTGGGGCCAACTGGCGTTCACAGTGGTCAGCCAGGCCACAGCCAGCCTCTGGTCCCAGGGCCCCCCCCCAGTGTTGGCCTGCCCACACAGGGCCAGACCCCCTTGGCTGGTGGTGGGGGGCAGCTCCAGGTGGGGGGGGGCACTGGTGGGGGAGGTCCAGGTGCCCTGTGGTCTCTGATCCATCTCTGTGCCCTCTGCTTGGAATACTCATGAAGTTAGGGCACACCTGTGCAGTCGCCATGCAGGCATCTGTCAGAGACGGCAGACAGTGAGGCGTGCCATGTGGGTTTTTGAAAAGAAGGGCACAGAAATTATGGGCTATAGATGACATTATCATATGGCGACAGTTGCAAACTGGGACGTTTTCCCGCAAGCTCCCAGTCACCCCAATACGACATATTTCAGCCACATCATATATTGCCAAAACTTCCCAAAACATAGTGTGCTGAATGGTGGCAAGTTACACGCTGGCAGTCTGACGCATAGTGCATTGCACTGGGCATTGATCCATGCACTCCTACTGAGTTTGTGCACTGCTGACACCAGGGGGCCAAGTATGCACACACACAAGTGATGTACTAACTGCATTGACTGTGTGCCAGTGTGACTCACATCCACTTAATTTTGTTGTGTAGACATGGTCTGAGAATGGAGTCCTTGCAGAGCTCTCATGCTCAAAGGTTTGTGCTCTCCACTTTCAGATTAAGGGTTTCAGACCGGGTTGGGAATGCCATACAAGCACTGAGCTGGCTGGCTTCTTCTTAAAGCCTCCATATATTTCTCAGTGTAAATTCAGTGTGACGTTCCCCCCCTCCTCCAGATTCTGGTATGGTGTGCTGCTGTGCCTCCCTCAGGCTATGTCTACACTTGTGCATTTAAGTTGACTTAGTTAAGTCGACTTAGCATGTCCACACTTTGAGGGGACCCTACAAAGTTGACCTAGAACGTCCACACTGACTGCCTAGGTCGACTTGTAGGGGCTAGTGGACCTGGGACAGGTCCACTGTGGTGGTGGGGGGCACCCCTTGCCAAGTGCCAGGGGGGCTCAGCATTTGCCCCATTGTACCTGGGTACACTGGGGCAAAGGGGGACAGGGACCCTGGCAAGGCATAGGGTCAGGGTGGGCAGGGCTCTGCCCTGCCCTGTGGGGGGGCATGCCAGGCTCTCCCTCTGCCAGCCACCCTGGCAGGGAGGGCAGTGGGGAAGTCCTGGAGAGCCCTAAGTCAACTTAAAGTTGACTTAATTTACAAGTGTAGACACACCCATATAGCCCACTCTTGGACCCTGAATTACCTTGCTTTGCTAAGTAGACTCTCACTTCTGGGTCAGTCCATACCAACCTCCTGTGTGTAATTGGTCACAGGCAGTGCATGTGCACGCGACTCAGGGGAAGTCCCTCAGAAAGCACCCTTAGCCCCCAGATATCACACCTGGAAAGTCTGTCCTATGGGGATCAGGACCCATCCCCAATCACTGTAGGCTCATAGACTCCAGTTTGCCCATTTATCAAAGAAATGAGCCTACCCCAGCTCTGCTCATTCACATTCTCTGAAGTTCACACAGCTTTAGATAAAACAAATACTAGTTTATTGATTAGAACTTGATTTTAAGTGAGTATATAGCAAATTAATGCACAATCATTTTATAAAGACGTTAATGATTACCACAAGCAAATAAAAGATATAAAACACATTCTAACCTAGTATCACAGTCCAGGATTACTCACAAGGTTTGGCTAAATAATAGTTTAGCAATCAGTCTTGACCTATTCCCTAGGCCAGGCCCAGTCCGTCTTGGAGATGTTTCAAGATGGAGATTCTCTGGTAAAAAGCTCTCTCCCTTCTCCAGGTATGACTGTTTCTTCCTTTTCAAACCCCACCCCCTCCCTTATCCCTTCTTCCTCTTCCAGGTGTTCTTTGTTCAGCCTGAGCCGGGGAGCTCAATTTCCATAGTCTTTGTCATGTACCTCTTCAGCTTCCATGCAGAGAGGCATCCCTAATTATCTGCCTCCCACCTGAGCCATGTGAAATACCTGGGAACATGCCTCTTAGCTGCACACATAAATGATGCCACAGGAAACGATATCATAACAATAATGCATCACCATTCATAAAGGAACCTTGCATGGCATATTTTGCATCAAACAACACAATTACATAGCAGGAGTGAACAGAAAAGTCACACAGATCATAGCCCAGCATCCTTCACATGGCACAGAGTATTCTATATTCTCATGAGGTGCACAGCTACCATTAACACAATTGTATTGTTCCCACTGTTACATAATATTAACAAACAAAACCTATATTTTGTGACATTTACTTTTGCAACAGGATACATCCCATCCACCAAAATAAACCCTTTAAAACTCACAATAAGGCATTAAAGGGAAAGACCTCTGCATTCTTTTTCGCCTGCATGTTACCTCCAGCACTGTTGAGCACACACTCCACTTCCCTAGCTTAAAGCAACCAATGTCATCAAACTTGCAGTCTAATGCAAAACATTAACTGTAACTGTATATGCTTTTTATATAATAGATGAGTACATCTGACTATCACACATTCCACATACTTGGGAATATATGCACATGGTAGAATCTACTTATAGTGACTCAAACAAGGTGTAAAAAGCTAGGTTAGATAGCCAAATTTCAAAAGCCGATGTCTGTGATGTACCCATTGCACATGCAAAACCCATCTTTGCACACATATGTTTGTTAACTGAATTTGTATATAACAATTTACCTGTAGTATTACTAGCTTTGTGACCGCTGTGGGTTTTCTGTACACACATTTTTGGCATGATAACATGAATGGTTCCCAGTTAAATGGCCGATCATTTTGGCAGCTCAGCTTATATGCTATTTGAAGCTGTGTGAGACAAGAGTGAGAAACACCTCAGTATAACTTTTCCAACCCTCAAGGTACGATGTTGAAAATAACTGAAAAGAAAACATGAGGTCAGAAATTACTCAGAAGGTCAATTTTGTGTTGTGTTCAATTTGATATTTTATTTTACAATGATTTTAGAAGAACCTTTGGATTTTCCACTGCACAGTCAATAATGTGCACAATTATAATACCATGAGCAGGTACTATCATTAATTATTCTTAGACTAAGTCTATGCTTGGAGTTAAGGGGCGTGATTCCCAGCTTGCATGGATGTACCCACACTAGTTTGTATCAAATGAGTGTGCTAAAAATAGTAATGTAGCTGGCGTAACATGGGCAACAACAAGTGCCAGCACACAAGCTCCTAGCCCTTGGGGGGGGGGGGGTATATTCTTGGGGTAGCTAGTCTGTGTCACTGCTCATGCCACCATTGTATGCTCCTAGTTTTAGCATGCTAGTTTGATGAATGCTAGCGTGAGCACGTCCGTGCAAGCTGGGTATCACATCCTTAGTTGTGTAGATGTAGCCGTAGTGGGTGATGTTATTTTCAAATGGCTGTATCATTCAGTCTCCAGGTTTCCATCATAAGTTACCTTGAACTTATTTCACTTATAGACAAAATGTTTTGTTCATGTTTGATCTTGATTTTAAAAAAGCAGTGCCTACCTTAGATGCTTAAGTCCATGTATAGGTTCATAAAGATATGGAAATAACTAACCTGCTACTGAAAAGTGCTGAGCACCGACCTGCTTTTATTGAACTCCTGTGGCTTTAGCATGTTGGAATCTCAGGCCACTAAGTCGGTACCCCCTAAACATTGACCTCAGCTCCTATTGTTTTAAAACCTTTGCTAATACACTAGTGGTTTAGGTTCTAGTTAAAAAAAAATTGAAGTTGGAGCACTGATCAGCTACAAAAGATCCTGATTTCATCAGCCCACTGTTGGTTTCACTTCTCTCTCTCCTTCAAAGCCAACGTATGTGTGTTCAAATGTTTACACTTGGTCTTCTTGCCTCACTGTTGTGGCTATTAAGGCCTGGTTTCCCTGGAGAGGGAATGTATCTTGGGGACTATTTTACTTGAGAAGCTATTGTCCAGTTTAAACGTATAATATTGAATTGAAACTAGACAGAAAAAAGATCCAAAGACAACACCCACCCCCAACCCTTTCCCCTGAAAGTGGATTGAGTACAGTAAGCAATACAGAAAACAGGGTTGTTTAGCACTCCAGCATACAAGACAGACAATATCTAGCTAAGCTACTGTTGAGAGCTCTTGAAAAAAGAATGTTTATACTACCTGCTCACAAGGTTAGGAGAAGAAAGAACGAATCAGCAGTCCTCCAAGTGAACCCAATGTTTTCCTGGCTATAAATAGTTGGCAGATTTGCAGTAGGTAGGAAGAAAAGAAAAAGTTCCAGCAAACAATTTACCTTCATATCCATTCTACCCGTTTATCACTAGACAGATGAAAAGTTCCTCACTCTAATCTGTTTGTTTGAGAGATAAGAAGGCATAATTCAGTCTCCTATGGTTGCTGTTGAATTGATACTCTTGGAATAAATTAGCATAACACTTACAGAAAAATACAAAACTCATCAAATAGTATACTGCAAAATAAAAGGTAACCATAACTGTAAAATACACACAAGGTGAAAGTTTTTCACAGCCTTGTCGCTCACAAGGATTTGAACATTATTTTGGAACGTGCAGCAGAATAGCTGATTACATTCAGTATACTAACTGAGCGTCCCATTAGCATGAGCAGAAAGAAAGAGCAGCCCATTGTCTCTTCATTACAGAGATGTGGCCTATGGGGTCAACATACATGAAAGAAGAATATGGCCATAGCCTACTGTGACGCTGGCTGGATTAGGGGCCTACTTATAATATTACGTAACATCAATATTTAAAAATTATAATAATTCATAGGCGATAGGCTATGTCAGGTACCATTAGAAAAGCTATGGTTTGCTAAGTATGATGATATCATCAGTAGGAGTATTGCCAGCAGATGGAGGGATGTGATAATTCCCCTCTATTCGACACTGGGCAGGCCGCATCTGGAGTACTGTGTCCAGTTTTGGGCTCCCCACTACAGAAAGGATGTGGACAAATTAGAAAGAGTCCAGCGGAGGGCAACAAAAATGATTAGGGGGCTGGGGCACATGACTTATGAGGAGAGACTGAAGGAACTAGGCTTATTTAGTCTACAGAAGAGTAGACTGAGGGGAGATTTGATAGCAACCTTCAACTACTTGAAGGGTTGCTCCAAAGAGGAGGGAGCTAGGCTGTTCTCGAGGGTAACAGAGGACAGAACAAGGAGCAATGGTTTCAAATTACAGCTGGGGAGGTCAAGGTTGGATATTAGGAAAAACTTTCTCACTAGGAGGGTGGTGAAGCATTGGAATGGGCTATCTAGGGAGGTGGTAGAATCTTCATCTTTGGAGATTTTTAAGGCTTGGTTAGACAAAACCCTGGCTGGGATAATTTAGGGGGAGTGGTCCTGCTTTTTAGCAGGGGGTTGGACTAGATGACCTCGTGAGGTCCCTTCCAACCCTATTATTCTATGATTCTATATTCTTTATGTGCATATTTCATATTTGTATTGGAAGTTGTGGATATATTTGATGTATCTGTATTTCAACTTGAACTGCATTTCTGGGCAACGCCCCAGATAGGATGCCTGTATCACTAACTACCCATTCAGGGAACCCAAATGTATAATAAGCCCAGGAAAGAATCCAGGGGCTAGACTGTATGAGTTACCAGGACTTATTCATGTGACCCTGGACCCCATCTTTTCCTGTAACTTTCCACAAGCAGCATATCAAAGGCCAAGGGCCATAAAAGTTAGCTACACTACATCCATTTTGTCTTTAGTCTAAAATCTTCACTGTTCTTCACCTATCTCTGGATCAACTCATCTACAACTGAAATTGTGAAACAAAGGGCTGAGACCCATCCAGATACTAGATGTACACCAAACGGACTACACAAGCCTTCAAACTTCACAATTCTAATGAAAACCTGATATTTAAGGACTCTCAAATTATGTGTATGTATCTGATTGCTTTAATTCAGGGGCAAAGCCACTTTCAAAGCAGGCCCACCCAAGCTCTGCTTAGCTACCCATAGAGCTTTCTCTGCTGGTGGCTTCCCGCTTGGCTTCTTGAGCTTCCTGCTTTCAGTCATGTGGCCAGAAGCAGGAAGTTTGGGTTGTTCAGCAACCCCTGTCAGCCAGAGGCCCTGCCAGAAGATCAGGGCTTGTTATGCCTCTGCTACAGCCCACAGATGAGTTTGTCCCCTTCCCAGAAGATCTGTGTCCTGGAGGACAGTACCCTCATTTGCTTCCCCCTAAAGAACAGAAATGGGGCAGATAAGCTGGCCAGCCTCTGCTCTAGAAGATAAAGGGAGCTGGGGGGGGGGGCCCACATGTCTAGATGCTAAGTCACATGGCCAATAACATTACGCTTTGAGCAGAGCACATCAGTTTCAGCATGAATTTGGCATATATTGGGATCGGTTGATGAGGGAAATGCTGATAGACTGAAATACGCTGTATCTGCTACCATATTATTCGTCCCTTTTTAATGATTGTTTATTTTAGAAGTGTTAAAAATTTGCAAGATAGAGAATAGTCCATTTTAATATACAGCTGTACAGTACTTTTTATAATAAACTAAATTTTAAATTAAAAAAGAAACTCCCATAGGTAAATATAGGGTATGCAATTCAATGATGTCATTCTGAAAAAAGTTATTAAAAAAAAAAATGACACATACTCCCAACAGTAATTGTTAATTACATCACAAGGTTAATTTATCAGCTATAGTGACAAATACAAAAACAGGCAATAACAGCAGGAAAAGGACAAATCATTCAAATTATAAAAGGCTGAAATTTTTGAAATCCTGTATCAGTTAGGTTTGATCCCACTTCTTTCTGCTCCTCAACGTCAAGGATGCTCTAATATATAAAAATAATTTTGTTACTCCAGAAATCAGAGAAGAGAGCATACATCTGAAGACATCAAACATAATGTCATAGGATAAACAATTGTATTATACTGGTCACACAAATCAAGAGTATGAATAAAAGATCAACATGTCCTCAGAGCTGCATCTATTCATGGGAGATATGCATTACATTTTCAGGCTAAAAGCGTTTCTCTGTGGTCAGTCCATCCCATTCCCACCTGAATCTTTAGATCAGATACTATGGTGATGGGGCTCAAGTAAACAGACAAAAAGAAAACAAGAGGGTTGTTTTTTCTTTCAACCTGTTTATATAGTTAGGTACCAAGATATACCATCAGGGCTTCTTTGTTATTTATACACAAGCAAAAGCAGAATGGTAGACAGACTTGGAATTGGATTGTGTAGTAGCATACCCTGAATTCTATTGTTATGGGGTATCAAAACAGCCCATTAAAGATGCTTGAAATTAAACATTCACACAACTGAACATACACAAACTCTGAATTAATTACTTCCTTTGTGTTCCAGGTAGTGTTTCAGTTGGCCCCAGGACTCCTTCAGAACAATAACTTCAAAGTGGAGGTATTAGCACACAGGAGGAAGATGGGAATGACCATAGTAAGGCCAAGTAGAAAGAAATACATTCATTTACAGGGAAAGGGGGCAGGTTCAGTTCAATAGGCATGATGATGTCATTTCTGAAATCCTCTATTACACAGAACAAATACGGTAAGGGTAGCAGCAAAGCAACTACATTAGCAGATCCCAAGTGTCACTCCACTCTTGCTGAGCAACTCTCTCCCCCTCAGTAGAGCAGAGTAGTTGGCTCCCTATCCGTTCAGTCCTTGGGTGCTTTGGAGATTGACAACAAGTGGCTAGTTAAAATGACCATTGTATGTGACAGGGTGACATAAGGCAATAGAGTCATCAGGTGATAATGGTGGTTGCAATAAACGAATTGGGCTGGATTTCAATAAATGACACAGAGGTGAGGAGCGCTATATCTCATGCCTGCTCCCCTTAAGACAGAGAGGGCATGTTTATACTGTGATGAAAAATGTACAGCTGGCCTGTGCCCACTGACGTGAGCTCAGGCTAAGGGGCTGTTTAGTTGCAGTGTAGGCATTCGGATTCAGGCTGCAGCCTGAGCTATGAAACCGTCCCACCTCGCAGGGTCCTAGAGGCCAGCCTCCAGCAATTAAAGAGCACCTTAGCCCAAGGCCCACAAACCTGAGTCAGTCAGCACAGGCCAGCCACAGGTGTCCAATTGCATTGGAGACATAATCGTAAGGGACTAAAGGTCCTTAGAATTACTGAAAAGATTCTTGTTGATTTTGCCTCATACCCGTGGTCCTCTGAAATGAATATACCAGGCTGGCAGAGAAGGGAGTCTTGGGCAGGAGGGATAGGGGGGAAGGGGCAGAAATTTGGCCGTTCCTGGTATATATTTTACAGTGCATGTATTTTTTCTATAATGCATGCATTTTTTTCTATACCTTTTTTCTCATGTTTAAAACAAAATACTGCTTTCTGTTCCCTACACACTCCTACCATCCCCATTACTGGTACACTTGAGGTTCTTATTATTCTGTTTTTGCCTTCATGTTATAGACCTACTATTGACTGGCCTAAATACAGCACAGGGCAGTAAATGTGAAGATTTTACCCACTAATGAGATTTGCAATTTTCCAATTCAGTTATTTATATCCCTACTAAGGAATATGCCTCTTCAAGTCACTTAATAGGCTGGTGGACACTAGTCACTTTAACTTGGTATGATATTTTTGCTTCATTAATAAGTAATGACAAATGTATGAGCACCTGAAAACAAGTGGATCATCTACAATAAAGAGGGAAAATATTTGGTTTAAGATTACAGGAACATCTTTCTAAAAGAATATCAATATTCGGTATTAAATTCTTTTCTCAAATGACAACTCTGTTCTTTTGACTTTATAATTCATGGACTATTGAAATAATGTAAATATGATGAAAGGCTCAAATGTAGCATGTCGGCTCATCAGAGGGAATCAGCATGCTCCATATACAATATGGAATACTCACAACCAACTAGGGTACATCAATATTTCAGTTGCAAATCCCCATGTAATCCTTTTTTTAAGTGAGTGGTTAACGCATAAGTGGATACATGCTAGAAATTACCTCTGAAATAGTGCACTCTTTTAAAAGGAAAAGCACTTACAGCATTTCATATGTCATTAACGTTTTACAGTCTTTTGAGTAAATAAAAGGCAATTATGGTGATGCTATTTTAGTGTTGCCCCTATATGCTATATAACTAGGTACTTCTGTGGCCCTCAACACCTTAGTATCAGAGCAGCCAATCACCTTTCTTGAATTATCCTCCCAACACCACAGTAAAATAGGGAGAGGTGTCATCCCCATTTTATAGTCAGCGAATTGAGGCACAGCAAAATTAGGGCCTAGGGCCCCAAACTACCACTTTATGTACCTAAATCTAAAATGTAGCTCCTCAACCCCAGTGCTCAGCTGCTGTCAAACCCTGTAGGCACTTAAAGTCCCTAGCAGTGGGATTCACAAAGGCACTGAAGCATATAACTCCCATTGATTTCAACTGGAAGTAGGAACCTAGGGAACTCTGTGAATCCCACATTAGGAGTCTAAGCTTCTGCCAGTCAAGTCACTGTGGCACAAACTTCTGCTGCAGAGCATGTACACAGCTACCTGACTCCTGATGACCAATTGGTATCTAAACTTCAGCAGGAAGCTCAGACTAGGCATTGCCTAGCTCGCCTGCAGAGGGTTAATGCACTCACCTGCCAGCTGGAAGACCAGGCTTTGACTCTCTGCTTTACATCAGATTTGATTCTATGGCTATGTTTAGGTTCCTAACCCTCCCTATGAATGCTATAGGGAGCTGACATTGTAGAATCCACTAGGTGACAGGACCGCTAAATGTTAAGTGTTGTAACACTGAGTCTATGCCCTCTTTGTGAGTCTTGTCCTAAGTGACTTGCCCAAGGTCTCACATGAAATATGTGGCACAGCTCCAGGAATTTAATCTAGGTTTCATGAGTCCCCAACTGCTCTTTTACCCGTAAGCCCATAATTTCTTTCCTGTGTATGAGAAGCACCATCTTCCTTGATCTTTTCTTTTTCGTTCTACAAATTCACACATTTTATTTAGGAAAGGAGATCTCTTCTGTTCTATTATTTGGCTGGGGCAGTGTGAGAGGCATGTTAATGATTCAGTTGCCTGCCATACATATCCCTTCTGAAAGTTGTTCCAGCCACTGACAGTGTTTCCAGTGTTCCTGTACGCATGATGATAGTCAAAGGGGAAAGACATAGACATGTCTTAAATCAGAGGCAGAGTCAAGTAATCCTTGCTGCCATATTGATATGCATACACGTAAGTCTTCCTCATTGTGAGCTAATTGGACAGCTCACGTTACATTTCCATCCATATACTATCTGCAGCAAAATAGCAGTTGATGCTTTGGGACTTTAATTATCACAGCCACACAGCCATTTGGCAATTTTTACCTCAATAAGTATAAAAGTCCTTGTAACCACAATCTAAGGGGCATTCAGTTAATTTTGTACCAAATTGCCAGTTTTATCCTGGAGGCTGTAAAAAAATCTGAAAACCAGCTCTGACGTATTACTTACATATTCTTACCGTTGCTGATTTCAAGGTAGTACTAAGTAAGAATATCTATACATTCTGCCAATGATGGAACACTACCAAAATTCTGTTCTGGGTATTCCATGATTTCCCAGCCTTCTTTTCCCAAGACACTTTTATGGCTAACAAATTTATTTATCCCATGAGCTTTCGTGGGAGAAAATCCCACTTTGTCAGATGCTTGAAGATGGAGAATTTACAGAATGAGTCACAATCCAGCCCAACATTTTCCACAAAAATTCAGTGTTCTAATTCACTAGCTAATTCCCAGTCATCCCCAAAACAAACAGGCTTTCTATCCAGCAGCCTAATATGTTACAAGAGGTCTTATTATAAAGGCTAAGCAATAACTCTTTTGCACTGCATCAGCTAAGCCAAGATTAAAGGGGGGAAATGACAGAAAAAAACATCTTCCACCAATCTGCCTGTTATTTAGAAATAGCTTAGTGTATAAATGTCATGGAAACAAGCTGTTCCTACTGAAAAAACCCAGCGCACTGCATCACACTTTCCCCTTCAATTTAAATCTTTACAATACAAGGGCAAAACAAAGCAAATATTAAATGTTTAAAAGCAAATGTTTCCATGGGAGCAGCAGTTTTGCTTGGTCTTTTCTGAATCCCGTAGCTTTCAGATGGAGATCTCTGGACAGAAAACACGTTAGTGTGACAGGTGAAGACCGAAGCATGGACATAAGTACTGCTCGTGCGTGGGGGATAAATCACTTTAGAAAGCCCTGTACCTCTGCTACTGGGCCACTGCTACCAGAAGTGAAACAAACAAGGAGCCCTGAAGCTGCATAAGCACCAGAGACATTTATGAAGATCCAATCAAAAGGGTGACTGAGGTGGTCACTACTGCTTTGAATTTGGACATAGAGGGTTTAACTTTCATTAAAGCCCCTGGACTTAGGAGACAAACCATCAGTTTCTGCTTACTTGCTCTCTACTGCTGTTCTTGGTGAAACTGGGGCCCTTTCATTTCTTCTTCCATCGCCATCTTCTGAGATTCCTCCTTCATCTTGGGACCTGGAGAGCTTACATTTTTCTGCCCACTAAGGAATGGGCCGTCTGGCCAGGCAGAAGCCATGTCTGCTCCTTTAATCTATCTGAAGAAACTGTCTACTCATAGGGTGGGCCCCAGACTCTCTCAGGAGCAGGGTTGAAGGAGGCTGAATAAAGCTACCTCAACATCCGTCCTTCTGTGTTCTTTGCCATCCTTTGTTTATCTTGTGTATTCAGATTTTAAGCTCTTTGGGGTGGGGACTATATGTGTGTGGGTGCACTGCCCAGCACAGCTGGGACCTCAAGACCCTACTGTCATAATACTTAGTTGTAAGAATAAATGATAATTTCTTCAGCGTTTTCTTTTGTCTCTGCTGTGTATATGCAACAAAGATGCCTGAAGAAATAAATCCCAAAAGCTTTGACAAAAGCCAAGCTGGTGGAGGCTGCTGTGGCTGCCTGTCTCAAGGAAAGCCGAAGAAAAACACTGATAGAGACAGGGATGGAGCCTGGCTGGCCGAAGGGTGTGAAAATCAAAGCTTTTTCAAGGCTGTAACCTACGTGAGATAAGGAGGAGATAAATAAGCAAAAGCTCTCTATCGTCTTGCGCAAGTGGCAAACTGGGATTTGGAAACCAAGACTTATTCCTTGGCTTCTAGCCACTTTTTATTTTTTTAAACAATCAACTAAGCAAAACAGTTACAATGTAGGGGTATGAAATGTAGATTTTAAAATGTTTTCTCAATAAAGTGTTGCCAGCTAAAATGGAAGAGCAAATAAGACATACACAGTGGCAGACTAAGGGAATCACTTCTGTGCAGGAACAGTCCTGTGGCACTTTTAAAGACTAACAGATTTATTTATCGCATGAGCTCTCGTGGGAGAAAATCCCACGTTGTTAGTCTTTAGAAGTGCCACAGGACTCTATTGTTTTTCTGCAATAGATTAACACGGCTACCCCTTTGGAACTTGACTTCTGTGCAATGTGACGCTACCTCCTGAACAGCCCACTGTCATCACACTGACCAACTGGTAAGGAATTATGGATTTCCCTCAGCTCATTATGGCCTAGATCTGATCCTGCAAACACCTACTACTAAATAGTTCTTACTTTTGCTCCTTGTAGTAGAAAGCACTATGGCTATGTCTACACTTGCAAGTTAGGTTGACTTAAGGAGGCTTAAGTCAACCTAACTTAGTCCCTGTTCACACCAGGCTTACATTAAGTCAACTTAAGAAATTCCTTAAGTCGACTTAATGAAAGCTTAGGTCGACTTAATAAGAACCACCGGTTAGGTTGACAACCTTTAGGTCGACTCCTTAGGTCAACTTAAGCAGAGTGTGGACACTTAAGTCCACTTTATTAGATTGACCTAAGGGTAGTTAGGTTGACTTACTAAGCCCCCATTTGGGGAAACCACTTTGTTAAGTTGACTTAAGAAGAAGTCGACTTAACTTTTTGTAGTGTAGACATAGCCTATGTGTGCAGGACCAGGACCATAACTTGGGGTTTACCTTGAATGACACTGGAGCAGAGCTATTGATTTTGCTTCACAAGGTTATGGCACTAGATCCACATCTTTGAAGCAAAGCTGCCTTTATTTTCTTTTATATAATTTTATCAAATTTATTTGTATGTTACCTAATCTGAGTCAGATCCACAGCTGGCAAATCAGCACACCGTTGACATTAAAGAAGCTGTGTTAGTTTGTGTCAGCTGATGATCTAGCCCTCTGTCTGTCTCATCTGTAACGTAATACATCTAAATGTTTCTGCCAAGACCATCATAGAAGTACTTGGATGCAAAACATCTTTGGAAAGTCTTCATCTATCTACGTTCCAAGCTGTTAGTGCCTTTATGACAAAAAAATAACCTTTGAGCTAGTCTTTTCTTTGTACTATAATTGCTTCAAGCTGAAAATATAGCAGACGAGTCAACTACATTTGCAAGATGAAAACATGGTAGCGAGGGCAGCAGGAAACATGACCCTGCATCTGAAGTATGAAAAGCAGCTTCTACCGGTTTGTAAATGTTTCTTTTCATGCTCTTTGTATTTGAAATTAGCATGGCCGTCACTTCCTACAGCCCTGCGCTGGCTGTTTGGTTTCCTCTGGCCATAGTTAAATAGGCTGAAAGAACAGACAGACAATCAGCGAGCTATTCAAATATTGTCAATCAGTCAAACTTTTGATTTCATGGGAAAGCCTCTCTCCATCCTTGCTAAGGGTCTGTTCCTCTGAGTTGCTGCAATACCCTTAGCTCCCATGGGCTTTAATGGGAGTTGAGGGTTCACAGCAGTGCTTTTTTTTGTTTAAAAAAATAAAAAAGAAAAAAAAAGGTGCTGGTACTCATATCTTGAAATTTGAAAAATGCCTCTCCCACCTCTCTCCTTCCTGTGCCACATCTCTCCTTCCAGATGGCAAGCGGGGCTGGCAAAAAAGGTGCCGGTACTCCATACCCCTGCGTACCATCACAAAAAAAGCACTGGTTCTCAGTGGCCCGTGGAATTGAGTAAACATAGCTAGCTCAAGTAAAACACTCCAGAGACCATGAACCCAGCAGCATTACCTACACTTGAAATGCACTCACCTTAAAACACATGAAACATGCAATAAGTTTGATTCATACTTGTCAGTCAAACCTCTCAAAAGCTTTATTGCAGCAGGGGCACCTGCTATCACAGATTCTAAGCTTGTGCACACCAGGGTCGATCTATTGTCACTTTGGTTTTTATTGTGGTGTAACTGAGATCAGAACCTGTCCCATCAGTAAGTGCTAAGGTCTATCAGCCAAAAATCAATGCCCGCCTTAACACAAGGTTCTAACTTCTTTCTGTTGTTTGAGCTGAGCCTCTCAATCTTTAAACAGTGTTTATAATTGAACCACTTAGAAGCCGAGTCCTTCAACCCTTGTTAGCTGTGCCACCAAATCTTGCACTTGTTGGATGTGGTGGATCATTTCTGTAGACCTGAATGATCGTCCCTGGCAATGGATGTGCTGTAGAGTGGAGGCAGTTTGGATTTCCAAAGTAAATGAGAGTCTGGGCAGGGCGTGAGTTGGCTGTTTCTGTGGCAAAGGAGAGGCAGGTTCTCTTTGGTCCCTTCACAGCAATGGCAAAAATTCACAGAAATTCCCCACAAACGTCTAAATCTGCCCATATCAGGCCACATTATCTGCCACTAGTGTTCATTTTTTTCCAGCACACTGTCCCTGTCGCAGATCATCACAGGCCCATCATGATCTCTGTAGGCAGAAGCGGGGCGGGTCACTCTGGTGCTAGACTTTCTATTATATTAGACTCAAATTATTCACCAACATGGAACTCACACCACTTTATCCAACGTCACTGAATTTGCTTGAGTGGCGTTTAAATAAGTGTTCCACATACTGAGAGGCCAGATCTGTGAAGAATAGAAAGTAACTGTAGGATGCAAGAAGGCATAAGTCACAGTAGCTTATAACATCTTAGTATGCAACTTAAACTTGTTTAGACTTCCTTACATGTTGATAAGTTAATGTAAATGGCCTTATCGGAGTCCAAACATGGGGATGTCAACAACCTTAAAAGCATTTTACACAATCATCTTTGCCTTTGGCCCTGTAGTACCTTGTCCTTAACCTGCTATGGTGCAATAGCTGTGCATACAGCAGCTTTGATGCCTTCTGGCTATGGTTTTAGCGGTATTGCGATTTCCTGCTATCAAACTGCAGGAAGGAGAAGCTTCATGTTCCTCTCTAAGTGGAGAGGTTTATAATTCTCTGTGGAGGATGTAGTGTCAGATGGGTCAAGTCAGAAGAGATACAAACATACCTCTGTCTGTAGATGCTTGTGTGAGATACAACATTAAATGCAGACGCGTCTGCTACTCTTTTAACGCTACATTAAAATATGTTAACGCATACATTACATCTGGTAACTGGCTCCATGTTTGCATCTCTTCCTGTTGTCCTCCACTCTGTTCAGAGATCTCACTCCTGACATGCGTCATTTCAATAGCTTGTAAAAGCTGTTGAAAAAGTTGGCCACTGACACTTCATTTCTTGTTTCTGCACAAACCCACTTTGAAGTTAGGTTTCACCACCTTTGTTAACAGCTTTAAGATGACTTACCTTTCTTAGTCCAGATTTTTTTTATTGGATGATTCTGCTGTTTAGGAGACATGCTTTTGGTACTTGATATACCTTTAGTTAACTTTATTCTGCCTTTTTGTTCTTTAAGTAACTTGCCTAATGATGACACAGGATTGGAATCAGGAGCCAATGATCCAACTTTCTAGTCCAGCTTTGTTGGGGGTGAGCTTTGAAACACAGGATGGGAAGGGTGTGTTGTAGGGATGGAAGGAAGGAAGATGGCTGCTTGACATGAATCCACAGGTGACAGGTAGTTTGCACATAAACACATCTATCCTCTGAAGTAAAGATAAATTCCAGTGAAACAAGTATTCGGGTTGTGGGAATCATTCCTAAAAGATGAATGGAAATTGATGATCTAGGCTCAAATTCTGCAACTTCATGTGAAGAGACCACTGCACCCAGATGGAGCCCAGATGGATGTGGTTGTGAGGAGATGCAGCAGCCCAATTATGTGCAAGAAGTTGCAGGATCTGGGCCGCAGATTGCAGTCAAGTTTCCCATAAAAACATGTGGTTCACTGGTGTTGTCTTGACCCTGCTGTTATAGGTAAAGGCAGCCATTAAATGCATTGCCAGCTTCAATGAAATTCCATATGGCTCCTGGGCTACACACTGAGCACCTCTGGAAGAGAACTTTTTACTGACATGAGTGAGGAGAATGAGGTTGTTCAGGGGATATACACACAGGCCAATATTTTCAAGTTAAGTACCTAAGCCAGCAACTTAGGCATCTAAACAGAAATGCCGAGCACCTGCAGCTCCTGTTGACTTCAGCTGAGGTGTGTGACTCAGCAGCTCAGACAACCATGTGCCTACATTTGGATATCAGTAGCTAAATTTAGGCACCCAACTTTGAAAGTTTAGGCTCACATAAAGACAAAGAGGAACTCTTTTCCCCTGACCCAAAGAACAATTTTTAAAGTGTAACAAATAAATATAACTAAAAGTGCCTACACTAAACTCCTTCAGAGATGCCTCTGCCATGTTAAGCAGTTCTATTCTAAGCAACCTGACTGCCTAGATTTTGACTTTTTTCTCTGCTCAGCTCCTACTGCCCTGCTACTGACGACAATCCAATCTTCCTCTCCTGCCTCAGAGACGTGGCTTTCAGTCACGGATCCTGAGGTAGATGTACCAGCTGTTCTGTCAACTGGTTCTTCAGACTCTATATCTCCATTCCAGACCAGCAGATGATGGGTTGAGCCATCTTTAGGGGCATGTAAATCCATGTATTATTTTTATCTAAAAGGGGGAAAAAAGGATCATGTGTAAATGGGAGGAAGAGCTTCAGAGAAAGTCCAAATTTAGAAGGTAGGGGAAACGAAAAGTGTTGGAAGATTAAAAACGCTATTTTGGGAATGAAATGCTGCAAAAGTAAGTAGTAAACCGCTACATATACATAGAAGGAACAGCATTAAAGAGTGCACTGTATTGTAACCCTTCTGCCAGACAGAGTGGGCAGCAGCAAGGACCAGGTACCATATCTCGCGGTTCTTGTCAATGATACATCATACAACCTCCAGCCACCAGGGAAATCATACATTATCTCCTGTGTGCACCCAAAAGGCAATACTTCCCCTCTCGCATGCAGAGCCAGAGTGTTAAAAAGTAAATCTTTTAATAAAGGAAGGAAGGAACACAGAACTGATTTGGGAAAATGGAACAGAATTAATAAACACCAGGAGCAGAAGCTACCCCATCCTAGAGTACGTGGGGCATGTCCTTCGCCTCTCCCTTCTCCCTTCCTCCTGCTCTACGGACCATCGTAGTTGCACTGTCCACCTCTCAGTTGCAAGGCATGACCAGCTTCCCTCTGCGGGCTTCTACAAACAGCTCCTCCTGGGTCTTCCTATGTGGGGCACAACCAGTGCCCTCTGCTGGCTTCCCCTACTTGCTGGACACAGGCCTCAATGGCCCCCTCTGCTGGCCATCAATCTCTTGAGGTTTCCCAATAAATTTGTTAGTCTTTAAAAGGGCCATCAGACTCCTTGTTTGTTTTAGTGAGTTTCTGTTTCCAGTGATTTCAGCTCTTAGTTCATGGGAAAACCCTCTGCTGACACAGAAGCATTATCCCTGCTTTTTAATAAAACAAAAGACTCCAAAAGGAATCATTAACTCTACCTTTTAAATGTAGTAGGAGATAATCTATGCCTGAAAGCAACCCTTAGTGAAGGCTGGTACACTCAACCCTCCCCTGCTACTCTTACAGTGTTCTAGCAACTTAATGCCTCCTTTGTTGAGTTCTGTTCAGATGAGAGCAAATCTATCAGAACAGGCTAAACACAGTTCTGTGGACATTTGTTCATAAAATAAGACGGCATTTCATTACCCCTGCAGTT
The DNA here is from genome assembly GCA_007922175.1 of Pelusios castaneus. Classification (NCBI taxonomy): domain Eukaryota; kingdom Metazoa; phylum Chordata; order Testudines; family Pelomedusidae; genus Pelusios; species Pelusios castaneus. The sequence goes on along the minus strand of ML685772.1, from coordinate 8,516,220 downwards.
AACAGTAAAGTGATTTGTAACCCAATACCAGTCAAACTGACTATTTCCATCATGCTCAGCACCTACCTGTGCTATGCAGATACAGTGCACCTAATTGTACTTATGCAAATACAGAGCATATGCAAATAAAGTGCCTTCCCTTTCAGCTGGCTGAGTAGGGGAGGGCTTCTCAGACCTTGCTTACAGTATCATAATATTGTGCTGTTCTGTGCATGTAAAGAAAAAAAATAGAACACAACATTGTTTAGGCAGTCCATGGGCAGGAGAGAGATCCAGCTAGTTTAATGAATCTAGAACACTCTGTAGAATCAAAATCGTGTGACCAGCAAATTGGCAAATATACTTGTCAGATCTCTTTGGGTGGAAAGGACCTAACGGTTAAAAATTAGTTCACTCTTCGGCAAAGGTGAATGAGAATAATAGGGTGAAAATGAACAAAAGAAAATTTAGATTCATCAGCAGAAAAAAATGTTTCAATGATTCCACTTGATGAAAGCCCCCTTGCATGAGTCACTTAAAACCTGGAGAGAACAAAGCACTGTTGTAGGGAACATTCATGTAGTAGTAAACAACAGTGCCTTGGTTTTAGAATCCTGTTCTTCCATAGATCTCAAAGCCCTGTATAAAGATATGTAGCCTAATTCCTATTTTACAGGAGGAGAATGGCATTAGATCACTAGCCAAGGTCACGCCAGGATCAGTAGTATATTCAAAAATCGAATCTAGGTTGGCTGACTCTCATTCCTGTATTCAGTGATAAGAACGGCCATACTTAGTCAGACCAATAGTCCATATAGCCCAGTATTGTATCTTCTACCAGACTGCAGCTGCGTCAGCAGAAAGAAACAGGTATCCATAATACTCAATTCTGAAATTACACTTGAAAACAGATATGAGATCAGAATCAGGGCCCAGTCCAGACAGGCACTTTGGTATGTACTTGGCTTAAGCCAATGGGACAACTGTATGCTTAAAGATAAGCACATACGTAAGTGTTCTGGGGCCCAAGAACCTAATATTTTTCATTTCTAATTTCCAATTAAAATGTAATGAAAATGGAAAAACTTTGTGAAAATGTTCTTAATTTCTAAGTGATTTTCTAAGTGATTTTTGTAGGGCTTGGAATGGACTCATTTGCATTCAAATATTTATGATTTTGTTCAGTTTTTAAAAACTTATATAGATTTTTTTTAGTCAAAGACTTTTATTAATCATCATTCATTATTGTTTCTCTTCTCTTCTTTCCCTCCATCATTTTAGGAAAAAAGGGAGAGGAGGAAGGAAAAGGGTGTTTAAAAATGGAAGAGAAAAAAAGAAAAAAAAGGAAAACCTAAATTGCTGAATGAAATCCGAAAGATTTTGTTAAAAATTATTGGTTCAGTTCAAAAATTAAATATTTGAAAAAAATAATTTGCAAAATTTGGCTGTGAGGGGTGGCTGTGGGCAGAAGAGGTGGGACTTCTCTGTTCTGCCTTGGGGTCTGGAATTGCTGTCAGTGGGCATGCAGTGTAGACATATCCACAGAGCTGAGAATGAAAGAAACAGAAGATTTAGGACTGCTACATTGAACACCTGCATGACTCCTTTAAAAAAATTGTAATATACTAGATTTGTTGTGTGCTTCATAGTAGCTGTTCTTCACTACTTGCCTTTGGATTGATTGTTTATTTTCACTATTTTTAACTTTTGAAGCAGTTTTGCAGATCTGTCATAATGTTGCTTTTGTCTTCTCTTCTGGTGAACACAAAATGAACAACTGAGAGGAGAGAGAAAAATTCCAGGAGCTACTAACGATCTGAAAGATGGGGAGGGAAGAATAGAATAAGATTCAAAACAAGAACAAGGGAAAAATCATTCATTTTGAAAGTAAAAACTAAACACATTGATATAGGCCCTGATTCAGAAGAGCACAAGAGTGTAGATGCTGTCCTTAAACAAGATAGCCTTTCACACATTCTTTAAATTCTTTCCTGAATCTGGGCAACACGTTGGATGAATATTATCCTTATAAGTGTACTGCAAAAAACCTAGACAGAACAATAGACAAACTGGGGTTTAGTAAATGAAAAAAAAAATCGAATCTGATCAGGTTCCCTGGGTTATACTGTATAAGTAAAGGTACTAGATGTAAAACAGGAAGATAGTCATTTTCCCAGCAACAACATGAGCTGAAGTACTAAGTGCAGTTCCAGTCTCCTTACCAGAGAAAGAAATATACACAAATATTGACTCATGGGAGAGACTCAGAAAGGCATCAGAAGTTAATAAAAAACTTGAAAATGAGACCTACAGTACTAAGAACAGTCGAGAGAGAGAAATTTTTACAGGTTAGAGAAAAACAGCCAAGGAGATACTCGATAATATTTTATGTGTAAGCTAAAAAGGATGTTGTAAGCATGAAAGAAGTAATCGTTCTTGCTTTCTGAAGATGACAAGACAAGAAATAACATGTTTAAACTACATAAGAAGATTTTTCCTACTACTGAATTTGAACTACATTGTAATTTTAAAAAAATCAATTAGAGGTTAGAACATCTCTGAAAATGTTCAAGATACATTTTTGGTAAGTAGCTATTAGATATGGATTAGAAGGAATATTAAGATATGGCTACAAAGCAGGGGCACGGCTGATGCGACTTTCCAGAGGTCCCATCTAGTCTATGTGATTCTATGAATATTGACTTCAGAATGATAGCGCTGAGCTGGCAGAGTAGTAGCAGTATATAATGGTTGGAACACTTAATCCAATTTTTCATTTTGAACTTTGAAGGAGAAACTAAGAGGCAGTAAACGAGATACAGCTAAGAGTAAGTGGTATACAGAAATAAACCAGACAGTAAATACTGTACCTATTACCCACTATTACCAATAAAAAACCACCACACATTAAGTATTGGAAACCCCACAGTGACATTTGGAAAAGCTATGCACATTAAACTTAAGGTCAGGCAACTCTAACTTATTCAGCCTTTACAAAAGTGGAACATTGCTTCTCATTACAACGAAAAAATGCCTTCAGATTGCATATATGCAGCAAGAGTATTTAGGCACAGTCAACAAGAAAGTAAACTTGTAACCACAAACAGACGAAAATGCAATATATTGTGGATTAGGGAAGATTGCTCATTTTGGAAGAGGAGACTGTATGATATATTGCTCAATTTGGCTATGTCCATCACTTTTTGCATGATTGCTTCCATCTGCCATAACTGTCAACTTATTGCTTTCTGAAAGGGGAGAATAATAAGGGATAGGTAATAAGACAGAAAATATCATAATGCCTCTATATACATCTATGTTATTCTCACACTTTGCATGCTGCGTACAGATCTGGTCAACCTATCACTAAAAAGATAAACTAGCATTGGAGAGGGAAGAGAATGGCAACAAAAATTATTAGGGGTATGGACCAGCTGGGGTGTGAGCAGAGATTAAAAAGACTGGGACTTTTCAGCTTGGAAGTTTAGAAGCATTTCAGGGAGAAGTGTTTCAAACAAAAAAAAAAGGTTTTTATATGTGATATGGTATCAGAAGCATGCAGGCAGGAATATATTAAAATATTGCAAGAGAGAATTAATATTTTTGGGAAAAGAAATACTTTATTTGGAGATGTGGATGCCCAGGGTTTCTGAGAATCAGGGCAAAAGTGTCTTAAATTAGACCCCCAACCTTAGAGTCACTTAAAAATCAGACTTTAGAAAATGTTGACCTCAAATCCCACACATACACAATATGAATTGTGAGTTGGCATCCTGAACTGGCATACAAAGCATTCTGTTAATTACGCCCATCTAACATCATGGAACAAGCACCATAATTAGTGAGGGTTATGGTTCATAAGATGAGGCTGGCCCAGAAATCAGCACTCAGCAAACATGTATGTTGCTATGAATAAGCTCACCAGAATAAGTCATCTGCTCAGAGGCACAGTAAAAAATACTCTTCAGTCTATACTAAAGTGTGTCTTGTGATGGCTGAGCACATAACTAACGATCGACCACTGTGTATGTCACACAACTGTTTCTTCTGTAATAATAGCAGGCCCTTAAGTGGGCAAAAATGAAGAAGTGGTCTGGATTTCTCAGTGGTGTATGCTAAGTGCACTGGTGTATAAAGTAGTAAAATTCTCTCCTAGCAGGAGGGAACACCTGGAAGGATTCTTCCTCAAAATGTCCCTGTGTTTCTAAGGTGAGACAAGCAATTTCTTTTAAATGTTTGCCAAAAAATAGTTTCTGTAATGTAACCATCTTCATTTCCTCCAAAATGCGTATAGTTTATATGTTGATCTATTTAATAAATACATTTTATGAAAATCTGAAATAGCTATACTTACCAATTATCTTCAAGTACTCATTTCTGTTAGACTCCATCAGTTGACTGATAAAGCCTCCTGTATCCTGTTTTTATAAATGGGAACCTTGCACATAATGTTCTTGTACCTTGCACATATAATGTGCTCAGGATTGCCATTCATGAATATAAGAAGTAGAAAAGCCAAAGAGAACATTTCCCAAATGCATGCATATGCCTTTTCAAAATATCAAAGAGACTTCATTATCACAAGTGAATGAAAGGAGGCAAATTTCACAGCCACCAGTTCAATTCTGTCACCTGGAACACTAGCTTCCAACAGCTGTTTTATGAGCATCATGAAGAGCCTCTTAGGTTAATCTTCACTTCACCTCTATGTTAGTTTGCAATATTGTTGAAATCAAAGGGATTATTTAAATGTGATGTGATATTTAGCACTGTGCTGCTATGACACAGTATTTAGGCTTTTCTCTGTAGCGTGTACGCACCAGTCAGAGATATATGACAACAGCAAACACCTTTTCAATCTCCCCCCAGATTGCAACAGACCAATTTAAAAGGATACTATCAATTTGAAAATCATCTCTATGTCTGGAAATATGGCATCTGTTATAGTTACAAGCCACTCCTCACCTGATTATAACTGTATGAATTAAGAGGAATTTTTTCCCCTTATGTGGGTTCTCCCCCTCCCCCGTACTTACTTTGTGCAACATGCAGCACTTTATGAATAGTCAATGTCACTGTTAGGACGTTAAACCATCAGTATTAAAAAATAATACTGTTTAAATCTTTAAGAATGTTAAAGCCAAAGTGACCAAGCAGGTATGTGCAGAAATTAACCTTTTTTATTATATTATATATTGTAGTAGTAAAGTTTGTTTGAAGTGCATGAATAAAAAGTTAGTGAAATTACAGGAGGAACAATCTAGATAGCAATAGGTGCATTCACTGTGCATCTGACGGGAAAAAAAAGTTTTCACTCATTTTGGCCTAAAACTTTATGTTCAGGTTTCCAGGATTCTGACATCAGAACCAAGATAACACTGATTAGAACCATAGGGCTTTACAATAAAAGCTAAAATATCGACCATATGATGGCAAAAAGTCTTTATTTTGCGATAAACGTATTCTCTTCTAGCTACTCTCTGACGAAGTCGGTGGTGCAGTGGAGGAGGATCTCCGTCTCGACAAGGATCGTGATCTCTCAGCACTGTACGCAACATGCTTGTCATAATTTTGTATCTGAGCTTCAAGGAAATCCCTCTGTTGTTGGCTGATTGTCTGACTAATCAGTCCTGGGAGAGCTTGAATGCTACCAATTAAGGTTTCCAGTTTAGTTTCCAGAGTAACAATCCTCTTCTCAAAATCTTCACTTCTTTCATTTAAGTCAGAAATCATGTCGTACATAATGTTTTGAGTCTGAAAGGAGAGGATGTAAGCAGAGCTTTAGATATGGTTTCCAAACATTTCAGTAGGAAGTTTTATTTTATTGGGGTTTCTGAAAGAGTTTTGTTTTTTCCCACCTTTTGCAGTTTGTGCTAAAGAAAAGGTCAACGTGCATGGGGGGCCGATGATAACATAACAAGCACCTGTCTCATGAAGTAATTTTACTCAGAGATTCAACACAAATCCCCCTGGTGCAACATTCAATGAGCAGAAATTAACATTCTTTTTTAATGAAGGCATTAGAATTTCAAACTGTTGATGAATTGGGGAACAGACGACCTTTTGGAAGTACAGAGATCTAGAACTGTGTTGTCTTAATATCAGAGTTATTCAACAAGCAGAAGAAGACCAAAGGTTGCACTGTATATGGGATACAATCAGGGACATCCCTGCCATTTTTATCCTCTCTACATTTCCATTAAACAGACCTTCATACTTCTAAACAATATGTTCTCCCCTTGACCAGCACATAGAACTCTCATTGGTGTTAATGGAGTTTCTTATGCAGATCAAGGGGAAAAAAAAACACTTTTAAGGTACATCCATCCCTCCCACTATCTCACCCACAAATATAAATGATAATGAAAGCAATTTGGTAATACAAAGTACTTTGAAAATAAACATATATTCTATGTTAAAAATGAAGCATACAACATATATATTTCATTTTCACTGCTATAAATGAAGGGTCAACAATGGGCCCGACTGAACCAATGACCCTTAAATGATAAAATAGAAAAGTTTGTTTTATATTCAGAGTTCACTAACTTTATAAGGAAGCAGAAGGCATATCCCTTAAGGATTGCAATTTAAAAGTACATTTAATTGTGCATGGTTGTATTGCAAAATCTCTTTATGAAACAATATTCTTTTTCATTAACCATTTTCTGTCATTTTGATTATTATACTTTATTTTTCTTATGGGACTGGAATGGTGTATCTGAAACAGAGATAAGTGTTAAGATGGTTTCTCTATGTTCACAAGATGGATGAGTTCAGTTAAGACTTGGGTTTAGACATTTCAAGTATAGTGAAATGATAACCAGATCCTTTATTACTGGGAAGAAAAATTTACTGAAGTGTAAAAGAGATTACAGTACACAAAAAGGGAATGTACAATTAACAGAATGACTGTGTAAAGGCAGTGAAGAATCACTGCATGGTGTTTCCAGAGTGTTGGCATGACTCTTGAGGACAAGATACGGTAGTATATTGATCTCTGAGGGGCCTTATTAATTGACATAAACAGGAGAGTGCTCAAATTGCATCCCCAGTAGTTAGCTGGCTTCCCCTTTTAATCTTAATTCAGGCAAGTGAGAGAGTTTTGCACTACAAAAGTGGGAGGCATACTGAAGGATTCAGGCTGTATCATAAAAGGTAAGCATGGACTAGATGTGGATTGAAAGCATCTGGAAGAGATGTCTGCAATATATTTATTTTAAAAAATACATACACATCTTGCTGAGTGTCATATGAAGTTCAGATTGAGCCGCTGCTATGTGACACAGGCTGATGTGAAACTTTGTACATTTTGGCCTCAATCCTGTAAGTCTGATTATTATTCTCTACAAAAAGCACATAATATTGTAATTCTTTGCACTTGAATAGCACCTTTCATCTCAAGATTGCAAAGGGATTTAAGAAGCTCAGTTAATCAACATTCATAACACATCAGCAAAGTGGTAAGTACAGTCCCTATTTTACGGATGTGGGCCAGAAACTTAGATCTTGCCTAAGGTCACACTTACAGCGCAGGCATGAACTCAGAACTCCTGACTTCCGGTCCTCTGTTCTAACCAGTGGGCTATGTCTCTTCTCACATAATATGTAAAAAGGGGAAATAATTTATCTTCTCATCTACATAGCATCACACAAATGTGGCTCATTCGTAAGAAGGACTAAACATTCACATTCCAAAGGGGTAGCCGTGTTAGTCTATTGTAGAAAGACAACAGAGTCTTGTGGCACTTTTAAAGACTAACAGATTTATTAATCGCATGAGCTTTCATGGGAGAAAATCCCACTTCGTCAGACGCTTTGAAGATAGGAAAGTTACAGAGTGGGAGGAAATTAAATGCAGGGGAGTGTATGACATAGCATCAGGTCAGGCTATAACAGCAAATCAAAATAGGTGTTAGGATTCAAAACACTGGGGAACAGCACATAGAGGAGGGGGAGGTCAATTCACTTGATGTAATGCGAGAAAAATCCATAGTCCCTGTTTAACCCCAAGACAACTGAGTCAAATTTGCATATAAGTTCGAGTTCTGCATCTGAAGTCAGTTCTGCAGCATTCAAACTCCTAGATATGTGCATTATACAAGAGCTTTTTTTCTGAAATATCAAGTATTTGCCACTTCTGAGATACTAGCTTTGACAGAATTTACCACAATAGACAAGACAACTGGCCTATTTTCTTGTAATGACAGGATGAATTACACGTGTACCTATGAAGAACAGCCTTCAATTCTGAATTATTCATTTTGAGAAAATAAATATTCTTTTAGAAAAGAACAAATAAAATGTTGATACTTGTCTACTAACCTTTGCCAGGTCCACCAAAGTGTTTGCTTGATCGTTCAGTTTCCTTTGCTCCATTTTTACACTTCTTAATCTAAAAGGTAGAATTTGAAATCAGATACGTCTTTTTTCCTCACCATCTTTAGGTCTTCTAAAGAGCATGCATGTCACTTACAAGAACAAATAATTGCATGGACAATGCCTTGAGTATTTTGTGTAAAGTCAGAACTGGTTATGTGTCTGGTACAATGAGAAGCATGCTTCCTCAACACCGCAAAAAAGAAAGAGAGCAAGAAAATGTGATGTCCTCCAGATTGCTATTTGTCATGGTTAAAGTTGAATTCAAAAAGGGAGGTAAAGATTTATTCATACTGTATGAAAGAAAGCCAAAACATTCCTTAAAGCCTCAGTATCATGACAAGTAGATATAGGAAGAAACAAAAAACAGGTTGGATTTCATCAATAATGTTATAGCAGACAAGAATCTTCCTATACCTACATGATTAGATACAGGTATTAGCCCTGTTCAGTCTGAAATGGATTGGGTTAGAAGGTGTTTGAACCTGATGAAAATACAGTGATAAGTGAGTTTCTTTTTAGTTTAAACAAAACTTTTATCTGACCAGCAGCTAAATAACCAGAATACTTGTCACTATATTGATTTTACTGTCCTACTGAATTTCACTTGCAACTTACCTCTAAATACCATTTAATTTCAAAATATATAATCAAGACATATTTTTCAGAATAGTGCTGTTAATATGTCAACATGAAAATGCACTGTTTAAACTAGAGCATTGTAAAAAGTCTTATTTTTCCCTTGGATACTTGAGTAGTTCCCTTAAGTTAATTACATTTATGCACATATATTGAGAGAGGGAATGCAAGCTTTCAGTTTCTCATACTTCACTAGGAAGAAAATGTGCATGCTTTGTTAAAAGGCCTGCATCAGGGAAAAAGGCTTATACAAATGAACAATTTCATCAACTATTTTATGAACTCAGAAATAGTGAGAAAGAAAAAGCCCTCATTCATTTGATGACATTAATTCTATTACAAAGCTTTATTGCAAAATGGTAAATTGATTAAATAGACCAGCTGATAATTTTTTTTGGGGGGGGGGGGTGTAACAGAATGGGTCATTTCATAATCTTTTACTCAAAACACAAGATTTGTTTTGTATTCCAAATATAAATTTCAGTATAGAATAGTTAAAACACCTTATTAATGTCTGATTTCTCATATAAAAAAAGTTAGGGGCCTGAATCTCTTCTAATTTTCACTGGTTTTACCCTGGTTTAATACCAGGTTCAATGCTCCTGGGTTATACCAGCATAGGTGAAAGGAGAATTAGGCCTAAGGACAGGACAATTTCAGTTTTACATGTAGAGAATCAAAACTCTAAGGGCACAATTCTACATTCAGTGAGATTTTTGCAATTAATTCCATTGTTAAGCAAATTTCTCCATATGCTCAAAGCTAAAATACTTTTCCACATTCTTCTCTGTCACAAACTCAGGTTTTTGAGAGTTTAATCATTTAAGTGTGTATTGTTTGCCATGGTATTTCATTCTAGTTATGGGTTATTTAGCCATATTAAGAGTCCTAATGCATATTCTAAAAGGAAAACTCTTTTCAAAAAAGGTCACACCACATGATACAGAAATTACAAAATATCATGCACTGAAATTAGCGTGCTAGATATGTATCCCTAATTAGGGCATAGATTCCTTTTCAGTGGCAGTTCTTATATTTTAGAAAGTTCAACAGAGCGAACCCTGGAAAGTGGTTCCAGGTCCAATAAAAAACTATGAAACCTATAGATGCTGGTAGGTTTATTCTGTGCTGCACGTTGAAATTTTTATGTAACCAATGTACTTCCAGAATTTTCCCAAATCCACAAGAAGCTATCAAATGAAGATGTTTGCCTTAGGATCTTTACATTTAAACAATGAATCTGTAGAAATGTATTGACTTTCAACTTCATGCTTGACAGAAAGCTGTGAAGAGTAAATATCCCCCTGAAGGCATATAATAATTTCTGTTCCTGGAGTAGAAAGCAGTTGTTTTCAGAAGACTGACATTCAGTCAGTGTGCTGGCTAATACCCCCACCCCCGTTTTTGGGGGGAGAGGCGACAAACCCAAAGCTTCATCACCTGATGGAGCTTCATCTTCTGAAACATTGTTGGTGCACAGAGCTGTAGATAAGCACTTTTGGAATATGGGAAACTCCTGAAGAGCACGAGTTAAATATTACAGCCCAGAACAGATTCACTTAAGATACTTTTCAGAGATAACCATGCTTGGTTTTGATTGTAGAATTATACCCTTAGTATTTTTGTTGTGAATTTATCCAAACAACTGAAAAGGTACATATGCATTTTATTTTCTAGTGTCTTAAGATACTATCCATTGTGGGCAATCCAGTTGCCAGTTCTATATGCTTCAACACACTGGACTAATCTTTGTGCTGACTTAAACCCCATGCAATCCCATTCATAATAGAACAGCAGAAATACCAGCTGACAACGATGAGATAGCAATGTGTAAATCAACAAAAAAATTTGGCCCAGGGGCTGCAAAGATACAGCTATTCCATAAAGATAATTCTTTAGCTGCAACAGCCAGATTAAAAGGAAGATGGCAGGTTTTATTTTTTCTTAAATTAATATGGGTATTCCAATTCCTTCCTTATCAACTTCACTTATCACAGCAAAGATCATGATTTTGGATCACGTTTCCACGGCAGCAATCAGACCATTAAATTCACAAATAAGGAATCCATTTGTTGCATGCAGAGAGTGGTAAATTCTGCAAATTTGAAAGGAACAGCTCATACAACTTACTTCCGAGCTCTATTTTCATTTTGTTGAAATAAAAAGACAAAACAAAAGAAAACAATCTGTAAAATATACTAGAACAAACCAACACTGGGGGTGGTGTTCATAGGTGCACAGTGGGGAATAATTCAGCAGGTCCCATGGTTTCACCATTAGCTTCTATGGATCAGCAACAGCCATGGGTTAAACCTGATTTGGCTGCACAGTAGTGATGGGATTTACAATAGTGTCACACCTCATTAAGCCTTCCATTTCTTTCCCATTTTCCTTTATGCCTGCCTCTGACTGATGGATCCTCCTTATCCGTATACCTTATCCTCCTTACCCTTTAACAATGTCTGGACACCTGTGATCTCCCCCTGCCTCCCCACACCTTATTTAATTTACATGTAAGAAAAGGACCTTTAGTTGCTGAAGGCAGAGCCAGAAACAATAATTTCATGGATTTTGTAGTTTTTACGGTCAGGAAAGGATAATTTATTCTGACCCCTTGTATAACACAGGCCATAGAACTACAGCCATTGATTCCTGCAACTACTCCAATAATTTATGATAGAATTAGAGAATAATGTCTTTGAAAATTAAAAAAAAAAAAAAAAAAGCAACTAACCCAGAATAAAGATGGATAAGGGACATATTTGCCATGAGTCAAAAGAGAAGAAAACCCAAACCAAAAAATTTCAATGTGCCCAGGTACTCCAAGTGAGAGAAGGAAAAAAAAAAGAAGTCTGGAGTTGTGCTCCCAGCCTTTTGCTAAGGAATGGTACATAAGGCTAAGTACTCTTCTCAATTGGAAGCAAAGTGCTACAGGACAAAGGGAAACTCATTAGCATGAATTCTCAGAGCCTGGCATAACTAGAAAAAATGACCACGGCAGCCCAACTGAACTGATGCCTGAAGAGTTAAGCAGATGCAGAACAAATATCTGCAATCTTGTGCAGCTCTATTGGGTTCTGAATGGTGTGGAAAGTTGCAGTTTGAGCCAAGTGTGCTTTTAATTTAAAATTCATTTTTGCACACGCACACACACACACAAAAAAATCAATGGCATGGTTAAAATGAAGGAACATCCCCATGCGGTCAAAGGAACAGATGTAAAATATGCCTTTGTACCACCCCCCTCGGGTGGACAGGATGAACAAGCTGAGTAAATCCGTTTCAGAACATCTTTCCTTAACCTAACAAACTCTAATCTTTTTTTGGGGGGGGGAAAGGGGGTTACGTAAGTGTCTCTACTGTAAATATTTACAACAATTCTACACCATTCAAACTTGCAACTTCGCTAAAATGAATCAACATGCAGTGTTTATAGCATACTTTACACCTTCAAAGCGCTGCACAAACATTAGCTAATCTACATAAAAACAAATATCACAATTTATAGATGTGAAATTAAGGGCCAGATTTTGATCCCAGTCCGTACATCCACATAGGAAGAGGAATCTCTTCATGCAAATCACCCAGCTCCTACACAGTGTGAGGGAACATATGTGAGCCAGGCAACACCATCCTCTCTTGGGGTTTAGATCACATGTAGGCTGAGGTTGGAGAGCCTGGGAGTGGGGTGGGGGGAGTGGGTACAGGATGTGCATGAGCCCACACCAAACTGCACGTAGAATTTATAAAAAAGCCAGTACCACTAGAAGCTGAATTAACTTTTCTGAAGCCTTTCACTATATTGTGGAAGCTCAACTCATGGCAGATACCAAGGGCTTCAACCAGCTGGTTGGCAGGGAACTGGAAGGAGGTCCCAGAACAAGTATGAGGGTACCAGACCACTTAGCAACCTCTGGGATGTGCATTTTTGGGGGATGGTAGTCCTGTCATTCCATGTAGCTCAGGTAACTATCTACTAAAATGCTCTAGCTGTTAGTTGGAGGAATGCTACTGCCCATGCACTATACATCTGTACTTTGAAACCCAGAGCTTACTGATTTGAGGAATCTAGTTGGGAGGAGTCTTGGGTCCTCCCTCCATTCTCCTGGCTTTGGATCTGCTTTATGACAAACACTTAGTGAATTTCAGACCGAACACTTAGAGTGTGGCACAGTTTCACAAGCTGTATTATGATGATTCAGCTTACTACAATGACTGGGCCCAGCAGAGAAGCTAGTCCCATCTCTACCTTTATCACTCCATGGTTTTCAGACTGGTTTGTCCTCTGGTATAGATCAGGACGGGCTGGGAGCTGATTTAAATTATGCTCGCAAAAACTCCGGCAGGGCCATCTGATGATTGCTACCTCCCTGCCGAGATGCCAAGGGGCAGGGTAGTAGTCAGCTATGCCAGTTATACCCACTAAGGACTCTCCCATCCCAAGGAAATCCCCAGTTGAGGACAGGCAATTAAGTTTGTCCCTTTTAAGTTGCTGGAACAACATTAAGGGCCAGAGAATCTGGTTCATTATCTTTCCACTAAATAGTAATTGTAGTAATAGCCTCTATTTTAAAGTGACTAGATTATTCTGATATGAAATGATTAAAATGTTTGCTTTAAATGAAACTGATATAGTTGCTGCATTTCTGTTTTCTACAATGAAAAAAGGAAGCAACTGTTTTAAAGTAAATTCATATAATAATAACAACAAACTACTGGTAATTATATAACATAAAAATCTTCATGCTAAGGCCTGATAGAGAAGTCCAGGAAAATGTTTACAAAAATTCAGATCATAGCTATGTAGGGCATACACTGCTGGCACTGTCTCTTTTGTGCATAAACACTACTCTAGAATCTTATTTTGTTTTATTTTAAAAGAAAGAGAAAATTCAGAACCCAGAGCAAAGTTCTGGGTGAGGAAAGATAACGTCTGGACAGAAAAAACCAAACCAAAATAGTACTTACTGATGAATAGCTTGCAAGAATTTGCGTTGATGTTTCCTTACTTTTGCATGGTCTATCTTTTTAACCAGCTTTGTATTTTTATAAATTAACCATGTTTCCCTGAGTACATTGGCAGCTGCATTTTTCACCTGTTCAATAAAAGAAAACACCAGGCTCACAAAAATAGCATTAATGTCTCTTTGAATCTTCTTTGGTGTGTACTGTCTTTCAGAAGCACTCATGGCCCTAGCTATCTGTGAGCTAGGGGTGCAGTATGAAGCTGCTGCAGGAAGACTGATAACATGACCAGAGACAATGAGCACCGTGCTATAGTTCTTATAAAAATCTATGCTTCTGATAAAAGTGGTATCTGTAAATTTCTTTTGTGGCTGGGAATTGCGTCTATTTTGGATGAGAACTTGACCCATTTAATGCTCTCATTATGTGTAAATTATAGGAAATGGTTATTAAGACATTTCACATACAGTACTTAACAGGATACCTTGTATAGGATCAAAAATGGTTTTCCTTATTACTAATTTGCTACTTCCTTGTCACTTGCTTCTTGTAAGATTCCTCCCTCTCCCTTCTATCAGTGATTTAATTGGCTTTTCCTGTGTAATAAATTCAAGTGATGCTGAAATAAGTGTTCCCTTTTTTTCTTGTTCTGGTTTTCCCATTTTTGTACTGCCACTTCCTCCGAGAAAGGCGTATTGCTAAAATCTTATAGCTATGTTTACTGTATATGATTCACGTCTGCTTTGTAGCTTTCTACATGTAAGGATTTCTATAAAAAGATATTCACACTGTAAAATGTAAGGGTACCTTTAGTTCTCCGAAGCCCTCTGATATCCCCAGTCTGACACTGACAACACTTATAAAAATACTGACAAAGCATTTCAACGTATTGTTGACTGATGATGTACTTGCTAGGATACTTCCTAAGGTAAATACGGAGTATTCAATTGTAGCTCTTACCTCTCTCCTTCTCCCCCTCTACCTATACCTCTATCTAATCCACCATTGCAGTACTGAAGCTAAATCACAGCATACAGAAAGACAACAGAGTCTTGTGGCACTTTTAAAGACTAAAAGATTTATTATAATAAATTATTATAATAAATCTGTTAGTATTTAACTTGCCCACAAGACTCTGTTGTCTTTCTACAATAGACTAACACGGCTACCCCTTTGGAATTTAGCATACAGAAGGAAGCAATGCAGAGCTGCATCTGGATCCTGCAACTAGAAGGAGCTCCCAGAAATACGTTTCCCAATCATGTGCCTCCACAGTCAATGGGGAATTTTGCCATGACTTCAGTGGAAGCAAGATCAGGCTCCCTGGACCTCACTGAAGGACTGAAATCCTTGCTCCTTCTGTTTGTGATTTATGGCAAATTCCAACTCTTGTGTTACTGTTTTGTGATCATACAACTATTCAGACACAGGAAGGGTTGTTTGCTTTCCTTTGTCTTCCATGAGTGGCAGAAGTTCCAAGTATGCTCTGAGACTAACTTCAAAATTACACTGAACCGCTGATTAGATTTTTTTTTTGGAGGAACAGACAGATAGATGAATGGGATCAAAGAGAGGTGAGTGAAATGTTAAATTCACAAGACTTAGCAAATTTGCATGAATCCGTTTTTTCTGCCTAGATTTTCAACTGTTGTGTAGCCATGTTGGTCTCAGGATATTAAAGAGACAAGGCCAGTGAGGGAATATCTTGTATTGGATCAACTTCTGTTGGTGAAAGCTTGTCTCTCTCACCAATAGAAGTTGGTTTAATAAAAGATATTACCTCACCCACTTTGTTTCTCCTGGGGGTGGGCTGGGGAGGTGGGAAGAGAGATAGTTTTACCTCCCTATTACTCATATTCATGGTTGACATAGTTCAGTTTCTTAGTACCTGTCTGACTACCACCAATTTCATCCTCATCTGCCAGCAGGGGTGTGAACAAGGGGAGGGAAGGCAAGCAGGGGCATAGGCCCACCCAATAATTGCTGGGGGCACTGCACTTCTCTGGCCCAGGGACAGTGAGTTCATGCTGGGGGGCAGAGGCCAGGGGTGGCTGGAGAATGGAAGAGTGAGCACCTATCAGGTCCAGGCTGGGAGTGGGAAGGAGGGAAGACCAAGCTCCTGCCCGGGATCAGAGGAAAAGCAAGCACCTCCTGGGGCTGGGAGTGGAGTGTGGCGATAGGGAAGAACGAGCAGGGGCCAGGGAGTGGGGCACAAAATATGCCTCTCCAAAATAAAGTGGTCAATTGTAAATTCTGCAGACATCCGTGTCTGCCAGATTGTTTTTCCTGATGTTTCTCTAAGAAGCTTTTGGGTCTAACTGAGCAGACTTTTCCCACATAAATAATCTGCCTGAAATGAATGAGACTAATCAAATAAGTAAGGATAAACTCCATTGTTTGCTCTCTCTGCATAAACATATTTTTCCTGGGATTGTAGAGCTTCATTATCTTCTTAACTGTGATTCTTATATTTTCTGATGTGGATATTTTTTTAAATCAAAGATTTCATTTTACCTATATAAAATGACATTTTATTTAATAGTTTTTAAAAATATTTTTCTTATTGATTTTTAGTTTCTATCTGTGAAACATTGATTGCTACATTATTGCATGTGGCTGACTGAACAACCTCATGTGTTCAGCAAATGAAGCATCAGCAAAGACTTTACTTGACTCAAAGCAAAGACTATTTTGAATCCTCATTTGCAAGATGTTCTCACGTGTAAGGAAACTTCTCTCATTCTTTTACGAAGAGCAGTATTTCTATTTGTGTACATTTGGATTTCAAGATTTCAAGCTATTATGCATTAAAGTCATATAATCTAATAGAACTACAAGAATTACCTATATACTATAGTTTCTTGTCTCATATGTTGCACAAAACTCAATCTAGTTTAATACATCATAAATTCTTCTTTCAGAATAATATTCTGTTCTTTGCTGTTTACCTTAGTTACCTTACACAGCTTGGCCTAGTTTCAATATGTCCCTCCCTAAGAAAATCTTCAAATCTATTACCATTGGGCCAAATCCTCATTAGGCATAAGAGCCTGCAACTGCTGCTGTCTTTAACAGAAGTTCACAGTGCTCAATACCCCCAGAACCCTCAGCACATCTCAGGAGAAGTCTCATAGATAAGTACAAGAAAGAAAATTACAGTGTTTTTTTCCAGCGAAGTGTATTTCTCAGAAATACATCAGCAGCATTTCTTTTTCAATGGTGAATATAAAGATTTGCAGTATAACTTACTCTTTTAGTTAGCTGGGTATCCATCATGAAATTATGCACATGTTTTTCAGCTTTGGTAAGTTCTAGCTTCCTGGCAACCACAGCAACCACCAGTGCCGTGCACCCAGCACCCTGAAAACAACAATAAAACAAGCCCCAAGGAGTTACTACTGTGGTTTTTCAAAAGCATTTTTAAGATGTTTCTTCTTCACTGAAGAAATATGAAAGGCATCAAATGAATCACCATTCCTGATAAATGTGATGAATATAGTACAGCTATTTTAGTTCGAAGTTATATAAAGAGTCTGTTATCGTAGACTGGTAAACTGTCAAGGCATCATCAATTGCTTACTGAAGAGCATCATTTTAAAGTCATGCTTTTTTTTTTTCTGCTAGAGGTTGAAAAAAAATACAGATTTTAGAACAAATTCAGTTTCAAATGTCTGAACAAGAGTAGCCAGATATGACGTATAAAATTTAGAATATAAACATAAATGAGTCCAGAAAGGCCTGCTCATAGTCATAACATCTGCAATTGCTAAAAGGACATAAGATTGGATTAGTATCTAACCCAACCAGAATCTGTCTTACTTTATCTTTAGATTTTAAAGAAAGCCTTATCTTAAATCTAGTGTTTAGTCACTTATCTAGGCTTCTATGTAGATCTAGTCAAAACTTTTTATGCAAAACCTTTTTTAATGAATACAGATTTGTACTGACTAAAACTGTTTGTAAATTCAGGTTGAATTCAATTAATTGTTTAGGCTGAACAACAGAAAAATTTAATTCTAACTTGAGTTTCAACATTTTTTAACTAAAATCATTCCAACATTTTAAATTTGAAATGTCCCTTTGATTTTAAAAGCGGGAGAGGAGAGGAAGAGATTAAAAACCATGAAAATGAAATAAACATTTTCTTTCAGGTAGAATGAAAGTTTAGTTTGACTCAAAACAAAGTTTTCCCCCCTTTTCAGTGTAACAAAATGTTTGTGAAAAATTCCTTTCAGGTTGGCCCAAATAATTTTTTTTTTTTGGTGGGGGGTACATGTTTTGGATATGATTGGAACTATTAATATTGAACCAAGTACAGCCTGGAATAAGCAAATACAAATTCCATGGAAGAGAAATATAGTGGGGTAAATTATGTGCCAAGGGAGTAGAAGGAGGTTGTAATAGGTAAAACAACTAACAGGAAGATGTTATGTAAAGCAGTTCCCAACTACAACTTATTCCACCAATTGCCAAATTGTAATACCCCTGCCCAATTTCTACAGACTGCCCCACCACCAACCCTGGTATTTTTCAGATGTAGATACATTGAGTTATACTTTGTCTAACCTGGGGATTTGCTCTATTTGCAGCCACCAGTGAAGCTGTAGCCCCAGTAAAAATGGAGATTTCCCCAATTAATTTGCTCCCCATAAGTTTCCCTCATTAATTTATTTGCTCCTACACAAAAACCCTGGAATGAATTCACTGACTCCCTAATTAACTTAGACTCAATTAATTCACCTGCTTCCTCCTCTCCATATACTCAGAGGCACCCAATACTTACATTTGTGCCCTCCACCATTTAACTTGTCTTGGATCCTTCCAAACAAATGCAGATCCAGACACATCCCCAAACACATCCAGATCTCCCTCTAATGAACGTATCTGTTCTCCACAAAACACATGCAGCCCTGAGCTCCTCCAATTAGTTCTGGCCTATCCAAACCTCTCTATCAATTGGGTCTCCCAAATAAACTTCTTCCGAAGCACTGCTGTTGTTGCTCCCTCTTCTTATTCTTTCTTTAGACTTCTGATTCTTCTCCAGATGCTCTGCTCCCTCACTCCCATTCTAGTGCTGGAGGAAATTTAGGAAAGGGAAGGTGGAGTCTCCCACACCCTCTAAGCATGGGGGAAAAGGAGGAAATATCTTCGCTTCTCCAAAATCCCAGCCTTGGGAAGGGAGCATTTGCTGAGAGCTGTAGAGAAGATTATATTTACACCTGTGCTGGGGGACATGCAGTTTATATATTTACATGCTGCCATAAGTGTAGCTGTAGCCTTATACACTACACTCATTTTATGACCAATCTCCACCTCACATGTAAATTACACAACCCTTAGCCTCACCCCTTTTAACCAGCAATGGACGTCAACTGATCTGAGGGTCATCATATTCTCTTAAAAACATCATTCTGAATAAACTGTCCAACACATCCAAAAGAAGCTATAATGAAGGTCACCAGGGAGTCAGGGGTGGAGAACTCTGTGCCTCAGTTCAGGAATACCGTTATTTATTCCCAGTAATACATATGTAACATCTTTCATCAACATTTCTCAAAACACTTCCCAAACATTCATTACTTAAGCCTGAGAGCATATCTCTGTGGTGGAATGAAGCAGCTGTTTATACAGCATATCACGAGAGTCCAGAATCAAAATGTGAAAAAGAATACTGCATCCAATTGAAATGAAGGGAATATAGGTAAGCAAAATGCAGTTATTTTAGTTGGAATTATTACTATCTGAAAGACTTTTCTTGTAGTAGCTCCATACTTCCAGCAACATACTTGGAAATGCCATCTCTTGGCCTAGAGGAAAGAGCGTTATCATCAAAACTGCATCTTGAAGCACCAAGGCTCTGGTTGTGCTGGTGAAATATGACAGGATCACACAATGACAGTATGAGTGAAAATGCTCACTTTTTACCTTTGTTCAAAAAAGTAAAGGTAGACTATTGCTTGTGAATTTCTTCCTTGCACTACCATGGAAGAAAACAAATGATGTTTATTCTTTTAATAATAGTTTACAGAGGTAACACATTATTTTAAATTGGGATTTTAAAGTTTTATCATTATTTTAAATCTGTTGAATTATAATCATACTTTGAACTTCTGGAGGGCCTTCTACTTGCACTAAGAGGTGACATTCCCATTTTAAAGGAAGGAAACTGAGGCACTATAATCTTTATTGTTATTTTAAATGATGGCATACTGTTGCTGTCCACTCCTGTGGTTATTGTACTCAACATCTTTGTTCTTATAATAAATCAGTAAGATGGATACACATTCATAATCACACCCTCCCCCCTGCATTTTCCATATTAATGCTGAATGCATAAAAGCACAATTCCAGCTGCAAGAAAGACTTCTTTTCAGATGACGGACTAAAACAGTTGAAAAATGTGTTTCAGTTATTGTACTTTGAACATTATGCTCGACTAAGGCAAACAATAAACTAAATCACTGCTTCAAGCTCCTGCTCTCCCTTCAGGGGAATATTATTACATCAAAAACAAAACAAATGGGGAAATGCACACAGCTTTTGGAATATCGAAGCAGTAATATACTCTATCTGGAGTTTACACTGTTCAGTCTGTCTCATTCCTGCCTGTTACACTGTATTTTATTTTAAATTGCATATTTTGTGTTGGTAAACATCAAATTTTTAAGAGCACTTGGGAATTCACTTACAGACCATACTGAAAGGACAAATACAGAACAAAAGCTGTATTCATAACATTACATTGTTAGTACAGTTAAAAAGTAACTTACAAATGTACTCTTGAATGCTACCATGGTCTTCAGCTATCCCAGTTTAATTTTTTACAAGAATTAGAAAACAGCAAGGCTTGCTAGTTAATTGCTAAGACTTTGTAGAACATCTAAACATGATAACCTGTAGTTGTTTCAGAAAAGGAGGAATTTATCACACATGGAAGAGAATAAACTCAGAATTTACTAATACATGCTAGCTTTCTTGAGCCCCATGAACTAACTGCGCCAATTTTTCAAGACAGCCTGTAACTGTGCATAGTTTTACAGAGTGCAAAACAATTCCTCTGTCCAGTGTAAACAGAATGCATATGCTCATGTTATTTAGAAATCTACCTGTAATCTACCTCTAATCATCAAATAATTGTAAAAGCACATGCACAAATTTAATGGTGGCCTTTTAAAATGTAGCTTTCCTACTCATTTTTAGAACCAACATTCCATTAACCTCATTTTAATTTTTTGAATGGGATCTGCATCTTTTTTTTGAACAGCACCATTAATTCTTAAAATACTCAATTTAATAAGGTGCTGGTATTCTGGGTGATATTTTTTTTTAATGAAAGCATGTAAATCTCTATGCTAAGTAAAGTAGATTTAAACAATTTATATAATAAAATTTTTGAAGCTAATCCATACAGTTATGTGATTTAATTCAATCTTCCTAGTACAGTTCACAAATACCTTTAGCAAAAGCCCACCTGTCTTAGGAATTTTTTTTTCTCAGTCGCTTGTCCTGGTTGTTACTTATCACAGGTTTCACTGTAAATTATTTCCATTTTATTTCATAACAAATATTCACAAAATAAAACAATGAATTATGAACAGATATGAAGTTAAATATTCTCACACAAATATTATAAGTGTTCGAGGAACTCAGAAATTGCAGGGCAAAATTGCAAGTGATACATCTTTTAAATGAAAGTACATGGCTGTTGCTAAGAGCAGAATTAGGAGCATGATGTTTGTTTTTATGAGTATTGTAAACTATGTATTAGAGGGATTTCCAGCAAACTACATACTAAAATGCTGACCTGCCTTGATTCTTCTATTCTCCAAGTGTCAACAGATGTGTTTGGCCTATCTGCTGACACAGGTGGGCCTCCCAAAGGAAACAACAGGTTTCACACCGTTTCATTTAAGCCAATGGTAAATTTCCAATTGACTTTAATGGGACCAGAATTTTCCCCATGTTCTGATCAGCACCTGTTTTTCATGGTCAGAAACTGGAAAAGTTTGAGTTTTATAGTAAACCAACACGATATCCAGCTTGATGTATAGCCACATGTTTATGTCAGTAAGTGACCTCTATGGTTACACATGTATGACAGATTCTCAGACCTATGCTAAGTCTTGCAAAAACAAATACTAGGAATCTTGCTCAATGCCAAGAATTAAAAATATCCATTGTTAAGAAGATAAATGTGTGTGTGTATTTAACCCATTTGGGGGCTTAGGTATTTGTTAAAAATATTAAGAGCCTAATTCCCTACTCTTACACCAGTCGTTGCAAAGGGACTTGCAACAATGAAAATACATGAGAAGAATCATGGCTATGTAAATGTAAGTTCTCTGGCACCAATTCAGAACTCTGAAGGCAAGCCTTCAGCCCCCCAATCCAGCAAAGAGAGAGAAAATAATTACCTTTAAAATGATTCTTTTGAGGTAACTGTAAAAGTGAAGCATTGAAATCATCCCCACCAAAAAAGGCTGTAATGAGTGTCATCTTTGACTTGGACACTCTCTGGGTACTCTTCTCCAGGCTACATCTAAATCTTGCAGATTCTTCCTGGATGACTTCTCTATGGCCTTTCCTATCCACCCACAGAACTAAAACTCTTGTCCAGGCTCTCATTTCATGTCTCAATTATTGCAACCTCCTTTTCTCTGGTCTTGACAAATTCAATTTTACTCAACTCATATCCATTCATAATGTTGCTTCACAGATCATTCTCCTAGCTCATTGTTTTGGACATGTTACCCCTTTTTTTAAATCCTTCCACTGCCTCCCTGACATTGCTATTAGATTAAATAAAAGCTTCTTGTTTACATTTCAAGGTCCATTTGCCATCTAGTCTTACCACACCTATGTTCTCAAGATATTGACTCCTGCCTCTGACTGGCCCATGGTTCCAACATCCATCACCTACTTGTTAAATTTTCAAACAAGCATTTACTAGCTTTCTGTCATGCTATCCTTTATGCTCAAAGAAGCTGTAAATGCAAAGTACTCATTCACCTCTTTCAAATCCCTCCTTAAAATCCACTTCAGTAGTGATGCCTACAAAAAACATGAGTGTTCTGAGACCACTGTCTATCATGATGAGCAGTCATCTCAGTTTTTCCCTGTACTCCTTCATTTGTCTGTCTCCATGTCTGTCTATTGTCTGATACTTAAATTGTCTTTTGAACCGCACCTACCACAATGGGGTCCTGATCTACGACTAGGGTATCTACGTGCTACAGTAATACTACTGCTACTATAAATCAACGACTCCTCAGTGGAACACAATAGACAAGACAATAGCTATGGTGGGGAAAGGACAATGTCTTCCAGAGAAAACAAAGCTACCATAGTGATAGCAAAAGATGGGCTTGAGATGTAAAGGCTGGATCAATTTCCAAGCTTCCTTCAAATGAAGAGGTGTTTGGATTCATGTTTTCAACTTAGAATAAGACAAAGGCCAGAACTTCAGTACTTTGACCTGGACATTTACAAAGTCCAGAGGGTTTGGATAAAAGACTGTGGTATGGGCTCACCTATAGCGATAGCCAAAGAAAGGTCACATCTCTTAAATAAAAGATTTGAAAAATTCTAAGATGATAAAAAGAAAATACTGCCCAGAAAGGCAGCATTGAAGATCATGTTAGGTGAGAGCTTTAAACACTTGCACTTTAAGAAATTCTAGATTTCGCTGAATGAATTCCTGTGGCTTTTCTTCTTGGTTCTGCCTTTGGCAGGTGTCAGAATTGCATTTAAATGTGGCAGGCCTATTATCTATAGTTTACATCTATACATGTCTGGGGTAGGGAGCATCAGTTGGGGATGGAAGCAACTTTATGCGCGAGTGGCTCAGTGGGAAACCTGTTGGCAGCTGGGTCTACATGGACTGGGAGTGGTTCTTTAGTGCTGTAGTTGTCACAAAAATGTCCTGCTATACTTGCCTGGTGCTGAGAGAAGGCAGCTGCCACATTTCTTGCTCATTTCCCATGGGATCCACTGAGGGAGTGAGAAGGTCCGCTTTGCAGACACATGGCTCTGGTGGGAAATTTAGCTCTGCACCAGAAAAGGCACAACATTCCTCCTGCTGCGCTGCACAAAATGGAAAGCCTGTAAGAATTTAAACAGATACTCTGTTCATTTGGCTTTCTAGTAGGTGGGCTTATTGGACCAGCCAGAAAAAAACAAAAACAATGTCCTGCTTGAAGTAAAAGAGCTCTCCAAACAAGCAACGTAAAAGTGTTGAAAGAGGAATGCACCCCTGAGGTGGACATAAAGCCAAGGAAATGGAGTTGTACAACAACCTCACACACCTGAGTTTTTGCATGTATCCAGGCTTCCACTGGGAGAGAGAGTAAACCTGTGTGGTCTGTCGGGTGGGAGGCATTCTTATTTGTGTTGTTCTGCATCTGGCACAGATGTCTGTTTGGCTGCATGCGGTTCTCTGTATGCATGTTCCCTCAGGATTACCCTTCTCTCAGATCTTTAAGTGGCTACTTTGTTAGCTCAGTGTCTAAAGCCTGGCTCAAACCTTTAGTGGGAACTTTGTTAGGCTGGTGGTCCTGAACCGAGGTGCTCCTTTGGTTAACGCTCTGGGTTAACTTTGACTTAGGTTTCTGGTGAGGACTCATTAACCTTAAGCCTGTGTACAGGAGGTAAACAGAGGAAACACTTACGATTGAAGAAACCAATACAACCACGGATCTTTGTAGAAATGAAGGTGCCAGGCTAGGCTTTACTGCAATGTAAAACAATGGCAAGCGACCTATTTCAACAGATATTCTGGCAGCATTCGTGCTCTCAATGCAATGGAACAGCTCAGCTGATGGCAGGACTCTCCATAACCCCCTTTGGTTGCATGAAATCTGGGCTCTGGAGCTCCGGGACTCCTACTTTTAAACCCTGCTCAGACTTCTTGGCTCGGCCCTCTTTGGTGTTCAAATTTACCTTGATTGGTCCACGTACTTCTTTTTGATGCCACCCATTAATTTGATAGGTCCACGCATCACTGAACACTTCCATCCATCAAAGTGTCATGGTTTGGCCAAAACATCACTTCTTATCTCCTTGGCACTTGGCCTACTGGGCACCTCATACCTTCAAGGTCCTTTCCCACTCTTACTGCAGCTGCAGCTTACTTCTTGCCAATTTCTGTGAGGTCAGACTGCCTCAGCTTGACTCCTGTCAATTTAGCTAGTTATCAAACACAGACCTACTTTTTTGGTTTGGTTCGCTAGGCCTTAGGCCTCAGTCTGACCGTTTCTACTTGTCTTTCTCTATTTTAATCTTTTACCTCCTCCTACACCCTGCAGTGCTGAACAGCACAGGAGACGTAACAGCACAATTACTGTATTAATCCTCCAATCCAAAAGTATAACCTAAAATAGTTTTGTATTATTGCCTTCTATGTTTTCAATAGCTGTGCCTAGCTAGCCACTGGCTTCAGTGGCATTTCTGCCTGCTTGCCCCATGGCTGAATTTGGTCCATTGTATTTTAAATATTTAAGCTTCTTCAACTCATAATGTGGCACTTAAGCACATTTCCTTGCTTTTCATCAGTCATTCAGGTTCCTCCAGAATGTTAGAGAAAATGCAAATTGAGTGACATACTAAAAATGACACAAAAACAATACCCAATTAAATACCTACAGACACTTCAGGGCCCCAGGAATTGCTTGATAAGTACAGAATAAACTCAGTTTTAAAGAAAGAAAGAAAGAAAGAAAGAAAGAAAGAAAGAAAGACTTTCTGCTGCAAAAGTTGGTACTGTGGGTGAGGAAGCGGATAAACGTTTTGCAAGACATGCACTCTAACCTATACCAGGGAACCTTCAAAGGGTGGGTGGAACTGGCAGATGTACTGCAGCTCATTGGTCAGCCTTCTATGGAACCTACTGCAGAGAGCAGTGGTGGAAAAACTGCCTGTCCTCCTTAAAGAGTGACGCCTTCTTTCTGCCAGTCTGCAGAAGTCTTTTCTGGAACAAGAAGGTGCAATTGTCTTCCCTAATTAATCAGAAGGGGTGAGCCTAGCTTGCCCCCTGTAAATATGGTGGGAAATGTTAGTTCTGTTAATTTAAGACAGGAGCTGTCCTTACTGGTGGTGATCTGCAAGTATCTGACAGCCAACTGACTTAGTGTATTTAAATATAGTTTTCAGTGCAAGCAGGCACAGCTAAATATTCAGACTGGTATATACTCACATTCACGTCAATTACAAAGCATTGCAGGTTGTGTATTATTGGGGAATAAAACAGATATTATTTCAGCTCACAAAGAAACAGTTTTCCTGCTGTTACTAATTCCAGTCAGAGTTTCTACAAATGTTTTTGTATAACTATTCTTTGCTCCAGTAAATAACTTCAGGCCTTTTAACTTGCTGAAATCTGATTTTGATTTCTAATGGTTTCAGCTATGCTTGTTCTTGCTAGTGTATTTTATGCTAGTGTATTTGGAGCCAGGACAGATCTCTGCAGAACCCAACTTAATATACCTTTCCAGCTGGATTGTGAACCATTTATAACTGATCTCTGAGTATGCTTTTCCAACCAGTTGTGCACCCACCTTATAGTAGATTCATTTCTAGGCTTTATTTCTCTGGTTTGTTTATGAGACAGTCATGTGAGAAAATATCAATAGCTGTAATACAGTCAGAATATATCATCCCCCACTATCTTCCCTATCCACCAGGATTGTTACCCTGTCAAAGAAGGATATTAGACTGATTTGATATGATTTGTTCTTGACAAAACTGTCTTGACTATTATTTATAATCTTTTCTTCTTGCTTACAAATTGATTGATTATTTGTTCCTTTATCTTTCCGGGTACCAAAATTAAGCTGAGCAGTCTATAATTCCTTGGGTTGTCCTTACAATAAGTGTCAATAAAAAGGAGAGTATTTGCCTTTTCCCAGTCTTCTCTCCCATGCTCCATGAGTTCTCAAAGATAGTTCTTCTCTCCCATCCTCTATGAGTCCTCAAAGATCAAACCCTGGAAAAATTATGGAGCAGGTCCTCAAAGAATCCATTCTGAAACACTTGGAGGAAAATAGAATGATCAGGAGCAGTCAGCAGGGATTCACCAAGCGCAAATTGTGCCTGACCAATCTGATAGCCTTCTATGATGAGATGACCGGATTTGTGGATGCAGGAATAGCCGTCGATGTGATATACCTCAACTTTAGCAAAGCTTTTGATATGGTTTCCCACAGCATTCTTGTCGGCAAGTTAAGGAAGTATGGGTTGGATGAATGGATCGTAAAGTGGATAGAAAACTAGCTCGAACATCGGGCTCAGTGGGTAGGAATCAATGACTCCATGTCTAGTTGGCAACCAGTAACCAGTGGAGTGCTCCAGGGGCTGGTTCTGTTCAACATCTTCATTAAATCTTCATTAATGATCTCCATGATGGAATAGATTGCAGACACCAAGTTGGGGGGAATGGTAAACACTATGGAGGGCAGGGATAGGATTCAGGGAGACCTAGATTAATTGGAACATTGGACCAAAAGAAATCTCATGAGGTTCAATAAGGACAAGTGCATAGTCCTGTCGTTAGAACAGAAAAATCCCATGTACTGCTATAGGCTGGGGACCAATCGGTTAAGTAGCAGCACTGTAGAAAAGGACCTGGGGATTATGATGGACAGAAAGCTGGATATGAGTCAACAGTGTGCTCTTGTTGCCAAAGAGGCCAATGGCATATTGGGCTGCATGAGTTGGAATGTTGCCAGCGGATCGAGGGATGTGATTATTCCCTTCTATTTGGCACTGGTGAGGCCGCATCTGGAATACTGTATCCAGTTTTGGGCTCCCCACTACAGAAAGAATGTGGACAAATTAGAAATAGTCCAGCAGAGGGCAATGAAAATGATTCGGAGGCTGGGGCACATGACTTACGAGGAGAGACTGAATGAACAAGGCTTATTTAGTCTGCAGAAGAGAAGACTGAGTGGGGATTTGATAGCAACCTTCAACTACTTGAAGGGGTGCTCCAAAGAGGAGGGAACTAGGCTGTTCTCAGTAGTAACAGAGGACAGAACAAGGAACAATGGTTTCAAGTTGCAGCTGGGGAGCTCAAGGTTGGATATTAGGAAAACTTTTCTCACTAGGAGGGTGGTGAAGCATTGGAATGGGTTGCCTAGGGAGGTGGTGGAATCTCCATCTTTGGAAACATTTAAGGCTTGGTTAAACAAAACCCTGGCTGGGATCATTTAGTGAGAGTGGTCCTGCTTTTAGCAGGTGATTGGAGTAGACGACCTCATGAAGTCCCTTCCAGCCCTATGATTCTATAGTCACTAATAGCTCAAAGATCTCTTCAACCACTTCCTCAGGTATTCTAGGATGTATTTCATCAAATCTTGCTGGCTTGTTTAAATAATTCTCAATATGCCCTTCTTAAAATTTTAGCCTCAGATTCTATCCCATTTACACCGATAAGAACATAAGAACATAAGAAAGGCCGTACTGGGTCAGACCTGAGGTCCATCTAGCCCAGTATCTGTCTACCGACAGTGGCCAGTGCCCAGGTGCCCCAGAGGGAGTGAACCTAACAGGCAATGATCAAGTGATCACTCTCCTGCCATCCGTCTCCATCCTCTGATAAACAGAGGCTAGGGACACCATTCTTAACCCCTTTCTGGCTAATAGCCATTTATGGACTTAGCCACCATGAACTTATCCAGTTCCCTTTTAAATATTGTTATAGTCCCAGCCTTCACAACCTCCTCAGGTAAGGAGTTCCACAAGTTGACTGTGCGTTGTGTGAAGAAGAACTTCCTTTTATTTCTTTTGAACCTGCTACCTATCAGTTTCATTTGGTGACCCCTGGTTCTTGTATTATGGGAGTATTTAAACAACTTTTCCTTGTCCACTTTTTCCACATCCGTCATAATTTTATATACTTCTATCATGTCCCCCCTCAGTCTCCTCTTTTCCAAGCTGAAGAGGCCCAGCCTTTTCAATCGTTCCTCATACGAGGCACTCTCCAAACCCCTAATCATTTTAGTTGCCCTTTTCTGAACCTTTTCTAGTGCTAGAATATCTTTTTTGAGATGAGGAGACCACATCTGTACACAGTATTCGAGATGTGGGCGTACCATGGATTTATATAAGGGCAATAATACATTTGCAGTCTTATTTTCTATCCCCTTTTTAATGATCCCTAACATCCTGTTTGCTTTTTTGACCGCCTCCGCACACTGTACGGACATCTTCAGAGAACTATCCACAATGACTCCAAGATCTTTTTCTTGACTCGTTGTAGCCAAATTAGCCCCCATCATATTATAGGTATAGTTGGGGTTATTTTTTCCAATGTGCATTACTTTACACTTATCCACATTAAATTTCATTTGCCATTTGGATGCCCAATCACGATGTTTACTATGTTAGTTGTCTATCATTACTAATTATTTTTTTTGTAAAAAGAAATAAAAAAAGGCATTCAACACTCTGTGCATTGCTTCATTTGCTGTTCTCTTTGCCTCCCCATTGAGTGCCCTGTCATTAGTTTTCCCATTGCCTCCAATGAATTTGTAAAATGTTTTCTTAAAATCCTAGAAGATTAGGGTTGGAAAGGACCTCAGAAGGTCATTTAGTCCAATCCACTGCTCAAAGCAGGACCAACCTCCACTAAATCATTCCAGCCAGGGCTTTGTCAAGGCACAGCTTAAAACCCTTTAAAGATAGAGATTCCACCACCTCCCTAAGTGACCTATTCTAGCTTCACCACCTTCCTACTGAAAAAGTTTTTCCTAATATCCAACCTATATCTATCTCCCTCACTGTAAATTGAGACCATTGCTCCTTGTTCTGTCATCTATTACCACTAAGAACAGCCTAGCTCCATTCTCCCTGGAGCCAAAGACTGCTATCATTCTCATTCTTCTGATCTGTAGACTAAACAAGCCTAGTTCCCTCAGCCTCTTCACACAAGTCATGTGCTCCAGCCCCCTTATCATTTTTGTTGCCCTCTGCTGGATTCTTTCCAATTTGTCCACATCCTTTCTGTAGTGGGGAGCCCCAGAATGGACACAGTTCTCCAAATACGGCCTAACCAGTGCCAAATAGAGGGAAACAATCACTACTCGTGATCTGCAAGCAATGCTCCTACTAATGCAGCGCTATATGCCATTAATCTATTCTTGTTAATGTTTATATCCCTAGCTCATTTAGTGTCTTTTTTTTTTGCCTCAGCCTTTCTACTATTGTACCTACATGCTGGTGGTGTGTTTGGGGTTTTTTTTTTAAATATTATATATATATATATATATATATATATATATTCATTCTTCATGCTGTAATCTAACGTCCACTTGGACACCGAAGAAAGCATGGGCAATTACAGCAAGGACAAAGAAGAGACAAAAAGGAATACAGAGGGAACCTGTAATGAACATTTTAGATGGCTATACTAATGCATTAAGTTTGGGGATAAACACAGAAAACTAGAAATACTAGTGAATAATCACAATGATGACATAACTGGCCTCATAGAAACTTGGTGGGACACTCATAAGTGGAATATTGGTACAGAAGTATACAGCTTGTTTAGGAAGGACAGGCAGGGGAACAAAAAAGAGAAGGGGTGTTGCCTTTTATATCAAAGATGTATATACTTGCCCTGAGGTTAAGATAGATGTGTGTTGCAGACCTGTTGAAAGTCTCTGAATAAGGATAAAAGGAGTAAAAAGCAAGAGTAATGTCACAGTAGGTTTCTACTATAGACCACCTAATCAGGAAGAATAGGTGGATGAGGCTTTTTTAAAAATCTATCATCCAAATCACCCAAAACACAGAACTTGGTGCTGATGGGGTAATTCAACTGCCCAAGCATCCATTGGGAAAATAATGAAGCAGGGTGCAGATTATCCAACAAGTTCTTGGAATGCACTGGAGACAACTTTTTATTACAGAAGGTGGAGACAGCAACTAGAGGAGAGGCTAGGTTTGATTCTAAGGAGAAACTAGTTGAGAATTTGAAGGTCGAAGGCAGCTTAGGTGAAAATGACCATGAAATTATAGAGCTTGTTATTTTAAGGAATGGTAGCAGAACAAAGCCAGTGGGCAACAGTAAGGCAGACTTCAGTAAACTCAGAGGATTGGTGGGTAAGTTCCCGTGAGAATCCACACACAGGAGAGCTAATTTCAACTTGCAAAATTGGCATCAAATAATCAGAGAGGAATAAATGCATCCAAGAAATTTGCAAGTGAGTGACAATAACCTTATCATATATTGTCATATAAATGTCCCTTTTTTTGATTAGCTCTCTCAATATAGATCACATTAAATAAATACTTCAAAAACAAATTCACTTTCAACCCAGTGGGAAATGTTTCTGGGGAGTTAGGAGCACCTGAAAATAGTAGTTTTGTAGTAACTGTAACACAAATGGCACACAGTCTAATTAACATTGAGTTGACTTGTTATGAAGAGATATAAGAGATATATGGGGGAAAATTCTTTCAACCTATGCAATCCCCGAGTATGTTGGATTTGTGCAGGGGAACCCCATAGAGCTTGGGAGGACAGAATCATTTCCCCACAAGGCTGAAGAATGTCCATGCAACAGCTCCACTCCTGCTTCATTATGCCCATGGGACCTTAGTAGTATCTGGAAGTTATGGACTTTCCCAGTTGAGCTTCACAGTCATATATCCCAGCCCTTCTCTAGTCTGTCCCAAATCCCCTGTTTAGTAGCATGGCTTGAGGCTGTGCAAAGTATTTCTCCTTCCCATACAGCAGAAATACTTCACTTCTGGTGTCTTTTAGGTCCTAAGAAGGTATGGGAGAGGGGGTAAGGTCTGCCCTTTTCCAACAAATCCAGACCCTAATTTTCAGAATGACCTGTTCTTTAATTTCTATGCATCTCTGACTTACACATGGACTTTGAAAGTTGCACTTCAGCAGGACAGACTTGAATATTTGTTCTTTACTAGAAACACTTTTAATTAACTCTTAAAACTAGGGAAAACTAGTATCTTAGCATCAGCTCAACACAACTGACTTCATTGTGTCTATTTCTAATAACTGCTCACTCATGTAAGAAAGGGGTTCGTGATCTAGCCTGTAGAACGTGCTATCTAAAGATTTTCTGAAAGAAATTGCTAACCTCCTACTCCTCCGTTTCTACCATGCAACTTAAGAATATCTTCTACATTTGCTTGCTTCATCCTTAAGCTTAATGAGCCCTCCTGCACAGGCATTTACTTCAGTAAGACTGCCATTCAAGTCAGGCAATGAATCTTACTGCAGATACGAAAAAACAGCAGCTTCATCAGCACAGAAACCTAGAGAGCTGGATGGGAGCCTCCTGTGTCACTAAGGTCAGTCTTTTGCTACTGCAGTCCACCTTGCTGTATAATTGACAACTTGGCCACCTGAAAAATCCGTAAGATAATTATTTTGTTGAAAGCACTACTCAATTATCTACATCAGAACTCCACATGCATCCCACAGTATTTATTTTAGGAACATAGGATCTGACATAACTGATCTATCAACTCCACTATCTTGCCTCTTGCAATGGCAAATATCTGATACCTCAGATAGGCAAATCTCCTCTTTATGCTACCATAATGTCTCATCCTACTCTGCAATGCCACTTGTCAAAGGAAAATATTCCTTCATGACACTTGCACCATTTTTAAAGGATTTTGGGGGACCATTATTTCTCTTGCATAACTACAAAAATTTATAAACAGACCTGAAAGAATTTGATTTATACATAATTATTTTTAGGCTTTTTTTAGATTATTGATTTAAATTTTCATAATTATGGAAAATTCAAGGGGTCAGACAATAATCATTTAATGATAGTAAACACAAAGATTCAAAAGTGTATAACCATTAAAACACAAATTGTCACCATCACGGCAAAATAGACAACGTGGCTATCCTTAAATCAAACTCTAAATTCTCACACAATATTTTTCTTACTTTGTGTTTCTGTAAATTTCAATTATTATTGAGAGAAGTATTTTTTCATTGATTTGTGTGTGGTGATTTACCAATAAAAATTTAATCTTGCCAACCTTTTAGCTATCTAGATTTATAAAGTTATTCAGGCACACTGACATGCTGGCCACCTATGAGAATAAATTCCAGAGATGATTATATGTGCATGAGGAAGATTTATTTGTTCTAAATTTACTGGCCCTAAATTGAGATGAATATATCCCTGGTACGAGACAGTGTAAAAAGAAGGAATTGTTCCATTTCCTCTGCACCCTTCATACATTTTAATAGCTTAGTCATGCACTCTGACTCTTCTGCTTTCCACACTGTGTAATTCTAGAGCTTCCAATCTCTCACCAGATGTAAGTCTCCCATCAGCACTAATGTTTTTCACTTTTCTCTTTGGGGCTAGACTCACAAAGAGGATTTAGGCTCAGCATTGCAGTGTCTGACTTCAGGTGCCCTGTGACTGAGTGGAATTCACAGTTCCGAATTAGGTACGCAGGCTCCAAGCACAAGGCCTGGGAGGAGATAGGCATCTATCAATGAAACTCTTAAATGCCGGCACACTGAGCAGGGAACTACCTAAGCTTGCCAACAGAAAATGTCAAAAGGGGGTGAGAAGAGCCTATAATGTGTGTGGGAAGGATGACATGCTGCATTTCATTAAGCCTCTGGGGCTTACCCTCCACTGCTGTCCTTTGACGGTGAGAATGGTGGTAGGTCACAACACAGCAGTGATAGTCTGTTTCAGTCCCTCCCTTCTCATCCTTAATTTAGTACCCAGGATCTTCTTTGATGCTTGGAGCTAATCTGATTGCCAGTTCTGGGATCTGGAAGGGATTTTTTTCTCATATGATGAATTTGGTAAACTGCTGAGTGAATTTTTCTCTCTTCCATTCAGCATCCAGTATGACTGGTCTGGGGTTTGAGTGTTGACTGACAACTGGTGGTCCAGCTGGTGGTCCAAGTGCAGTTGGTGGGCTAGGCAAGTCCACTGAGCTTCCTGCATACTGGCTGAAGGCGTTCCCATGGCATATTGAGGAAGTATGCCTGTGCCTGGAGCAGCATGTGTCTTCTCATATCTACTACCTCCACCGCGGAGGAGGCACTCTGGTTGGGATTATGATGATGGCAGGCTGGCCCGAGGGTGTAAAGGGGATACAACCTTACACTCACCCAGCTTTATAGATCAGCTGGCACCAAAGGCCCAGATGAAGTCCACTCTGGAACAATCCTGCTGAGTAGCTGCTCAGGGTGGCTACCCCAGTAAAGTTTTACTTGTCACTAAAGATGCAGCCTCCTTATTAAACCATAGCATGGTGTCTATAGCATATCATTTCCACGCCCACATCAACTGCATACATGCCTAGTGCTTCTAAATGCTTCATTGTGAAACATGAAGCCATGATAACAGATCATGCATTATTTCTCCCAGGTTTAAGTTATCCAAATGTCCTATTTGTGCTTTCTTGCTGATGCTGATTTTTTTGTTTAAACTGCTCCTGCTTACAGGACAGATTTTTAAATATTATCTGTTCTTCACTCCTGAGTTTTTTTCCCTTCAGTTTATCTTTGAAGTTCATAATCTACCAATTTACAATAGAAGTTTAGGTTATTTTGGGGCAACATGAAGTAGTGGGATTTAAATGATGTCGCCTAGTCCATTGTCTCAAGACACTGAAATCCATCTACAGTCTGACAATATCTCATCAGTTTTAACAGACAAAGCAAACTGTAAATACTCAAGGTCTATTTCTCTAACAAGTCATTATTAGATTGCTCCCAGTATTAACTCTTGGGTATTCTAGGTAACTGCTCTTGCACCCATTCACTACTACTGACTCCCTTTACTTAAACAGGTTTCCATCTGCAACAGTATTTTCCCCCTTTAACCTCTTGTTACTTATTTGTCCATCTACTCCTTCACCAGCATTTCTGAAAACCCAATCCCTGTTCTCTACTAATTTATTGCCTTTTTTCAAAAGGTTAAGAGTCATGATTTTCCTCACAGAAATGTTGACGGATTGACCTTATTTGGATGTATTTATTCAAATATTATACTAGTTGACCTTTTAATTAGACTACCAATAGTTTTTCTAGAACTAAGGTGAGGTTTACCAGCTGGATAATTCCTGGAATCTTCCTTTTTCCAAATAGACAAAACATTAGTTACTTTGCAGTCTTCAGAAAGAGTAATAGCTAAGTCTTGTAGCTTTTGTTTTTTGGTATTCAGCCCCAAGGATCAGATACTCAGTGTGCCCACTATTTTCTACTTAGTATCCTTCAGAACTCTAGAAGGAAAACTATCTGGCTATGTCTACACTTGCACTTTTAAGTCGACTTAAGTAAGTTGACTTAACTAAGTCGACTTAAAGTCAACTTAGTTAAGTCGACTTAGCATGTCTACATTTAAAATTAAAGTCGACTTAAAGGGGAACTTACAAAGTCGACCTAGAGCGTCCACACTGGATGCTCTAGGTCGACTTTGTGGGGCTAGCGGGACCTTGGGCATGTCCACGGTGGTGGGGGGGACACCCCCTGTGTACAATGGGGCAAAGGGGTACAGGGACCCTGGCAAGGCAGAGCCCCGTGTGTGATGCTGTCTGGATTGAGCCCTACGGACACAATGGTTGTATTCTTTATGTCCTTAATGGCTCATCAGGATACTCCCTGGGACCATATCACCTGGCAGATTCCTTAACATTAAGGAGACAATGATTGTTCACACCCTCCCGTCTAAGGCATTTGTCCAGAATGACACAAATTAAAGTATGGATATAACATCAAATTCTTAACTTCTAATCGAAATAGAATTCCTAGACATAAACTATATAATCATTGTCAGCAAATTACTACCTTTCTATTGATACCAAACATGACATAGTTCCTATGGATTATAGCATTTATGAGCTATCCATAAAAAATAATATAAATGCTTCCCTAAATCCAAACAGTGTCACACCGTGCCCACATGCCCTGCCCTTTGGGGGGCATGCCAGGCTACCCCTATGCCCCCCCCTGACAGGGAGAGCATTGGTGTAGTCCTGGGGTAGCCCTAAGTCGACTTAGGGCTACCCCAGGGCTACACTGGCTTAATTCGACTTTAAAAAGTCGAATTAAGCCTTAGGTTGAGTAGAAAGGTGGTTTAATAAAGTCGACTTTATTTTGCTTAAGTCGACTTAAGCAAGCTGCTTAAGTCGACTTAAGCAAAGTGTAGTGTAGACGCAGGGCACATTAAGTCGACTTAAGCCAAGCTTAAGTCGACTTAATTTACCAGTGTAGATGCAGCCTCTGTGTTTACTGTCCTGAAATTTCTCCAGTTGTTCTGCAGCTTCCTTCTTAGAGATGTCAGTCTGTCAAAGCCAAATTTCAACTTCCCCTGAAAGTTGTTGCTGGGGGCACGGATTTCTACATTATCTTATATAAACTTTACCATTCTTTTCAATTGCCTCTCCCCTTTTCAGTAGTTTACAATATTTACAGTCTGTTCATCTTGCACCAAATATAGAAGAAGCAACA
The DNA here is from genome assembly GCA_007922175.1 of Pelusios castaneus. NCBI lineage: Eukaryota > Metazoa > Chordata > Testudines > Pelomedusidae > Pelusios > Pelusios castaneus. The sequence continues at coordinate 8,479,790 of ML685772.1, read as the reverse complement.
AAGGAGAACAATTTTAGGCGTGAGGCAGAATGACATTCTGATAAGTAAAATGATACATTTTGCTTATCATCCCTGTCTTGTGTGTGATTAGTTCATGAGTGTGGAGAAAAATACTTGCAATAATCTGGGGTCTGTTATTCATGATTTTACTTTTACCGTGTTCTTACCACATTACAGTTATATAGCAGATCCTTAACCATCAAACGTCTTATGAAAAAGGCCCTAATGCAAAGCATAAGTCAGGGGTATCTCCACGGGTGTCAATGGAGCTACACTGGTGTGAAACCCATGTAAGATCAGAGCCAGTGTCACTGCACTTGCCATCTTTTTCTGAGGCTCGGAAGTCCATCACAAGAGTCCAGTATAAAATTTACTCTGCACCAAGGGATTTCCCATATCGCAAATATCAACAATGCTGCAAATTTTGCTTTGGATGCATATTCAGATTAATTTAAAACCAAAGTTTGACCCAGTAATTCTTTAAACACCTAGTCAAAGGTGATACATAGGGTGAGAATGTTAAAATGGTCTTCAGCATCTGCAGCATGAACTACTCAACTGCTGTTGCTTCTCATTTCTGAGAGAGTGGAGGACTGCTTCCTTCCAGTCTCTCCCCACAGTAGTATATCCTTCTCCCCTCCTTCCTTCTTCCTATACTGCTCATGTAAGATTTCCCCATGGCAAATTCTTCTTTCAGTCCCCTCCTTGGTATCAGAATCCATCTTTTACTGAGGAGTACAGTCAAGCACCCTGAAAGCTGGCAACCTTGAGATGGCTTGATACACTTTCGATTTCTATTTCACTCCTCACGCTTTCAGGCTCTGTTTTAAGACTAACTTTCAAACTGTATTTTAAATCAATCTGTATTTGCCACGATCAGCAAACTTTGCTAGAAAGACACAGAGACTTTCTTATTACCTCAACCACTGTAAGTCAATGTCAAGAATTCGGTCATAAGAAAAAGAATAGTTGTCATAAAGTCTCCAAGACTTCCAGAGTGCATTAGTCTACTTCACATTTTAGAAACAGAAGTATATATCATTCTATAAAAAGAAAAAGGAATTCTTTTCAGATGAATGTATTTGTACAGAGAAGGCAACCTTTAGAAAAGAATTCTTAATTACCATTAGGTATGAGCCAAAATCCCATCACCTATTTAACAAAATTCAAGTGTTCAAGGTGTAATATTTTGTATTATGTGTGAACACAAGAAGAGAAAGATATTAAAGTAATATAAAAACATAACTACAATATGTGAGGTTGGGTTACTATTGGTGCTGATTTGGGGCCAGCTTATACTATATTAAATGGGGGCTTTCATGAGTAAGAATTGCACAGTCAGGCCTTTATTACTAACATTGTGCTGCAAAACAAGATCAAATAAAATACATGTGACTGTCATTTATTGGTGTATCCACTATTTGGCTTTTATAGTGCAATAGTCAACTATTAAAGTTAGACATTAGTTCCAACCCTACTAAATATGAATATAGTAATAAATAGCATATTAACACTGCACTTACAGTAAACATATTACATAAACCTAGTTAAAAGCAATTAGATATATGTGGAATACCTTAGTAAACTCATGCACAATAAAATGTGTTATGGAAGACTAGTCACCTTAGCTTTTCTATATATTTTAATAACTTTAAAATTTTAAGAAGCATGTCTAGGAATTATAGTTTTACTATTCTTACCAGTCTATTTACATATGCTCAAATGCAAGACCCATGAACACGTTTCACTATAGCAGGACCTTTAAAGACAGGCTTTATTGAGATTCTGATGCTCAGAATTCCAGCTGGTTAGATTCGGTTTCTCTGGGCAAGTCTATAATGACGGCGGCAAAGTTGCCACCATCAGTGCAATCTTCAGGTTTCGATTGAGGCATCTGTGTAGATAACCGAACCAGAGCTGGAACACCAGATCCATAACTGCACTTACACTACGCCGACTGGACGCCATTTCTGGTCGGGTTAGTATAGTGTGTAGTGAGAATTTAAGAAGTCAGCGGGAGATACGCAAGGTATTTTACATATCTTGCATATCTCCCATCGACTGCCACTGAAAATGGCAGTAAGTACAGACTAGGGCTCTGTGTGCCATGCTAAAGCTCTGCATTTATCTATAGAAGGTGAATGTTCTCAGTTCCTGCTGGAATAAACGATGTAGGGAATGACCCAAAATAACACAGGTACTGTACAAACTACTGCAGATCTGATAAACATTTTATATGAACATCAAGAAATGCTGTTTTAAAGCCAGCAATCTTGTGTTAGAATTGATTTAACTGAATACATGGGAAATTCAGTGAAGAAAACCAAGGACACTTACCATTATTCCAGTAAGTAAACAGACTCCTTTTCCACAGTATGTATTAGGTACCATGTCGCCATATCCAATGGATAGGAAAGTTATTGAAATCAACCACATTGCTCCAAGGAAGTTGCTAGTAACATCCTGTTGGTCATGGTATCTGAAAGAAGGAAACATAATTACTCTACCATAAATACTTCTACTAAATTTCTAGACTTTGACTGGGATCTTTCACTAGCTCGTGTTCAGCTGTTTCTTCTCAAATATGTAAGGCTTTTTTTGGTTGTTTTTGTTTCTGAAGATAAGCAGTTGTGAGATTATACAAAACTCAGCCACAACAACAAAAATCAGCTGGTACAACAGCAGAGGTATTAATAATATCTATGTTATTTAGTATAGTTGATATACTTTTAATTATTAATCTAATGTGATAGAAGCCTTTGGTTGAAGAATTTTTTTTCGCCATAGAATTACTTCATTAGGTGGCAAACTCTCCACCTCCACAAGTGCGGAAGCCCACTGCACAGTGGAACTGGCATAATCTATCGCAGAGATTCCCAAACTTTTCGGCATCACGCCTCCTTTCTGATTTTTGAGAAACTCTCACTCCTCCCCACCTGTCCTTTACCATCATCCAAATCCCTTTTAACAAAAATTCAATTTGTAATTGTACAATTAAAAATAACCACAAATAGGTTTCCTTGATGCAAAATATTTTCACTATGAAAATTTCACAGCCTTGTGCCTCCCTTGGATTTTCTTCATGCCCTCTTAGGGGGGCACGCCCCCCAGTTTGGGAACCACTGATCTATTGACTATGGGGAATAGCAGGCGCAGGGCCAATCCTAGACCAAATGGTCCCACAAGCAAAAAGTGTCTTCAGAGCCCCCCCTTCATTTGTTAAACTTTTGAACACCTTACTTTTTATTGCATTTGTAGCCCATTTCACAATTTTGATGCATGACTTGCATGCACAATTTATTGCTGTCATATAAGATGATAAATTTGCACGCTAAGATTGGTAAACCATAAAAAGAGCCCCGCAAGCCCAGCATCCCTGAAAACCAACCATCCCAGGCAGTCGCCTTGACTGCCTGCTCCTAAACTGGCCCTGAGCAGACGGTTATAGAGGCATGGGTAGATTGAGAGCAAGGATCCCTGTTCAGCTCCCCAGTGATTGACCTGAGTTTAGTTCTCTAAGCAGAGGCTCAATATTAAACTGACATACGGACAGTGAATTAAACCGAAACAGTTTGGCACCTTCATTCTACTTCACTGCATTCAAAACAGCTGTAAATACGTTGCGTTACTACTTGAACATGAAAGCTTCACGTTAAAAAAGTAAATATTCCTTTGTGTTCAAATCCAGTGCTTTCTATACATTTATTCTTTGCCGATGTGCATCTTTTAAAATACTCGAGAACAAGACAACATTCTTTTCTCCCACCCCCACCTTCCCGAAGGGATTGTCTTAGAGAACGGTTATGATACAGTACAATACATTCAGACCCACTCAGCTGTGAATCCAGTGGGATCTGCCTTAGGACCAAAACTTGTGGCTAATGCGCAGTCTGGGTAAAATGAATGTTCGCCAGTGAGGCCAGGGGGATTAGAGCAAGTGGAAATCTTGTCTCCCAGGCCCAGAGCAGCAGCAGAGACCTCCCCTGCTGTTACCACAGCTTCAGAGTTACAGTAACCTCACTGCTGAGCTGACCTACATGAGTGATTTAGGCTGTTATATTCTGTTGCTGCTGCTTACACCGAGTCACTGTCCACACCGGTCACAAGGATAATGCAGGGGCAAGCTGTCTCCTCCCACAAAAGCAATTTCCCAAGCTTTGCTTCCTCAAGAGTCTCACGGGTTTGCAGAGGTGGAACAGGATTGCACAGGGAATGCATCAAAAGCTCTCTCCTTCACAGAGTGCACACACCTTTGCTACACAGCTATTTCAGAGATGCAAGGATGCACATTTTTAACAGCACAATTATTGCTGGTAATTTTCCAGGCTACACTTGAGATGTGTATCTTAATTAGTAAGGTCCTTTAGATGAAATATTCATTAAAGCTGTACGCGTCTATATTTAGTAGCACACCACTTCAAGGACCTGTTCAAACGTTTTTCTCTTGTTAGCTCTAGCAACAAGCTGAGTGAGCTCTGGGATTTCCCACTTTAGTTATTTAAGCCTTTGATTTAGCAAGGCACACAAGAACATGCTTAAGTTTAACAGTGTTGCCAACTCTTGTCATTTTATTGTGAGTCTCACGATATTTGGTGTTTTCATTAAAGCCTCTCAAGCAATGTGATTACAAACTCCTCATGTAATGAGATAACATTTTCATTTAAAAAAAGTTTCTAGCCCTAACGACTGAAGAAAAGTTTGGAAATGTGACCCTTGATGCTCAAAAACCAGAAGGCAAAACAAAGAGAATGCAAAACGCATTCAATTTTATAATCTCATGACTTTTAAACCAGTTTCGTGATTTCTGTGGCCTAACTCACATTTTTGAAGGCCTGAAGTTAGTAATCCAGCCTTAAGTATGAGCTTAAATCCTACTAAATTTAATGAGAGCATTTATGTTCTTAAAATTAAGGACATACTTAAATACTTAGCTGAATCATGACTTTTATATCTTTATTTATTGGATCAGGGTCTAAGAGTTTGATCCTGCAACAGGAAAGCCAGTAAGAGTTTTTCTGACTTCAGTGGGAACAGGAACAGGAACAGGCCCCGGTCTATATTTAAGACATCATGTACTGTACATATGCTCAACTACAAAGTCAATCCATCCATATTAAAAATGGAAGAGGCAAAGGACAATTTTCTGCATATTAGAAATTGCAACTCTGTATTTGCAAACTTTAAGAGAATGATATCACCTGAAAAAGGATAAATGAGACATTAAAGCAGTTCCATTTGAAATATCTAGTTTTTAATCTTTCAGTCTTGTTTTAAATTCATTTTTAGTTTTGACACCCCAGAAATTGACACCCTCCATTTATCCACAGAACAAGTACAATGTCCGTAGTGGTAATTCGAACTTTCTCACAATATTCTGCTGACATACCTCCAATTGTCTTGAGAACACCTCTAAGAATGAAAAGGCAGATGAGTCTGAAGTTTGCTGTATCCATTGTCTCTCTGTTGAGACTACACTAAGGAAATAAATTGTACTAGTGATTATTGTGATGTGGACACCTGCCCATTTGCAGCTGGAACCAATTTACCAAGATTACCAACTCAAAGGTCACTGAACAGCCATCAGCTGGCAATAGCATTTGCTCAGCATCAACCTGGGCTTGATTTTGAATGGCAAAATAGCCATAATCCAATTGCTATTCCTATAAATTTATCCATTCCCTCAAAGTCTGGCATTTCTACTGCACGATAGTGCAGTCACCAATGAAAAGTTTAGATGCTATCACATTATAGGTATCATAAAACTGTAGCCATACAAAAGACAATAGTTAGATAAAACTGCCTTAACACAGTTGAAGCAGATTTTGTATAGGTTATAATTACAGCTAAAAGGTGGGTCATAAAGCATGTCCAGTAAAACTGTGTCCGATCCAAATTGTTCTCATTTAAGAATGGCAAGTAAGAAGAAGTAGAGTTCAGACATATTTTGGTAGATAAAATGTGTATAGAGTAAGTGACCACATTAAAAGATACTTAGCTTTAAAAATAGTCAAGTTAAACTAGATAAAAAGCAGTTAATCTGGACCCATTTAAGAGAAGAATCCATTAATTAGAGGTGGGAGCTCTAAAATGGTACAAGAGGGCCAAGTTAGACATAACTATGTTTTATTAAACTTTATCATTTAAACAGCTATCCCATTTCCAATGTGGCTTGACTATTAAAAAAACCAAAAACCAAACCCAAAAACAAGGTTAATTAAATAGAAACATACTGTAGAAGTTTCCATACTGGATCACACCCATGATCACACACTCTAAAATTGGCCAGTACTTGCTGCTTCTGAGGACGGGGCAAGAAACCCTGCAGTAGACAATTACAGAATAAATTGCCCTTAGAGAAATTTCTTCCTAATATACAACAATTCACAGCTGGCTTGAACCATGAAGCATAAAGGTTTATATCATTTCAAACAAACAAACCACCTTATCAGTATAACTGTTGCCCAATTTATAAATATGAAGGAGGCATCACTGCAATAAATTGTGCCACTCCTGATATAGCCATCTGGCTCGATTAATTTCAGGTGAAATTGTAGTTGCTGCTCCACATCAGCCATAGGAAAGAAGAAGAATGTAAGTGTGGATGCTCTCGCTATCCATGTAAAAGTCTATGTCTTTTTTGAATCTCACTAAGCCGCACTAATATCTTGTGGCAACAAATTTCACAGAGTGATTGTGTGTTCTATACAAAAATGTATTTCGTTTTCTCAGTTGAGATAGGAAACCCATTCCACTGCTTCCCCACCCTCCTAGTGAGACAGTTTTTCCTAATATCCAACTATTACCTTTATTGCTGGGATGAGATACTTATTTACTTTTTTTCCTAAAGAAAATTCAGGGGAATATCGATACAAATGGCCCAGGTCCTGGCCCGTCTTCTGCTCCCTTTATAAAATTCTGTGAGGCAAAAGGGAGCAGAAATGCCTCATCTCGCTAGCTTGATATTCCTTCTGTTTGGACTTTGGAGGAATCCTTGGCAAGCATACAGCTGGTTCCTACACAAAGCCCATGAAAACTGTGACATATATGGTTAGAGATGTGTAGTCAGCAAGGTTACAGAAGGGCTGAAGTAGTACTCAGCTGGGATCAGTTACTAGCTAATGGAGCTAAAAGCAGATGCCTTGTGGCTTCGACCTCCTTGGATGGTGTAAAAACAGCTGCAGCTGGAGTAGGGGTGCAGCTGGCTCCTGGTATCCCTCTCAGAATATGAGACAATGAAGTTCTAATTGATTTGACAGAAATAAAATAAGAGATTAATATAAATTTATGTACAGCCATAAGAGGACCTAAACACACTATTTTGAAATATCAGATAGAAAATTTGGGGCTGATATTGTTCCCAGGAAGTCAGTGCCAAAACTACCAATGACTTTAAAAGGATGTAGAAACGGGCTTTATAAGCTTTGGCTAACAATGAAATTTCAGAGGAAATAATTTGGCCATTAGACAGCTCTTGTACATACCCTTCATGGAGCAGAAATACTGAGGATCCCTAAAAGACTAATTTCAAACTTGAATGTATGGAATTCATTGCCTTATGCAGTTCCTTCCAAAGTTCTTACCACATGCAAACCAAATGTCATGGATACTAGACGAAACACTCTTCAGAATCTTCTGATTCATTAACAAAGATGTATTTCAATATTTTCATTTTCACAGAATCATAGGGTTGGAAGGACCTCATGAGGTCATCTAGTCCAACCACCTGCTAAAAGCAGGACCATTCCCACTAAATCATCCCAGCCAGGGTAGTGTTTAACTGGATCTTAAATATCTCCAAAGACCAAGATTCCACCACCTCCCTAGGTAACCCATTCCAATGCTTCACCACCCTCCTAGTGAGAAAGGTTTTCCTAATATCCAACCTCAACCTCCCCACCTGCAACTTGAAACCATTGCTCCTTGTTCTGCCCTCTGTTACTATTGAGAGCAGCCTAGCTCCCTCCTCTTTGGAGCACCCCTTCAAGTAGTTGAAGGTTGCTATCAAATCCCCACTCAGTCTTCTCTTCTGCAGACTAAATAAGCCTACTTCCTTCAGTCTTTCCTCATACGTCATGTGCCCCAGCCCCCTAATCATTTTCATTGCCCTCTGCTGGACTCTTTCTAATTTGTGCACTCTTTTGGGCAAATCAAGCTTTGAGAACAGCCACCCATCTGAAACAGAAGAGCTAGCACATTTTAAACAGAAGTATAATCTCAACAGGAGCTGAACTCACTGGGCTATAACTGCCCTGTCTCAGCAGCACTGATAGCGAAGCTTGCCCTGGTGCATGGGAATCCTTGGCTGCTGCAAAGCAGATGTACGCAGTTCTCTCACATATCTTTTTCTCCCCTGCTGTAGGCTACACTAAAAAAAGGAGGGGTTACAGCCAGAACGCATTTTACTTTGAGAATCCTCAGCCACTGACCATAATGCACTCTGGGGGGTTGTTACAAGCCAACCAAAATTAGCGCAGTCCTGAGACTGCAGTAATTTACGCCAAGGCTCGAAATGACTACACCTGTGCAAAAATAAAGTAGGTGCACACCTTCTCACACTGACTTTAATGAATTTTGCCATTGACTTAAAGAGGATTAGGATCAGACTTCTCAACTAATAAAGTGGCAATAATTCAAGACTCCAGATTTCTTACCAAGCATGGGCCTATAGAGATTATAAGAGTTGTGCTCTTTTTCTAATATGGCTCAAATCATTATCATGACTCAAATTATTTTCCTTCATAACTGGTGACTTGTCTCATTTTAACTGTTATGGCTGCCTTTAGCTGCACATATTTATCACCCGGTAATTCTGCCTTGACAACTGCTTACATTCCTCTTGAAAGTGATGAGTAGAAAGAAACAAAATGCAAGTTTTAGCTTAACCAATGACACACTACTTCACTCTAAGTAGCTTTGTTTCAGTTTAGCCTGCTTCACCCAACAGCTGTCTGATTAATTTCACATTCTTATATTTTCTTTTGATTTTCTTACGACTATTCAGGAAAAAAAAATATTGTGGGTTCAACTCAAAGGACTATCCTTTTTTCAGGAGGGAAATATAATAGACAGGTTGTGTAGTAATCATAAATACCCTTAGTTTGAAAAATCTCAGGCCAAGTATGGTTTTCTTACATTTAAAACAGTTAGAATAATAGCTGTAAGTATTAAATCAGAAACTTGTCCAGGCTTAGATAAGATACTGATTTATTTAACTAGCTATTAAAGTTTTCCCACCTATATTAAATCTTTCTGGCTGTTAAGTGCCTTTTCAGCTCTAATTAGATAATAAGAATGGGCATCTTCCCCTCCCCTCTTTTAATACAGTAATGATCAAAAATTTAGTTGGGATTGGTCCTGCTTTGAGCAGAGGGCTGGACTAGAATGATTCATGAGGTCCCTTCCAATCTAATCCTCTATGATTCTAAATCTTTATTTTTCCATCATATAAAAAACAAAATCAAACTGGACTTAAAGTAACATATGTCTTAACTGAAAGTTGACTTCCATGAAGTTAATGGGAAAAAATGTCTGGCAGTGGGCTTTGGATGAGCAAGATGGTTTCAAAGTGGATGACATTCCATCTCTTTCTTTCCCCTCTGTCATCTTTGCTAGCCTCCTACAAACTTTTATGAACAGCAAAAATTTTCTTGTCTCACAAATAATTTCACAAATATACCAGGTGCTAGACCAGATGTCTGGAATTCACCAACACAGATGTAAAAATACAGAAATTATACATGGTACTAAAGGTAAAAGGTATAGACAAGTGGCATGGTTTCCAGTACAAATCTTTTCTGAAAGTACTCAGGTAAAATGTTGCAAGTAACTAGAATTTCTCTCTTTCTAAAATTAAATATTTATTCATTCTTAAGACTATTTATAAAGTAACAAAAACAAGAAGGTGACCCAGTAATAAAGCAGAGAATCATTAAATGAAATAACCACCATCTATGTGCCTTTCTGCGATGGGAATGAAAATGGCTAGAAAGTGAAAGGTCTAGATGAGAAGAAGAGAGTGCCAGGGAAAGGAGAGGGATCCGCTATAAAACCACCAGCACAGAGATAGGAGGATGAGAAGACAGGTGCTAGAAAAATATTATGATCATGATTATATGGAAAACAAATTTTTAGTGTTAAAGATAAATGTGCACACAGTTGGATTTTCAAAATATTCAGATGCCATTGAAATCAGTGGGAATTAGGTGCTTAAGCACCTTTGAAAATATCACTAACAATGGCTAAGGTAATGATTAAGTAAGTGTACATAAGAGAAATAAAGACCACTGGCCTGATTTTCAAAAGTGCTGAGCATCTGCAGCTTCTAGTGATTTCAAAGTCTAGTCAGAATCCTGAAACTTCTGAAGTTTTTGCCATTGTTTATAAGGGAGTCTGTCAAGAGTGGCTATATCAGCTAAATTATTAGACCATTCTCAGCCTTCAGGGACAAGGATTTCCACCCTTGGAAGAGAAGCCATTTGACTACAAGTGTAGCCCAAAGGAATCCAAGTATCTAAGTTTGGAAGATCCTATTTTAACTCTGTCAGTCCTAATATGGAAATTCCATATATGCCAGGGTTATCCACATCTAAAATAAAACAGGTTGTGTCACACACATCCTTCTCCAAACTGCTGACATTAGGGCAGTCCAAGTGCACATGTACTGAGTCAGATTTTGCTAAACCACCACGATTTCTGCCTGCCTTAAATAACTGTGCAGGGTTCCTGTACATGAAGGAACAATTCCTGTTGAATCAACATTAACTGTAGGTCAGTTGAAGACTGTTTAATACTAGAGACCAATATTATTACATTAAGATGCACTTAAGTGCATCCCTCAGGGAACCTAGTTTATCAGGGCTTATTGCTGTTTCCTTCACCAGGAAAGAATATACTAAGGCCTATCATATTTACCATTACCTTAAGGAGTTTTAACATACAGTTTTTCCAGAGCTGCCAGAGCATTAAGACCAAACTGGTATTCCAAGAATGCTTGAACTGTAGATGCTGCAAGACCATCCTTGAGATAGCATGGGGCAGATCCTTGATTAGAATGGAGCTATGACAATTTACAGCAACTTACAATTTGCCCCACCATGTGTCTTGTAGGGCCATAATATGTCTGCTTGAATTAACTGGTACAGAGTTAGAACTCCTTATCCTTCTTAGTGTTTACACATTCTGTCTGTTTTTAGTATGAAGGGCTGAGTTTCTCCAGAGCACAGAAATATCATGCAATAGCGATATGGCTAGGTATGATCACATTCTCTGTAACCTAAGTCTTTGACCCTGGGTTTCTAGGTGGAGTCCAGCAAACAGGAAGGAAACAAGAAATACAATTCAGATTCAAATTTATTTTTTAAACTAGGAAATTGCCTCTTCTTGGCTATATTTAGTTGACAGGCTATTCCAACAGATACTACAGAGGTGTGTTAAACATAGTGCAAAGCCATTTCTTCACAGTTTAGCTTTCAATCACTCATTCTTTACCTCCTTTAGTAAGGTTCCAAAAGACAAAATTATTAGATTGGACAGGATTTTTAGACCTTCTTCTAACTGTGGGTATACTCTTTTTTGCTCTTTATGTCTGAAAATAATTGTCAGCTTTCTCTGCATACAGCTATATTCGGTATTGTACTGCACTTGTGTACTCACCTTTCAGTAACAGACAATGTCTGTCCTTTAAATTTGCCTCAGGAGTTCTCGTTGAATAATGCAAATGAATTTATTCATCATTTCTTTCCCTACAGCATCATTATAGAGCTGCTCACGAGACCAACTAAATGTTGAAATCTTACACAGTTATCATATATGAACACCAAGCCCTCATATAGGTCTCCTATATGAAACTATGTCTGATCATCCAAAACAATGCTACTCAGGAATCCCGGTGTTTTACCTCACTGTAGTAATCAGCCATTTTAAATAACCACGTTTACTATTGTACTTTCTCTTGCAAATGTTTAGTAATATGTATATTTACACAAACAATAATAGAACTGCAGTCTCAGCTGACTTTGAGCTGAACAATGACAGCAGACAAAATTCAATCTGTCATTTAGTGTTAGCACATAACGTGTATCTGAAATATGTGCCAGTTTAATTACTCATCTTGATTTTACAGCACCATTATTTATTTATTTTGACCAAATGTATACAATGTAACATTTCATCAGCAATAGAAAGAACTCATTCCTCAAAGACAACCATTCAGGAGTGTTTTTATTATTAGATTTTGATGAGACAGATCCTAGGGACAATGCCTCACTAGATCTCTGTGTTAATTCTCTAAAGGTAGGTAACATTTGTTCTAATGTGTTACATTGGCTTATGCTGGGGTGGTTGCTCTGCTTAAGCAAATACATCTTCTACAAACATACTATAAGAAAAACTCCAGAGATGTTTATTCAATGCCAAAGAAATATTTTAGTGCTAAAAATTGACCTTCCTCAATTTGAAGCAGGCTTTTCCACATGACCACAAACAAAACAACAGAATAATATCCCCAAGAGGCGTCAAGTCATGCACAACTAGGGGCTCTTCTAGTAAACTGCTGTTGGCAAGATACCCCCTTGTCCCTTTAGAGCCAGCAGAACCACAGAGGAAAGATCTGTACAGAGCTGCCACCACCTCTGTGTGCTCCACACATCCCAAAGCCACCTGCTCATTTATCTCTCTTATGCCTGTTCGCTTGAGATGTTCCTCCATTACTACACACACTTCACCAAGATAAAGGACCACTCCTGTTGTGAAACAGTTCCCATGCACCCTCATCCCAATGAGGCAGGAACATGAGACAGCCTACTACTTCAAAGGCTCCCCTAAAATTGACAGTGCCCCTCTGTCACCAATATACAGCTCCATATATGTTCTGCTTCTGAAAAGATTCAAAATCCTTAATTTTCATTTCGGAGAATGAGGTGAAAAGCATCAGTTGCTTAAGGAGGACTAATCCTTGAAAAAAATGAAACATGGTTTTACTATGGCTCAAGCTTCCCACGCTGTCTCAGTGAGGTCAAGAAATGGGAGGTGTCTTCTCCCAATTTACCCACTCCACACAACCTGCACACTTCTCTGATGAAGAGGGGAAATAGAGCTCTCTCTCTAAGCCCAGTGGTGTAATAGGACTGTTAAGTTACACTGTATATAATTAGCTATTGCTGAGCATGTATCAACAGCTCCACTGCTCCAAAGCAGAGCCAAAAGTGATTCTGAACTCAAACATAAAAATGCAATGGTACGTTCCAACACCTTTTTGACAAATGTAAACACATTTACATATAAAAACATTTGGGTCTCATTTTTTCACACTTCACATCTAATGATAAATCAAAGTTTAAACTAGGTTTGTTCATGCAGCTCTTTCTATGTAGCAGAACGGGGCAAAGCTAAGCCCCTCCCAGCTGCCTGAGCTGGCCCACCCCATGCACCCAGTTGGCTGCTAGACTTGCAGACGGTCCGCTTCAGAACCATGCCCAAGGAACCTCTATATACGCCTGTGCTCCACATTCCGTTTCCTCATCCATGTGTCCCACGCGGCAACAAATGGCGAGACCCGATATCACCTGTAGTAGGCGAGGACCCCTGGTGGGTCAGCATCTACTCCACCTTGACCCCAGAGCCTGCCAGGGACATCAGCTGGCAGCGCCTTCAGGCAGCTATGAGGACAGGCATGTACCTGACAGGGTTCACCTCCTCTCCCAGACACCTATCCCTTTTGTGGCGTGAAGGAGACCCTGGCGCATGTCTATCATGAGTGGGCCAGGTTGCAGCCCCTATTCTGGCTCCTCCAGACTCCCTTGCCGAGGTTCTGGCTGCACTTTTCCCCACTCCTGTTCCTATACACACACTCTAACCATGGCCTGACAAAATTGCAGGACCTCCTCTTCGACCAGAGAGAGAGATGCATGCATGCAGGGAGAGTGACAGACAGACAGCCTGTGTTGGGGACACTGTGTCTGCACTCCTGTAAGTTCAGACAGCAGGAGCTGGAAGCAACTGGTCCCAAGGCTGAAGCTGCTACGCAGACAGCTAATAGCTGAACAAACAAGGAGTCCTGGGTTCCCCCTTAGCACTGACAGGTACGGTGCACAAGGGACACAGTCCCTGCCTCGCTCCCTGGCTCTGCACGGCACATGAGTTACACTCTCCCCTGTAGAAAGACAACAGAGTCCTGTGGCACTTTTAAAGACTAACAGATTTATTTATCGCATGAGCTTTCGTGGGAGAAAATCCCACTTCGTCACCCACGAAAGCTCATGCGATAAATAAATCTGTTAGTCTTTAAAAGTGCCACAGGACTCTGTTGTTTTTCTACAATAGACTAACATGGCTACCCCTTTGGAACTCTCCCCTGTAGTTTAGGGGAAGCAGGCAGGATTGCTGTTGCTGTGCTGTGAAGTGAGTTCTCCACAGCGGCAAGTTACCTGAAAACTCCTTGTTTGTTTTGAAAACTTTCTGGGACTTTGAAAGAGGAGAGGGGCAGAGGCAGACAGCTGCAGGCAGCCAAGATCAAAGAGATGACCAGAGCAGCACTTACAATGGCATGCTGGGATAATAGGATGCCTGCTTTTAGCATCATAACCCAAGGGCAGTGTCTACACACATGTACTTTTTCATAAAAACATTGCCAAAAAAGGCTCTTTGCCTCTCCTTTAAGTGGTTTTATATTGTTGGCAAAACAAGGCAGTTTTTCTGACAAAAGTGTCATTGTAGTGTGTATGTAAGGATGTTTTGTTGGCAAAAGTCACCTTTTGCCAACACAATTTTCTAGTGTAGACAAGGCCTAATTAAGGGCTGCCTGTGGCCTTTCAAACAAAGAAACAAATAAGCCCCTCTCATCTGGCAAGACACAGAGAGGGAGGAAAGACAGGCACAAGCTACAGCAGAGAGGAAAGTCTTCTCTTGGTGGAAGTCTGTTCTCACTATAATGGTAAAGGGAAGCAACAAAGCTAACTGCTAGTTTTGGGAAGGCTTGGCATCCCAACACAACGAGGCAGATCCAGAGAGTGGACAGGGAGAAGTGCTAGGAATTTTAAGTGTTAGGAATTTTTGTTGTAGCTGGGCTGAAGAGTACAGCTTAACCCTAACCTGAAGCCCATTTTGTAAAATAAAACCTGTCTGAGGAATAAAAAGTCTCTGGAGTGGGACTGATTTACTTCAGAGTCCCTCACTGCCAGAGGGGGAAATGCTTAACCTGGCCTGGCAGAGGAGGTGTCTTTCTCCAGGGCCTTCAAGATCAGTGTAGCTGAGCACTGATGACCCTGTATCTTTTTCAACAGACAATTCACTCTTGGTGCAGGCACCCATGCTGTTTATTTACCATGTGCAGACTCCTTCCCCATACATAGTTCAGCCGCTGGAGCGCTGGGTTTCTTGCCCTTGCTGACACTGAGACAGACTGGCTACAAGGCTCCAGCCATCATCTCTGGCCACATCCCCTGTGGTACCCCTGCTGCTGCTCTCCTTCCCCAGCCAGCTCATATACTCCAGCTGCTGATGGAGCAGCTGTTCTTAACTGGCCGTTTTCCATTTCCTGGCCCAGCTTTACTCAGCCGCCACACCTGCAGGGTCCTGCTGACTGGCTTTTCTCCCAGCTCAGGCAGCTACTATTTGAAAAGCGGGTAGTGAGCAGGCCAGGCCTGCCCATTGCTAAAAACCCCTCCCCAGCCTAAGGGAAGGAGTCAATAGGCGCGGGATTCAACTAAATATATGGGACAAATGATAAAAAACAAGGGCGTACATGAGGGTCAAAGGTACAAAATGAGGAATCCAGAAGGGGCCACCAAGCAGAGAACCACGGACAGCACCCACTGCTCCCAGAAGCTGTCTATGGAACCAGCGGACGCTGCCCAAAGGAACTCTGCCTGGATGTGTGAATGGACAGAGGAATGAAAATAGGTCCCACAGCCATAGTGTCCCCCCCTCAGTCAACCTCTTCTCCCTGGTATTGTAGATGGGAACCTTGGTCAGCAGTGTCAGTTTGCCTTAGAGGGCATTTAAAGCAGCTGTCAAACTAGCAGGGAACCTTCACCACCTTACACTGTGCCTGTCCCATTAGGCACTGCAAACCCTTCCCAAAGTACACTGCATGCCCTTGCATGATGGGATAGCTAAGCTACCCACAGTGCACTGCTCGCTTTGTCTACAGAAGAGAGAGCAGACAGTGTGAATGCAATCCACTGACAGAAGGAGACACTGAAGATGCACAAGTGTGATTAAATTATAGCAAGTTCCAAAGGGGTAGCCGTGTTAGTCTAGGTCAGCCAAATAAACAAGGAGTCCTGTGGTACTTATAAAGACTAACAAACGTATGCTGGCAAAACTTTCTAGTCTAGTGTAGACATGGCCTTAGACTCAGGTGTCCTTTGCTGAACTGAAGTCATTTTTTTTAGCTCACGGGGAAAAAAGGCTGTTATTATTCATGACACTGGTTCAGAAAAGGTTAAGAACTAACAGGATTAATGGTCCAAAATCAACCCTCAAGAAACATAGTGAAAGGAAATACAAATGGCAAACAGAGTTGTTCATTGTAAAATAACAAACTTGAAGGTTTAAACTTACATTGTTAAGAATTTGGAAATAAATAATGGCTATGTATGTCTGTATTTACCTATCATCTTGTTAGTGATCATCAGTGTAACCAAATAGTTCCTGTCTGTCACTATATTCTGTTAACTTAGAAATCAGAAGAAGATATTAACATTTAGATGGAACTTGAATCTAGTAATGTCATTGTTTTTATTTCTCTTTGAAGTTTAAGTAGTAACTCCCTGTGAATGGTTATAAATGGCTGATTATCTTGTGCCAATGTAGCTAGTTGCCAGTGTGCATAGGAAATAGGGGGTTTCTACTTCAAAGTCATGGTAATCACTTAAACAAACAAAGAGTGGCACTTAAAGACTAACAAATTTATTTTATCGCATGAGCTTTCGTAGGAGAAAATCCCACTTTATCAGATGCTTGAAGATGGAGAACTACAGGAAAGTGTGTTTATTTTCCTCCCATAAGGAACTATTAATTGTTCAAGGAAAAATTAATTATTCAAGAAGATATCAATAAGCCTGCTAAGAATTAATAAAAGGTCTCTATGATCCTAATTCTGTCATCTTAGGTATATTTGGATTTCATCAGGGAAAGTTCAAATTATAAAACTAAAAAAATCACAGCTATAAACTGGTTCACCTTATTCTTTCTCATGGAAAGAATCACACAAACTTTGCATATGGATTGTCTGTTGGACTATATCCTGTGAAACTGATTGTAAAAGAACTTTGAAACTCAGCTTACCATCTCCCTTTATTTTACCTGTATTATCAGCATTCATGCATTAAGCTATCGCAGTATGACTCCCCTAATGACCAATGTCACACCATTCTAGGGCTCAAATACTTGCTTTCCACTACTCTCTTACAGCTGTCTGCCTTGACTTTGTCAAGTCATAGAAGGAGCTTGTCTCCTCTAGTTTAACAACACTCTTTCAACTATAATCCCCTTTTCATTGATTTCAAGTGCATTCAGATGATGCAGGTGAAATTCTATCTCCAATGAAGCCAAAAGCAAAATTGCCCTTGATTTCAATAGGGCTATGATTTCATTTCACCCATAATTTTTGTAGAGCTTCAGCAAACCAGTCCTTTTAAAATGTTTTACCTCCCTAAAATATATTTGCATTTAATTAGTTCTGAAATACTTTTGGTGTCTTGAATTCAAATAGTTGGTTCCTAATTTTGAATAAAGCTTTATTTTTAAATTTGATTCTATACATTGAAAGACATTTTACATTCATTCATTAAAACAGCTAATGAAATGAAAGCTAATGAGAAAAGAATTCATTTTTACTTCTTAAACATTCTAATCTAAAGTGTGATAATGATTTAATACATTGACATTTAGGGATGAAATTTAGTCAGCATTGGTGCATTATTTTGTCCTGGATCACAATTATGATCTTGTATCTTAATTATGATAAAAATTTTGGAAGTCTATTAAACCTTCTGCTTCAAATTTAATCCACTCTTTAATTATTAGCACCCAGGATGAATAATGTGGGAGGTATATTACTCCACATCTGCCTGCTGTGGGGTCCTTTCACCTTCCTCAGAAGCACCAGATACTGATCACTGTAAACAGGACACTAGACTGGATGGAGTCCACTATTGCAATTCCTCTGTACATTTACCCTACGATAGGAATGTAACCACTGCTGAGCTGTAGTACAACTGTGCGGATATTCTAGAGGTTACAATACTTTGCTGTCTATTACTATATTAAGAAAATAAGATCAACACTATTTCTGCCTTTACCTTGATCTCCCTCCCTGTAATCCCAAACACCTATTCACAACCTCGACTTTCCCCTAAAGGCACCACACGTTCTGTCCTCTCTTCTCTGTGTAGGATACTGCTGACTTTTTGAAAAAGAAAATTAACAAGAGCCAAAGTAAGCCTCCCATAAAATATCTTCTGACTGTTCACTTTAGATAGCTAAAACTTTCCTCCAGACTTCTGCAAGCCCTAAGATTTTGTCATGAAAATTTTATGACCAGAATATGGCCAATTATCATCCATTCAGTTTACATGCTCCTTGCTCTTTTCTTCCATACCCCAAGTCTGTTTCTGCTAAACTCTTTAGGACAGAGATAATGCCTCCTTTTGTGTTTGGAAAGTACCTCTCATATTTTGGTGACCGCTAACATTTAGTAATGATGATAAGTACGTTTGAAATTTTAGTCCTGAGGAATTTAAATAACATACCATAATGATTTGTATTCAGGGTGACCAGATGTCCCAATTTTATAGGGACAATCCTCATATTTGGGGCTTTGTCTTATATAGGCACCTATTACCCCTAACCTCTGTCCCCAGTTTCCACACTTGGTATCTGATCACCTATCCGCATTAGACTTTGAAATGTTAATTTAAAACGCCAGTTCACATAATCCTGTTGCAGGCCACAATCCTGCTGATTTCAATGGAAAGTTTTGCAAGCATAAGGTATGTGGGGTTGTGTCTGATGTGAGGAATAATAAGGGTTAGTACATTACAAAGAAGTAGTTAGAATATATGCAAAAAAGAAAAATATGTATGGTGGGAAACTATTCATTGCTAAACTTACATTAAATTATGGATACAGAGGATAGAATGACATGTCTATTTTTCTTTTGAAAGCAATTTTAGAGAGATGTAGAAGAAAAATAAAACCTGGCTGCAGGCAATGTTGTAGAATTTATTTTCTATAGCTTGAGTGGTTTGTACTATAGATTTTTCAAAACAGCAAAGACAGGTGACAGTATAATTCTGAGTTCATTAAACAATGTTAGGCAGCAAAATAGAGCAAAGAGAATTTTATTCAGTCCATACCTTACCTTCCATACCTTAATGTGTAATTTGAGGTACAAATTTATTCAACAGCTCTCATATAAAACATAATTCTATTGCAATATGTAAACATATATAGCATTCAGACCTTGTACATTACTGTATATTCTACCTGCTAATTTACCCATCTATTAATGCCTATAGGAAGGTGAAAATATTATTTAAAGACAGGCTACCTAGGTAATATTAAAAATTGTATATAAGAACCTATGAGATTCCAAGGTTTTGAAGAGCTCACTAGACTATTTTAAATTTTCAAGCTTCTGTTATAAGCTGTTTCAAAGTCCCATTTCAGGAAAATATTGAATGAGATTTGGCAAACACTTTATATCAATTGCATTTCCTAAAAACGAGCCAATGAAATTAAAAAGAAACACATTAAACAAATAGATAAAAGGATATACTGTTACACACAATGCATAATTTATCTACAGAATTAATTGCCACTAGATATCATTGAGGACAAGAGATTACAGGATTCAAAACAAATTTGACAGTTATATGTATAATGAAAACATCTATGTCACATTAGTAAAATAAAAATGTATAAGTAATAAAAAAACTTGATGCTTCATGGCAAAAGGCAACCACTAACTGTTGGGAAGAAATGTTGCTTTTAAGCAAATTTAACAGATCTGTTAATTGCTACATGATTCATATCTGATTTAGCAGAATTAATGTTAAGAATGAATTCAAGCATTACACACACCCTAGCCTATACCTTTCAAAGCCAGCTTCAGGGTAACACCTCGAGTCAGGACAATCATCATGACAAAGCGTGATCCTTAAAAACCAGCAGAGTGGATAGATACCCTGCCATGTAGGGATGCTCATAGGGAATGATAAGATGAAAAAGCTGAAGAAAGCAGAAACTCCAACAGTTTAGGCATAGCACTGAATACAATTCTACATCATTGTGGGACAAGACCCTAATGAATCCTGCTTAGCGGGGAAGAGGAGAATCAGCTGGTATGATACCTAGTCAGTCACAGCAAAGAAATCTGAAAAGGATACTTGCGCTGTGAAGAGAACTTGAAAGGAGTAAAACTAGAGGTATGCCTCTCTTACAGCTTGGATGGCCAAGGACACAGGGGAAAAGGCAATTTTTATGAATGCAAAGTCTTCTTTTTTGTTCCCTGTAACAAAACTTAAAGTCAGCCTATCATGAAGAGCTTTATACAGTTTTTATACATGATGATTCTTTTGTTTTATTTTCTGCTCTGCTAGACCAATGCTTAGGAATTTCTCAGAGAGGAAAAAAAAAAAAACTAGTAAAGGGAATTTGGAGCCTGTCTCTCTTGGGGTCCTTATTCAAAGGGAGCATGGACTAAGAAGTCCCTCCCATAAGGTATTCCACAGGAAATTCCAACTAACCACACATGAGAGACAAAGTACAGAAGAAAACAAACAAGGAGTCCTGTGGCACTTTTAAAGACTAACAATATATATTTATTGCATGAGCTTTTATGGCAGAAAGTACAGAGAAGGCAACAGCAGGTTATTCCAAAGCTCCCCATTATGGAGTGTCACTAGCACTTTTCTCTGAAACATCTGATACTGAATTGATCTAATGTGGTAATTCCTGTGTTCCTACAAATACTGTATGATGTTTTTATTGTTTTGCCGAAGTGACACGAAGAGCCAATTTGAATAGTGGTTTCATATGGTTCAATCTGTGGACACAGACATTTTTTCCAGGGCCTGACTGTCCTCTCACTTACATGGATGTAAATCAGGAACAAGGAAAAAAAATCAGACCCCCTGTTTCTAAACAGGGCTTAATGTAAATGAAAGCATGAAAGAAAGCTCTTTCATTCTCTCTTATTCAGAAGTTATAGGTGGTGCTATAATGCCCCACCTATAAAATAAACTTGCTCAATGCTGTCATGAAACTTTACCTATGTAGGCTGATTATTCTACGCTGGGTGTCTGCCCCAGGCTGAAATTTTTTTGGAAAATGTCATCTAAAATGATTCAGTCATTTCTAAGAACAAGATTAAGGAAAAATATTTTATTCTGCCTATGGAAAAAAATTCTGGAAAACTTTTTTTTTTTTAAACAGACCTAGCTCCCTAATGTCAGTCATGGAATTTGTCAGGGGAGAAGTTTTTATGTTGGGGATATGCCTTTTTCCTGTCTCTGTGAAAATCTGCCCAAGTTACAAGCTTTTTAAAAAAAAAAAAAATCACAGTTCTCAAATGCTCAGCCAGTCCTTGCACACCCAGGATTTGAATGGAATTCTCCTGATCTCTTATGGATCCCTCTGCCATGGAGGAGGAAGCTATTGTAACTGAATGGAAAGGGGACATGTGAGGAGTGGGGGATAGGGAGCCAATTGGAGCAAGGAGTCTTATGAGACTGGGGCTGGAAGGTGAGAAACTAGGACTGTGACTGGCAAGGAAGCTGGGACTCGCAGCTATATGGGGAAGGAAGGCTAGGACAGGGAGGCAGAAGGGAGACTGTGATGGGGAGTAGGTGAGAGATGTGGTGGGACTCAGTCGGCAGGACGGAAGACTGAGATCAGAAGAGGAGCTGGGAAAAGAGGCAGACAGGCTGGACAAGGAGTCTAGGACTAGGGAGTAAGGTTAGAGGAGAATGGAGGCAGATCTGACAAGGTGATGGACGTGGAACTGACTGTGCAAAGGGACTGGGACAAAGAGCTGAGGAGAGAGACTGAGTTTGGGTCAAAAACCCGGAGTGGGAAACCAGAAGGCAGCTAGGAGCAGGGAACTGGGATTGGATGGGCAAGGAGACTGTGACTAGATTGAAAAGCCCAATGAACAGAGATTGGGACTGGCTAGGCAAAGAGTTGTGGAAGAGAAAGGAATGAGGCAGGGATAGGTCACAGGTGATGGGCAGAAGCGATGAAGTTGGAGCAGAATGGGTAGAAGAGTCTGGGCCCATTAGAACACCCCTTCTCCAGAGCTTGGAATTAAACTCAAGATTCTAATGTCTGACAATTCCACCACTATCAGCAAATATCTGGGGAATCAGTGGTAAAATATGTCACATCCCCCTCTAGTGTTCATTCGTAAAGAGGATGACAACCTACTACTACTATCAGTTGCTTCATCAGCTCAAGTGGCAAAGGTCTGTGTGGTGGGTCTAAATCTGCTGATGAATATGGGTGTCAGTATGATGGAATTTCAGGTTTTTAGAGTCAGAATTTGAGGCCAGAAGGGACCACCAGATCATATAGTCTGACCTCCTGTATACTACAGGCTATTACTAACCATCCAGTCTGTCCCATTCCCCCCCTCCCCCCCCCACGTTAAGCCAACAACTAGAATATAAGTATTATTGCCATCAGGAGACTAATTGTGTATCACAAGAAAAGAACAAAGTACATCAATGCCTGATGTCTCTGCAATGGCAAAGGATTGATAAAATGAGATTTGCCCAGTTTCCCCATTTTTTAAAGCAATTACATGCAAAAAAAAATTAAAAGAACATTATAAAGGATGCAAAGTCAAGCATTCAAAAGTTAGGACATGCCAGAATTGCCAGAATTTGTGTGATGGATCAAAAGGACATCTGTAAAAAATAGTATGTGATCATGTAATTAAAGACTGTATCAGAATACATATGCAAAAGGGGCAAACAAGGCGGTACAAGCAACCTTAATTCCGGAATCTCTTCACAGTTGAGTGCTTGACTTTGCAGCCTCCACAGGGGTTAAAGTAAGGGGGAATGCACAGGAACACAGTTCCGGGGCCCACACATTTGAGGGGCCAGAGTTCCAGGGCCCCTAAAAATAGAAAAATCCGTCAGAACGCATGTTCCGACCTGTCCTGGCTGCTGGCAGGTCCTACGCCCCACCATTGTTAATCACAATATTTATTGTGTTAAGCAGTGTTTGCTAGTTTGTGACAATAATTGCTATAGACATAAATGCCATATAAAATTATAGTCAAATTCCAAAGGGGTAGCCGTGTTAGTCTATTGTAGAAAGACATGTGCCGGAAATGCCCCTCTGCCTTATATATTGGACAGACAGGACAGTCTCTGCGCCAAAGAATCAATGGACACAAATCTGACATCAGAAATTGCAACACTGCAAAACCTGTAGGGGAACACTTCAATCTCCCTGCTCACTCCCTTAACGACTTGTTAATAGCTGTGTTGAAACAGATGAATAACAAATCACAGCTTCAAAGAGAGTCTGCAGAACTCGAACTTATATGCAAATTTGACTCAGTTGTCTTGGGGTTAAACAGGGACTATGGATTTTTCTCACATTACATCAAGTGAATTGACCTCCCCGTCCTTTATGTGCTGTTCCCCAGTGTTTTGAATCCTAACACCTATTTTGATTTGCTGTTACAGCCTGACCTGATGCTATGTCATACACTCCCCTGCATTTTATTTCCTCCCACTCTGTAACCTTCCTATCTTCAAAGCGTCTGACGAAGTGGGATTTTCTCTCACGAAAGCTCATGCGATTAATAAATCTGTTAGTCTTTAAAAGTGCCACAAGACTCTGTTGTCTATATAAAATTATAAATATTTTTATGGAGCGATAACCAATGCATGTGGTACTGAGAAGTGGTTGCAAATGCCTACCTGGGTTTGGGCCTGCACATGCATAAAGGGGGCCCAGACAATACGGGAAGGGGGCCTGGAGATTAGGAGGGTTCCGGGGCCCGTCAAATTATACTTTAAGCACTGAGCCTTAATAATGTTCTTTTAAGATAGTTTTGTGTGTATATATGTGTGTATGATGGGGTGCTTTCTGCACCCACAGTTGTAGCAGTATAATGTTAAAAATTTGCATTATGTATCGATTAAAACGGAATATGCTTCAATTACACAAAGTCACTAAGAGTATATTAGTCTAATCTGTATCATTTTAGGAACATCAGTCCCTCACAATCATGAATCCCTTCATGGATTCCACTGTGAATCATTCAGCATGTTCACAAGGAAGCTATATACTCCTCCCTCATCCTCCTTTGTCTTGCATTGCATGCTTTCTCTGGGTATATTCTGCTACTATTTTATATACAGACCCCTTTTGAAAAGCACAAGCTCTTTCAAAAGCTAAAATTATCAAACAGAATCAATTCAGGTCTAAAGAAAACAACTTTGAAGCAATTATGTTTGTTGAATGACAATCTCAAATACACCAGAAAAAAGTATTAATTATAATTCATTTAAAACCTAAACCCACAGCATTGGTGATTTTTTTTCTGATATGATACTGCAAAACCAAGGCAAGCTTACCCTATCCTTTCAGCTGTAAGGAGGTATTGTGCAATTGAGCTAATGCTGTGGTGCCTGGAAAGACACTGTGAGAAATTGAATGGTCTCTAGGGTGTTTTTCTGCTATGGAACTAATTTCACATGTCGCCATTCATTATACAATTATTTTTAATACCTTGTTTCTTCATGATAACAGCAATGCTCCATGTACACCATTCCACAAAAGGTAATGAAGTACAAGCTTCCAGTTGTAAAATTTAATTTTAACTGCCAGAATACTTCAAAATAAAAACAATTTTACTCGGTGCTTTTTTTGGAGGGAGGGGGGGGGAAGGTGCTGGTACTCACATCTTGATCGTAAATTTGAAAAATGCCTCTCCCACCCCACTTTTTCCAGCAGTGCACACCTCTCCCCTGTTGACTCTGTCCCCCTCTTCCCCTCCAACCCCCCGGGCAGTGGGGCTTGCAAAAAAGGTGCCAGTATGCTGTACCCCTGCATACTGTCACAAAAAAAGTACTGGTTTTACTAGTGTGAGCAGATTTTCAAATGAAAAGTATACAGAATAGAGAGAGAAGACAAACAATCTTATTTCCTTTAAAATTCACTGATAAAGTAAAATGTTTCTATTAACCAGAATATATCTTTCCTACATAATACATGGCTAATAACCATCTTGCATAAACCTGAAGGAGCTTTTACCTAAACTTAGGGACTAATCCAAAGTCCATGTAAATCAATATAAAGGTTCCTATTGATTTACATGCCCTTTGGATCAGGTCCATGCCTCATGCTACATTAGGAGATTTCATTATTCTGAACAATTACTGCATACATCATTTTTTAAATCATTTTTAAAGAGAAAGAATTGTTGAAGCATAAATAAATAAAACCTTTCTGTATGAAATTATTCAAGTTTCCTGAATATTTATCAGATATTTCCAACGATGAACACTGTTTACTTGCAAGCCATCTGAAAGTTATGCCAGATTTAATCAACAGTCTGCCACTGTGTGGGTGACAATTAGTACATGTAATTTCATGAAATGTAAGAAAGTATAAAACACAGCTATTACATATTGTAATTCAGGAAATAAGGCAAAGAAAGCACATGTTTGTAAGATAAATATTATTCAATTTATATTTTATGTAAAACTCTTTAGTGTATTACTGCAAACACTTTAAAAATTGCTTTCTCTTTCCCAAATTTTTATCACTTATCCCTGCAGGCAGACTTGGAAAATATTTGTGAGGTGACTTGTCCAAGGATGACCTGCAGCTCACAGTTAGCTGTTCAACAAGAAAATGTGGTTCTCTCCTAGCAGTTTTGCAGTCATATATAATTCATAATTTACAACCTTCCCAAAGTAGACCTTGGGGTACAACTGCTGTGCAAGTGGAAAAAATTAACAGACTATTGGCTGAGAGAAAAAATAACCTATTTCTTTTGCTGGTCGCTAGTGCTTACTAAGGGCTTGTCTACACTGGGAGTGGGATCGTAATTCGATCTTAGACTGTCGAATTACGGAAGGTGAAAGCGAGTGATCACAGCAAATTGCTTGCTCGGGGTATCGTTTCCCCACTGCTCACATTACTTCCTGAAATGCATTGCACTGTGGGCAGTAAGTGCAGGGGCTTGTGGGGAGGCAGTCATCCTCCGTTCACTCCCCCTTCCCTCTTCTCTAAAGGAAATAAAAAGCAGGAAAAGCTTTCCTTGCTGTTTCTCTGCTGCAGGCACAAGAGACAGGCACAGTGTTGCATGCAGAGAAAGGAATTAATTAAAAACTTCTCGGGGTGCAGGCAGGGGAGGAGCTATGTTGCTATGATAAAACAGACAGGAAAAACCAGAAAAGCTGCTCTCTGGCTACACAGACCTAAATCTGAATTGTAGATTTTGACCTCAGGGCTATGCCACTTGCAGGGGTGGTGTTAGCAGGTCGAATTAAAGTTCCATTTTTTTTTTCAAATTTACTGCTCTGACAGTGGAGACACAGGCTGCAGAAGGTAAGCAAGCATTATGTCGAACTTTACAGTCAGTGTAGCCCATAGCTAGAAAACTGCGAGAGGGGGACAGTTTCCATTTTCATCTGCAGTTCCAACATACTCATCAGTACATTCAGAGGTTTTAAGTGGAAGACATTAGGTGGTAATTAGATTTCATTAGTCCACAACATGTTGTCCCAAGCCACCAGAGATGAGGCTTTTTCCAGCCTTCTATGGACATTATTAATTAAATAAAATATACTATTCCTTAGGATATATATCATAATAATATGGATATTCATTTTCAAGAGATCAGGGAATTTGTCTCCTTCTGTATAGGTAAATAAAAAACCTGTGCTTTCTTTGGTAAGACTACTACACTGTTCTATGCCTAGCAGATATAGCTATTGGAAACACAAAAAAGATGTAATGTACTTCTGTGATTGTATGGCACAGAGTAAAATGGAAAGCACTTCTGTCACAAGTGTTTGGGGTCAAATAAATGGTATAAAGGGAGAAATATTGTACTTTCAAG
The DNA here is from genome assembly GCA_007922175.1 of Pelusios castaneus. Lineage (NCBI taxonomy): Eukaryota > Metazoa > Chordata > Testudines > Pelomedusidae > Pelusios > Pelusios castaneus. Next base: position 8,452,696 of record ML685772.1, on the reverse strand, counting down.
TCTTGCTATCAATAAGCATAACCCTGTTGTACTATCTATATTGATAGTAATATAAGAATATCATATTTATTTATTGTACCTCTCCAATGTCAGATCTGAAGCCAGACAATTTGATAAAAACGAAAGCACCTCAAGAGATTTTCACAATGTCATACTAAACACCAGATACATTTATATTTACTCTGATCTATCTATCTTAGAGTTTTATACTGTCACCATCATAGTATTTGGGATAGACTGGATGTCATGGAATCTCTGCTCTTCTCCCTTTTCATAGTAAAAACCTCTCCTTATGGTAGAGTTTGGGTTGTTTTGGCTTGGTCATTTAGTTGATTTCTTTGTTTGATAGCTTCAAGTCTCTTTGATTTGTTTTGGGGAGGGGGGATACAGATAGCTAGAAAGGGTTCAATGTAGTAAGTGTTATTCTTGTTGTGATGGAAATGCTTATCAAAAAGGAAGTTTTGCAGTGTTTCCTAAAGATGGACACACATTGCATTCACGTAATCACCTCTAGAAGTTTGTTCAAAGCCAGATTGGCCAAGAAAATCTTGTTCTCAACACTTATGTACATTGTTGTAACCTTTGTGATCTGCAGTGTTCATTCATCCACTGATCTCATACAGATACTTAAGAGATGGATAATACAGGACAATATTATGGATCCTGGTGGGACCCTATAGGTGAGCTTCTTTAGAGAGAAGAAGAAATTATCTACAACTCTGAGTTCTACTGGAGAGGAACAATTGGACAGAGCCATTGTATTGCTGTGCCATCTACTTCTGCTGTCATGTGGGGTGGGTTAGCAGTACCTTTTGACCCACTAACTCAAAAAGCTGCAAAAAAGTCCATCTGAATGCACATGGAAAGCTTGTCTGATGTTTATAAACTAAAACTGATTTGGCACACAATATTTGTGTGAGGGAACGCAAATGACTTCACATTTAAATTGGCCATTTGGATCCTGATTCCAAAAATTTTAAGCACTTAAGCATGTGCTTAGTTTTTTACTCAGCTGGGGCCTTAATAAAAGATTAAATGAAGGGGACTTGGTAGCTGTGGGGATGCTCAGGCATTTGATGATAATGAGACTCTGAACTTTTCATTGTTGAAGTTATTGGCTTGAATTCAAACCAGACAGTTGCCAACTGTACGCTCTTCAGCCTATGTGATATGGAGCCAAATAAAAATGATCAATACAATTAGCACTAAACAACAACAAGGTGGGTAGTCTAAGTAGAGAGGTCAAATATTAAATGAGCATGGAGACTCATTTACACTACTGAACTGTCAAGCTGGAGGGAGGTTACCAGTGGAGTCTCTCAGGGATCTGTCTTGGGACCGATCTTGTTCAACCTTTTTGTTACTGACCTTGGCACAAAAAACGGGAATGTGCTAATAAGTTTGCGGATGACACCAAGTTGGGAGGTATTGCCGATACGGAGAAGGATCGGGATACCATACAGAAAGATCTCGATGACCTTGTAAACTGGAGTATCAGGAACAGGATGAAATTTAATAAGGGGAAGTGCAAGGTCATGCATTTAGGGACAAACAACAAGCATTTTTCCTATAAGTTGGGGACACAACAGTTGGAACAGACTGTGGAGGAGAAGGATCTGGGAGTACTGGTTGATCATAGGATGACTATGAGCCGCCAATGTGATGTGGCTGTGAAAAAAGCTAATGCGGTTCTAGGATGTATCAGGAGAGGTATTTCAAGTAGAGACAGGGAGGTGTTAGTGCTGCTGTACAAGGCACTGGTGAGACCCCATCTGGAATACTGTGTGCAGTTCTGGTCCCCAATGTTTAAAAAGGATGAATTTAAATTGGAACAGGTGCAGAGAAGGGCTACAAGGATGGTCTGTGGAGTGGAAAACCTGCCTTATGAGTGGAGACTCAAGAAGCTTGGCTTGTTTAGCTTAACCAAAAGAAGGCTGAGGGGGGATATGATTGCTCTCTATAAATACATCAGAGGGGTTAACATCAGGGAGGGAGAGGAATTATTTGAGTACAGCACCAATGTGGACACCAGAACAAATGGTTATAAACTGTCCATCAAGAAATTTAGGCTTGAAATTAGACGCAGGTTTCTAACCATTAGAGGTGTAAAGTTCTGGAATAACCTTCCAAGGGGAGTTGTGGGGGCAAAAACCATAACTGCTTTCAAATCTGAGCTTGATAAATTTATGGAGGGGATGGTATGATTAGCCTATTTTGCAAATTGACTGATATTTGGCTACGTGTGGTGGATTTACAAGTGGCCTAAGAGGGGAGAGTACGTGGGGTGGGTTCTGAGTTATTACAGAGAATTGTTTCTTGGATAACTGGCTGTTGAGACTTGCCCATGTGCTCAGGGTTTAACTGATCGCCATATTTGGGGTCGGGAAGGAATTTTCCCCCAGGGCTGATTGGCCTGGGCTCTGGGGGTTTTTTGCCTTCCTCTGTAGCACAGGGCATTCACCTACCAGTGAATTCTCTGTATCTTAAGTCCTTAAATCATGATTTAAGGAGGTAAATAACTCAGTCATAGGTTGGTGGCCTATTGCAGGAGTGGGTGGGGGAGGTCTTGAGGCCTGCATTTTGCAGGAGGTCAGACTAGATGATCGTACTGGTCCCTTCTGACCTTAAAGTCTATGAGTCTACTCTCTTACCCTGTGAGATGCTCCCTCCACTCTGGCTGAGGCTCATTGATGGGACAGTGTGAAGGACTCTGCATTGCCCATTCAGCTTTATGGACAGAAGACGTGTCTTCAAATCTGTCATGCCTACTCCTTTCACAAAGACAAATTTAATTTACCAAAAAAGATTAAATCTTTTTATTGATGCTTGGTAGAGTTGGCTTTCTGAAGCACAAGAGATCAAACACGCAAATAGGAACAACTAATTCATTCAGTCAAAAACATCAAGGGTTAAAACAGTGGTGTTATTGAAAAGAACCAAATTCAAGATATTCATTTAATATGGAACTTTAGATTTCTAATATCTTGATAGTTTCATCTGTCCTGCTTCTTGAAGATCCCTCAGATTATCATTTTAAAAGGGCAGCCAGGGTGGTAGAAATCTTCCATATTTTTCATTCCTTGCTCCTACTTTAAATGAATTATGACCACTGACCTACAGGTCAACAGCTATCTATCACTTTATCAAAAACTCAGCACATTGAAAGATTCTAACAATAAAAAACAAGTCGGAGCCACAATGCAGAATATTTTGCATTTGGGGGAAGCTGAAGAGAATTTAAGATTTTCTTAGAATCATAGAATAATAGGGCTGGAAGGGACCTTATGAAGTCATCTAGTCCAACTCCCTGCTACTCCCACTAAATCATCCCAGCCAGGGTTTTGTCTAACCAGGCCTTAAAAGTTTCTAAAGATGGAGATTCCACCACCTCCGTAGGTTAACTACTCTAGTGCTTCACCACCCTCCTTGGCTTAGCAGACTGAGTTCCAATTCGGGTGTGCATCATGAGTAACGCACCTGCCCAATGGACAGAAGAGGAATTATTATTGGATGGAACTCAGCATGGCCAACTCCAAATGTTTAGAACCCATGAGTCAGGCTCACTAACAAATCATGAGATTGGCTTCAGAAATATGTCCCTCGCCTTTCTGTGACACCATCCTTGTGCAGAAGTGACATTACTGGAGCTACCAAAAATTAATTTTAAAAACAGAGAAAGAAGAAACATTTTAAAATAGTCAAAATATGATGGTCACATTTCCTCTATATTTCAAATGTCATTTTAAATGGGATTTTGAGATAGGAGTAAAGTGTAAATTACTGGGCAGATAGTCCTTTTGAGATATGCATGGGGGGTTCCCTGGATTCTGTGTAAGGAATTTCATGGGCATAGGGACCCACGCTGAATGGAGAGGAAGTGTACTGGGGGCAGATCAAGGAAGAAGTGAGCATTTCCCTTCACATCCAACAGAAATATCCACTCTTCAACTCATGGTGGTGACCTCTCACTTTAAGGTGGGCTCAAGGGACAGCTGAGGTTAGGGGAAAGCTGAGAGAGAGCTGCTGGACAGACACAGGGCCTCTGTATATTAAACAACTAAATGTACATTCCACTACTTTGTTGCACTTTTTTATTAATAGTCATTGGCTAAAAAGGTCATACTATTTGTGAAAACTATCACAAATTACCCCTATAGAATAACTGGATGATGAAGAAATTATTATGGAGGAGCCTTTTATAGCCTAAATATACAATTCATTGAGTTTGGGTTATATTCTGGAGAAAGTGAAAATGAACAGTGCAGTTATAGGTGTATATTGCAAATGTATCTGTATCACATTCTGGCTATGTCTACACTTGTTAATTTAAGTAAACTTTAAGTCGACTTAACTAAGTCGACTTAGTGCGTCTACACTTAAAATTAAAGTCGACTTAAAGGGGAACTTACAAAGTCAACCTAGAGCGTTCACACTGGACGCCTAGGTCAACTTCTAGGGGCTTAGGGGGACCTAGGGGAGGTCCACGGGGACAGGGGGGTACCCCTTGCCCAGTGCCAGGGGGCTCAGCCTTTGCCCCACTGTACATAAGTACAATGGGGCAAAAGGGGTCAGGGACCCTGGCAAGGCATAGGGGCAGGGTGGGCAGGGCTCTGCCCTGCCCTGTGGGGGAGCATGCCAGGCTCCCCCCTGTGCCCTCCCCAGCAGGGAGGGCATTGGTTTAGCCCTGGGGTAGCCCTAAGTTGACTTAGGGCTATCCACGTCTACACTGGCTTAAGTCGACTCTAGGAAGTCGACTTAAGCAAGCTGCTTAAGTCGACTTAAGAAAACTGTAGTGTAGACACAGGGTAAATTAAGTTGACTTAAGAAAGCTTAAGTCGACTTAATTTACAAGTGTAGACGCAGCCATTGGTACATCAGATTTCTCATCTTCACCATTTTGTTGATCTGTGACATTCCTTATCCTCAAAATCAACTGGAATCATACATTTCATTGTACGCACAGTAATAGAAGACTAAAAATGTCCAAATGAGGCAAATTGATTGTGTCAGTGTAACCCATATGCCTGAAAAGGCTATCTCTGAGAGACCTGCTGAGGGTGGGTTACTGTTGCTGGGCAGATTAGCTACCCACAACTAGAAACTTCCAGAAGCAGGGAGTGGTAGCATTTTGAGCATGCTCCACAGTGTACCCTGCTGGTGTGATGTGATGTTGTCAGTCAGATGACATGAGAGCAGCAGTCTGTGCAGATAGCAGGCAGGAGCTGCCTTGAAAGGAGACCATGTGCTGAGTTTTCTGGAGAGAAGCTGAGCCAGGAGTGAACAAGATGTTTTCTCCCTGTAATGGAGTCATTTACAACAGACCTTGCAGACATGCATATGGGACTGAGGGCTGGTTGCAAAGGAGAAGGAAAAGCCTGCATGGAATGCTACAGAAGATTCCTGCAGTGAGAGAAGAAGAGGACAGCTATTTCTTGCCACTCAAGCTTCTACACTGGAACAGAGACTGTAGCTGAAAGTTGGGTGAACTCCACCTGGACTTTGGGACTCTTGGGTATCTTTCCTGTGGGGTTTTCTGTAGGGATTGTTCTTGGTTAATTGTACTTTGTTTTCTTAGGATAAGGTTTATTTAGTTAGTAGTTAATAAAGTTCATTGTTATGTTTGTTTTTAGTAGTATTTTATTGAGGGAGGATAACTGAGCAATCTTTGCTGTGAGTCCCATACAGACTGGATCCTGGGTCTCCAGCTGCTTTCTCCACAGGGATTGGCATTGATTTCTGTGAGGCACTGGAGACGGGCAATTAAATGAATTTTAGCCCACCCGAAGGTTACGTCAGCAGCTATGTGACTTCCAGCAAAATTAGTAATGAAACCAGCCAAGGGAGCAGAGAAAGCAACCCTTGCAACCTGCTTGGAAGCAGATGCCATTGTTAGTAAGCAAATGCACACCAGTTTGGCATAAGGCTTTCAGAAGTGCCAAGCATAATGTGTTTCCAATGCTGGGGTACAGAGAGAAAAGAGCAGAATTAATGCCACACATATTTAGTGAGCTGTGACAAGCCTCTCCAGAGTTAAATGATATACATGTAACATATAATTTGTTTTTTAATTACTTGGAAGGAAAGATCTGCAAAAGAATGTTTACATTTACAAAGGAGTTTGAATAGGCAGGGATACAATTTTAGAAGCCTGTTATTAAAATGGTGTCTGATGGCTGTCTGCAAAGAGGACTGAATAAAAACAAAGCCAAGAGAAAAATGACATATTTGGGGGTGAGAATTTGTTCTAAAATTGCACTATATCATCACTGGTGATTTTGCAGCCCCCTATTTTGCTTTGAAACATGGGAAAACTAAGAAATGAAATCTTGCAGTAAGGGCATTTCAAGTGGAAGGGGAATGTCTTTGAAATGTTCCTTGTGTGTGTGTGTCACAGAACAGGTAATGCTGATTCCTGGTGCTACTGGACTGTTTCTTCCGCCAAAGCTGACCTACTGAAAACTAAAGCATATTTAATCTGTGGTCTGGCCACTAGTTCACATATCTATTATGCGGGAAATTATCTTGCACATCACCCAAATCAACAAGCGTTAACAGCAGTAAACTGAGAGCCAACATTTTTAGGTTAGGTTTAGTTGGTCCTGGCTCAGTGCAAAGGGCTGGACTTGACGACTTCAAGAAGTCCCCTACAATCCTACATTTCTCTGATTTGATGTTTCCGACAGATTTTCATTATTCTGTAGGGACATGGGGTAATTCTGAAATTAATCTAAGCAGGCAGGACACACTGATTACTATCATCCAACAGTAACCACGTGCCAGTGGTTACAGAAAGAAGAGACAGAGTTTAAATAAGAAGTGCACACGTCAGTCACATTCTGCAGCAGCAAAGGTGGTCTGTTCCCCACCTGGAACCCACAGCTTTGCTGATCCTTATGACCTTTATGCTGCACCTAACACACTGGAAAGTATATAAAAATATTAGCCATTGAAATGAGAATCAGGCAGATCATCCAGCATAAGTGATCATCAGCTATCACTACAGAAGGATTTTGGACTTTTCCTCTTCTCTGTGAAGGGGGTTATGAGGAGTTCTGGGCTTCTCTCTCTGGGTCTGGCCTAAATTCTATGCTATCTATGTGACAGAGAAGTAGAGAATGAATAACTCAGAGGAAGAGAAGAGGGCACATCCAATCACCAGTCTCCTATTCCAGTGGGAGGAAGCTAACTTTTTTTTTTTTTTTTTTTTTTTAAGAAAGCTCACCACATTCATAGATTCCAAGGCCAAAAGGGTGACAATTGTAAACATTTCATCTGACTTCCTGAGATGATGCCTAGGAAAACAATTTCTTGTGACTCATTTTAAAATAACCAGACATAGGCTGGCCAAAATGGCAAGTAATTAGTACAGTAAGTGCAAAATAACACTACTAATTAGAGCTGCAAGAAAAGTGTGGCCAAGTAAAATGCAATTACCTGTACTGATTTTGATTAGACCAACACTGTTAACATATCTATGCTCGTGAAAAAGTGTTATAGGTTTTCTAAGAACTAATGACTAAGTTTTATTTGAAGATGGCATCTCCGGAAGCACATTGGTCTCTAGCACTCTGCTTGCATACTATTTCAGAACTGACTAAGTCCCATGCCCCACCTATGGAATCACCAGTATCACTTTCTTTGGCACCTAAGTTTTCCCTAGAGGCCTGCCAGACAAGTATTAACCTAGCTCAAGCTTCCTTATCGTATGATAGACAAGATGACAGCTGGGGCTGGTGTAGCTGCAGATTTTAAAATCTCTGCTTTTATCAGCTGAAGTTTGGACATTTAATAAGGTAAAATTTCAAACCACTGGATTTTAGCTACTTGATTCCTATTAACTTTATCTTCAGCTGTGTGGTTAAACTCCATGTTGCTTTCAAAATGTGTTCTTTAGGATCAATCCTGTCCTTTGTCATGAGGAACAAACCATCCAGTCAAACATCAAGGATGTTAGCTAAGCAGCTCAGACAAGCAAATTGCAAGTATTTTCTTCCTCCAGGATTAAGACTGTTTTCAGAAATAGATAAGCATAAGCTAGCTCTGCCTTGGGCCATCATAATCACTCTCTTCATTTCACTAATCACTAAAATATCTCTAAAAGAGAAGAATTCAGAATCCCTTCTACAGCACTGAATAAAAATGGTATCCTGTCTTATTTGACTGCAGTGTAAATAAGCCAATTGTATGATGTAACAGAAATTATACTCTCTGTAATTACAAGAGCATTTCTCACAAGCATGTGTCTGAGACGTTGTCTTAATAAGATGAATCAGTCACAAACAAATTTCATTTACACCATCAGACTCACAGCCAGCATGGGATCTTGAGTCGTGGGAGCAAAACTCCCACTATACAAACACCAGCACCTACCACTAGACGTAACCATAAAGGGTACTTTGTTAAAACATAACATCTGGGGTCCGTGGTAAGGACTGCCATCTTGGATTTTCTCCTTGAAGTTGTACTTTCAGAAAGCCTTTGACAAGGTCTTTCACCAGAGGCTCTAAACCAAAGTAACTTATCATCAGATAAGAGGCTCTCTCATGGACCAGTAAATGGTTAAAAGACAGGAAACAAGAGTAAGAATAAATGGTCAGTTTTCAGAATTGAGAGAGGTAATAGCGGTGTTCCCCAAGGATTTATACTGGAGCCAATGCTGTTCAACATCTTTATAAATGATCTGGAAAAAGGAATAAACAGTGAGGTGGCAAAATTTGCAGGCAGTACAAAATTACTTAAGACAATTAAGTATAAAATTGTCTATGAAGAGTTATGAAGTAATCTCACTAAAACTGGATGATTAGAGACTAAAATGGCAAATGAAATTTGATGTTGATAAATGCAAAATAATGTATGATGGAAAACAAAATCCCAATTATATATATATAAAATTATGAGAACTAAATTAGATGCTACCATTAGAGAAAGATCTTGGAGTCACTGTGGATAGTTCTCTGAAAACATCTGCTCAATGTGCAGCATCAGTCAAAAAAGCTAACAGAATGTTAGGAAAAATTAGGAAAAGGGTAGATAATAGGACAGAAAATATATTGTCACTATATAAATCCATTGGATGCTTACACTTTGAATACTGCATGCAGTTCTAGTCACCCCATTTCAAAAAGGGTTTATTAGAATAGGAAAAGGTATAGAGAAGGGTAACAAAGATGCTTATGGAACAGCTTCCATATGAGGAAACATTAAAACAACTGGGACTTTTCCATTTGGAAAGACACCACAGAGGAGAAATGTAATAAAGGTCTATAAAAATAACAAGGGGTGTCGAGAAAGTGAATAAGAAAGTATTATTTACCCCGTCTCATAACACAAGAACCAGGAGTCACCTAATGAAATTAACAGGCAGCAGGTTTAAAATAAACAAAACGGAATACTTCTTCACACAATGCACAGTCAACCTTGGAAGTCATGCTAGGGGATGTAGTGAAGGCCAAAACTAAGATGGGGTTCAAAGAAAGAATTAGGTCCATCAATGTCTATTAATGTCTATTAACCAGGATGGTCAGGGATGCAACCCCAGGCTCTGGGTGTCCGTATATTCTGACTGCCAGAAACTGGGAGGGGATGACAGGGCATGGCTCCCTCAATGATGTCCTATTCTGTTCATCCCCTCTCAAGTACCTGGCATTGACCACTGCCAGAAGACAGAATACAGGGCTAGATGGATCTGACCCTCTATGCTTGTCCTTATGTTCTAGTGTCTGAGGCAGCCTTTCAGTAATTCCTATTTGATTTAAAAAGTATATTTCAACATCTGATAGGCAAAGGCCCCAGCAGAAAGGGTGCATCTACACTTACAAATTAAGTCGACTTAAGGAAGCTTAAGTTGACTTAAACGACTCCACATCCACACTGGGCTTTCCTTAAGTTGACTTAAGGAAAAGTTAAGTCGACTTAACACCTCGATTTAGGTCGACGTAATGCTTAAATCGACCTTATTAGGTCGACTTAAGCCAGTGTGGACGGGGATTAACGCCTAAATCAACCTTATTAACTCGACTTAAAGTGTTAAGTCGACTTAATAAGGTCAAAAAGGGGCTATGTCTACACTAGAAAAGTTAAATCGACTTTTGTTAAGTCGACTTAATAAGGTCCACTTTAAGTCGACTTAAAGTCAACCTTATTAAGTCGACTTCACTTTCTAAGTGTAGACATAACTGAAGTGTTTGAAACAATACTAGTTTTAATTTCTGTTAGACTTTTCATTTTGAGGATCCCAAAGTGCTTCATAAACGTTTAATTATTTAGCCAACTACCAGCCACAAGAGGCAGGGAAGAATTATCTCTGTTTTATAGATGAGGTTACCATACCTCTTCTCATCCTGTAAGGCAAGGTAGTGTGTGTGTAGAAGGAGTCCCTTTATCCTCTATCCCTTTCCCCAAATGTCAGGGATTGTTCTCTCTCTCTTTTTCACAAAGTGCCTGTGCCGAAACGTAGATGGGACCATGAAACAGCTGCCAGGTATAGTTCACTCCTTTTTTTTTTTTTTTTTAAATGTCACAGATCATCCCTCTTCTTTTGTTCTGCAGAATTCCTTTCCCCCCATTCCCCAGTGTGGATGAGAGGGCTCACTGGCTCAAATGCCACCATCTGTCTGAGAGTGGGAGCCATTAGTTAGGGCTGCGTTATTTCTGCCTTGTCAGTGAACTCAGTGCTACTTGTTACCATAGCTGACATCAACAGCTTCTGTACATATTTTAACTCCAAGTTTCAGTAATATTCTGCATCTGAACAAGGCTGGCATTCAGAAGAATATTCGGTTTAGCCCCCATTTCTTCTTGTTAATTATTAGTAGTATTATTTATTTGTATCACAGTAACTCCATTCATGGACCAATCTAAGTGCTATACAAGCACAGGCCAAAAAAAAAACCAGTCTCTGCCCAAAACAGCTTACAATCTAAGTAACCTGAAGTACTTATTCAGCTTTCAGTGCACTAATAGCTGGGGTCATCCATTTCTGAAATGTATGGACCCAAGCCTGCTCTCAGTGAGTTTTGCCGTGAACTTAAAATAGAACAGGCAGAAGCTAGTGATGGTTGGTTTATGTGGAGTTGTTTCTTCTCGTTTCTGTTGCAAGGCTCCTGCTGCAATGGTAATGCTTTTTTAAAAATTATTTGAGCACATCCTCATCTAGTTGCTGACATTCATGTTGTTAGAGGTACTGTGAGGTTTATGGTCATCTTAGGAAGCCCTGCATGTGTGCCCTCAAGAGTAACCATTTTTCAAGTGATGGGGCTGTTGGTCTTGCGTACAGCCCCACCACTCTTATGGTGCTCTAAATGCCTTACAATGCCTGACTCTTAGATGCAGTGCTGAAGTGATTACTTTCGCCAGGAAACAAGAGCTCAGCTCATAGTAACAGACTTCTGCAGAAAAAAGTCTCCTCCACAATAGGAGTGTGTTTCACCATTGCTATTAAAGATGTTATGAAATGCAACACTGCTGATGGCGATACCATGGATTCATATTATAATTAATGCTAGAAACTAAAAATGTAAACATATGTGAAAAGTATACAAATGGGACTTTTACTTCATACCTGATGATTAATTACATGCCAGACTAGATCATCAAATTGACTTTATAATCACGTCACATTAAATAATTTCATTCCCTCAATGAGCCCACAACTGGGGAAACAAATCTATATGGTAAATTATATTTTAATTTCGGTTTTCACTTATTTCCAGCCACATGGCCTTATTCATAATAATTTATCATTTGTACAGCATTCAGGTAAACATGAAAAAAAGATAAGCAGATTCTTTATAAAAATACAAGATAGGTCTATGCTCCAAAAAGTTTATATTCTAAATCATGGAGAGACCTTATAAGATGTGAGGTAGATATTTGTGTGTTTGGGAATCTGAAAATATAAATGTAAGCAACAATATGCATTTATATGCTAAAAATTTTATTTATAATTTTAGGGGGGCTTATTACTTCTGATCATATGACAACATATTTTACATTTAGATCTTCCACATAAAGATTTCTAGGGGGAAAACAGTGAGTAGGGGCTAGAACAGGTAGGCATTAGAAGAATGCCTCTATGGTGCCTTTACTCCTCAATAGACACATGTGAGATGTCTACTACTGTTCAAACTTCCTCTTTATACTGGACTATCAAGTTTTCCACATACACAAACACATGTACATTTTAAACAATCACTGTCCAGTGGTAAGGAAGATCAATTGAAAACTAGCAACTAATTTCTCTATATGACTAACTTCTGAACTACATCTATCAGAAATCAGCCAGTTTATGACATCACCATTGCAGGACAGATAAGAACAGTTTTGACTTATTTATAATTATAATGTTTAAAGTTGTTAATATATGAGTTTACTCTGTGTGTGTGTGTGTATGTGTGTGTTTAAACTGTATCCATTTCCTCCCACCCATCACATGTCATTAGTCTTTTTAGATTGTTAACTCTTTGTGGCAGGAATTGTGCCTTCATAGGTGTTTATACAATACCCAGCACATGGAGGCCCTCTAGGCTATACAGTAATATGAATATTAAATAGTTAAACTGAACACCTTTGATCAGCAGTTTCCAGGAACTACTGGAAAGGCAGTCATTGGTATGGAATTGGATCTTGCTGTCAATCTGACTGCTGCAAGAGATGTGGTGATCAGAGAGAAAGTGTTTCCAAAGCGACCTTTAAAAACTGGGATTTTTAGAGGATTGTCATGAGCCCCGCAACTTTAATTCCTAAGACTCTGGTATCAGCAAGGACTCAGACAACCTTGGGCTATGGAAACGAACCCAATAGATCAGGGTAAGGAAATACAGAGAAGAGTTTTTTAAACAAATATGTCATGTGCTCCTTTCAATTCAATGACATAAAACCAACTAAAAAATACTGTATAATTTGTGTATAAATGTTTTTAAATGTTTAATATAATTAGGCAATATTTTCATAACATTGCTGAACACGATACATTCATTCTCGTGACCAAAGAGCATGCCTAGATTATCCTTCCAAACGGTATTGTGAGTTGTGTGCATGTGTGCTCATGCATGCATAGCTCCACAGAGGAGAAATTTTGGAATCTCTTGACCCAGCAGGTTTTTAAAACATGGGGTCTGATCCTATCTTTTGGAACAGAAAATCATGCAAAGAAAAATGAAGCATCAAAACAGGAAAATAAAAATTCTGCACCCTGTCATCTCATCAAATCCATAAAAAATTGCAGAAATTCACAGCCACTAGATGTGATTTCAGTGACAGTGGATATTCCATATATGAAAGATGTCATATTTATCTATGTGGCGTAAAAGCACCCTTATTTACAGCTTCTGGAAATCCAGAAAACAGCGTATTGTAACCACAGTAAGTGGCTCAAATGTGAAAAAGTTTGGGCACCACTCAGAGGTAGGTGCAGCTGGTGGTTTAGCTACAGGAGACAGACAACAGTATGGGACAATTTTCAGTGGCCCGATCACTTGTCTACAATTGCAACTGGGAAACAAAGTACATAGGTAAGCACTCAAGATTATATCTACAATTCATTTGCCAATGTAATGATTGCATGTATATGCAAAGCTTTAGCTAGTTGAAAATTTCCCCTGTGAATGTAGATGAGTGGATAATGAGAATGCAACGCAGAATCCCAGAAGAGATCACTTACAACAAATAAGATAAATAAAGGCTACACAAGAGCAAATGATCACCTGACATAGCTGTGACTGTGACAGACGTTATATTTAGTATAAATCTGCTGTCTACCTGCTGTGTAACACTGCTCACACAGTTGCTCATGTTGTTAGAATGGATGTTACCCCAAGTAACAAAAAACAGTAGCATAGAGAAATGAAGAAGGATTGTGAGCCAGATCCTGTTTGCTGTTGAGAGTTTTTATCCATAAACAATAAGAGCTATTTTGTGACGACTGTTATGGACAGAGTGATCCCATTCATCTAGATAGATAGCACACTTACTAGTATATACTAGTTCTAATGTATAGATACTGTCAGTAGGATACACATATCACAACTGAATTATATATATAATTCATTTACTATATCTCTATCTAATATTTATCACTATTCCATCCTGCAGGTAGATCTCATCTGCAATGAATCTCCCCTGCCCCCCCTCCACTGGCATCAATATCATGACTACAAAAAGTACAAATAAAAGGTATCATGGGAAGAAAATTGATTTTTTTTTTAAAGCAGCAACATCAGAACTGGACACCACTGAGATGCTCATGGAGATAATATTATGATAGGCTATTTACCACAGGGTTTTTTTGGCCAATATTTATAACAAACTGCCTTTGTATGTTTCAGACTGGGAATTATACTTTTTGTTTGATAAAGTAAAAAGCAAATATTCTCTTATAATTACAGTTAGAAAAATAATCCTAAAACAGCACACATCCTATAAACAACAAGAAAGAAGAACTGAGAAAAATATGCATAATTTGGGCTTTAAGAACATATGTAGAAAATTCTAGAATAAAGTCTTTTAATGAAACAGTATTATAAATTCTTCTTGATCTAAAGTGCCTAGAGTATGGTAAAGCTTTAAGAGGTTGCTCTGTGTCCACCAAAATGAATAGATAATTCACTTCTCTATGCCAGAGAAAATCCACTGCATTGGAAGAGAATCTTTTCATATAGGAATGAGTATATAAGAAGAAGAACTACCATGCATTCTGAATGCAATGTTGCATTAATCTAGAGAAAGAATACCTTAAAGCTTTTATTTCTTTATGATAAAAGATTTAAGCTTGAGGCAAAGGATACTAAAGTCTTAGGTTTGATGCACATAGCACTTTTTGCTATGTTAAAATCATATCTGTCCCGCCTGCCTGGGAAACACACACTATAGCACTCGTTCAAGAGGCAGGCAAATCAATCATTTAGTTCAGGAGAACCTTTTGAATTGACTTTCATGATAAATGGAATTTTAGCAGACTATGCAAAGCACTAATGTTATTGCCCAAAAAATGGCCAGCAAAAGGCAGAATTCCAATTTATCAACACTACAGAACAGCAAAGTATTGTACAATAAGAGCAGAATGTTGTATTTTCACAGTCTGGGCCAATGGCAGAAGCTGAAAACATAAGTGCCTATTTGTGCATAGGGGGCTTGATGCTGTACCCACTGACGTCAATAGTAAAGCTTCCATTGACTGTATTTGTGAAAAATCCGATACACAGTTATCATGGCTACATAGGCAAAGCAAGTTGGTGCACAACATATTACGAGCTGGGCTCTTATGTAGGAACCCACTGTTCCCCTCGCCCCCTCCCAATTTGCACCCAGGGACTTTAGCCCTTCATTTTTAAAAACTAAGTCTAAATATCCTGACATGAAATGTTCCATGTTTCAATTTATAGTCAACAAAGTAACCCCAAATGGAAAATAAAACCTACAAGTAACAAAGCAGAAATCTAGCAATATATTTACTTTTGCAAAAGGCACTGTGGATCGGGTCTCCCCATCTCCAGGAAACCCTGGTTGGTAAGCCCTCTTTGAGAATTAAGCAGCACACAGGTAAACCAAGGTACACTCACCATGTTAGCATATTTGTCTCCTTAAGCTGAAGGTTCAACACAACCACAGAAAAGCAATAATGAAAAATCCCCTTTTCAAGTCCACAGGTTAGCCTTTTTACTGCCCACTTTCCCTCCTGATTTCTCCTGCTGGTGAGCTAACTATCTCATTAACTCATCAGCCTACCAGCAAATGTAAATGTGCTATTCTCTCTTAACCACATCCAGGGCCCAAAGAGTTCTAAGTGGCCAGGGTGCTGTCTTCTATTCAGCCCAATTTGAAGCAGTTAAGAGCGCCCTGTCATAAGCACCTTGATATTTATTTTCTAAAAAGATATGGCTCCAAGTGGTCTTTTTTTTGGATTCTACAAGTTGATTACTATCTTGTTGGAATATAAATAAGTTAACAAGACACAGGTTCCTGTATACTAGTCTAATATATTTAGTAGTAGTGTGCGCTTGAACAAAAGTGCTAGACTGAAAAAACCAAAGTAAATCTTATAACCTATATATGAACCATACTACTTTCTGAACCTCCGCAAACCACTCTAGAGGCAAATTCTCAGACAGACTTGCTTCTGAATCTTCTCCTCCAAAACAGTATCTCAAGTGAGGCACAGTTTACACTAGAAAAAGTTTGCCAGTATTATGTATGCATGCTGTATAGATGCAAAATATAATAGCAAAAGAATGCCAATATATCATAAACCAGTTCCGCAAAGGAAATAAGATAGGTTGGCAAAAGCACTTTTGTACCAGTATAACTACTACACTAGATCTTTTGCTGTTATAAAAATGTCCTCCCCCCCCCAAAAAAAAAATCACACCCCTAACCGACATTACTATGCTGACAATATTATTAATCATATACCTGGACTGACATTCAGCAGTGAAAGCATCCATTCCTATAGCCCTACCTCTATTACAAGGATTCTCCTGTTCTAAATTCTGAATGTGTTTGGCCATTTGGTTTTGGGAATTGGGCAATGGATTATTTTTGCTACACACTTCTATGTAGCTTTATCTACACCTGTTCTGCAGCACAACAGGAAACCTACTTGAATTCAATGATCCCACTTCATAAACACAAAGAGTCAAGTCCCTGATACTAATAGTCTGTCCATTTTGGCAACACACAATTCCCAGTGGTAATCATTAACTAAAGATGATATTGAACCAGGTGTCTCCACAGCTGCTGTTAGCCTCTATTACAGGATCAGATCCCAAACACTTATTTCCAAACTATTTTAGGACTGGTATCCACAAAAGTTGCACAGATTTAACTACATTGGTTGCAGCCCCCCTGCTATAGGGAAAAGGAGGTAGTTGCTCCCTTCAAACCTTCCGTTGCCCTCCCCCTGGACTTGCCATATATCTGTTTGTTCCATTATGTCTTCTATGTTTTGCCCCTCATCCTCATCCCCCTTCCCCAACTTTGCAAGACAAAACATTATTTGTGATTATATTGTATTTGGTGGCACAACTTTGTACCCCACAGCCCCAATTTTTCTTCTGAAATGATGTCCCTGCCATTGTGTGGACATTCTTAAATGGGTTTAAAGGTGCTTTCTATTGATTTAGCTTAAGTTGATTCCTTTCTTTAACTGATTCAACTTTTGTGTATTAGACAAAGCATTTATGATACTTCTTTACACATTAAAGCCATAAAAATAATTCACTGTCTTGGGATTAATTAGGGCAAATGTTATAAAAATATCTGGCTGATTTTGAACTTTTCAAGGTAAATCATCAGTTATGTAATGAACAACAAATAAAGACAAAGCAAGGACATAATTTTAAGGAGTCCATAAAGCTGGGAAAGAAACCAAACTAGCAAACTGAATATTACTGCAACC
Organism: Pelusios castaneus; assembly: GCA_007922175.1. Taxonomy (NCBI): domain Eukaryota; kingdom Metazoa; phylum Chordata; order Testudines; family Pelomedusidae; genus Pelusios; species Pelusios castaneus. Next base: position 8,435,304 of record ML685772.1, on the reverse strand, counting down.
TTTATTAAAGAGCGATTCTCATGCAGGGAAGAGAAACAAAAATATTTAAAAACACTATGTACTTTTTTAGTATGTACTGCCGTATAAGTATTCGTGTTTGAAGAATGTGAAATTTCTTCTACAAAACCCAGCTTCTCCTACAGCTAGAACAGCAGTTAGGGCACAAGGCCAAATTCTATTTTCATATTGAATTAAATGTATGAACATCAAAGGCCAGAATCTGGCCCATGGTCCTCCAGTTTGCTACCAGAGAAATGATTACTATGTTGCAAAACAAACAAGGAGTCTTGTGGATCTTTTACAGATTAATTTATTTATCGCATGATCTTTGTTAGTCTTAAAAAGTGCAACAAGACTTCTTGTTTGTTTGCTGAATTAGACTAAGACGGCTAACCCTTTGGAACTATGTTACAAATGTTATTATATTATTTTTTGTGGCTTACAAACTACTTCAAACAGCAAGAGAAAACACATCATAAAGTCTATCTGAATGGCCTTGAATGAGCTCTTTCCTAAATTAAGAGGCCACCAAAAAAATTAGAAAAATAAATGAAAGAAACTGATTTATGCTTCAGTACAATCATATATATTCTACAGTTTTCTTCTGCGTTGAGTTATACTGAGGGAATACACTGCACTATTGAGAACATTTCACTTTAAATACTGTCAAAACAATGCGAGTTATGCATCATGAAGGAAAAAACTCTGCTTTGACACTCAAATTTGTCTTCATTTGAAAGGAGACTTCAGAGATAATAACCTTGAACATGGAATAAGGATATTATGGGAATGGCCACAATTTTGCAATCTCATGTAAAAAACAATATTAGTTTGGGAACATGACTACCTTTCTTTCTTTAGGAAGAAGACCTACATCATGTTTTTCAGTATCCAAATTAAAAACAGACTTTTTTAACCCTTGAAAGCAACTATGCACTTCTCTGTTTCACTCCCTAGTGGTCTAGTGACTAAGCACTTGTGATTTTGCTCACCCACCACTTAGAACCCCATAAACATCTAAGTGATTTGGTCCTTTTATTCTACATGAATTTACACCAGTGAAATTAGGAGTAGAACTGTGGAAATAACTGATTTTCTGTTCACTACCATTTCCAATCAATCACATTTAAAGTCAACCCAAAACTGAGGGAAGAGAGGGCTGTTTGGAATTGGGGTTTTGGGGGGGTTGTTTTGTTTTGTTTAAAAAGTCAGTGTACAGTGTTCTAATTCACATTCCACAAAGTTTCTGGCAAAAACTCACAACAGTCATCACTACAGAAAATAGTCAATGGAAAAATTCAAAAGAGGGAAGTCAAATTCACCAGGGGTGGGAACTGATAGCTCTCCATTGTCTCCACTAAAGCTACATGAATTCTTCCCCTTTCAAGTTGAGCAACTACACAGTACATAGCTGTTATTTCCCTTTGGCATTACACTGAAGGTCAATTTCTTCTCTGGGTCAGTTACACTGTGCTGGATACCAGATTTCCAGGATTTGTCTGGCCTCAGTAGCCAACATGGGTAGTGCTAAAGTGACAACACCCCTTATCCTTGTGTTGTTTTGTAAATCAACATTGCTGGAAACCTTTGCAAATGGCAAGAACAGTTTCATAAATGGTTACACATATTGTTAGTCCCTTGAAATGTAAATATTTTAAAAGTACTACAACTTACACTTATAGTAATTAAAAAGGATGCTGTAGTAATCAAGATGCAATTGAATAAGCTTTAGCTGTGTGGATGGATAGAAAAGGCTGTACAAAGATGATACATAGCAAGTATCTGCAAGATTCAGACATAGCCAAGATATGAGAACCTAGAGGGATGTCCAAGTCCAAAATGACACACAGGTTACAGGCCTGAGTAACAGCAGGATGGTGGTGATGTCTTCAGTGATCAAGAAAGGACATAAGAGGCAGGCTTAGTGGTAAAATATTAAGATCTCTGTTTTAACATGTTGAGCCTGGGCCGATGAATAAGACATCCATTAGGATATGTCACTGAGACAGGCTGAGATTTTTGTTTAGACAGAAAGAGACAGATCTGGAGTCAACAGGTAGATCTGTGATTTGTCAGGACAGAGATGGTGTCACAAAGTCCAGTCACCACCATGGCACCTCTTGCTGGCCAAACTGGGGATTAGTTCTGCCAGATAGTGCCACTCCTGTCATCTTGTCACCCTGCAGACCCACCTCACTTCAGGAACCAGTGTCCTCTTCATGACTTGGTGCTCTGGCCAGGTTACCATCCATACTTTTCCTTTTTGGGGTTACCCCAAAGTCTTTCTATGCAAACAGTCCCTGGCAGTCTTCTCCTATGCTGTCCTGATGATGCTACTTCCCCAGTGGCCAGTAGGGGAAACCAGGCCCACTCACTACTTCAGGTTCCAATCCAGGGATCCTCTGCTCAGCAGTTCTGGCCTGTACTCCCTTAGCCCTCACTGCTTGCTCCATGGACTGCTTCCTACTCTTCCTGGTTCCCCCTCTCTCCTTTTCTGGGAGTACCATTTCCAAATCATCTCTCTTCTCCCAGAGAGTTACTGCCACCTGCCTTCCTGTAGTCCAGCCACCTTCTCTGTTCTCCTTATAGGCCCCAACTATTCCTGTCCAACTGAGCCTCCTTTAATCAACTCCCTGCTCCCTGGCTATCCTCCAGGTGCAGCCTGGTCAGTTAATTGGTCTATGTGGGCAATTTAATCTCTTCTAATCCTGTGTGGTTGGACATCCCATCACAGACTGTAGTTGAATTTGTATTTGTGAATGAAATTACCCAGAAACCAGGTGTAAAGGAAGATAAAGAGGGGACCAAGGACAGAGCTTTGTAAACTGCCCTCCCCCTCCCCCATCCCCCACCACACAGAAAGTTGGGAAGGACACAAGAATGGTCCTCCAAAGGACATGCTGAAGAAGTGACTAGAGAGGTGGGAGGAGAACCATGAAGCTAAGGGAGCACATCATTTCGAGAAAAGAGTGGTCTACTATCTTGAAAGCAGCTGACAGGTCAAATAGAATGAGGATAGAGTACTGGTTCTGATACTTGGCTACAAAAAGGTCATAGGAGATTTAATTTCAGTGGAGTGTAAATGGCAGAAACCAAATTGGAGAAGATTTAGTCTGGAACTGGAGGGGAGGGACTATACACAGGGACTGTAGACAGATACTGTAGACAGAATTCAAGAATCTTCAACATTAAAGGGAGAAGAGAGATAGGGCAATAGTTAGAGAGACAAGTGCCAAGAAGCATGGGCTTGTTTTAAGAGGGGAGAGACTAAAGCATGTTTTTATTGTGAGAGAAAGAGCTAGAGGAGAGTGAGAGCTTAAGGAGAAGAATAAAGGGACAGATGAGATGAGGTGGGGGGTGAGGTAAGGGACATAGGAGTCACTGAGCTAAATAGGTGGTTAGAGGAGCAGAGCAGCCAAGAAACTTTTGCATCTGTAACTGGAGACAAGGAAGAGAAAGATGTAGATGGGAAAGGGAAGGCGAGCTGAGGAAAGGAGGAAGATTTTGTCAATGTTATCTTGGATGAAACTCATAAGAAATTGTGCTGAGAGGGAAGTGGAGGCCAGATCATAACATTACTATCAACTGTGCTGTAAAATCTGCAGGGCAAGGAATGGATTTTATTGCATATATGTCCAGGAGCATTATACATATTATAAGCCCCAATTCCAGTGAAGGCATCTGGGACGTACTGTAATTCATGCAACTTCAACTTATCTGGCAAACATCTATATTACAGTCTTTAAAAGTAAATAGATAGCTCTTGCAGAAAACAGGGATCTACTCAGTTTATCATATGGTATTAGTTTTAGTAGTACACATCACTGCCTAATGTTGTATTTTGCTTTATATGGACAGTTTAGGACAAATTTCTCTCTCACACCAGCAAAAGATATTGGGCACAAGTCATGAGGAAGTTAGATAATCTAAACAACTTTTCTTCAGCTGGGGGTTAGAGACTTGACATGATGCTGAGTTGTCAATAAGAAAAAGGGATTCTCAGATTTCTAGAATTTGCTTCACAGTTATTTCTAAGGTGGTTGGTTTTTGTTTGTTTGTTTGTTTTTGTAGAAATCTTTGAGTTAACATTTCATTTCCAGGAAATAAGGTTCAGAGAAGTTCATGCAGAACTTGTAGAAAATGAAAGAATATATGACACGCACTGACAAAGTCCAACGGAATTCAAAAAAAAGAGCAAACAGACATCTATTGAGTTAAATCAAGGACAGGACATGGCAGAATCTGAATGAGGAAAAATGATTACATAAGCTTCTTTTTCTGAAATGGCGTCAGAATAGAAAAGCCAAAAGAGAGAGAGAGAGAGAAAAGCAAACAAGGTACCAATGTCATTTCTAAGTGAAATGTAGTGAACCCAGTTCTGCTCTTAGTTAACCTGCTGTTAAGTTAGATTGAGAAACTATAGTGAAGTGAATGAAGCTGTGCTGGGACTTTGGCTCAGAATCTTTACAGAGATGCCCTGGAATATTTGCATAGAATATTGTAGTTAAGGCTGCAACCAGCATTTCATTTTAAGCCCTCTTGTTGATCATCCATTGTTCTGGGGGGAAAATAATTTCTTTTAGGCCTGAAAAAGCTCATATTTCATTTCTTGATAGAAGATAATTTTATTTTTTTAAAGTTTGAAGCAAATTTACTAAACTATTTTTCAATTATAGAATACTAAAAATTTAATGTATTTCTAGCTTTTTTGTAGAGGTCAAAAGATTTATATTTCACCTGTTATAACTGACTGAGGGCTGGAATGCAGAGCTATTTCAACAACAGGTAGAAAGATCACAATGTTGAAAAAGTGATTAGTTTCACACTTAAATAATGGACTATGTAAACAAAGGCATTCATAAATGTTCTGGAGCAAGATTCACGTGTCTCAAAGACAAATGAAAAACTAAGCTTTTCTTGGATGGGCAAGGTAAAACTAGGATATACTTTAGGGACCACAGCCATGACAGACAGCTGTGCATCAAGCTGATGCCCACTGGCAAAGTTTAGGTATTTAACACTTTGCCATATGGGTAGCCCTAGAAACCACAGGTAATCAGTAGGGGTTTCCAGACCTGCACATATGGCAAAGACTTGAGTATCTCCACCATGCTGACCTTCCATGTTCCTTTTGCCAGATTATCTGGGATCTTGCTAGACTACCTGCATTTAGTACCTACCACCTGCCTCCCCACATTCTCAATCACACCTAATGCCCTCAGGGATGATCTTAAGCTGCACCCTGTAAATGCCTCATGCACACACCACACAAGGGATGTTGATAGGGAGATACACTGTTACAGAAACAGAATAACCACTTTCTGTAGAACTTTATCTACCACTGCATCAGCGGGTTATGACAGTGATGACTCTTTGAGAATTAGTGGTATTTGTGGAACAGAACAGGTATTTTTCATTTATTTCATTATCTCTCATTGGGAAAACAACCACCAAAATCCTGACGGTGTTTAATTTTTGCCGAATTAGAATATGTTGCCAGAACAACAGCTAAAATGTTAGACTGCCATGTATAATGTCAAGTAAAACAATGCATTCATTCTAATTGTAATGTTTATTTTCTGGTGCACTTAAAAAAACCCTACTTGGATAATGATTCTCTCTGTTTATGATAGAAACATGTTATATGTATAAACCTTTGCCAGGGAGTGAATCAAACCCATTAAATACAGTTTGAGATACAACCTCTACCTGGTGATTACAACTGTATTATCCTCAGAGTGGATTCAATGATCTAAATTGTCTTTTCCATTTCTAACTACTGTTGTATCTATGAACACACACAAGAAGATTAAGTTGGTTTAAAACTATAAAAAACTTTTAGCATTCTGTACTTCTGGCACTTTCTTACTGTAAACGTCATTATATGGTGAGGATCCACAGTTTTGTTTTGTTTTTTCCATTTGACTAATTAGTAACCGGGCCAATGACATTGATTTAGTGCAGTACTTCTATGAAGCATACTCTCTCCAGGAGAAATCTGAAGCTTAATCTGCAGGAAATTGGCCATGCAACTCCCATTAATGATAGGAAATGAGTATCCAATTCCCCATGCATCAGGCTAGTGTTTTTAAAATTTGTAATTGCTAACAATGAGGAGCCAATCTCATCTCTGGCTTAACTCTACTGGAGAACGTGCGGTTTAGTATAAACAACCCTAGGACCCAACCACTCTATGTTTAGCTGGTGCTTTTGAAAAAAGAAATAAATGAATGGTTATCCAGCCTTGTATCTCTGTGCCATCTCTGTACTGAATTCAAGAGCTGGTTATCCAGCCTTGTATCTCTGTGCCATCTCTGTACTGAATTCAAGAGCTGCAAAGGCAATTCAAAATTTGCAAATTCTGTCATTCGATTTGCAGAGACAAAGATAAGTCACAGTTATTCTATATTTGCAGTTTCATCTGAGTGCAGTGGAACTAAATCACATTAGCAAAGTCACTCACACACTTAGGTTCTTTTCAGGAACACAGGCTGAGACAGGAATCTCTGTTCTCATTCAGTGTCTTTCTTCTTGAGAGAAACTGGCTTTATCGTAGTATGTTTTGAGTATTCATTTAATACAGGGAAATAATACAGTGATTCAATAATAATTAAATTACAGTATATTTTAAAAAATGGCATTAAGTAGGAGTTGAAGCTGCTACGCTCTTCTTGGGAGGGCCTTGGATGGTATCCCAGTTGAGTGAAAATTGGAGGGAATGTAATAAAAAAAAAAGAGACAAAATTGGTGAAAAAATTATGTCAGAAGTTCACTGTTAACATTTTCAGGAGGAGAAACTGACTTTTAATAAATAAATGTATAGATTACAATTTGTTCTACCTGTCCTAGGTAAGTGGACTATTTTGACAGACAATAAGTAACATTTGTAGTGTTGTAGCCATGTTGGACCAGGATCTAAGAGAGAAACAAGGTAGGTGTGGTAACATCTTTTATTAGTTCCCGAACGGTAGCTCTGTTAGTCTGTAGTTCAGCAAAACAAACCAGAAACAACGAGAGTCCTATGGCTCCTTATAGACTAACAGATTTTCTTCGGCATAAGCTTTCATGGACTATAACCCACTTCGTCAGATGCATCTGACGAAGTGGGTTATAGTCCAAGAAAGTTTATGCCGAAGAAAATCTGTTAGCCTATAAGGTGCCACAGGACTCTCGTTGTTTTTTGCTATACAACAGACTAACACGGCTACCCCTCTGAAAACAAACAAGGAGTCCTGTGGCACTTTTAAAGATTAACAAATGATGAAGTGGGATTTTACCCATGAAAGCTCATGAGATAAATAAATTTGTTAATCTTTAAAAGTGCCACAGGACTCCTTGTTTATATTTTATTAGATCATCTTCTGTTGGTGAAAGGTACAAGCGTCTTCGAAAGATGAACTCCATACTGGTCAAAAGCTAATCTAGCAACCAAGTTGGTCCAGTAAAAGACATTTCCTCATTTATTTTGTCTCTCTCAATAAACAACATATGTTATCCTTAGCATGGTGTCAGAATATATCCTGACGATGAACTATTCCTCACATCACATGATCCATACTCTATAATACTAACAAACTCTATCACACTGTATTTCACTGTTTCTCAATGCTGAAGTTCTTAAACAGAGAAGACTTTGTCAACAAGATAACTTCCATCATTGGTTTATAGAATTTACTACTTTTCTCCTTACCTGACTTAAGAGAGATGTGAGAAGCATCTCTAAAACCAACATGTCTACAGCAGTTGACTGCCAGAAAACCAACTGGAAATTTGTTTTCAAAATGGGCACATAGGCAAAGGAAAATGGCTACAGAGTGATTGGCAGCAGATAATGGAAATCTTGGAATTATTTTGGAGAAGGTATTCCAGCACGAGTAATTGAGGGTACTCCAGTGGAGGGCCTCAGAACCATACCAGACATCAAATCTTTCAGAGCAATTCTTCCTAAGAATTTCCATCAAATGGTCCTGTTCCCATCTGTTCTGGATCACTCACTATACTCAGAGTTATCCTGCTCATTTTATTTTTGTAAGGGGTATTTTTGAGAAATCTGATTTCATGGTGTCAGTACTGATAATTTGTTCTGTAGCTGCTTGATGGCCAATGGTTGCTGAAGCTTGAAACATAAGTTAACAAAATATCAGGCTATCAATGGCACTTTTTCTGGGCTTCAGAAGAAATTGGCAACCACTATAATGCCTACCATTTCCTCCATTGTTGTATTTGTATTTTTACTACTAGTAGTATTTCTCACGAAATCACATATCTGTAAACTCCTAAATGTGCACAAATACTGTATGCATTAAAATAACCAAAATAAAAAGTGAGGTCTCTGGACAGACTATATTGGAGATTACATCTTTGATTTTTCATTTTCATTACAGCACACTAGAATTTTCAGTTTTTGAAATCAGGTTTTCACGGGGATTTCCCATTACTGATTTATTTACACCATTGTCAATAATTATAGTAAACCACAAGTTAAAATGACTGAGACCTAATATTAATGCAGAATTTTAAAAATTATTATTGAAAGAAATCATTATGGCTCTCATGTTCCACTATCCACTCTACTGTTCTAGGCTACTCAGAATAAACCACTCAGATAAAATTAGAATTAAGTTTAAAAAAAAAAAAATCACATCACGATGCTGTGACAAAAATCTCTGACAATTTAAACATTCCTTTCAAAGGCCTTTGAGGTCACAAGATAAAGCATTCCAGAGAACCATGATACAAAAAGCACAATACAAAAAGCACTCAACGTGCCCCAGGTACTGGAAGCCCCACTCCATTCAAGTTAAGAGGTGAGATAGTACCCAGGGGATTAGAAGAAAAATACTTTGTAAGACATTTACGTTTCTTAAGTATATATAAAAGGAAAAAAGAGACTTACCTTTCACAAGCTCGGACAGTCCATGCAGCAATTATCCATAATGAGATACTAAAAACCAACAGGACAGTTCCTGGACATATTGTCATTAAAGTCTTCATAACAAAACGTGTATTGAAGTTTATCTTATTTAGTGCTCCAATGCTTCTAGATGAGGCATCTGTGAAAAGTTTGCTATGCAAAAGCATAACTCTGGCAATAAGATATAGTCTTAAGAACATTGGTATAGATAAAATAATATCCACATCAGCCGTTGTTACGGATGGAGCATAGGAGAAGGCAAGCCGGGCTGTCCATGTGAACGTATAGTTCCCAGGTATGGGATGTATAGCACACACCAGTATTTCCAAGCAGATGAAAAAAATGCGCTCGTAAGTCATGGCTATTCTCCAGTCATCTGCTCCATTATCCACCATGAACAACTGAAATAATAAAATATAAGATCTACTTTACTAAAAGAGTTAAACCTCTTTTTTAAAAATAAAATATGCAGTAGTTGGTCATTAGCAACATTACAACTGACAACATTTAAAAACAGAAATATATCAAATACTATTTGCTAAACCACTGTATAATGGCATCAAGGTGTAACTAAACAACTCAATACATAATTTTCCTTAAGCTAAAAAGAACTTTATATTATGTGTGTGTGTGTAACATCTAATATAAATACATCATCACACAATAGAAACTGATGTATAACACATTCATATAAAACTGAAGTTTATTCATTTGTAGTTTCTGATTAAATTACAATTTAACTGTAATTTCTGATTAAGACCTTGCTTATGCTAAGATTTCTCTACAAACTTAACTTTGCACACTGTGAGTAGTCCCACTGAAAATGATGGACTATTCAAAGTATGTGAAGTTTAGAATGTATGAAAGCTTTATCAGGACTGTGGCCTAAATTATGAATTGTGGCTGCATGGTGTGAAGTTTTAGGCCCCATTTCTGCAAAGGCTTACTTCTGTGCTTAATGCAGCATGAGTGGCCTCAATGAGTTCAGTGGGGCTGCTCACATGCTGAAAGTTAAGCACATGAGTAAGCCTTTGTAGGATCCGGGGCCTTAGATGATACCATTCAGGCACAAAAGGTATTGGACATTTCACTACATTCACCACCGGCCACCTCCCAGAATTTACTAAACTAAACATGCTTAGAATGGGGAAAAATATCTTGAGTTAAAAAATTTCACATAAGATAAACAACCTGGCATCTCCTTTCTTTCACGATCCTAACTGGCTAAGGCCTTCCACATACAGACCTCCTACTGATTTGAATTGGAACATTGGAGCATTGGGCATGGTTCACTTGCTGGTTGATTCTCTGTATTTTAAAGTCTTTAAATCATGATTTGAAGACTTTAATAACTCAGTCATTGGTTAGAGGTTCATTACAGGAGTTGGTGGGTGAGGTTTTGTGGCCTGCATTGTGCGGGAGGTCGGACTAGATGATTATATTGGTCCCTCCTGACCTTAGAGTCAATAAGGAAGGGCTGCAGATTCAGGCCCCGTGAGCAGCTACTCAAGAGGGAAAATAATCCATAGCCCTAACAGGGTTTCATCAGTGGTAACATTCCCCCAGGAGGAAGGAAGAGGAACATCTGGTACTGAGAATGTAGGCTGAAGCCAGCTGTTCACTACGTGGGCAGTGTGTAAAACTTCTTTCCATAGTTGAAAGATGAGAATCCTTCTTAAATAAGAGATTTTTTTAAAAAAAAATCAGATCACTAGGAATTTCTAAATTGTTTTTAAAATACCACAGTACATTTCTAATAGGAAGGCTGCAGGAAGAGTATGAATATGCAAAAGGTACCCTACACACTGTACAGTGCCTAGCAAACTCTTCATTGGTAGTGTTCCAACTGAGCCATCTCACTTCTTTTCACCTATCAAGAATTTAAGGGGTCACCTGACCTTTCTTTATTAACTCTCAGAGACTGCAAACACACTGTACATCATCCTAAAAATTCATTCAGCTTGCAAATTACAAAATGCCACTGTTCTTTGGGTTAAGTCAGTGAGAATTATAAATTAATTCTATTACAATTGTGATGACCACACAATTTATTTTACAAGAATAAATGGAAGACTACCGTTTATGAACTAATTAGGGATTGAAGAGTCCATAAAATTGAAACATTCATAAAATTGAATATTTCAGAATTACAGTTAATAAAGAGCATAAGAATGCAATAATCATTCAACAAGCATACGTAACAAATGGTAACAAATGAACATACTTGCTGTTTCACCTATGTTCAACCTTGCAGCTAACTCTATTTTCTTTTGAACATTGAGCACAGTTCACTTAAGCTTCTTGACCATGAGAAAGGACACTTAAGGAGACAAGGGGCTTTTACAGACAATCTTTCCAAGGAACGATACATATCATACTATGGTGTTTTCACCAGGGCGTAGGAAGGTAAATAAGGCTTAAAGGTCTTATAATCAGATTTAGTGGCTGGAAATAGAGGGAGGGGGACATTGACATAGCCCACTATATGTGGACAATCTACCAACCACATGGTCCATCAACCACAGTTCAGGATCCTCTAATTTCCTTTCACCCGCAATTTTCAAGAGAACTTGAGAAATTTCCTTTATATTATATTAATTATATTATATTATATTATAAATAAATTTCCTTTAGGCTAGAGTAAATTTTGTGTGAGTAAGTAACATGTGCATAGTTATCTGACTTGTATACACATTTAAACACATAGTCTTGGGAGCCCAAATATTTCATGGCACATTTTGCAAAAAAAGGGATGTTAATCAGGATGTCCTGATCACATGACATTTAAGGTTCCATTCTGCCCCCCTGAATTTCCATTCTGTTTTCAACTGGATAGTGACAGCATTCTTCTTCACTCTCTCTCCTGATCTGTTATTTAACACTCTTTTGTCCTTTTAAACACTAAAGGCTAGAGCTCTAGCGCCATCCTTTATTCACATGATGCGTAAGAGGATAAAGATGGTGTTAACCACTGGTTGTTCAAAGTCCCAACAAGCCAATTCTGCAGCCAGCAATCAGTGGGACATAAGGAAACCCAGTCATGCCATCTTTTCTTTAAACAAAGCCACTGCAGGAACCAAGAGGGGTGAAGACTCTGCAAAAGTATCTCTAGACTACTCAAGAATTCCTCCAGGCAAGAGGAATGGTCATGGTGCTAGGCCCTAAGGCTGTATGTTTAAAAAAAAAAAAAGTCCTAAGGATCTTGAAACTTAAATGTTACTGAGAAAATGTACTCTTTGCAAAGACTGCAATTCAGTAGTGAGTTCAGTGATAAGGAATGCTATCATGAGATCAAAGAGGTGTTTTCTCAGCCCAAAGGAGAAAGATTTAGCACAACACAAAAGTTATATTCTTCTGTATTAAAAAGGTGTAGCATGAGCCAATACTGAGAATAATTTCTTCTGGACTCTTGCTGGAATAATCATCACTCTTCAGCATGTCATATTTGTAGCCAGGAGGGAGCTATTTATCTAGATGAGTTTTACACATCTTTTCAGCCAGTTCACAGATCCAAATATAAAATCCTCCATTCAGGGGATGCCATGTGGATTTTTAACACCCCTGGACCCTTAAGTAAGTGACTGAATTAAATTTATCCAGTAAATGGTTCTTTCATCAGTGGTAGTTTTAATATAGATAATTTTACTTAGTATACAATAGTATTTTTCTTTTAGCAGGTAACCAAAGTAAAATTTAATACAAATGCAGGGCTCCTCTCTGCCTAATATGGGAATAAACAGTGTAGTGAGAGGAAGCCCTTCACATTTCAGCTTTTGGAATGCTTCCCCCAGGTGAGGGAGTTGAAGGTTCTGCTCCATTAAGGTTCTGCTCCATTAACCTTCAGATCTAGGGCTATGTCTACGCTTGTGTATTTAAGTCAACTTTAACTAAGTCGACTTAACTAAGAAGACTTAACTAAGTCGACTTAACTAAGAAGACTTAACTAAGTCGACTTAGTTAAGTCGACTTAGTGTATACACTGAAAATTAAAGTCGACTTAAAGGGGAACTTACAAAGGCGACCTAGAGCGCCCACACTGGATGCTCTAGGTCGACTTTGTGGGCTAGGGGGACGTAGGGCAGGTCCACGGGGGCGGGAGGGCACCCCTTGCCCAATGCCAGGGGGCTCAGCCTTTGCCCCATTGTACATAGCTACAATGCGGCAAAGGGGGATAGGGACTGTGGCAGGGCAGGCAGGGCTCTGCCCTGCCCTGTGAGTGGGCATGCCAGGCTCCCCCTATGCCCCCACTCCCCCCGGCAGGGAGGGCATTGGTGTAGCCCTGGGGTAGCCCTAAGTTGACTTAGAGCTACCCCACAGCTACACTGGCTTAAGTTGACTCTAGGGAGTCGACTTAAGTCTTAGGTCTAGTGGAAAGGAGACTTTATAAAGTCGACTTAATTTTCATTAAGTCGACTTAAGGAAACTGTAGTGTAGATGCAGGGTAAATTTAGTCGACTTAAGCAAGCTTAAGTCGACTTAATTTACCAGTGTAGACGCAGCCTAGGAGAGGTGGAAAGGGCATTCATGAAGATGTCCTTTGCTGTGCTATAACTGATCCCTGAAAGGTTCTGCTGAGCAGAAACAGAAGTCACACAAGTTAACATTGCCACAGACAATGATAACTTGGGTTAGCATCTCCTACAAATGGAGAGAAGAGAATTCAGAAGAGAAAAATTAAGTGCAACTCCTCACTTCTGCAAGCTCACTTCTCCCCTTCAGCCATGAATGCAAAGGAGAGTAATGAGCCCAGAACATGCTTTTTAGATTTCTTGTTTAGTGTTTATGTATGATTTGTTTTTTAAAAAGTCCAAGGAAATTCCCAAATAAAACTGTGTTAATTTGGAGTTAAGGCCATAGCAGTAATTTCAGGTAAAAACATTAAAGGGATGTTGTAACTGTTTTAAAATCAAACAGTACAAATCCAAGAAACTGCAAAATAAGGTTAAACTTGAAAGAAATTCAAAGATGCTATGGTATAGAAATGCAGAATTAAAACACCTAAACTCTGAACTCTCACAGCACCATGTAGAAAGAGGGGAGAGGGGGGAAATCAGATGTATATCTTTAAAAATCAATTTTATCTACTTTGGGACTACACACACTATCATGCACTAAACACAATTGTATTATTATTGTACATGCTGATTACTTCACCCGCATCACACTGATTGGCACAAGTTCTACCAACTCTCCACCCAGCTATCCAAGGATGGCAAAAACACAATAGCTCCTCAGAATCTGCTATCAGCAATATGCCCCGAGCATAATTTGGGTAAACCACACAGGGCCCACATGACTTTCTACTTCATTGTGCTGATTCATAGGGTCAGTTACAATCTCGCCATAAAGCAAGACTTTCTATAGCAGAGCCAGATAAATGAAGAAATAGAGGACATTTGATGCATTCCTTTACGTATTAAATACGGTTTTCACCATGCACCATTAGTTGTGACTGAAGCTGGTGTATCAGCATAAAGTAGCAGTAGCTTAATCAACAAAATCCTTACCAAGTCCAAATCTATGGAGCATAAAAAAGGAAATCCCAGCCTCGTCAAACAAACACCTTAGCTTCAAAGTTTATTGACATTGCCTAGTTGTGGATGTTTTTATTAGTGTTTAACATCAACATAAAGTCTAATGTTATTACTGGAATGCTTCACCTTTTTTACCAATCCTGTCTTGCTTATGTGAAATATCCCAGGAAAAACAGGCTCTGTCTATCTTCATAACCCATAGTTTTTGCGAGAATCTTGCAATGTTTATAAATGAGACTGGACTGCATTTAGAGCCCCATATTTTCCTCACCTTCAAGATAAAGATAGAATTGCATTTCTTAATTTCTTTACATAAACTGCGCATTTTTGCACAGTCAGCCCAAATTAGGAAAAAGTCAATTTTCTGAAAGCCCAGGAAAACCAAACAAACAAATAAAACAACTAGGTAGAGAACTGAAATTTAAAATCACTTACTGCCTGCAAAACAAGGTGTTTATCTGATTTCAAACTCCTAGGTGCATTGACTAATTCAACTGACCTGAGGTTGAAAATAAAAATTGTTCAGTCTCTTTTGTTTCCTTCTAAATGTCATCAAACAGCAGAGGAAAGTGGTTTGCCAGCCCTACCACTATAGTGCTACTTTTCTCCTTTGGCTCTGCTCAGTCAGTAGTATCTCACATGTCTAATTTTATATGGCTACAAAACACAAATGGATTACTACACATTTTCTTGTCTGACAATCAAATCTGAGACACAGGTTGCCATTCTACAGAAATCCTTCATTTGACATGGTGTTTTAAATCATCTCTTCTGAGGATCACAACAGAATGGAAATTGTTCATATAAAATTGGAAGCAAGATATATTCAGAGCCATCTTGTGTCATTACAGCCCAGTCCTGAACAGGGGGGAATACAGTGCAGTACCACCCCAATGAGTGAATCAGGAGAGTGACCTTTTGCTATAGTAGTGACGAAGGAGAAGCTGTTCCACCATACTGCAGTCAGCCTTACCCTTGTGCACAACCCAGTTGCTTCAGCTGCATTCTGCAGTTAAGAATTTGAGTCATATCATGCACACACTCCTTACATAAAACTACTGACTGCAATGAAAATTCTGTATGCAGCACATTCAATGGATCAGGCCCCTGGTGAGTCATAATGCCTTTTCAAAAGGAAGTGCTAATGCCCCAAACTGATGGCTCTGTAATTTAAAAGGGCAATATGATTCCCATTAATGTATGCACTTTCACAAATGCAAACTTCACTCTATGCCTTTATGGAAACGTTTTGCCATGAAATATCTCAGACACACGTGTTGGTGTGCAGCTGATAGCTACTCTCATAACAGGGATTAAACTAACAGAGGTGATCTTCAAAAATAGACTCTGAAATGTTGCCAGTGAATGCTGTTTGATGGCTAACTACAAAATTTGCAAGTGCAAATTATTATTTCTATTTATTATTTGAATTTTACTAGGTGATGCAACCTGTTAGGCTGTTTCCCAACATACAGGAATATATAGCCTTTGTCCTGAACAGTTACAATCTGAGATGTGAGTTCTCCACATTCAAAGGAGGCAATTGTGTGGGGGCAATTTTAGAGATTAAATCAAGGCCACTTTGCAAAGTCTCGACTACAGTGTTAAAGCATGTTGCCTTAATAACTGAGTGTAATCATACAATAGGCTCCTTATTAATTTACTTACCTGAAGGTATGACTGTCTTCCTATCAGGGAATAGCATACATTACCTGAAGCACATTTATGTGTTTGATAGAAGAGTAACCGGCTTACAATTGTAGTCAAATATATCGCATACATTCATCAAGAGTATGTAAAGAAAGACTGCCTAAGGTAGTGTTATATGAGAGGTATTGTAATGTTGTGGCGGCTTGAACAGATGTTTGTAAGTTCAATTTAGTGTTTCATGAAGGTTTTCAGCATTAAGGCCTGGTTTGATAAAGCCCTCACTGGGATGATTTAGTTGGGGTTGGTCCTGTCTGAGCCGGGGAATGGACTAGATGACATCTCGGGGTCCCCTCCAATCCTAATAATCTATTATTCTATTACTCGATTAGAATGCTTCCTAACACTGAACTACATAGGCCAGGAATACAATATCACTTTTGCATTTCAACATTATGTTGTGCAGATGCAGTGCTGTGCCATAAGCGATGCATATCAATTACACTGAGTTATGCTGTACACATGTTTTTGACTATGGCAAATAACACAGGCATCCATAACACTATTATCTTACTGCATGTCACAGTCTAAGTGTCCTATTGCAGCCAAAGAAGTATTTGGATAGCATGCCTTTCATTTTGACTGGCATGTGTGTGACTGAGCACAGGACTGGGAGTCAAGAAATTCTGAGTTCCAGTTGCAGCTCTCCCACCAATTTCTTCTTAGATCTAGGACAAGTCAGTTAAGCTCCTTGCCTCAGTTTTCTCACCTGTGAGATGGGGGATAATAATAATTATAATTATTTAATTCACAACAGCGTTGAGAGGATTAATTAACATTTTGAGTCACTTTGACAGTGAAAAGGACAATGTAAACAATAATCCTCTCAGATCGGTTCTTTTTCTTACTTTACAGACACACACAATCTGTAACGAACTATGAAGGTAAAGGGGTTAAATCTTAAACTGCTCATGAAAGAATGCAGCTACCACTTAAATAGCTCAAATTGCAACTTAAAAGCAAAAATCATTAGCAGAATTTGATTTGACAGGTGACAACTTACACACTTCATAGCTCAGCAGACCAAATACAAAGTCCCATTCAGAAATACTTATTACATATTGCAGCTGAGAAAATTAAGAGGTGGTTCTATTTAAAAAAGTGACTCTGTAGAAGTATTATTGTGGGGCTGTATATTTTTGCCTCCCAATTATTTCCATAGCAAGCATGCTCATTATACAAATACAAAATTCCTACTGCCCGCTCAAGTTCTGAAAACCTAGGTTCTGAGAGTCAAGTTGGATTTATTCTCTCTTAAGCATTAGCACCAGTAATTAATGTTCTGTAGGCCAAATTACAGCTTCAGTTACACCTGTGCAACACCTTTGTTTTCTGGTTATACCCCCAGTGACACCTGTGCTGTCCTAATGCCTTCAGTGGGTTTGCTCAGGTGTAACTGATTGGAACTTAGTAAACAATTCTGTTGCTGATGCACAAGGGATAAACTTCAGGTCCCCTACATGGGCTCTGAGGTGTTAACACAAGTAGAAATTTATTTTTTTCATTTAAGTCATCAGATATGGCTCTGAATACACGAAAAGCAGATCTGTAGTTTAAGGTGTCATTTTTAAAGAACTATTTTCCAGAATATATCTTCTTTTTAAGAGACAGAAAGATACAAACAAAAATAAACGATTCTTAATACAAATATTGTTTTTTAAAAAAACCGTATAGCTTTTTAAATGTGACTATTAGATTGCTGTTTTCAACTAAAAAGTCTCATGGGCCATAGTGCCTGGTCTTAATCCACACAGAACAAAGCCAGTTGTGCTGAAAGCTACTCATAGGAAGAGTGAGGTACTCTTTCAATAAGGATTCAGCCCTGCTAACTGCTGCACACTCAAAACTTTACCACATGAATGGGAGCTGAGACAATTCTGCACATTGTGGGAGGCACTCAGCACTGTATCTCTCACAACACACTTCGTTATTGGGCCTTGAATGAGCACCTAAATTGTTTGCCTTTCTTTTCTTTAGAATGACATTTTTTTTTAAAGTAAATATAAATGTATTTTTATTGAGGCTCTAAGTTTGACAATGTTCAAGAAGGACAATTACAGGGATAGTTTTAGTGAAGAGTAAAATCGAAATGTAGCATATAATCAACAGCAATATTAAAAAGGGCATACACATGATAGTTTAATTTTTTAATTATGTGTCTATCTGTATTTTCAGTTGCAAAAGTCTAGTTTAAAATTAATTGAGCTTCATGTTTTACTATTCTCTTTCACACCAGAGCTCCTTCTAAGCCAGAAGGATATTGTATAAAAATGAAGTGTGATCCAATAGCAACTATGAAATAGCAGTTTATTTTAATCTGTCAAATTACTTTAATATTGGGAAAGTTAACCTATGTATTCACAGAGAAAATACATAAGCCACTAAAGTAAAATTATTAAATACTGCATATAACAAATTTTCAGAGTTGAAAACTTTTCTCATTCACCTTTCAACCGTAATAGAGTTCATAACATTAAAAAATGTAAATATTATTATAACCAGGAACAATATTTCACATTAAATATTGATTTTCTCTGTTCTATCAGGAACTGTATCTCTTCTCTTTAACAGAACAGAATTATACCTTGCATGATTCAAAAATGTTTTTTTCTAGCCCAAAACAACATTAAAAACAGACTAAAATGTAAATAAGGAAAGCATTGTACATGTAAGTGCATTAGCCAATACATCCTGCTTTTCCAAAACCAAATTACAAAGTTTATTACAGTACATCCTTTCTAATACCTCTTCTGTTACAGGTAACTTAAATTTTATTGACGATGAGTTTCGCAAGCCCAAAATATTTAAACAATTCTTCTTTTAGCATGGGAATGAGAAAAAGGATTGGATTATATTGGTAGCGAGGGTTAATGACACTGACTGAAGTTGAACACAAGCAACACATTGCTCTGTCAATGTTCTTGAATCTTATAAAACATCATTGCTATTTCTGTTCTGGCCCCTTCTCATGTGGATTACAAACGTATATGTAAAATCAAACTCAAAAGCCAGAACACTACCATTAGTAGCTAGGACATGCATTCCATAAATCAAGTCACAGAAATATACTCTACATGTATTGTGTCTGACTCCCATTTCATTTAAACTGTTGTAAAACAGAAAAAGCTGCCCTGACGCGAATGAGAGCAGATTCAAGCCTATTGTCGATAATTATGAGGTAGAGAGCATAGATATGTTAAAGGTGTCTTATGGGCCAGAGCCTCAGCTGGTGTAAATTGTCATAGTTCCACTGAGTGCAATTGAGCGTGAACAATTCACACAAGTAGAGGATCTGACCCTCAGCTTCCAAACTGTTTTGCTTCCAACTTGTGTAGTAATTAATATTCTTGCCAATTGTTCATACTATGGTAAGTAGTAATTACAGTAGTGTGGCCATCATTATTATAAGAGCCTCACACAAAAGAAGCACAAATGGTGCACTTGGGTGAACAAGGCTAGATGGTTTTTATGATCATTCATTTGCTCTGCGGTCCGTTGGTGTGACAGAAGAAACTATCACAGATGAGCATTCTTGGATATAAGCTTATTAGATGTCATAACTCACATTCAATCAATATTAGTTGGAAGCCCAGACCAAGTTATGTTGTTTCCTTCCATTTCATCAGTCCCTCTTTTTTTATAATATGTATTACAGTGGTCTGATTTTCAGAGGTATTGAGAACCTATAATTTCCATTAAAGTAAAAAAAAAAAAAAAAAATCAGGCTACAGCTTGTCACATGTAGAAGGAGGAAGATGATTAGATTGGATGGAGCACTTGAAATACATACATCCCAGGAATAAATAATCATTATATACTCAATTGTGTTGATCTGACAAATTAAAGGAAATAATCTAATCAATCTGCATGATGGATCTCTTGTTTGCAATGTAGATTTCTATTACGTAGTGAGCATATAGTTTCTGCATATGTGCAGGAACTCTATTAGTGGTATGGGAATTTCCACATAGACATGCAGTAGTCATAGTGTGGATCAGAAAGGAGAAATCTGCCTTCTGATGAGTTTTGTGACAGTAAAGCCTGGTCTAAAGCCCACAGAAGTAAATTAAAAGGTTCCCATTTATTATAATGAGCTTTGTTAATCATAAGAACATGGTTCTTGGTTCTTCACCTTTCTATTCAACAGATCTGGTCCTTGTGTCTAATCAAGGTCATATTTTCTTATTTGCCTAACTGAAATAAGTTTTTCTACATTTTATTTCTGTTAGCCCTGCAAAGCCAACATATCCAACGTGAGCTGGACGTTAGTCTTTCTGACACAATGTCAACAGAAATGTTTACTAAAATCCAACTACACAACCAATGAGATATACATGTATAACTCCACTGAAGGCAGAAGGGTGGCTTAGACATAAATGAAGGCATAATTTAGCTAGCAGAATATTCATTGTAATTATATTTTTTTAAAAAGGAAAGAAATCAACTTTACATTCAGTGAATGCAACGTTTTCAATGAAGGAGTTAACAGTGATTCCAATAAGTACCCTGAGTCCATCACGGTAAATGATTTGATCTACTGTTTATTATAATACTGCAAGTTTATTAATAACTAAAATTCCCTATGCAATTCTTACCATTGTGTGTTCCAATCTGCGTATTTTGGGACGTGGGAAGGAGAAAGAGAACCTCAGGGTTCCCTTATATTGTCTCACCAACACCTTTGGATTCCAGATTATAATGACTTTCCCCGTAATGGATGAGAGCTGCATGTGGCTCATTGCAGAGCCCATCACCACTATGCCTTCTAATCAAGAATCACTTCAGAATACTCCAAGGCATTTCTCTTCTCTTCCTGAGGAACCAAAAAGTCAGTTCCTACATGGTTTGGTAGTGATGGATTGAGTTCTGGAAATGAACATGAATGCCAGTGGGCCAGCTGCACTTTAGAATTTTATTATGGTTTGTATTTCACTATTTTAAAGCTCACTGGAATCCTGTAGACTTTCACCAATCTTATGAAATACAGAGAAACTTCAGCTAGTCAAGGGTTGCAGTTCTTGATTCAGTTCAACTGGCACAATTTTTACTTTCTGTGCTGGCAAAGGCAGCTGTATCCTAACGGGATCCACTTCTGGAGAAACGCATAGGGGTGGTTATTAAAGGAAGTGCAGCTTTCACGGTTTCTGTAGCAGTCCCAATAGTAACGATTCCCTGGTGATTGCATTAAATTAGTACATACGTGGAACATGCTCCACCCTAGCCAATGCCATCCATCTTCAAGGCTAGACTGGCCACCTCCAGACTACTTGTGAATAGGAATCATGGACACATTATGCCACTGTGTCCTCCCTTGACAATTTTTGTGTGATTTAAAAAAAAAAAAAAAAAAAAAACAGTCACCAGAAGTCTTCTGTTGTGGGTTATGTAAGAGGTGGCCAGTGTAAACCTGAGCCGCAAAGGCAATGCCACCTCCAGTAATATCAGAATGACATCTAATTTCTCATGCACCGCTATGAAACTTTTCCCTGCACAAATTATGAATTTAAATATCAAACAAGTGGATGGAGGTGGAATAGAACAACATTATGTTCTCTATCTTGGAAGAACAAGCTTTAATCATGTTATATATTGCTGTTTAAATTACGTAAAATAGTATGAGGCAACAGCCTGTAAGTACGTAGAATGGGTGTCATACATGTATATGGGGTGCCTTGTACATTTTTGTAATAAATAAGTAGTCTCAAGTATACAATCAGCAAAAACTAACAGTAATTCTTTTTCAGTGCATCCTATTCATCTGTGTATTTTAGAACCGAGAAACGGTAAAAGGAAACGGACCCAAAATTTTCATGTTACCCTTTTTTCTTACTTTTCTCAGATTCTATATCTGACACACTGAACTATTTGACTGCTCAGTGATAGAAAAAAAATGCAGTGATTTAACGCCAAATTACATTTCCTAATTCTTGACATGGCTGACACTATACTAACTGCAACTGACAAGGCAACTTCTGCCATTCTAGTATTCTTACTTTTAGCTATCTCATTCCTCAAATGAGACAGTAACAATGAAATTCATCTGAACTGTTTCCTTTCCCTCAAAACTTTCAATTAAATGCTCAGGGAGAAAAAACCCTAATTTTATACTGTTACTAAAGAGCTACATAGATCTGCTCTGAAATCAGAAGCTCACCAGACCTAAAAATAAAGTGTTACAGAAAATTCAGCCATTGTGCTTTTCATTTATCTTGTGCTGAATCAATGTTGAATAAAAATTCCTGTCTCCTTCCCCACACAAAATTCCCAATTTCTTGTTGATAGAACCTGCCTGTTTGGTCTTCCTGCCACATACACTTACGCTGTGCATGCTTGACAGTAAAAAAAAAATCAACAATCCCATTTTGTGGTAAACCAACAGCAACACGCATAATTAATTTGTGATGCAGTTCTGTACACCCAGCAAGCAACCATACATTACCATTCCATTTTATTAATAATGTAAGAACCCTGCTTGTGCAGAATCTTCAAGTAAAGCATTGTTAAATGGCATGTGATATGTACTGTATACAGAAATCAGAGGGATTATTTCTTATTTCGTATAATATGTACAAAGGTGGTAACATTTAAAATTTCATAGTTAAACTGATTCCAACTATACGTTAAAATAAAGGAAGCAGAACTCAAAATTGCCTTGATCATCATAATCAAATGTCTACGGATATTTCAACGTGCATTATTTTAATTCATTCGCTCTCAAAACAGGTTTTTTTAGGCAGGGGATTTATAAATTTGAAGTAAACATTCTATTTAAACTAAAATTCCCTATATAAAATATCATCTCATTAATTATTACATATAAATCATAAAAGTAAATCACTAGCCCTGCAGAGTTACTGTCTCCCTTATATGGGTTCCCAGTTCTTCAGCAGGATCTTAGATAAACCTTAGAATGGGCCATCAGTTAGTCATTGGTCTAAAGAAGTAAAGCTTCCTAATCTTAGCCTGTCTGTCTCAAAAACTTCCTTAGCAGACTTTTGGAGTCCAGGAAGCACCTACCCTGGGTCAGGACCTTGTTGCTGGCATGGAGTATGCTTTCCTAATGGAGACATTCATTTCTCTGAACAGTTTTTTTGAAGAACTCGGAAGGTTTATGGAGGAAAAAGCCAGAGTCTTCTTTTGCCTGGACAGGAACTCTAACACATATTTCACAATCTCTGAAGTAAAATGTTTTCATGATATGGGTACGATAAAGACCCAACAAATGAAGAAAACTCAGAGTTAAGGCTATCTACATCCTTGACTCCTGACGTTCTTGCCTGCTTTACAAAAATCTAAGCTAAGAATAAAGTATGATCTTCACATTTAAAATGTTCTGGATCCTGCTGAATTGTGCTAGTCTTAACCTAACAGTTAAAATGCTAAATTTAATAAAGAGATCTCTCTTTACCCACTGAGTTCAAAAATAAAAACTATATAACACTAATCTTATTTTTATAGTCCACTAACACAATCACTGAAAGTCTATTTCAACAATTTATTCATTTAAAAAAGAAAGAGCACTTTAGAAAGATTTCAAAACATCCAAACATCATCCTCTTCCTAATACTCTAGAAATATAGTATTCAGGAAGCCTTGATCTATGTACATTTATTGGAGCATAAAAATGAATTTGTTTTAGAATGCAAGACAACGTGCCTTCAAAATCATAAATTTCTGTTCAGTTAATATCAAAAGCCAATAAAAATGTCATTTAAACCTTGCATTTCCTGAAGCATTTTGAAATGGAAATGGAAAATTCTTTATAAATGATGTTTACATATAGCTTCTCTTCGGAAAAAGACAGCTGCATAACCAAGCATTGCCAAAACAATATCCAATATAGGGAGCTGTCTGTGGTACTGAAAGAGAATAAACACACCCATGGCATGAAGAACTGATGCTTTTCTGCATTCTCACTATTAAATACATAGTTTAACAAAATAAGAACCTAACATGTCTCAGCCCAACCAAGAGTGTATTATAAAATTTTCTCCAGAAAAAAATCTTGCAAAGGAACCTCATAATTCTATTAAAAACTGTTTACCAAACATTCTTAAAATAGGATTCTTGTCTGGTCTGGACAGGCAAGCTGCAGAGTATGGCTGCACTGCCAACTTGACAGCTTTCCTATCAGAATTCATCAGAAAAGACATTTAAATTTGTAGCACATAGTCATATCCAATAGAGTGAAGGACTGCACCACACATTGTTCAGACTTCCCATCAGCACCAGCTCAAGAGAGTAGATAGTAGAAAAATCAAGAAGAAATTTTTATTCCAGATAGTAGGGATTTTATGTCATCAGGTTCCTTTGAGAGAAACTTCTGGGAGCAGAAACAATCTCTAAACTTTCATAGTTTGCACAAAATACTCCATGTCATATTTTGTAGAACAAATACCTCTTATTTCTAAGTATACATAACTCTGCTTCCCTCAGATTGTAAAATGTGTCACACTACAAACGAAGAATATTGATATTCTTCCATTCCCCAGAATTGTTTGCTATCTCAGTAAGTTCCTGTTAATTTGCTCTGCATTGACTAGCGCAGTCTCAATACTTCTCAGATGAAGATTACAATGGAATGAATGCCCAAGCACAGATTAGGTTAACAGCAAATAGTGAGGTGAAACAACCCTTCATAAAAACAAAAAACAAACAAACAAAACAAAACCCCCAAATAGACAATAAAACCTTCCCTGTCAAGTATTCTGCATCTGTATGGACATGATCCTGTAGCCATCAATCAGGATAACTCCCGGTTGGCCCGGTGGCCAATGAGAGTTTAAGGCTGCAGAATTTGTCACAGAAAAGATGTGACTAAAAACTGATCTTCTTTAAATCTACTGTTAGTAGGATTATGCAATATTTTTCATGGGACAATAACCTGAAAAATAGATTTCACAATTTCTGTTAGAAGCCAAAGTATTTTAATTGTGTCTATTGTATTCAGAGCTGAAGTGTAACAGTCACTTATAGCCCTAGTTATTATTTGCTACTTATATGGCTATTTATGTTGCTTTATGTATTTTTTACAGAAAGGTGAATAAAAGTTTTTAATAGGTTGCCTCTAAATCAAGAGGTCATTTATGTTGTTAGCTTAAAGGTGATCAAGTGCCCCTTCCCATGTTCTTGAAAAGAGATCTCCTTCTTCATTGCCCAGGTGAACTGAGCCCTGAAGATCTGCAGTTTATCTAGAACCCTGCAACGACTATTGACACTCTGCAGTAACTTCCTGATGAAAAGAAATTGTATCACTATTATACAGCTAGGTATGATTTTACTTTTAATGCTTTCAGACAGTGTTAAACTATATTAATTTTGATTAAACTAATGGATGGTATTGCTCATTCAATATAATCTCATTTGACATATTTACTGGGAAGCTCTCTAAGAGGGCCACTAAACCCAGAAAAACTTACCAAAATGCAACCAAAGTTGCATTTTTTTTTTTTACTGACCAGCAAAATAAATCAATCGTAGGGTTGCCAACACTGTATTTAAAAATAATGAACTGTTCTCTTAGCACTCATGCCCTATCCTAACCCCCAAATTATTATTACCATCATCATTAATAATAATAAACAGTACTCATCTACATTCAACAGGAGCATTTCTTGCTGCTTTTTGCAGCACTCAGCAGCTCCCAATCTCATTGTACAGAGATGAAAAAATAAAGCATGTCCCTTGTAATAAGGGACTGTTGGCAACACTACAAAGGTCTTTGATTTCATATATATTAACTGAAGAACAGAAATTGTGGGTTATTTTATTTTATCTTTTGTTAATAGCTGAACAAGACATATGCAGAAAGATGCACAGACTAGCTTTACTACCTGCTGTAGCAGTTATTATGTGCAGAAATTTAGCGGACAAATATAAAACTCTTATCTTTATAAACAAATAGAACAAATCAAAATCCTAGGACAAGATTAATGGCATATTTTTGGATTTGTTGCAGAATATTAGAGTTCAATTACTAGTATAATCATAGGCACATTTCTCTACAAAACGTTAACTTCTCCAAACTTCAGAAATCTTTGGGCTGGTTTTTTATTCTTATTTAATTTCATTTGGGTTGTGAGTTCTTTTTGGAGGTGAGCAATAATCTAAACTGTGTTATGGTGATTGTTTAATGAACAAATGCTTGAGTACATTTTTATTTTTGTTTTACTGTAGTTTGGAGCATTAACTCCAATTTTTTCAAACTGACGTATACACAGATAAAACTATTTAATACGCTGGAAGTTTCTTTATAATTTTCAGCTTAAAGTTTCTTAACAGAATTGCATACAGCAATTGAAATATCTAGGAAGGTTGTTTTAAACTAAGTTTTTACATAACACACTTCTACAATTTTCATTATGAGAAACACTGGGAGGACAGCTCTGCATTACAGAAATATTAACATGCATTTTTTTCTATTCTTTTTAAGTACGCCAACAGTTTATATTAACACTTCCACAGAAACTGCTCAAGAAGAATTAAGTTAACAGGTTTTCTAGCTCTATGACCTTAGCGCAAAGAAACTAGAGCTCAATCCAGGAAAAGGAGTTTTGCATGTATAAGTACAGCAGGATCAGAGTACTATTTGCAAATGATTTTGGATAAAACTGTATTCTTTTACTGTGACATTAGCAAGTAGAAGCTCTATCCCTACTCTCATAACTTTGTTATAGAGTGACACAGTGGGTGAGGCATTATCTTTAACGGGCCAACTTTATTGTAGCTCAAAAACTTGTCTCTTGCACCACTGACGTTGGTTCACCCATCTGGTCTCTCTAATATCCTGGGACCAACACAGCTCCAACAACAACTACATTATAGTTCCTTTATAAGTTCTCCATTTTTCTTTGTATTAACTGATACAACAGGAAAAAGTTTATTTGTCCTTGAAAATATTCACTACTGCTCTATAGTTCTCTATAGTAAGAAATAACAGTAGCATTATATTTACCTAGGAATAAAACACCAAGAAAGAATTAATGTGGAGATTTTCCCTAATCCTTCACCCTTAGCTGAGAAAAATCCCAATTGAAAACTTGATTTAGTTATTGAAGGAAGAAAGACTATAAGTCCTGAAAAAATACATTTTTAACACTAATGAAGGCAACCCTTAATTGACCATTACGTTTTTCTCATATTTCTTTATTAGATACCTATAATTTCTGTGGCCTCAGTTTAGAGTTTAAACGTTCTATGGCTTGTTTTATTTAATCTTCTTTGTTTCCAACTATAGTCTCAATAGACAATATGGTGATGACTTCATACCTAGAGGTGACTGAAGTCTCCCTATAATTAATCATGTGATCTAATGACAATGTGTGGATTAGCCATACATAGCTCTATATTCTGGGCTAAAAAATTCCTCTTGCAGCATAAAACGTGTGTACAAAGAACATTTTAATCTGTCACTCAGAGCAAGTGATTATATAGCATATCTAGACAACATTTTTATAACTTCTAATAAGCACATTAATTTATTGCATTTAATCTCTTTAAGAACGGATTCGGAAACTTCAGCAGAAACAAAGGGATTATTTTCTGAAATACTGGGGGAGGGGGGGAAAAGTAGCTACTCACCAAAGGAGGCCTTTTGAAAACCGAGTCTTTTCATTAGGATAGTTTCAATGTTTATAAAGTGAAACATTACCTGAATTTCCCTTGCGTGGTATACAATAATAAGACCAAGCAGAATAATCGTGGAGAGGCTAATAAGGCATTTTAGAGCTAACGAATACAGCGACTCCTGCAACAGAAAAAATATTTGCATGTCCATGAAAAGCTATGCACCTTTATAAAGACTTTTTGTCAGTCAGCCTGCTGAACTGTTATGGGGAAAATCTATCTTGCTTAACAAAGACCAGGATTACTGATCTGATTTCTCTTTTAAGGATGAAGAATGGGTGCCCTGCAGCAACACTGCTTCGCCAGCTGGTCCAGTACTGGTGAGGCAGCCAGCGCTAGGGAACCCACTAACTCTAGGGGCTGTGAATGGGATGGGAAGCTTCAGCTCCAAGAGGAAACAAAGTTTCTCTCCAGTCTATGGCATTAGGCAAATCCAAAGACACTTTCCTACAGTTACCAGGATAACAAACAAGGAGTCCTGTGGCACTTTAAAAGCCTAACACATTTATTTATGGCATGAACTTTCATGGGAGAAAATCCTACTTCCTCAGATGCTTTGAAGATGGGGAACTTCTAGAATGGGTAAATGAAGGGAAGTATATGACATAGGATCAAGTCAGGCAAGCTCCCCATCTTCAAAGCATCTGAGGAAGTGGGATTTTCTGAAAGCTCATGCGATAAATAAATGTGTTAGTCTTTAAAGGCCTCAGGACTCCTTGTTTGTTTGGCTGAACTAGACGAACACGGCTCCCCCTTTGGAGGTTGTCAGGAGGCTCCTGGCCATTTAAAGTGCTGACTTTCTTTTCGGGTTGCTCTTAATCCCTCCTCGTCCTTTCCCGTCCGGGTGGCACCGCAGTTAGCCAAGGAGCGACGTCGAACACGCGCCGGTGGCCCGGGAAACGGGACTTAGCGGAGAAGGCATCGGGGGGCATGCACGGCCAGCTGGCGGTACCTTGGAGAGGGTGCGGTGGGTGGGAAGCGAGGCGGCAGCTACGCGCGGGAAAGGAGGCGAGGGAGGGCGGGTACCTTGGTGTAGGCTCCCCAGGACAGCTCGGTCTCGATGACCATCACCACGATGCCGAACATGCCGAAGATGAGCGCGTAGTCGCTGAGCCGCTTGCGCTTCTCGAAGAGCGCCCGGCGGTGCCCCAGCTTGTATCCGATGTTCTGGTTCTTCTTCTTGCTGGACTTGCTGCCGCTGTTGTTCTGGCTGCTGCCCCCCGCGCTGCCGCCGGGGCCGTGCAGCGCCAGGTTGTTGGAGTTGTTGTGCTCCGGCTTGGACACCACGATCTCCGGCGCGGCGGGGCTGGCGAGCGGCGGCTGCAGCGGCTGGGACTCGGAGTCCAGCTCCTGCAGGTTCCTGCGGGACGAGCTGAGGTGGCTGAGCGGCCGCATGACGCCGCCGTTGTACCTGCAGCTGCTCATGGCTATTTCGGTGAAGGGGTTGCTCTCCCGCCGCTGCTGGGGCTGGTGGTGGTGGTGGGTGCTTCCGCTGCTGACGCTGCTGCTGGGGCTGGCTGCCTGCTGCTGCTGCAGGCTGTGGCACTGGTGGTACTGGGGGTGAGGGTGGTAGTGGGGGTGCCTGGACGAACCGGCATGGCTGGAGGGAGTCAGTTCACTGACGTTCAGCTGGCTGCCCTGCCTGGAGGAGGCGGCGGAGGAGGAGAGCGGCGAGGAGTGGGTCCTGAAAGCGCCCGACAGGGGCGAGGAAGTGCGGAGCAGCAGGGGCAGGTTATCCCCCGCCGCGCCGGAGTAGGTGCAGTTGTTGCACTGGAGGCATGGGCTGTGCTGCTGGAGGAGGCTCTGCTTGTCCTGGCAATGCAGGTGCGGGCGCTGCTGCTGCTCCGAGCAGAAGCCCGGCTGGAACTGCAGCGGCGTTTCCATGTCAGTGCTGTTAAAGCTGCAGGAAGACCAGGCGGTGGTGCACCCTGCGCAATGCGTTATGGTCGGCAGCGGCGGCTCCTGCCGCCGCCACGAAGGGCCCATCCCGGCGCCCGTAGAATCCAGTCGGCGGGTCTGATTGGTCGGGCGGACCAAAACAACGGGCATGACGTCACCTGGAGGACGGGAAAGCTGCGGCGTGAGGCGAGGGGAGGGGGCGCGCGGGGAGAACCCCGGGAGCAGCTGGCGCTGTCAGCGAGCGCGAGCCCCGCCCCTGCCCGGGGAAATCCACCTTCCCTGTAGTGCGCGCGGAGCCGCTCAGCCAGGTAAGGGGCCGTGCGCCTTCTCCCGCGGGGCACTTGCACCAGGGCAATACCGCGCCTGATCGTTGCATTCATAACCACACTCGCCCCGCTTATCTCTAGGCTTATGCCGCCCGCCTAGAGCCTGCCGCGGTGCGCGTCCCATGTCTCACGCCTCGGGCCAGCACCGTGCAGCGCACTGAGCCTCCCTTGACCAGCACAGCGCGGGAGGGTGGGCAAAGTCTGGCTGTAGCCCTCTTGCAATACCTAGGGACCAAAGGCTGTCTGAGGGTCACAGGGCTCCCACCGACAGGTTACCGTCATTCCCTCCCCCGTCCTAGACAGCAGCAAAGGACGTGCTGCTGGTACCAACTGGCTGACAGGTGCACAAACGTCCCTCCCGGCTGCCTGGCTTCCCGGGGAAAGGGCGGCGTGCATGCAGGACAGGAATGTGCCGCTGCAGCTCCCCGGGCAAATGTGGGAGGCGCTTCGAGCGGGTTGCCCGATTTGATTCACAATCGCAGGAAATCCCGGCGCAGGGGCGACCGTGCCGTGTCTGTGGATCTGATCTGAGACTGACACCTATTAACAGACAGAAATCCCCCCTCCCTCCTTCCCGGCCCGAGACGGGGAAACGAGCCGCAGGTGCACACCCCAAAGCCCTGAGCTGGGGGAAAGGGGAAGCCTGGCTAGGGGCGGGCGGGGGTTTCCCCAGCCGGCGGACTCGCTCACATTTACGCTTTTTCCGGAACATCGGGCGCTGCGCCCCGCTTCTTCCAGTCCCAGTCTTCAGCCGCCCCGGAGAGGGGGCCGGCCTAGGCACAAAGGAGGCGCGGTGAGCTCTCCAGAGGTCCCCGGCAGAGCCGGAGAGAAGGCGCGGTGCAGTCCCCTGATCCCTGCTGCCTCTCGTCCTCCTCTTTGTGGCCACCTGCAGCAGGCTCCCTGGAGACCTGAAAGACAGACAACTAGCATGATTCCGTCCCCACAGCCATCGCCTCTCAGGCTGCTTATCTAGGAGCTGAGAAAAAGGTTAAATGTGAGAGAATAGAGAGAAGACCCAAGCTATTACACATAAGGTATATCTAAGCATGTGTGTTTTAAGGTCCATGCAGAGACACTAATTTATAAGGGTGAAATCCTGACCCTGCTTGGCAAAATTCCCTCCAATTTCCATGAGACCAGGATTTTTGCCGTAAGGTTCAGGTGAGCAGTCTTGTGCAGCGGATAAGGGTTTGCAGGGTTAGGGCCTAAACTGCGCTCATTCAGAAAATTCATCTTATACATGTGAAGTCAGGGGATCATTAGCCAAAGGATTACTTCTATGAGTAAGGAGTTGCAGGATTGGGTCCAGAGGCTTAAATTAACTAAACTATCAATCTATTTGTTTAAAAGGTATGGGAAGAGAACACACACAAGCAAGTCTGTTATTGGATTTTGCCACTAGAAATAAAGGAATACTCAGAGATAATTGTTGGGCTTTAACAGACTTCCAAGCATTTTTCAAATCCTACAATTAAAAAGTAAAGAGATTTTGCAATATGCCTTTTTTATTTTGAATTGAAAACTAAAAAGAGAGAAGTCAGTCAATAGAAGATTCACAATGTTTTAAAAATATCTGCCAGCAATAGTCAACCAAAAGATTTATATGATGGAGAATTGTTTTAATACATCTAAGCCTTACTGTGAAACAGGATCACTTTCATTAAGTAATTGAATTTCTGACCTGGATCCAATTTCCTGAAATTCTATTCTGCAACAACCCTAATGTTGGTCATCCACTACTATTTTGCCTTCTTTTCCCCAGTGACTTCAAGTGAATAATTCATTTTAGCAGTTCCCTTAGACAGTTTAATGTCTGAGCCAGATAAAGTCTCTATTTTGCATTTACTTAGAGAAGGGAAAAGAATCATGAAAATGGTAAGTGATTCATTTATTAGAGCCATGTTGTTCCCACTGCTATAGTTAAGGCTTTGTCAGCATTTCCATTATGCAGCTGGCTTCCAAGAATCTGAAATTCAACTGTTAAAGTCCAGTCATTCAAATTAAATTTAAGGAACCAAAGTCTCTTGAAATCTTTATATTTTTTCCTATTAGTTAGGGAAAATATTTGTCCCAAGTGTTTGTTATTATAGATATACAGGAAAAATAATTGTTGGTAATGATAGTTTGGGTTGGTTGGGGGGGGGGGGGGGGAGAGATTCAGCAGGTGTTTCCATATCTCAGAAATAATTAAATTCCCAGTGACATTTTGTGTGCTTTAATGGATTGTGTCTTGGGTAATTTTATTGATGGGAAATATGGGGTGGGGGTGGGGTGGAGAAGTATTTGAATAAATCTATTTAATTTAGGAAAAGCAAATTTACAGAAAACCAATAAGTTTATTCTTAGCTAGAATGTGATATGTTGCTTTTAAGATGTAATAAAGCATGATGGTTTTAAAAATCAGCTACAGGATTATTACAGTGACCTGCAAGTTAGGGCATTTAAGCATGCTTAGACAAGATGATAAAATAAGTGCCTGTACATATGAATTTGTATGACATAGTATCTCAATGGCTCATAAAATGTCAATCTGTTGGGTTAATAATCTAGATTTGAATAAAGCCCCTTATTATATATTTGAACAAAAGGTGAAGTTCTAGTATTTTGTTACACCAATCTGCACCTTCAGACTATATTGATGTGTACTTGAACTCTATAAATCCATTGGATCAATTCTCCTATACTTGAGTGAAAAGGAAATTGCTTTACTCCTAAGAAGAAAAACATTTTAAGTAAACTTAACAGTGCTATAAACAAACAAAATAAAATCCAGATTTATGCCATGAATTTCCCCTGTAGGCATCCTGTTTTGTCTATGTGTTGAAGAGGCTCCTATGATAACATTTGGGTCTCAGATTAGTACACAGTGGCACATCTCAGGGACAACATTTGTAAATCTGTCAGTGCATGGAAATTCTATATAGAATTGGTTACCAAGAGATTAGCTTCACAATAGAATGAATTAAAGAGGGGAGATAGTGTTAACTTTGAACTTCCTTACTTTTGTCTGTTCCTGTGATGGTCTTAATGTTAGCTTAATATACTTTTTGTTACTTTAACCTTCCTCCCCAAAATTTGCTCTTTATCCTGAAGACTTCATATCTTGTCACTTTATTAAGAGTGAATCTTAAATACATAACTAAGTCTTCATATTTCCTGTATTTTCACCTAATCTGATAATTTAGTTTTAATTATGAATAAAGTTATAAATTAAATTAAAATGAATTTTAATAGAACATATTGTACATATAAAAGCTTGCTGTATTCTATAAAGGAAATTATATTTTTATTCTACTTAATATGTGAATAGCTTCATATCCCATATTTAGTGTATTTATTGTTGACTGATTGAGTTTATCCTTAAAATTAGGTCAAGGACTACCAGCTTTTGAAATATCTTCTGTGCTTGTTTGTGCTTTTCATTGACAATAAACAACGGAATATTGCTCTGTCTAACACAAGAGGGCATACTAATCTACTCACCATATTATAAAACTGAAAGCTTTCGTTTGCTTCAGTTGTATAAGGATTATTTTTACTTCTCAATTTTTATAGGTCTAATATAAAAAATTAGAGAGCGCTTACTTTTTTTTCTTAAAAGCTAGAAGAATAGACCACTCTGTTTCAATCTGTCAAGATGCAAAACAGCAGGAATGGAAAGGCACTCTGAATCAATCCTTCTTTTTTAATAAGCATATCTGAAACTTTTTATATAAGAATGGGTGAGTGTAATAGCATTTTTATAGTCTAACCAAAAGATACGAGTTGAATTGCTTTTGTATCAGCAGGACAGTAGCATGACATAATGCAAAACTGCTAAAATGGTATCATAAAGCATGTGCCAAGATGTAATAAGAGACCCCTTACAGAAGAAAATGAGCAGAGGCTTTCTTATTTTAATCCATTTTTTTTAACTTTCCTATGATAATACCAGGCGAGCCTTTACTTACCACTACGTTAGTTCATTATGCTGCTCTGCGAAAGATGCCATGTTATGGGGGAGATTTATTTTAGATTTTGTTTGATAATATGTTTAGAAAAAGTCCTGTTTTCCAAGTGGCTATTCTTAACAGCCATTAATTCCTAGGACAAGATCAATACTGTAGAGCAAAACTGTGCCACAGAAAGCATACGAAGCCCAACAAATACAGGAAAAACATTATTGCTCAAGTTAAGATCAGAAAAATGCCTGATATGGCAGCTAATGCCTAGCTAGCTTAAAGGGGCCTAAGGAAAAGCTCCCTCGATTGGTCATTGTTGTTTTAGCCCACGGATGTTTTAGGAGGCAGATAAAGGTGCTGTTGTATTACAGCAGCTTAATTGAAATTATAGATAGCTATTTTGGCCACTCTCCTGCAGCCCTTACTAATGCAAAACTCCTCTACAAGTCAATAAGAATTTTGCTCATCTAAGTATCCAAAGCTACAACACAATGCATGCTTCTCAGAGTTGGGGAAGGGAACAAAAGTTGAAAAGGCTTAGAAATTGCATAGTGGCTGAAAATGTTAATACACAACAATACTTTTGGCCTCCAAAGCATATCTCCCCAGACCATGAGTTTTTAAATATCACTGAAGGAAAGAGTCCTATTCACTATCAAAGTCGGCAGAGATGTGTGTGTGTGTGTGTGTGTGTACAAAGAATTAAACTATTCACTAGAGGCAGAAAAGATTGAAGAAAACTAGAACTCAGCAATAGCTTACCACAACTGCATTTCATGGAATCAATCAACTGAAATATCCTTAAGATTTATTTAAAGGTGTGACTGAGTAAGGTTATTTAACCCTTTGTCACTGAGATTCTGTACACCCAAGACCTTGCACCTCCTGTTTGTGGTCCTCCAAATTCAGAATAGGATTTTTTTTTCAGGTTTGATGGCATCTATCACTGAAGAGAGTATTTTCACTGTCTATGCAATGTTCAAAGCACATGGATCATAATTATATTCTTTGTTTTACTTCTCTTGAAAAATGGCATCTATAATATAACTGGGCCAGAGATTTCAGCTGTAATGTTTTAGTTAAGTTGTGTGACTCTCACATTGATGAGCTCTGATGCAATGAATCCCATAACTTCATTGGGTCTCCTTGCTCAAGTAAATGCTTATCAACATGACTGAAGGTTGCACAGCTGCGGCTGCCTTCTCCCTGGAGCCCGCACCGGTCCCGACAAGAAGGCAGCTGCAGCTGCCTCCTCCCTGGGACCCAATCTGGTCCACTTTAGCATGCAATACTGCAGTCAAATTTATAGTAAATATTGTGTTCCTTTATTTGAGTTTGTAAATTTGGAATTATTTACTGTAAAGATTATTTGAATTTATTTTCCTTTCTGATATTCTTCATTAACTTGATGGTGAGGTGAGGAAGTAGTGGTGGTGAAGTTCTGTGACTTTTTCCTAAAAGTCACTAGGCTAGACTGTGGTCTGTTGCACTGTGGATATAGAAAAGTGGGGAAGAGAGCCATCATGTTTCTGGCAGTAGTCTTCCATGCAAACTCTGAGCAAGGAACAAGTGTCACGGGAGCAGCCTCCCATCCACATCTTCCAGCAGAGCTGGAACACAAAGGACCTGATCCAAAGCCAACTGAAGTAAGTATAAAACTCTCACTGATTTCAAAGGGCTTTGGATCAGGTCCAAAGGGAGGAGTATACCATAGCCTTTGTACATCTGCACTTCAGGAAGCTTTGGAGGAATTTTGACTCCCTGAGATACAATTCCTCCTGGTTCTTCCCCTGGAAAAGTGCAGCTATACCCTGCTTCAACAGAGAATTTTGCCTTTCAGGTACAGTTAAGGCTGCCTATGAATAACTTGCAAGTTTTTAGAAAAACTCACTACAACAAGCTTACAAGTCTAGTGACCAGCTTATATTTTGAAGCCTATCTGCAACAAAAAGGACTAGAAACTTCCTGGGTTTTTGTTTTTGGGTTGTTTTTTTTTTTTTTTAATTATGAGAGCTTAGTTTAGAAGATGGAATAGAACTTGTAACGTTTTTCACATCTCCTGAAAGTTAACACGTGCAGAAATCATTACTAATAAGTTAAACATTTTGCATTCCAGCTGGGTAAAAATAAGCCTACTCACTGATTCTCAGGAATGAGTAGTTTATAAAGCCAATTGGGAAGTGTTTTGAGGATGCTGTTATAACACTAAGTGGTTTTTTAAACCATTATATTGGCTCATTTTTCAAAAAGGGAAAACCAGCACTTTTTCAACCCTGAAACTTTAATTTCAAACTTTAAAAATAAGTTTCTTTCTAGGCATAGACTACTGAGAAACTTCATGCAGAAAGGAGGAGTTTGGGGTTTTGCCTCTTTCCCTAGAAAGTTGAGAGAAACAAAGTGATAGGGAAGGTCACAACCAAATTTAAAATGGAAGGTTACTTAATTATGGAGTCACTACTGTAATTCCATAATATATAGTATGTCCTAGAAGTCCTTTCTTAGAGCTCAACTTGTGTTTTAGTTTTAGAAAAATCAACATGGGGATGGAAGTATAAGGTAATCAAAGAGTGGTGTTTGGTCCCACTAAGACAAGAGCAGTTTTAGCCAGTGGAGATGTAGGTTAAAAAACAAGTTTTGCCATGCCTACGTATGCGCTTTCTTTTTTCCCTTTTTGATTTTTGTTAAATTTCAGGGACATTAACTTTGTCATGCACTCTGTTCTGAGTGGACACATCCCTGCTCTTCCAGAGTCAGACCTCTATGGTTGCTGATAGCTATAAATTGTTAAATTGTAGAGCACTTCTGCTGATGTGGACCACAGCCTGATTAGGGACTGGAACTCCAGCACTCTACTAGCAACCTGGTCCAGGTTTTCCAAAATGACTAGTGAAGTAATTAAGAACCTGATCCTGCAGTGAGATCAGCATGGAGAGGGCACCCACATGGAGCCCCACCAATTTCAGTGAGGTTCCTGGTGGAGATACGGAGTCTGTCCTCACAGAGTTCTTTGCATAAGCAGCCGGCCCAGTGGCTATGTCTACCCTAGAAAAGTTAAGTCGACTTTTGTTAAGTTGACTTTAATAAGGTCGACTTTAAGTCGACTTAAAATTGACCTTATTAACGTCGACTTAACAAGTGGCAACACTTTAAGTCGACTTAGTCCACTTTGTTAAGTCGACCTAACTGCCCTTAGGTCAACTTAACAAAGTGGACTTATGCGTTCACACTAGGGTTAGGTCGATCTAAGGAAGGGTTAGATTGACCTAAGGAGGCTTAAGTCGACCTAATGAGTGGTAGTTATTAAGTTGACTTAAGCTCTCATTAAGTCGACTTAAGGAATTTCTTACGTCGACTTAATGAAAGCCTAGTGTGGATGTAGCTTAATTTAAGTTGACTTAAGCCTCCTTAAGTCAACTTAAATTGCCAGTGTAGACATAGCCAGTGAAACTTCTAATTGCTCATCACTGTGGAGCAGCTATGGAAAAATGGCTGACTCTGGTAGCTGTTTACTTCCAAACTTTCTTATCTTTGCTTTTTCTTAATTTTTTTTCCTTAAAAAAAAAAGTATACTGTTTTTGAGTGATAACTGGACTCTGAAACATGCTCTCAACCTTAGCACTGTCAGAAATAAGTTTTTATTTGAGATTTGCAGTTGCCTGGTGTTTTGAGGCAGCAATGCTGTGGGAAATTACTAGCAAATAGTTACTGTCTGCTTTCCCATAATTCCTTATTAAGCAAAAACAACACATGGTTTATCCTCCTACGTAAGAACCCTCAGATCCCTGAATGATGACAAAGATTTGTGATTGAGTAATCTTGCATTTGGAATATTAACATTGGTACCATTAAATTTAATAGCTAGTAAAATGAAACCTATGAACTAATGTTGCTATTCAGCAGGGACTGGATGTCTTAATTCCTATATTGTCAGCTTCTTATCAGTTCCATAGAAGATTGTTTGAAAAGATGTGCTGGATGATACAGCAGTGTGGTTGTAATTATTACTCCTTTACAAATCTTTGAAATATCTCATGGGCGCATGCTAATTTGATGCAGCCATGAAAAAGGCTAATGTAATCTTAGGATGCATCACGTTAGGTATTTGTAGTAGGAATAGGGAAGTGTTATTGTCATTATACAAGGCAATAGTGAGACCTCTTTTGGAATACTGTGTGCAGTTCTGGTTTTCTATGTTTAAGTGGAACAGCGGCAGGGAAGGGCTACTTAAATGACCAGAGGAATGGAGGGCCTACCTTGAGAGGAGACTTAAGGAGTTTGGCTTATTTAGCCTATGCAAATGAAGGCTGAGGGAAGGCATGATTGCTCTCTATAAAAATATCAGAGGAATATATACCAGGGAGGGAGAGGAGTTATTTAAGATAAATGCCATTGTTGGCACTAGAACTAATGGATATAAACTGGTCATCAACAAGTTTAGGCTTGAAATTAATTCTCACAGTGAAATTCTGAAACAACTTCCCAAAGGGAGTGCACCAAAAATCTAACTGATCTTGGTAAATTTACGGCGGGGTTGGCATGCTTAGATTGCCTATAGTAGCATATGGCCCATTTATGACTCCTAGCCTGGTGGGTCTTGCCCATATGTTCAAGGTCTAACAGATCACTATATTTAGGGTCAGGAAGGAATTTTCCAATGGGTCAGACTGGCAGAGATTCTGTAGGGCTTTTTTGCCTTCCTCTGCAGGATAGGGCACGTGGATCACTTGCTAGTATGAATTAAAATAAATGGTAACTAGATGTTGGTAACTAGATGTAACTACATGGTAACCAGAAGTTTTAAAATCATTATTTGAGGACTTCAGGAACTTAGAGATTAGGAGTCCATTACTGGAGTGCATGGGTGAGATTCTGTGGCCTGCAATGTGCAGGAGGTCAGACTAGTTGATCACAGTGGTCCCTGCAATGTGCAGGAGGTCAGACTATTTGATAACAGTAGTACCTTCTGGCCTTAAAGATTATGAGTAAGAAACAAAATGTGTAGCATGCTACATAAGTGTCAGGCCTGTCAGCTCCAAGAGATGCGGCTGTTAAGTGATTGCTAGTTTAGGACTATTTTCCAACATTTGCTTATGCTTATTATTAATTCAGTGGAGTCATTTAGCTGTGGCAAGTTTTCTCTTGCATGGTTCAAGGGGAAAATAGCTTTTGAATAATTTGTGGTCTCATACCAATTTTTGCAGAGAACTTGCTCTTTGGAATATAAATGTAAAGGTACATTGTTGACTGAATGGAACATTTTTAAAAGGCCACATATGAAAGGCTCTTCTAATTTATTCACAAAATGAATGCATAGACTTTTTCCCCCCATCCACTAGCAAATTACTTTTAAAGCTGCTAAGGAAAACTACCAGATAATCGGTCTTTGTTGCTAAAGAGAAGGAAATTTAGCAAGGATAATTGTGATATTTCCTTATGTTATTTCCAGTGGTTTGTGTTGGTTGTGTTTTGGGTTTTTTGCAAAGGGTAGGGATTCACTTGCATTCTCTTGGTTAATTTCATATTTTGATTGCCATTAAATTGGACATATCTAATGACAGACTTGCAGTACATGAGTATAGTTATTCAATACACAAACACATAATGTAAGGTTGTAGTTTATGCATACCCATATTGTTTGATCAGTGTTAGCAGTCTCAATAGAAACAAGAAAAAGTCCAGATAAAAAGACTGGAAAATTACTCTGATGATTACATAATGAATTGAAATAGCACAATGATAAAAAAGAATAATCATGCCAGATAAATATGCAATGCACAATCAGGGAGCTACATTGTCAAATATCTGTATTGTAATTGCAGTTTGAATATTCTTGCATACACCCATTGCCAGGATAAAACCATTACTTGTATGTGGAAATGAGTACTGTCCCCTGTCAAATGGGTAAATGCATTTACCGATCGATATTTATACACATAGCTGCCATCATTTGCACAAATACTTCTTTGCACTTGCGCAGGTGAACTCTGTATATGTAGGAGGTATACAAGTGCATTTTCAAGGTGCAGTTTAGAAGCTTAAATTTGACAATTTGGGCCAAAAACCCATCAGAAATAAATTCAGAACTAATAGCATCTGAATCAAGACTGTAAATCTGGAAATAGTGAAATATACAGAGTAATGCGTAATAAAAAGGTTACAAAATTTCTGCAGAAATAATGGAATATGCTTTCTGAAGGATGGCTTCCCTTGTGCCCTCATTTTTTGTGTCCACATTTGAACTGTAAGCATAAAACTGAACACTTGTGCCTCTAGCTATCTGATTGCAGGTACAGGTTGGGGAGTTAAAGTCGCAAGCACTCAGAACTGCAAGTTTATTTATAGGGATAAATTGTGCCTGCTATGAGGCCAGGCCTGAACGTTAGCTGAAAATATCTTCCTTCCCCAATGTGTATAAATAATTTCTCTGTGAGTGAATAAAAACTAGTCACAATTGCAGTAGCCCATCAGTGAGTGATACTGATTTGTAGTATAAAAGTCACATGTGGCTGGTCTGGAAATAAAATTGATACTCCAGTTACTCTGAAAGAATACTGGAACTATAGAAATGAACTGTCTGATGGAAGAAATGGTTCTGAAGAATGAAAAGCAGCAATTCCAAAGTAGATGTGACAGCAGATGTTAAAAAAAAAAATAATCTAAGGTGGTTGAGAATTTAAAGCATAATTATGATAATGAGAGGTGATATTTTGGCCAAAAATACATGTTGACAGATAAAAGAAATTGTGTGTGAATGAGACACGTCAGCAGCATTGAAATTCTCAACAAACAAAGGTATTTCTCATGTATTCAATGCCAATGGCAAATTCTGAGAACCAACTTAATCTTGTAGAATAAGAAATGCCACCCACATGCAATAGGTGGGGTGAACTGAATGGGACCAGTGGGGAATGAAGGGCAGTCTCAGCAGTTAGGTGGGCAGACACCCAATAAGGGATACCAGGTAGCTCTTGTCCCTGCCCCTTCTCTCCTCCACCTCTTAGAATGTGGCACCCATTGGCCAGTTGGGAAGGAGCAGGGTTGACTGGCCAGCATTTTATAGCTCCCAGGATTTAACCTGGAATGAGAACTATATGGGGCCTCTTCCAGCGCCATTCCAGCAGCCCCTCCCTGAACTGGAAATGGGAATCAGGCCTGATAGATGCTGTGGGTTGAGCTGATCCCCCAGTTTGGAGGTCAGGACAGAATTTTTTATCCTGTTTGCCAACTGGCAAAGGACGTGGGAGTCTTTCACTGACCTTGCAGCATTTGGAGGAACACATTTATTACCCAACTGAAGGACTTAATTGAATTTTCATTTCGCCACAGTGTAGGGCCAGTTCCCAGTGCAGTTAAAAGGATAAAATCACAGTTCCCAGTGCTAAAAGGCCTCAGAGTTTGGTGATGGACCTTGAGCTCATGAGATCGGTTCAGAGCAAGACGAGACCTAGGCAGTAGGCTGAGAAGAACCTACCTGGAGTTATGGGTTACATGCTAGGAGGCCTGTGCCCCATACTGGAACCAAACAAGAGCCTGGTATAGGAGAGGATGGGTGATAGATGGGTAATGCCTCTCCCCTTCGTTACAGTTTAATGGAAGTCATGGCCTGCCACATAAAACCCATCCATGTGTCTGTCCTCATTTCAGTGCTGAACTTGCATCAATCTATATGTTTTGAAATAGCACAAATCTTGAACACCAAAAACCAAAATAAAATCTGTCCTCATAAGGCATGGTATATGCTCTTTGTAGAAATAAAAACAGGCTATAATAAGATTGCATTCTGCTGCTCCACATGCATCTCCTTTACTTGGCTTGTAGGATGCCCCTGCACACTAGTACAGTTCAACTACTGCACTCTTTACAGCTCCCTCACTGACACCCCAAAGAGGGCATGAGGAACACAGAACCATCCTCCTTCACCCCCCATACACACACACAGTAGTGATGGCAGCTTGTGCTGAGGCAGCAAGGGAAAAATGCTTTATCCTTTGAAACACTGTAGCAGCAAGCAAGCTCCTCCTGAGGTTGTATGGTTCTCCATGGCTCTCAAGGCAGCACTCTACATTAAAGGCACAGTGAGCCTTAAGGGAGGTTTGGGTAAGAGTAAGAATTCCAACCCCACTGCTGTATCATCCAGAAATTCAGAGGCTCATTTTGCTTCTGCACTGCAGAAAGATAACAAAGGTGTTTAGAAAGTTACTGGGAAAAGGAAGAAAGTCCATACTTTATCTCATTGTCCTTGTGGTCTATAAGCCCTCCTGTAGAGGAGGATCTCACCAATTCATATGCTGATTTAAAAGTGTCTACTCTTAGCAACTGCATCTGCTCAAAGAAAAGGAGAATGCTAAGGCATCTAATACAACTGTGGAAGTAAGGAATCTTGTCAAATCAAGACAAAAACAAAAGTTGCAATTTGACATCACAAAAAGTGTTTCCAAATCACACATGCATGAAATGAATGTCATTCAGATGGAAAATCATGGAAATACACCACCAGGGAAACAGAGAAAATATGCCAGATTCTTCAATTAGCACCTAGTTGATCGGAAGTATCAATTATATTTTTAATACATAATTCACTAATAATATTACCAACAACACTAGGGATCAGGTTTTCAAAATTATTTCAAACAACCCTTTATTTGTGTGCAAGCACATTTCAAGAAATAAGACTTGAGTGCAAAAGATACAATCAGTTGTGTGGAGAAAATGTTTGGTTCAGCAATCCTCTATCTAAACAGGTAGAGGAATAGACAGTAGACAAAAAGATAGAAAAAAAGATCATGGGGAGAGGGGAATTAAAGAAAAGAGTTTACAAGAGCATTAAAAAAAACAGAGGGAAAGGAAATACACATTCCTTCTCTTCCTCTGGAAAATTTCCCAGGAGGAAGGTCTGAAAATGTACTTTAGGGGAAAAAAAACTATTCTTCCCTTTTCCCCATGTCCTTTCACTATCCTTTCATATGAAGGAATATAGTATGTACAGATCTTCCACACTAAATGAAGAAGAGCTAATCAAACCACTGGTCTGCTTCCAAAGAGCCTTGAGACATAAATTAGCTAGCTAAATTCTCAAACCCAAACAAGAACAGAGGAAAGGCAACAGAGTATTAACCACAGAAAGATTTCAGATTTAAGAAAATAGGAACATTCTGGTATTGCCATACTGAATCATACCTCACATCCCTCTACTCCAATAACCTGCCTCTGGTAGTAACAAGTCCCAGATGCTTCTGAGGAAGGTGTAAGAACCGCACAGCTGGCAGATCTCAGATAATTTCCCTCACACTAAATCTCATCCTAGTCTCTGGTAATTTTGAGATTGGTTTAAACTCCGAATCATGAAGTTTAACATTGATGACAAAGTTTTGTTATTAGTTAAAACTCTGGCCAGTTTTATCATCCACGTGTCTCATACCCTCTGAATCTTGCTGAGGTATTTGCCTTGTTGATTTACAGTGGCAATGAGTTCCACAACTGCATCACACATGCAGAAAAATACTATCTCCTCAGTTATGAATTTTATACATTTAAAAAATTTCATTGTATATCTTCCTGCTCTTGTCTTATGAGATAGAGAACAGAAGTTCCAGATACCCCTTGTAAATACCATTCACTATCTTACAAACTTTTAGCATGTTCCCTTTTATTTATCTCCATTTTAAGGTAAACGGCCTTAACCTCTTCAACTTTTATTCACATGAAAGTTTTTCTATGCTCTAGATAATTCTTGCTGGCCTCCTTTCAGTGGTCTGCAATTCTGAAATATCCTCTTTCAGATGGGATGACCTGTCCTGTACTCAGTATTCCAGATGAGGGCACAATTTATATTTAAAAGTCTTTAATATTCTCCATCACATTCTTTGTGCATTTTAATGTTTTGTTTACTATAGCTGCACAATGAGCAGAGTTTTTCTTTGAGCTATCTGTAATTACATCAATGTCCCTTTCCTAAAGGGATTTCCCAGCGCTAGTGGTTTACAAAGAATCACATTTATTGCTACATTAAGTAATAATGATCTGTCATCCCAACATTTCCCTACCAAGGCTGTTAAACCAAACTCTTCTAGAATAAATGAATAAAGGACAATTAAACAAGTACCTGAATGTAGTGAACAGTGCAATATCCCTTTTCTGTTTAGCTACATTCTAAGCTTAACTGTGGTCCCTTGAATCTTTGTTTTAGCCATGTGGATACAATAGGTAATAAACCTAACCTGAAGAGAAAACA
Source organism: Pelusios castaneus (assembly GCA_007922175.1). Lineage (NCBI taxonomy): Eukaryota > Metazoa > Chordata > Testudines > Pelomedusidae > Pelusios > Pelusios castaneus. The sequence continues at coordinate 8,391,127 of ML685772.1, read as the reverse complement.
AATTCACCTCATGGGTGTAACAAAGTAGAATTTGGCTCAACTGTTTTAGCAAACCACAGACACACTACAGTGAACTTGTAAAGCAATGGGCCAAATCTATGGAATGTTTTTTATTGTTACCAGGAAGCTTTGGTGCTCAGCACATTTGAAAATATTTGGATACCACTTATTTAGATACCGCCGTGTAAATTTAAAAGCCTAACATAGGCACACTTTTTTTTACAATTTTTTTCCAGATCTTTTGTCCTGCTGCATTGTATATATATGGGTGTTCTGAATCTGAAGGAAGCAGCTGCACTGTAAGACAGATGGGATAATGTAAGAATGGCTTCCTTGGATCTAGAAAGATGAATTAAATTTGTATAAGACATTTTCAGAAATGATTTAAATGATCGAACAGCCTTTGTAAAGCTATGGAGAAAATGGATAATAAACATTTGTGCTCAGAGCTTTTTAGAAGAAGAATGTTAAAATGCCAGTAGTTTCTTTTGAATGCAAGAAATCAAGGGCTATTGCTTCACTGTAACATTTTCCTTTAATTGTGCTTGTTCTATGTAGTATTAAAGTAACTTTAATACTAAATAAACATGTCTTCAGTAAATCATTTTCAAAGAGGCTTTACCAGAGCCATAGTAATTCAGAGATTAAAACGCTTGAAAGAAATTATAAATGAAATCAGAAGTACACGAGAAGCGGAAAGAAGCAGAAAGAAAATTTCATTCATTTAAAAAAAAAACAAAACCCAAAACTTACAATGATATAAAATCAACATGGCCCCCATTAAATTAAAAGATGGCTAACTGATAGGTTTCAGAAATGTAATTCTAAATAGTGAGGTTCCACAGGGATTGGTTCTTGGTCCAATGTTCTTTAGCACTTTTATCAATGACTAGAAGAAAATGTAAAATCATCAACATTTGCAAATGACGTAAAAACTGGGGGAGTGGTAAATAATGAAGAGGACAGGTCAGTGACACAGAGCTATCTGAATTGTTTGGTAAACTGGGTACAAGCAAACAGTGTATTTTACTACAGCTAAATGTATTAATCTAGAACAGGGGTAGGCAATCCCCGGCACGCGTGCCATCAGTGGCACACAAGCCCATTCGGAGCAGCACTCTCATCCTCTGTGGCGCCACAGAAATTGCCACTCCTGCCACCAAAAGACACTCCGAGTGGCTTCTTTCAGGGGCGGCTGCAGTGCGGAGGTCCCTGCCATGTCCATGCCCCAGGCATGTAAAGAAGCCTCCCAGAGCGACTCCTTTTGGTGGTGGCACACCACAGAGAGGAGTGACTCCAGGCAACTTTTTTCCATGGCATGCCTGGGGATAGGGGTCCCCAGGCACGCTGCCGAGAGGAGCCACTCCAGGTGGCTTTTTTCCACAAGTGGGCCATCGGCACCAGCTGAGGGTCGAGGAGGAGGGGCTGGCACAGGGGTCAGCAAGGGTTGCCGAACCCTGATCTAGAACAAAGAATGTAGGCCCTATTTAAATGGTGAGGGACTCTATTCTGGGAAGGAGTTACTCTGGAAAATACTTGGGGGTCATAGTGAATAATCAGCTAAACATGAGCTCCCAGACCTGCGGCCAAAATGCTAATATAATCCTTGGATGCATAAACAAGAGAATCTCAAATATGAGTAGAGAGGTTATTTTACCTAATAACTACCTGGCACTGGCGAGATCAATTCTAGAATAGCATGTTCCATTCTGACGTCCACAATTCAAGAAGGATGTTGATAAATTGAAGAACGTTTAGAAAAGAGCCACAAGAATGACTAAAGGATTAGAGTCTATTTAGTTTTAAAATTCTTAATAGTGATAGTCTCAAGGCGTTTATATGTTCCTTAACAAAGAGAAAGTTAAGAGATGACTTGATTACAGTACCTACAAGGGGAACAAATATTTGATAGTGGGTTCTTCATCTAGCAGAGAAAAGCATAATATGATCCAATGGCCAAAAGTTTAAGACAAATTCAGAATGGAAATAAGGCATACATTTTTAACAATGAGAATTAATTATTAATTATCCAACAATTGAAACAATTTACCATGAGTGGTGGTGGAGTCTTCATCTCTGTCCATTAAGTTCTGTCCTGTGCTACACAGGACAGACTAAATGCTCACAGTGGTCCCTTCTGGCCTTGGGATCTATGAATCTACAAAAGCATGAGTGATGAGGTAGAAGTATAAGGTCATAACAAGTGCCCACGTGAAGAAAATTTAAGATTTTTCCTTACCAACAAATGTAAGGAAACTTGAGAACTGTGGACCTACATTTTTAGCTTCACCCACTAGACATGCACTTCTTGTGTTGATGCATGCATGGAATTTCACCTTCTCTGAATGTGTTGTTATTAAGTAGGATACTGAATATACCTTTTGGAGCATTTTTTCCCCAGGAATGTAATAGGAAAGGGGATTCATATGGGAAAGCATTTTTATATTTCTTACTTGAAGCAGATCCTTATTTTAGTCACCTGGCACATTCGAGCACTTTTAGGGTTACTCAGAATAAAAGCATGACTTGAAGGTGAGCTTATGTAGCTCCAAAATTTACCTATACTAGTGAAAAATAGACAAAAATAGTGGTCTCTGAAAGAGAACCTCTCTCATTCTAAGTATCTAAAGTACAATGTAGTAATAAGGACCCAGATTAATTTGAAAGTATTTTTCTCTTCTAGTCATATTATATATTTAACCACAAATGAAATCAATTAAATACAAAATTATTTTCAAAGCTTTAACTGGAAATTGATTATCTTTCCTTCCTTATCTCTGTACTGAAGCAACACTGTTTTTTTTTCTTTTTCTTCACACTAGCCATGAACTTTTTAGTGAACTTAAGAAAAAAAGATATTTTCTATTGACAATATAAAGTTGACATTTTCTTTTTCACATTCATTTATAGACTCGTAGACTTTAAGGTCAGAAGGGACCAGAAGGTTGAGGGGGGATATGATTGCTCTCTATAAATACATCAGAGGGATTAATATCAGGGAGGGAGAGGAATTATTTGAGCACAGCACCAATGTGGACATCAGAACAAATGGTTATAAACTGTCCATCAAGAAATTTAGGCTTGAAATTAGACTAAGGTTTCTAACCATTAGAGGAGTAAAGTTTTGGAATAGCCTTCCAAGGGGAGTTGTGGGGGCAAAAACAGTAACTGCTTTCAAAACTGAGCTTGATACATTTATGGAGGGGTTGGTATGATTACCCTATTTTGGAAATTGACTGATATTTGGCTACGTGTGGTGGATATACAAGTGGCCTAAGAGGGGAGAGTACATGGGGTGGGTTCTGAGTTACCACAGAGAATTGTTTCTTGGGTAACTGGCTGTTGAGACTTGCCCATGTGCTCAGGGTTTAACCGATCGCCATATTTGGGGTCGGAAAGGAATTTTCCCCCAGGGCTGATTGGCCTGGGCTCTGGGTTTTTTTTGCCTTCCTTGGTAGCACAGGGCATGGCTCACCTACCGGTGAATTCTCTGTATCTTAAAGTCCTTAAATCATGATTTAAGGAGGTAAATAACTCAGTCATAGGTTGGTGGCCTATTGCTGGAGTGGGTGGGTGGGTGAGGTTTTGAGGTAGGCATTTGAAACCATTTGAAAGGCATTTGAAACCACTTCTCAGAACCACATGCATTGATTATTGTTCCATAAAAATATTTATAATTTTATATGGCATTTATGTCTATATCAATTATTGTCACAAACTAGCAAACACTGCATAACACAGTAAGTATTGTGATTAACAATGTGATAATTAAATAAAAGGTGTTATGTAAGCAAATAAACACACAAAATTTTGCATTATAAATTAGTAGTTCCCAACCTTTGAGGGCCCAAAATACAGAATTTAAAACCCTGAAGGGCCCCCAGTTTGTTTAATTAATATTAAATTTAAAATTAATTAATTGAATTAAAGTGGATTGTAATTAAAATTAATTGTTAATTTTAATTAATCGAATTTGAAAAATTTTAATTGACATTTAATTTTAAGAAAGGTTTTTTAAAAAGCCTTCTTTAAAAAGGTATTTTAAAAAAAAAGCTTTAAAAATTTGTTTTAATTAAAGAAGGTATAAAAGGAAAGAAAGAAGAGAAAGAAAGAGCTGCATGTATCCCCAAGCCCGGAGGGGAAGCAAGCAGCCATAGCGCAGCTCCCAGCTGCATGCTGGGACCAGGTAGGAGGCAGGTGCAGGCCGGGCAGAGCCCCCCCCATGGAAACACTTCCCACACCTCCAGACCTCTTAGATCTGGGCCCTGGCCACCTGCTACGGCCCCCACCGGGAATCCGGGGCCAGTCTGCCCGATCCAGACCCGCCGAGGACCCAGGTCCGGTCACTGCCAGCAGCCCAATGCAGTCCCTGCCAGGGTCAGGGCTGGGGACCCAAGCCTGGGAATGGCCCTATGCAGTCCTGGCCAGGGCCTGGCCGCCACGGACAACCCAATCTGGCCCCCACCAGGACCAGGGACCCAGGCCTGACCTGACTGCAGCCCAAGCCGCGAATCCAGGACCCGGCCACTGCCAGTGGCCTGATCCAGCTCCCGCTGGAAGGAAGAGAAAGAGAAAGAAAAAGGAAGGAAGAAGAGAACAAAGGCAGAGAAAAAGAAAAGGAAGGAATGAAAAAAGAAATAAGGAAGAAAGAGAAGGAAGGAAAGAAAAAGAAAGAGAAGGAAAGAAAGAAAAGGAAGAAAGAGAAAGGAAGAGAAAAAGTATGAAGGAAAGAAAAAAGAAATAAGGAAGAAAGAGAGAAAGGAAGAGAAAAAGAATGAAGGAAGGAAGAAAGGAAGAGAAAGAAAAGAAGGAAAAAGAAGGGAGAAAGAAAGAAAGAAAAGAAAGAAGGCAGCCCCAGGGAGCCCAGGTGCCAAGCTCGGTGGGGCTGCGGGGGCTGCCGCGGCTGGACCTGAGCCCTGGGGAGCCCAGCCACCGTGCTCCGGGGCGGCGGGGGCTGCCGTGGCTGGGCCCAAGCCCTGGGGAGCCCAGCCGCCGGGCTTTGGGGAGTGGTGGGGGCTGCCGGGCTGCGCGGGGGGCACCCGAGCAGCTTAGAGAGAACATAGCTCCGCAGCCCCTCGCCTGGATCCTCTGCTTCCCCTCCCCGCTCTCCTTATCCAGCCCGGATCTGCAGGTGTGGCCGGCCTCTCCTGCCCTGAGCACGCTCTGTCTAAGCATGCTCAGGGCAGGAGACTTGAAACTCCCCAGCTGGCCGCAGCAGGACGGAGCGGAAAAAGTGTTCCACCTGAGTCTGCTGCTTTGTGGGCCCCATGGGCAGAACGCATCGGAGCAAAGCATTCCGCCTCCTTTTTCTATTTTTAGGGGCCCCAGAACGCTGGCCCTCCAAATTTGTGGGCCCCGGAACAGCGTTCCGGTGTGTTCCGGCATACTTTAACCCCTGCATAGGAGGCCTAGAAATTACAAAGAAAGACAATGACTAGGTAGTCCTTATTGGTTCCCTTCCCTTGAGTCAACAGTTGTATGCCACAATGCATTTTTTCCTTCTGCTATTTATATAAAATGCTTGAACACAATAGTTTATTCCTTGGTAAGGAGAGTGATCTCTGTATAAAGTAACTCTGCTTAAAAACCATTATGTATTTTGAGCCACCATTTTTGGTCACTAATGATTTTGTTTGCCCAACTTGAGACATTTTAAAGAGACCTGAACCTCTGAAAGTGGTGAATACATACACTCAGATATCAGGCCCCTCAAAGATATTTGAAGTTGGACACTCAAAAAACAGAGTATCCTCAAATCATTAAGGAATTTCTGAGAATTTTGATCTCATGTTGTGCTTCCTGATTTTTGTATCAGTTGCAAGGTCAAATAGTGCTGTCAGCATTTCTCTTTGCCTTTTGAAAGTTCATTCAGAGCTGTGTATATGAGCTCACCAAGTATTATTCTCATTTCTAAAGCCTAATTCCTTCCCCCACTGCCCGTTGAAGTAAATAAAAAGATCGCCATTTATTTCAATGGATGTTCTGCCAGGCTCCCTAAGTATAGATAATAGCAACAGTTACACTCCCTTTTTAATAACACTTCCCCCCTCACCCCCTGACACATGACTCTCTTTTGTGGAAAGTGACTTGCTTTAAGAATATATTTACACCTAATTAAGGGCCACATTTTTGCCATCTGAGCTAGGGGATTGCAAGAGGAATAGCAGATACAGGAAGCATTCTCACCTCATGGCACATCCTTGCCCAGTAGCCACAATCACAGGCCCTTGTATTTCCCTGCATTTTAGGTTTTTGGTATGGACATATTCCTCCAGTAGCTTGAGTAAATAACTCAAAACCATTTTACATCTTCCCTGTGACTGGCTTCTAGGCAAGAACAACAGTGGGGCTCAAATGAACTGCTAATATTTTATTTATGATTATTCAGCAAAAACTTTAGGGACCACTAAAAAAGCTCATCGATTTAAGTAAGAAGTATTATATCATCGAAGGTTGGTCTCTGATGATATAGCATCTCCCATAGTTAAATGGAAAATTATATAGATTAGATTGGGTGTTCATCCTTATAAAACTTTCTAAATAAATGCAACACTTTCTAAATGATTTGTACTATTGTTAAGATAATAGTTTTAAATTTAGTAGTTAACATAGTAGACAGAGACGACAGAAAGAAAAACCTATTTCCTTGATTTTTTTAGTAATTATACCTAATTCAACTATCAAGACAAATGATGTTGCCCTTTCTTTTAAATTAGCGGGAATTCCAGTGTTGAAAGAATTAATTGTGTGTGTAGACATGCTCTAAAAAATCTGGATTTGCTGCTTGCCAGTTAGACTGAAAGTAGGCACATAAATAATCATTTAGCAAACTTAATACTTCCTTTTAAAATTTTACCTGCTCTGTGACAGTGCAGCATTGCACAAGACAATTAGTAATTAGAATCATTAATAAGAAATTGCAGTCTACTAAGTTATGGTATGTTACAGTTTCACAGAATCATTCAAATGAAATGAAGATCCTATAGTGTACTGCAGTGAAATATTGCATCCATAATATTTCCAAATCACTTTCATTACAAATATCTGCTAATAATTGCTGTGGCAGATATATGATCTGAATTATTAGCATATTGGTAATACTGTAGAACCAGAACATTGATGGGATTATGGCTCCTAAATCATTTTGAAAATGAGATTTAGGCTTCTAAATCAGTTAGGCATTGCAACACTGAGCACAGCAGTATATAAGTATCTTTAAAAGCCTGGGCCTAAGTAACTTAGACAGCTAAATCCCATTTTAAAAAGTGATGCAGACACTTAGGTGACTGAGCTTCAGTGAAAATCAGTGGTGCTTAGGCATACTTCAAAATTTTATCCCTAAACTACATAATGTTGCTGTACGGTTAGAAGTAGTTATATTTCAGGGGAAGAAGAAATGACTTCTGTAGAACTTTTAGACTATCTTGTAAAACTATCTTTGGTATTCTTTGCGATGAAATTATTTGTATAAATGCAAGATCATTTCCACTGTTTTAGTCCTCTAGTTATAGATGTTCACCCATTGTAATATCTGTTACATAAGCAATATAAACTATGCTAGGGAAAAAACATATGTCAAAATGAGAGTATGTCATGTTTTCAGATGTCTTCGAGATGTTAAGTATATAATTGAAATTTATTTTAAAAGTTATCAGATGTTTAAAAAATACCAATTATTGGAACTATGTGCCAGACAGGTACCCAGAAGTCAACTTCTACAGGAGAAACCCAAGGAAAAACACCACAGAACACCACTGGTCACCACCTACAACCCCCAAGTCAGACCTCTTCACCACATCATCAAAGATCTACAGCCTATTCTTCAAGATGATCCCTCACTCTCTCTCAAGCCTTGGGAGGCAGACCTCACCTTGCTTACAGACAGCCCCCCAACCTTAAACAGATACTCACCAGCAAATACAGATCAAACAACAGAAACATTAAAGCAGAAACATATCCCTGCAACAGATCACGCTGCCAACTTTGCCCTCATATCTACACTGAAGACACCATCACAGGACCAAATCAAGCCACCTACTCCATCAAGAGCTCATTCATCTGCTCATCCACCAATATGATTTATGCCATCATGTGCTAGAAATGCCCCTCTGCCTTATATATTGGACAAACAGGACAGTCTCTGTGCAAAAGAATAAATGCACACAAATCTGACACCAGAAATTGCAACGCTAAAAAACCAATAGGGGAACACTTCAATCTCTCTGCTCACTCCATTGACGACTTGCTAATTGCTGTGCTGAAACAGATGAATAAAACACAGCTTCAAAGAGAAACTGCAGAACTCGAATTTATATGCAAATTTGACTCAGTTGCCTTGGGATTAAACAGGGACTATGGATTTTTCTCTCATTACAACAGGTGATTTGACCTCACCTTCCTCTATGTGCTGTTCCCCACTGTTTGAATCCTAACATCTATTTTGATTTGCTGTTACAGCCTGACCTGATCCTGTGACATACACTCCCCTGCATTTAATTTCCTCCCATTCTGTAAATTTCCCATCTTCAAAGGGTCTGATGAAGTGGGATTTTGTCTCACAAAAGCTCATACGATAAATAAATCTGTTAGTCTTTAAAAGTGCCACAGGAATCTGTTTGTTTTTCTGCAGTAGACTAACACGGCTACCCCTTTGGAACTTGGTTACATTTATAAGGGATAACTATATTAGCAGTCATTATTAATGTGTATTGAGGTTTAATATAATTTTCTATTTGGTGATTATTGCAACAGTCAACTGAAAAAAAAAAACCTCACTTCTCTGAATAGTTTCATATACTGAGTTTGTAAGAAACAAGATTATAAACAAATAAAATTAGAGGGAAAAGGTCGTTTGAGTTTCTTTATTGTTTATTCATTTTCAAGGTTACTCTGAGTGGTCACTGGAACTCACAGTGAGCCCTCCAACATGGGTGGGCAGACAGGTTAGAGGAGCTAAAGCGAATGCTTTAAAAATAGCACTGCGGATGTTGAGGCTCAGGCGGCAGCTCAGGCTCTCTGGCCCACACAGTCTCAGACACCCTGGGTCTGAACTTGGGAGGTGGGTGGGGAGAGGTGCTAACCTGAGTCTCAAGGGGATCTGTAATGTCCACACTGCTAGCTTTAGCTAGTTTATTTCAGTCCTCACTGCTAGCTCAAGCCCCAATAGCATGAATCTGCCTTTCCAAGCTGGGGACCTTGCTCCCAGCTGCAGCGAGATATACCTACTGAGGCCCCAGTACTGCAGAAACGTACATGTATGCCTTTATTCATGTGACGTCACTGAAGCTACTCACTGGAATAAAGTTTTCAGGTTTTTTTTACTACACATCCATCAACATGTCCAGAACTGGATCCTTATTTCGTTTCTCTTCTTTGTGTGGTTCTTTTTTAAAGCAACAAACAAGAGGATTTTTAATAAATAGGAAAATATAACTAAAGCTGAAACGGCTTTCAACTCTTTTTGGAACTGAGTCTATTTCCCATTAACATAGGTCTTTCGCTGTGACATAAGTTCTGTCTTTCAATTGATTTGATAGGCAGGTATTATATATAGAATACCAAAGATTATATCTATATGCATTTGTCAAATTAGAGACTTATACTTAAGAGAAATGTTCTTTTCTCAACTCTGCAAGACGAATCTCAACTCCAATGTGCTCTTTTCCCTACTTTCTCAGGATTCACATCTATATCAATTATCTGAAAGAAGAATTTTGCTCTTGGGATGAAGCTCTTGTTCATCAAGAAAGACCCATGAAAAAGAGATTTGTATTGGCTACACAGTAAAATAGAAAGGGACAACATGGTGTTCACAATTCAAGAAAGATGTGGAAATGTTGGAGAGAGTTCAAAGTAAGGCTACAAGAATGATCCAGGGACTGGAAAACAAACCCTTAGAATGTGAGACTTAAGGAGTTCAGTCTATTCAATTAATCCAAGAGTAGATTGTGGTAGCCCAACCACATGTTCACAATTTTCACGTGGAAAAATATCTAATAGAGGAGAAACAGAGATTTTCCATCTTGCTGACAAAGACATAAGATTCAGTGACTGGAAACTGAGGTAGGATAAATTCAACCTGGAAATAAGATGTAGTTTCCTAGCAATGAGGGTAAGTGAGCATTGAAACAGCTTATCAACAGAAATGGTCTTTCCATCAGTTGGGGTCTTTAAAATGAGATTAGATACCTTTCTAAAATATATGCTATAATCCATTTTCTGGGGAAAAATTGCAGAGTACTTATATGTTTGAAGGGGAGGGGGGGGGTTGAATTTTAACCATGTGACTTAGAGGCTGGTGTGTAGCAGAGATTGGAGTAGCGTCCTTAATGTTCCCATAAAGCCATCTTACAGTTCAAGGAAAGAACCCAAAGATTTATTCAGAACAATATCTGTTTTGCTTCTTTTGTGTTCTCTTATGCTTCATGACTTATTAATATTATGCAAGCTTCCCTCTGCTTTAGGATTCCCTGAGAGGCAAATGTTAGTCCCAGCACACAGCCTAAGTAACTAAAAGCTGTGATTTGGAGTTCTTCCATTAGGAAGAATCCTCACACTGTAGCTTCATTTACTATTCACAAAGAAATACTCTTTCTTTGTGACTCTGCATTCTTGAGCTCCCAACAGCTTTTGTAAAGTTGAAATGATTGACCTCATGTGATGTTTTAAATTCATCATACTTTGGTATTCTCTCTTCTTTACTACTATATGTACCCTTTGAACGTGTCAATTATCTTTCTGTACCTGCAGCCAATTTCTGCCCCAAGCTTTAGGACTGTGGAGGATCTCTAAGCAGCAAAACCATAGCACTTCTGCTGCATAGGTAGGGCACATTTTGTGGGAACTGTGCAAGAGCACACAGTGTGTGGCATAGTCCCCATGCTGGAGGACTATACAGAGGCTATGTACACACGATCAGATTAAAGCGCAACAAGGCAATCGCGCTACAAAACTCACGTGACCTTTATTGCGGGACAACGCGTACACACGTTGCTCCCTGCAACGCAACAAAATTACACGCATTATCGCGGTTGAGCGCAATGACTTCTGGGCACCTATCCCATCGTTCCATTTTCCCCTAAGTCGGCGCTATGAATCATGGGATGAAGGAAAGGAACGCAAAGCGCCATGGGTAAAGTGTCAGTTTCCCATGGTGCTTTGTGTTCCCCTAGCGTCTTCCTCGTTGCCAATAGCAACTCGCGCCTATTTTCAACATTGCAGTGACGCAACGCACCACTTGCAATCAATCGCAACAGCGACAGCATGGATCCTGCTACGATCTCCATTGTCGCCTTCAACATTCTGAATACATCTCGGCTTGTTGCTCAGTACGCAATGAGCTCCGAGTCAGATGAGGACACCGAGGAGCAGGGGCTGATCGATGCCATGCAGAGCAACAGCACCGCGTTGCTCAGCTCCTTCACCGATCATCTGCACACGGTGCAACGCCGTTTCTGGTCGCGAGAGACGAGCACCGAGTGGTGGGATCGCATTGTTATGCAGCTGTCGGATGACGAGCAGTGGGTACAGAACTTTCGAATGCGGAAAGCAACCTTTCTGGAACTGTGCTCAGAGTTGGCCCCTGCCCTGCGATGGAAAGACACCAACATGAGGTCAGCCCTAACTGTGGAGAAGCGTGTTGCGATTGCTGTATGGAAGATGGCGACTCCCGACTGCTATCGGTCCGTTGCAAACCAGTTTGGAGTCGGGAGGACCACCGTCGGATTAGCCCTCTCACAAGTGTGCCAAGCCATCAATCGCATCCTGCTACGGAGGACAGTGACATTGGGCAATGTTCGAGAGATTGTGGACGGCTTTGCTGCCATGGGATTCCCTAACTGCGGGGGAGCCATAGACGGCACACACATCCCTATTTTGGCTCCAGACCATCTCGCGACGGAGTACATAAACAGGAAGGGCTACTTCTCCATGATGCTGCAAGCACTCGTGGATCACAAGGGTCGTTTCACGGACATCAATGCTGGGTGGTCGGGAAAGGTGCATGATGCCCGCATTTTCAGGAACACTGGTCTGTACCGGAAGCTGCAAGGGGGCACCTTTTTCCCTGATCAAAAAATAACAGTGGGGGAGGTGGAGATGCCCATAGTCATCCTCGGAGACCCAGCATACCCACTGATGCCATGGCTCATGAAACCCTACACCGGGAACCTTGATCGCAGCAAGGAGCGGTTCAATTACCGATTGAGCCGCTGCAGAATGACTGTGGAGTGTGCCTTCGGCCGTTTAAAAGGGCGCTGGCGCTGTTTGTATGGGAGGCTGGACTTGGCGGAGGACCAGATCCCTGCCGTGATTGCGTCATGTTGTGTCCTCCATAACATTTGTGAAAGTAGGGGAGAAAAGTTTTCCCCTACGTGGGCTACGGAGGCACAGCGCCTCGAGGAAGCATTCGAGCAGCCAGCCACTAGGAGTATTAGGGTGGCACAAGGAGAAGCTGCTCGCATAAGGGAGACACTCAGGGAGCATTTCAATGATGCCCTTCCCTAGTTAAGTTCCATGACGCATGAGGTGCACCTTAGGATCATTTCAATAATGTGTATAAATAAATGCATTCTTCAAAGTATTTGTTACTGTTTTTATTGAAACCTGAAAGATGGGGGTGGGGTTACAGGTTGGTGTAGCTCCGGGTCTCGTAAAAGTAGCTTGGGGGGGGGGGGGCTGGATGTTGTCCTGTACCGGGGTGGAGGGTGGCCTTCAAAGAAATGCTTTGAGGGACTGCGGTGTGTGGGAGGCATACACGGCTGAACTGTCTGGAGTGGAGCCCGGACATTTATCGCCTGGGACTGCAAAGCTATCATGTTCTTTAGCAGTTCTGTTTGCTCCTTCATGACGCTTATCAGTTCGTCCCTGTGTTTCTGCCTCCTCTGCTGGGATTCCTCTCTCCAGGCTCTATTCTCCCTTGCGGATTCTTGTGTTGCTTTCAGCAGGTCGTTAAACATATCCTCCCTGTTTCTTCGAGAACGCCGCCTAATGTTTCTCATTCGGTCAGCTGGGGTAGACACCGGCCTTGTGAAGCTCAATTCTAATACAAAAATAACAATATAGACATTGTTAACACATAGCATAGATAGCCAATGTAACCTTCCAGTAGCACATTCCACTGGAAGGTACAGGGCGGTCAACACACTACGCTGCGCTGAAGCAGACAAGGTACATTCTAATAGACGGCTTACCGGGGGCTAAGAATCGGAAGAGGGCACACAGATGGAACCCAATATCCCTCTCCTCAGAGTGCCCCTTCCATCTAGAATACATCTCCTACATGCCGCCGGTAGCAGGCCGGGACCGTATGCTGCTGCACTGTGTGCTGCCATGGTTCCCAGGGCTGTGCTTTGCAGCTGGAGAGGCAGAGTGTTCGTCTTTGGGAGCGCAGACACAAACGCTCTCCCATCTAACCTGAGTATTAGGCTCTGGAGGTACATCGAGGAAACCTTTTCTGACCTAAATGCAGATGATTATTTTACAATCACTGCTTGTATTGATGCCCTGCTAATGAATGCAGAGTAAATAGCGTGCACTGCGGGGACCCGCAAGCACCCCCACCCCAGACAATGATATTTTAGCAGGAGCAGAGCTGAATGAAGGAGAAACTTACCTGAACCCCCCTCTGCCGCCTCAGAGAACAAGCTGCAGTTCAAGCCTTGGGTGGACGTCTCAGCGGGGCTGCTGAAGAGCTCCTGGCTACACGCGGTTGCGCTTTCCTCCGTGTCATCCTCCATCTCCTCCTCCTCCTCCTCCTCCTCAACAACGTCCTCATCCTGCTCGGCTCTGGCAATCACCGGACGAGGAGGGGCTGAAGTGTCCACGGGACTTTTGGCAGTGGTTGTGGGGTCCCCGCTGAGGATGGCTTCTATTTCCTTATAGTACCTGCATGTTGCAGGCGCTGATCCGGAACGGCGGTTTCCCTCCTTCGCTCGGTGATAGGTAATTCTGAGCTCCTTCACCTTTGATCTGCACTGCACTGTGTCTCTATCATGCCCTCTCTCTGACATGGCCCTAGAAATTATGCCAAATGTGTCATAATTCCTCCTGCTGCCGCGTAGCTGCGCCTGCACGGCGGACTCTCCCCAGATGCTGATCAGGTCCAGTACCTCTGCCGTGCTCCAAAGGGGTGCGCGTCTTCCACGGCGGGCCGCCATTGGTACTGATGATCGGAGCACAAACACACTCCACGAGGAAGAGAGCAGGAAGTGAAACAGACTTGAAATTTGAAAATCCCGGGAATAAGTTCGGGGCAGGGCGGGGACAGTTTCGTCACGGCCACAGAGCGGGTGGGGGGAAGACCAGAGAGGACGACTTGGGAATGCTGGGACAGTTCCGGACTCCAGTCAATGCGCGGTAAGCGTACACACGAGCTCAAACGCGCATTATATGATTCGCAACAGCTGTTACCACTCTCGTCGGAGTGGTTGTTGGATTGCGCGACAACAAGGCACTTAACGCGCAAGAGCCCCGTTGCACGTGTGTATGCCGTTGTTGCTATCGCGCGGTAATGAGCTTTAATGCGCGATAATCTGATCGTGTGTACAAGGCCAGAGGAATGCCATTCCTCCCTTCTCCATCCCAGAAAGTAGATGTGTTATAGCAGGTCTTCACTGACAGCAGCAAATTTGCCATCGTCAGTTCGAACTTCCTGATCGACTGATTGGATCTGTGATGACCCGCTCAGCCAATCAGGAAGTCAATCCTGCAACATTACCTCAGCAACTGGGTAATGCTGGTTTGAAGAGAGGCCCCTCCCTTTGAACCAGCTCACTGTGTGTGCAGGGAATAGAGAGGCCGACTGTAGATATGCGAGTTATTATAGGTAACTTGCTTATCTACATTCGACTCCCACCAGAAAGGGCAGGCAATGTAGGCCTGCCCTAAAAGTCATAGGGGAGCTACTGTAGCCTCAGGAATCAACTCCATAGTGCAAGGGGAAGATTGCTTCTCTTTCTACCACCCTCCAATCACTTGTCTCTCTCCAGCATTTAGCCCTGTTGGATGGGGTGGAGGCTGGGAGAAAGATTTGCTTTCTGTTGTGTAAACTCATTTCTATATGTAACTTCAGCCTCAGGGAATAAGAAGTACAATCATGAGCTAGTCCCTGTCTCCTATGAAAAAACATCCAGTTTCCAAGGGAAGTTAAGGCAGCAATCCCAAGGTTTCAGCATAGACCAATGCAAGGAACAATGGAGGCTGCAGTACCATTTAGGAAAACAAAGTGTCAGCCAACATTTGCCTTCAGAAAGGCTGACAGGGAAGGCTTTATTGATGAATTGGATGAATCTATCTGTAATACTACTTTGATAATGGGTACTATGGAAAATGTGTCTCCCTGGTGTGGAAGACTGTTCAAAAGCACATCCCCGGGTGAATGTGAGACATTATATATACACTTGAGCTTTCAGAACACACAAGCCAAGAATATAAAAGATATTCATAAATGTTTTACCTGGATCTATTTGGTGAAGAAATCAGTGGGCTTTAGGAAATGCTTATGAGAGAATGGAAAGGAATGGTATGACCACTGGAGGAAGCAGATTAAAACAACAAACCTATACCACTAAAGCAAGAAAGTATGGGCCTCCATTTGCAAGCTGAACATGATAGAAAACAACCAACGTGCATCACCACAGTCTTTCCAACCCCAGCTGCACACTAATGCTTCTTAAATGGAAAACCAGCCCATGAAACAAAAAGCGCAGAATGAAACAAGTGAAGTAGGAACTTTGCTCACTCCTCAGAGACAGCGAAGTCCATGATGAGTGGCTCAATATTGAGGAGCTGACAATAGGCATAAAAACTCTGAACTGTGGCAGGAGAGCTGGACTCAGTGGTGTATCTAATATGGTCATGCTCAACCTAGGCACTCAGAATTGATATTGATATCAATTTGGTTGATACTGAATTCATCATAGAGATTTTGAAACCATCACAATGCTGTCACTGTGCTGCCTCATCAATCAGCAAGGTGAGATGCCTTCAGTAGAAAGGAGAAAAAAAACAGATGTGAGATGCAAGATTCCCATTGTGTGGTCACACTCACTGCACAAGAAGCTGAAATCCAGAAAGAGTTTTGCCCCTGAAAATTCCTAAACCCAAAATACCACTGTGGAAGGCTGCACAGTAACAAAATGTCAGGAAATGCTGATCTTGGAGAACACTGATTTCTTCAGAACAACCTCCAACTCCCCTGACCTCTACTCATCTACCCTAGCACTGACCTCAAACAAAACCACCAAGGTACTCTAAATCAAGCGAGAGCTGGGGTTACAGTAGTGAAAGTGTGACTTTAGGATGCCTAAGAAAACACTTGAACATTGCCGATGTTATGTCTCCTGAAAGCACCCTATGCTCCCAAAGAACTGTTTGAAAAGTGACACTACCAGCTCTTGGCTATGGTTTTGGAGAGACAAGCAATAACAACCTCAGCCTTAGCCATTATATATAGATATACTAGCAAGAAATGTACAGGTCGGATCTTGTCTGCCTTACTCAAGGTATGTCTATACTGACGGTGTCCATGTCAGTGCCACCAGATTGATTGAGTGGCTGTGGAGACCCTCTCAGTTGATCTGGAAGTCAACACCCTTATAAAAAAGGTAACTCTGTGTCAACCAGAGGGCATTTCCTGTTGGCTCAGCATAGCAGGTAAGCTGTGGTAGGTAGAAGTTAGGAAGTTGGTGGGAGATACACAAGCTACTCTTTGCCACTCTATTTCACCAGCAGTGTAGACCACGCCTCGTGCATTTGGTCATCTTGAAAGCCAAATCCTGAGAAGAGCTTCACACCAGCAACTATAGTTAAGTCAGTCATTATCTCTTAGGATTTAATTTTGTGACTTCATGTAATCCAAGCTATTGTCCCCACATTTAGTATAAAGATGTGTCCTATAATTATTTGCCTCTTTCTTAACCCTTTCCTTTTGTTTGATAAGCAGTAACAGAAATGGAATTATTTGCTGCTTTGTAAGGCTTTGGAGTTCTTTTTTAAAAGTGGAACTGAAATGAGGAGGAAAATTGATTTAAGACAGAGAGAGCAAAGATCTCCAACCAGACTGCATGGACGAGACCCATGGGTCAGCCTGCTTCCGTACAATCAGACTATGTGATCAGAAGCAAACGTCACTACGTAGCAACATAATCTGTTTACTTAAAATAGTTTTCATAAGCATGGTAACTTAAGTTCCTACAAGCTTTTCAGAATATTCATGTTGTGTTAGGTGCATTTTTTGTAATTAGATTTATGTGGCAATGAACCTGGTTTTATGTAGCAAGATATCACAGTTTTCTGCATTTACTGTACTCGTGATCCAACCATTGCCCTACTTTGCTGCCTGCTAGCCTCGTCCTCAATCACTTACTCTTAAAGTGCATAAAGATATGGTGGGCGGCACCCGAGAGTCCTGGTATTATCTCGTATGTTGGCAAAGAAATAAAGTATAGGAGCTAAAGTGTTAATAACACAATAACTAGTGTCTCAGTGCTGCACCATACTAGCTGTGCTGTTAGAGTTGTCAGTAATTTTTATATTCTCCAGACTTTAAAGATATTCTAAGCAATTTCTCCAACAGCTGCCAACATTGCTCTGCCATCCAGCATTTCAATGTTCATATGGAAACTAAGCTTGATGCTTTCACAAAGGACTTTGTTACACTTTAGAAACTCAGTTTGCCATAGCATGTCAAATGAGTGCACCTATTCACACTGAATCCCATACTCTAAATTTGCTCATTTAGAGACGTAATGACAAATGTAGGGCTCCAATCCTATTCACATAGAAGTGAATTGGAATCTCGCCATTGACATGAGTAGGAACAGGACTAGGTCATTTATGTCTTATATTCATCTTTTCAGTCTCTCACTGTTCTGTTCCATTTACATTTACTGTTTCACAGCCTTCAATTGTACAAGGCACTGAACAGGGTCAGAACAGTCACAATGCAGTCTGCTTCACTGCTTGAATGTTGATTTAAACCTGGATTTTCTCTACTCGCTAGTAGCATAACACGCTGACCCATATCTACATTCACTTGTTTTACCAATATACATACAGTTCATTACATTAGTATAATGAAATATTTTAGAGAAATGAAAACAAGACAGCTCTGACCTGTGAGATGCTAGTTGCTTTCGCACTTTAGAGGGATTTCGACATACGAGGCTTGCTTCTGTCTATTACAGTCGCCTTATTTTCTAAACTAATTGAAACCTGCAGAAGTTACCCCTGGCACTTTTGCCATTCATGCAAATATGAGCAGAACAGACCACCATAATGCTTTGTTTGTAGGCCTTTCTTTGCCTTCTTTCAGATCCATATTCATTCAATTCAGACAAAATGAAGCAGAAGTGATTTTCATAAGCTCCCAAAACATATGAACCTCTCTGTTTTAAGAATCGTGCATTGACTGACAACTCTTTTGGAAACTGATTTAAGAGTTTGGGACAGATTCTATTCTCTGCAACATCGGAGGGATTCCTATGAATTTCCTCTGGAAGAACACCTGTGTAAGTAAGAGCAGAATCTGGCACTTTGCTTTAGATACCCAAGCCCTTGCATTGCCTTGGCTCTTGAATGTCACTGAACTAAAATTATTAAGCTGTGGAGTAGGATTCCCTGGAGCATAGAGGAAGCCACATGAAACTAGGTTGCAATGGAAACTATAGTAGTGTTCAATCGCAATTGTACCCAGGGCTGTATTAAGGCACACGAGGATGCAGGTTGCCCACTTTTGTGCCCCCTCCCCCCGGGCCTCCACATCCCCTTTAACACGGTGGTAGCCAGGCTATGGGTAAGGCAGTGCTCGGATATGCTGGCCCTGGGGCCCCCCGGCAGAGCCATCAGGCAGTGAGACAAACCATCTCTTGGTGCTGGGGAGGCCGAGGCCTTGGGGCCAGAGGCCGTGGTACACAGCACTCACACCCCGTCCCTGGGCTGGCTGGTCTGCCCCACCAGGTTGGCTTTTGATACTGCCTTGCGTGACAAGCTAGGGAAATACACCCAAGATGGATGAAGGTGGAATTCATAACTGTTTGGAAAACCACTCCCAAAGAGTAGTTATCAGTAGTTCACAGTCAAGATGGAAAGGCATATCGAATGGGATCCCACAATTTCTGGCTCCAGTTCCATTCAGTATTTTCCATCAGCGATTTAGATAATGCATAGCGAGTACACTTATAAAATCTGTGGATGATACCAAGCTGGGAGGGGATTCAAGTGCTTTGGAGGATAGGATTAAAATTCAAAATGATCTGGACAAACTGGGGAAATGGTCTGAAGTAAATAGGATGAAATTCAAAAGGACAATAGCAAAGTACTGCATTTAGGAAAGAACAATCAGTTGCACACATACAAAAAGGGGAAACTGTGGTGTCTTAGGTTACTGGGGCCATTGGGGGTTTCCATAGTGACAAATGGGAGGGTTGTTAAGTACTCAGGAAAACCTGTGTGTCTGCTGGCAGTCCTTGCTAGACATGTTGAATAAAGCTTAATAAGGGAACTCGGAAGCCTGTTATGTCTACTGACCATTATTTAATCCTAATACATGACAGAAATGACTGCCGAGGAAGGAGTACAGCAGAAAGGGTTATGGGTGTCATAGTGGACCACACATTAAATGAGTCACCAGTGTCGCACTATTGCAGAAAAAGCAAACATTCTGGGATGTATTAACAGGAGTGTTATAAGCAAGACACAAGAAGTAATTCTGCCACTCTACTCCACACTGATTAAGGCCTCAATTGGAGTATCGTGTTCAGTTCTGGGTGACACATTTCAAGAAAGATGTGAACAAATTGGAGAAAGTCCAAAGAAGAGCAACAAAAAAATGATTAAACATGACCTATAATGAAAGACTGAAAAGATTTTGTTTGTTTAATCTGGAGAAAAGGAGACTGAGTGGGGATCTGATAACAGTTTTCAAGTATGTAAATTGTTCTCCTTAACCTCTGAGGATAGAACAGGAAACAACAGGCTTAAATTTCAGCAAAGGTAGTTTAGAACTGGAAATTAGGAACTAACTATTAGGGCAATTGGGCTCTGGAACAAATTGCCTACAGAAGCTGTGGAATCGCTATGATTGTGTAACCTGCTCTTAAAAATCACCAAACACCTATCAGGTTGGTCCAGATAATACTTAGTTGTGCCATAAATGCAGGGGATTAGACTAAATGACTTCTCAAGGTCCCTTCCAGTCCCACAATTCTGTGATTCAGACATGGGTTACCATGCTTTCTCTCCAAGCTATGTTCATACATTGGCAGCTGGTGTTATATTTGCTATGATGAGTATGCTGAATGATTTATATCAATATCTGTTTGCAAAACATGTGCTTTAAAATATTATTAATGCTTTGAGATCTGCAAATGAACACTATAAGCTCACATCACAAATATTTATAAGCATTATTGTTTTCATTTTAAATTACAGAGTTTCCGGAATAATTAAAAACAGTGAACTTATGTCTATGTTCACCTTCATAGCCAAAGGGACTTTAATACTAGCATTCAATTCTATGGTCGGAGGGACAAGTGCTCACAAATTATTTTACCCATCAATCTATTTTAGTATTTTAGTCAGACTCAAAAGCCGTTTTCTCTTGAAAAGATCAAGATTATGAAGAAATGTGGACAAATGCACCAATTATTCTTGATGGAGCAATTCAGAAGTAAAACAGTGGAGATAAAAGAAAGCCCACACATTTAAATTATCTTAAAGTACAAGATTGTTCATAACAGAGTGGTTGATTGTATTCTATGTTGCTTAAAACAGGAAAAGAAATTCTACAACTCAGATGAGTATCTGTAAAGGTGTGAATTTTCACTTATTCCCACAGAGAAAGGAGCAGGTTACAAACCTGATTGAATGTGAAAGAAAACATGATTCGTATGCATGTGGTTAAAAAGTAAATAGCAGATTTTCAGTAATGCTATATCTGAAACATCAATTTTTGCACCACATGAGGTATGGCAAAACACAGCCCATGGCAGTTGGCTTCCCAACCTAAATTGACAGGCTTGGGCTACCAGTGGAGACGGATCTTAAATTGCAGCTCTGAAATCCATCCTTCCCCCCGCTTAGTCCTGAGCCACAATTTCAAAAGTGCTGGTGACAACTATTTTAAGAGTGCTGGCTGGGATCCTCTAACTCAAGTGTGTCAACTTGGGGTGGGATGGTCATTGCCACAGGTCGTGTAGGCAGATTCCATGGAGATCTGTTCTTTTGCTGACTGGATTAAGGTTTATAGAAATGTTGAAATAATATTGAGTTATATAATTACTTATAATTTTTATTAATGACTTTATAAATAAGGAAAGTGTTAGGCAACATTAAACATAGATATTGCTGCCAACTTCAACTATAATGCATATAAAATATGACATCTAGGCAAACAAGCAAGTTTCACCATTTATGAACAAAAAATATATGCTTTCCAAAAAGACAGGCACTTAGGGAACATGACCCTAGATGGATCTTACCTGGAATTCATTATGGTTTTTTAGTTTTCTTTTTTTTTAAAAAGATGAACTGTCTCCAAATAATTAACACACCCGCTGATTTTTTTGTTTGTTTGTCATAAGCCAGTATAATTTTTTTGTTCTGACTAATCTACTTGAGCAAATATTTCTTACATAACATGGAAATAATCCAGTTCTTTGTTGGCTTGCCTCTCCAGGCTTGTTTATGAAATGCAGTGAGCCAGAGAGCTAGCATTGAACACCCAGTATTTGCTGTGCACAGGTCTGAGCAACACGATCAATCTTTCCCTCACCTGCGCTGGACTGTGCATGGTTCAGGAGGGAAAATAATCAAGCATGATGGGTGAGAGGAATAAGGCTGAGGTGCTTAAATGAAGTCCAATGAAAACAAAATGAGGGCTTCATCTTCCATTTTTTGGACTTTCCCTTATTCTTGTCACCCTCAGCAGTAGCATCCTATTCATGTGCTTTTGTCTGAATATTGCCAGAGAGCAGACTGAGCTATGGGATGTTCTGATGTGGGTCTTTCTATTTCTCCTCTTAAAGCTGTTCCCCTTTGAATAAATAATTATTAAATCATAATTGGATCAGGGTCTTGAGTCTCCCACATCTTGGGTGAATGCCCTAACCACCAGGCTAGAGTTATTTTCACTCCCTTTCCCAGGCCCAATGACTGTTGTCACCACAAATGACAATGTGTTGCCCCTATAAACCAGAGAAGGGGGAAAGAAAAATTATTATACATGTACATCTTGAGTGTATCCTAGGCAACATTATCTTGCAGATTTGGTTAACAACAAATTGCTATGGTGATGGGAGATTTAAAAATTTCTAAATAGATAGGCAGCAAATTGGAAGCCCACATTCATTAAAAATCAAAATCAAGCTCTGAACATGTGCTGATCTTTATGCAATTTTGCTGCAGACTACAAATTTATTGTTACACAGAAATCTGTACTAATGAGAAGATATATCGTGACTCATTGGTTATAAGTTAAACTTAATTTTTAATTTTGCTTCTGTATCTTGGGGTGAAGACAATGAAAAGTAATTACCATCTGTATAATTCCTCTCCCCTGTGCCCCCAGTCTTTTCCTGTTCCTACCCTTGCCACCCCACACTCCCATTAACTTTTTCCTTTTTTTCCCTCTACCATTTAATGATGCCTCAGTTGTCTTTTGAGTAACTTGTACTTCCTCTTTGTAACTAACAAGTGGCGCTCTGACTTTTGGGATGGAATTTCTCTCTCTCTCTTTCTCTACATATTTATTTTACCAAATTATCATTTCAATCAATTGAATATTTTAATTATTTGCACACATTATACAATGATCAAGGTAGTTATTAAAATGCTAATATGTCTTTACAGCTTATGAAAAGAATTCCATATAGAAAACAGTCTTAACTGTAGCAGCATTGCAACTTAAGATAGTCTTCTCCCAGATCCCATACTAGAATAAGGTAAAGGTTGATTCCCCTAAATATTAAGTCATGTGAATACCAGAGAGAGAGAGAAAAATCAACATGCTAATTTACCTGCATAACCTTAATTTTTGCCTCAGTCAAAACACAACATTTTTCTTACCCATCACTCTAATAAAATATTGGTAAGGCCTTTCATTTTCAGTATTTAATTTGTTTGAAAAGTCTCAGAAATTAATGTGTTTATTTTTTTTTAAATTAAATGGGTTAAAAAAATCATTATGTGCAAACATTAATTTCATTGTTTTCTGGGTAAATATTGGGGTTAATAATGTGAGGATGGGAAGACAGAAAAAAGCAACAGAGAAAAGTAAGCTTATTGGAAGTAAGAAAAGTTTAATGCTGTGGTTTGTTTCATAAGTGGTACATTAACAGTAGACATACATATGCACGTGTGTTTATCTTTCACTACTTTGCCTACCTTTAATCGTCCGCCGAACACTTACACTTAGACTATTTTATTATTAGCAAAAGCATCTAGCAGTATTTTCATGCAGTTAAGTGGTCCAAAATTCAGGTAAAAGTCAGCATTTAAAAAAAACAACAACAAAAAAACCCAACCTGAATAATAGCTTTTGTAAAACCCAGGAGTTTTTCAGAAAAATAAACTGAAAATGAAAATACTGGTAAAACATTTACACAACACAATGTCATTTTGCCTAGTGTTCTAGTGATAACAATCAACATATTGCTTATTGTAGGTAGGTGAAGTAAGTGGACAAATTGGGAAGAGGAACAAAGACTAATTTATATGTGGAAACAAAATTGGGAGAAAAGTAGAAGACAGAGAATAGGTAACAAAGGGTGAGTGAAAATTATCTTCAAGTTTTCTTGACTTTTGTGGGTTAAATGAGGAAGTTTTATTTAACTGAATGCATTATAGAGAGCACTATTTGAACATGAAGACAGTGTATTATGATCACATATCTAAATCTAATATGCACTCACAAATTTGTCATGAGAAGGTTCATGATATATAAAATAGACAAGTCAGAAGAATTTAATTTTGAAGACTTATATACAGGAAAACTGTATGAACATATCAATGAGGGGGCAATGCATGCTGTGCCATCAGGACAGAGAAGATGCTGTTTTAAATATTTATAGGGGAATTTTAAGTATAAGATACAGGAAATAAATTCCTTCATTTTTAAATTAGGTTGTATTCTCAGATGGCATAAATTGGAATAGCTCCAAT
Organism: Pelusios castaneus; assembly: GCA_007922175.1. Classification (NCBI taxonomy): domain Eukaryota; kingdom Metazoa; phylum Chordata; order Testudines; family Pelomedusidae; genus Pelusios; species Pelusios castaneus. Next base: position 8,366,968 of record ML685772.1, on the reverse strand, counting down.
GATATACACCATCAATGGATCTATACTAATTTATGCCATCTGAGGATACAACCCAATTTTAAAAGGATATGGCCCATAATATTGTAATTTATTATGCACATTGGATTTAGAGACAGCCTGCATTTCAGTAGTGTTTGTCAGAAATCAGAATTTGAAACAAAATAGATTTTTTGAATTACACAGTTTTTTGCAGGATGGAAATCCCCAAAAACTTAGAACTCGCAAAATATTCTGCTTCAATAATGTCAATGTTAGAATGTATATAATATAGAATATTAAAAGTAATAAGTAAACTACTTGTAACTATAAAGTCTAAATAAAATAGTTTAAACTTTATCAAAACAAAATGTTTCAGTATTGAAACATCTAAACAGTTTAGAATTTTCCCCATCAAATTTCATCAAAAGTCAACACATTCTTGTGTGGTATTTGTTTTGATTGTTATATTTTCCAATAGAAAATGATTCCATGAATTTTTTCATCTGCTGTAGTTTTCAGCTTCATGTTAAACCTTACGTATGTGAAATGAACGATATTCCACGGTAATAAAAATAACAATACTACATAATAGCATTTTAAAGTTGCTCGTAAGACAGCCATTATCTTAGAAAGCCAAGTTTGCCAGGTAGCATGTTGTAATCAGTTCTCAAAAGTGCCTTTTTGGGGGTCAGGGGAAGGTGAGGAGGAAGAGGAAGAAGGTGGGGTTTGTTACAGGCTGCTCCCCAGATCTGGTCTGGTGTGCTGCTGTAACCCCCCAAACTCCACTCCTGAACCCCAAGTCACCCCACCCTGCCAGGTGACTACTCACTCCTGAGTCAGTCCACACCAGCCATCAGCGTGTAATTGGTCCCAGGCAGTGGGTGGAAATCCACTAGCCACACAGGAGACAGTCTCCAAGGGTGCATCTACACTTGAAAATTAAGTCAATTTAAGCTTAAGTCGACTTAATTACCCTACGTCTACACTACAGTTTCCTTAAGTTGACTTAAGCAGCTGCTTAAGTCGACTTAAGGAAATTCAAAGTCGACTTTATAACACCTGTTATAAAGTCGACTTTGAGGCTTAAGTTGACTATTTAAGTCGACTTAAGCCAGTGTAGATGTGGGGTAGCCCTAAGTCAACTTAGTTGACTTAGGGCATGGGTCTCTTCTCGCCGGGACCACTCAGGTCCCGGCAAGAAGGGACCACGGGGCTCGCTTCCTTCTCCCCAGGACCCGCGTTCCAGCTGCTCAGCAGCTGGAGTACGGCTCCTGGGGAGAAGGAAGCCCCACGCTCCCTACAAGCCGGGACCCTGCAGTCCTGACAAGGAGGGAGAGCTGGAGACCCACGCTCCAGTGCCGCGATCCAGCTGTTTAGAGAAATAGCTGGAGCCCGGCAATGGCCGGCGCCGTGCTCCAGCTGTTTAGAGAAACAGCTGGAGCGCAGTGCTGGCCAAGGGAGCCCCGGGCTCCTTCCTAGCCAGACCAAGCGGTCGCGGCCAGGAGGGAGCGTGGGGCTCCCTTCTCCCTGAGACCTGCACTCCAGCTGCGGCAGCTGGAGCACGGGTCCCGGGGAGAAGGGACCGCGGGGCTTCCTTCTCGCCAAGGAAGCCCAGCGGTCCCTTCTTGCCGGGACCTGAGTGGCTCCAGCGGGCAGCTGGAGCGCGGGACTCCGGCTCTTCCTCCTGGCCCAGACCACTCGGGTCCGGGGAAGTT
>ML685772.1:8303191-8358886 GCA_007922175.1 Pelusios castaneus | reverse complement strand
AGGGGAACCAACAGATATATCAAATAAACAGACTTTGAATCCAGAGTCATTTTTTCCTAGAGTGAGGGTTGGGATAAACGTTAAGGGAGCGCAGAGGACTGTGAGTTGATAGGAAATTGTTTTTAAATGGTCGTTTTAAAAGAATTTTGTAGGATTCAGACTTCTCAAATTGTGCGCATTGTTAGCTATGGTACCAATAGCACAATGTAATTGCACAGTAGTAAGATGGCTACCTTTGTCATTGCTCACTCCTTCCTTCCTTCCTATTGTTGGCAGGCACATTGCATCTAGTTAGACTGAAAGCTCTTTGGGGCAGGGACCATGTATGTTTTCCTAGGGTAGCACAGCACCTACCACAACCAGACTTCAGTCCTGACTGGAGTGTTTGAGTCAAACAGCGTTAGAATAATTAATAATAATGAGGATGGTGTTTCACATGGCTCCTGTAAATTGCCAAATCTGAGATCTGAGAAGCAGTTATTGTTACTATGGAAACTGATTTTTTTTTGTTAGTTCAACATATCTGTCTAATTTTGTACTTGCAGAGAGTAGTTCTGTGATTTTAATTCCACTGCTCCCAGGGAGTCACAAGCAGAGACTGATTAAGCTTGTTTGCAATAGACCCTTGCAGTAAGTAACATGCTTGTCCAGTATAATATACTTTGTTAATTCAGGTTACAATATTTTGAAACTTAACTGAATAGATTTTTGATCCTAAGAATAACAGGGTGCAATAGACAATATGGGAGCCTGTTAATGGCTACAGAAGGTGTCGCAACTGCATTCATGCCTTACTAGCCCATCCATTCAGAAAAGCTCTCAAAAGCATTTTTCCCTTTGTCAAGGGTTGAGTTCTTGTCTCACCGACCATTAATTCTCATTCAGCTGTGTTCCTTCTCCTGCTGTAACTGGCCAACAAATAACTATACCCCCTGAGCCATCCCAAATCAATCATGCGCCAACTCCTCCTTGAAGTAAAGGGTTGTGTGATTAGGAATCATTGTCATTATTTAAATGATGTCATTCTACTTTGCATTGTACAAGTCACATGGGTAAAAACACTCTTCGCCCCAAGGAGCTTATGATGACCTCCCTGACAGACACAGGTAAGCTGAAACATACTAGGAGACCTGGGGAAGGTGTTAACTTAGAACACCATTATTTTTATTTCTTTCATGACTGGCTAGGGCTAATGTTTGTGAATTAATGGAATAGATGAGCCATGTTAAGGCAGTGTTTCTTAACCTTTCCAAGTTGCTAATCCCTCATTTGAATTCCAAAATTTTGGTGCCCCTCTATTTCCTATGAAAGTAAGAGTAAAATGTATATCTATGGTAAGCCTATATAAAACCAGTACAACTACTTTTGCCCCCACAAACTTTGAAGGTTTTAGTTCCCGATCGTGGGTAGTTTTATTTTCTTTGATATAGAATTGCAATGTCATTTAAAACCTTGCCGTGCCAGTCACCTCCAATAGGCTTTGATGACCTCCCCAAAGGTCACAGTATATCACCTGAGAAACACTGCAGCAAAGAATTTGAATGAAAAGCTGGGAGCTTGGCTCATGGGGAGTGAAAGGTCATTCTATTTGAGGAAACCTATCTTAATTTTAACATCACAAACTCTCTGAAGAGACTAATAAATTCTTGTTACAAGAAAGCATGAAAGTCTCTCTTATGACTACATGGTAAGAAACAAAATATATTTAAATACAGGGTTGACGGCATAACAGCAGACCAGCCACGCAGTACATTTGCCCGCAGCTGGGAAACTAATGATCAAAAAATCTCTTGGGACCCAAGTTCAACAGCAAAAGTGTATCAAGCCTGTAACAGCAAGAGAACCTATACAAAGCTGGTAAAGACCCCCAAAACTAGTCTAGTTGTTGCCAAAGCAGAAGGGATTTTGTGGTATTGATCCCTGATGATTATCTTCAATCTCTAGTATAATCCAGTTTAAATTATGTACAACTTAACATAAATTAGTTAATTTCCTGGCTGTGATTCCACTTCCATATCTTGATGTTGTGTAACTGAATGCACCTCAATTTACAGTTTCCAGAGCTAATCTGTCTGTTTCAATTAGCACAAAAACAAATGTCTGTAGGTGGTAATTTTTCTGATTAACAATATTAAAGAAAAAGTAAGAGCATGGAGTTCTCTCAATGAGATACACATTAGTCCCTGGGTATTTTAATCATTTAAGATCTTTCTTCATCACAAATAAATCACTATTTGTTTCAGTTGGTTGAAGTTTCCTGTGGGAGAAAAGAATAACTGAAACATCTGTATGTGAATCATATAAATAAAAACAGGCAGTATACTTATTTCTAATTTAATGTTTTTATCTGAGTTTTCATAACATTTATGAGGTGATGTTTACCAATCATTACATTCAAAGTCATTTTAAGACTTTAAATCTGTATATACTCCATTATAATAATAGAATGGATGTATTGCAAATTCTTCTAACAGGCATGGTTGAAGTTTCGTCCAGGAAATTTATCTGGCAATAGTTTCACAGTACATAGGGGCTTGATTATGTCAAATAAGAATACAATACAGTGTATTTTGGCAGATCAATGGCTCAGGCAATGCACTTCTATTACTTTATTTACAACAAATGAATCAATTAACTTGTCCTGGTTACTCCCTTCTTTGTGTGGGTAATTTTATTAATTGCTTTAAATGCAGGCTCAACTGGATAGAGAAACTGGCCCATAGACTTTCAAGTTGCATACTCCAAAATTGAGACAACCAAAAATCCTTGGCCATTTAGAATATTTTGGTCTCCTTGACTTACCCAGAGTGAGAAAGGAACAAAGCTTATCACAAAACCCTCTAATTCTAGTTGCCATCTGACAAAAAAAGTTTCTCTCCCCCTGTTTGTATCTTTTCCTTTGCAGATCATTCCTGACAGGGGCTTTATGGCTGAAACATCATTGTTGGGTTTCTAGCTACATTCTGTTTTCAACTGCATCTAAATCCTTTCATTTGTTTCAGAATCAGCATCTTGATGAAGCATGGGCATGGGCATCTCCACATCCCCCACAGTAATTTTTTTTTGATCTGGGAAGAAGGTACCCCCTGCAGCTTCCGGTACAGACCAGTGTTCCTGAAAATGCGGGCATCATGCACCTTTCCCGACCACCCAGCATTGATGTCCATAAAAGGACCCTTGTGATCCACGAGTGCTTGCAGCACCATGGAGAAGTAGCCCTTCCTGTTGATGTACTCGGTCGCGAGATGGTCTAGAGCCAAAATCGGGATGTGTGTGTGCCATCTATGGCTCCCCCGCAGTTAGGGAATCCCATGGCAGCAAAGCCGTCCACAATCTCACGAACATTGCCCAATGTCACCGTCCTCTGTAGCAGAACGTGATTGATGGATCGGCACATTTGTGAGAGGGCTAATCTGACGGTGGACCTCCTGACTCCAAACTGGTTTGCAACCGACCGGTAGCAGTCAGGAGTCGCCATCTTCCAGACAACTATCTCAACACGCTTCTCCACGGTTAGGGCAGACCTCATGTTGGTGTCTTTACGTCGCAGGGCAGGGGCCAACTCTGAACACAGTTCCAAAAAGGCTGCTTTCCGCATTCAAAAGTTCTGTACCCACTGCTCGTCATCCCACAGCTGCATAACAATGCGATCCCACCACTCAGTGCTCGTATCGCGACCAGAAACGGCGTTGCACCGTTTGCAGATGATCGGTTAAGGAGCTGAGCAATGCGGTGCTGTTGCTCTGCAGGGCATCGATCAGCCCCTGCTCCTCAGTGTCCTTGTCTGATTCGGAGCTCATTGCATACTGAGCAACCAGCCGAGATGTATTTAGAATGCTGAAGGCGACAGTGGAGATTAGAGCAGGATCCATGCTTTCGCCGTTGTGATTGCTCGCAAGTAGTGCGGCACTGCACTGTTGTAAATAGGCTCTGAAAGTTCACTTGGGCAGACAGCCAGAGACTCTGCCCCTCTGGATCCAGTTTCTTGGCCTTGCTTCAGCCCCTTCTGACTACTGGCTAAGCCAACTCAACTAGATAGGATAAGAGTCTTACCTGATTACCCCTTAGCTGCAGCAGTTGCCAGCTGTTAGCACAGCCATTGATTGGGGTCCATCGGCACCCTGAGACAAGTTAGAGCAGCTCTGAAACTGAAACTGAAATGCACACAGTCCCAGGTCTGGGTAGCTACCAGAAGGGACAAACCCACATTCTTTCCAGTTTTATCTATTCTTGTGTTAGACACTGCTCAGTAAGATCTGCAAGTGTGGTCCCTGGTATTTATTCACATATGTGGACTTTTACTTCTGGTATGCCTAGGTTACATGTGTACTATAGCAAAACTTCCAGACCTCACTCCAGTGCCCCCAGTCACAGGCACAACCCAAGACAATCCCACCTCTAAACCAAAAAAATTATGGGTACTGTAAGGGGCTTGTGTGCTTTGCAGTAGCTTCAGAAGACTAACAAATCCAAGTTCTTGCAAACATATTGCTGTAGTACAGTGATTTTCAAACTGGGGTATGTGTCCCATAGAGATCTGCAAGCTTTCATCGGGGGGTATGCAAGAAAAATCCTATTAAATGGTGGACAACACATTGTGTTATCCCTTATACATCTTCCCTTTACCCCCTTCTGTTTTTGCAGGTATATTATGATGCGATCTCTGATGGGGTTATACAGTAGACCAGAGATTCTCAACGGTTTTTATGTCACGACAGGATTGGTTGCATGCACAACTGTGCATGATGGAGTACCCCCACTGCCAGCCCCCCGCTGCTGCCAGCACCACCCAAACCCAGCCCCCTGCCAGGAAATTGTAATTGCGGGAAGCTGCAGCCGTGCTCCAGCTTCTCATGGGGGCTGGCTCCCAGAGACACACTTAGTTAGCCCTGTGTCACAACACAGTAACATGTCATGATACAGCAGTTAAGAACCACTGCAGCTGTAAACTATGTCATTCGGAAAGGGGTACACAACCAAAAATGTTTTAAAACCACTGTTATAGCAAATTCCAGAATGAACGGGCAGCAATCCCCCCTTAGAAATGGAGAGGGTTCCAGTTTAAGAACCACTATCAGTTTGAAATGCAGCAAATTGCTCAAGAGAAAGGTAATAATCTGGCAAAATAGCTACCCTGCTATTTTCACAATCTAGCTCATTTCACAATCTAGCTCTACTATTATATAATCTCTAGGGCAATATAAAATATATATATGCTCTGGGCCTGATCCTTAGCTGTTGTAAATGACTACAGATCCTGTGTGATCCCAGTGATTTACACCAGTTATTGTTCTGGACCTGTATGCCTGGAAAATGACAAAAAAATTGTTTTTGTGAACAAATACTCTAAATAACAAGAAAATAGAGTGCAAATGCTTTACACTGTGGAATACAATGCTACTAGAATGCAAATAATAAAAGTAATTCATAATAAAACAACAAACATGGATCACTTTTGAAAACAATAGTAATACTTTTAAAACAATTCTGCTTGACATTAAATTGCTTAAACCTGCTGTTTAAAGGACTGCTCAAGACACACAATCTGATCTCAAGCAAAGCATTTTTAGTAGTAGTAGTAACATAAAACTTCTAATTTTGAGCTAGATAGTTTTGGCTCATTTTGATTTATTCAAACGAATTATATCTTTTGATTAAAAGAAAGTTTAATTCAGAATTGATTTTGACTCAAACACTGTCATTTTTACATCCAGACTTTTAGAACCTATTGCAAGGCTATTTAATGACTTAGTACTAAAGTGCTCCTTTTTTACCAAGTCCTTCATAGTGAAAAGGCAACCTGCTTTTCAAACAGAAACACAACAATGCACTAACTAGTACACTGTTGCTAAGTTAATGTGGAATTGACTCTCCAATTATCACAGTCTTAAACAGTAACAAGCAGGAGCAGAAGAAGAGAGAAATCATGCTGGAGGCTAAGGGACTGCTGTAGTCTGCCTCTAACATAACAGATCACATTAATAACTAGAACTGTCCAGAAGTTGTAAATTGCATTTTGCGAAGGATTGAAAATCTGGCTTCATTCCAAATGGAATCACGCCCCAAAAATGTAAAAATTCTCCACAAAGGAAAATTCTGAAAAACTGTTTTGCTTCAGATCAAAATATTATTTAGATTTCCCTTTTTAAAATGTGTTTTATAATACAATGCAAAATAAACAATGGAAACAAAAAATAATTTCAGCATGAAAAATATAAAACAGGACATGTTGACAGTGTCAAAATTTCTCTCTCTCTCTCTCACACACACACACACGCGCGCTTTCTTTTGAAACAAAATTCCAAAGACATCAAACCAATTCACAAAGCTTTCTGATATTGACAGAATTTCATATTCCAACAGAATGTGGTGCCATCAAAGTGTCTCCTACCAGCTCTATGAATAATGCTTTCCTATATAACTTACTTGTATTGTACTTTACATTTTCAACGCACTTGAACAGTTATGACCTAATAAATCCTTAGAGCCCAGTAAGGAACATAAGGCACTCATGTGGGAATATGCCATTTTATAGTTTAATTTTAAAAAGCCAATGGCTTAGTTGTGGTTTTGCCATAAGCCTAGAGTAAAGGGCAGCACCATAACATGCGAACCAAGGACTTGAATATAATTCATGGAGTTGCCATCTAGTCACTGGTTCCCCATCCCATGTCCCCTCTCTAGCATACCTATAGCATACAAGGCTGGTGCAGGCTGCCTCCTCCTTGGAGTAGCCATCTAATAACTGGTTCCCCTCTTGCAGGAAGTCTGCACCAGCCTTGTATGCTATAGGTATGCTAGATAGGGGACATGGGATGGGGAATCAGGAAGTCTGCACCAGCCTTATATGCTATAGGTATGCTAGCTGGGGGCATGGGAAAAGGAGCAAAGCCAACACTCCATTTATTCCTCTACCCTGATTTCCAATGCAGGATAGGAAGCAGTAGCTCTAAAGAGCTGTTCTCCCTGCCATCAGCAATATGAACTCCCCTTCATGCACGAACCTGATTGTGTCCAAAGTATACTCAGTTACACTGTATACAAAGTCCCTCTTAAAACAGGAAAAAATAAAGTACATGGATTTATTTTGGGTAGGCACATGTGTACTGCCCATCATAGGCACACATCCAAAGCTTGAAAATGTCCTATAGATATAAATATTTTTGTCTAAACTGAATTAAGAATAAATGTTGGGTCAGTATTTACAGGTTCTGTCAACTGCTTCTATGTTTCCATTTAAAATATTTCCCACCAGAATAAAAGTGCCTGAACTACACCAGCTGGATGCAGATCCAGATTTTAAATACCATAGGGTTTGTGGATGACTGAATCCAAGATTTTGCTTTGGTTTGCTACAGGGATGGGGGCAGGAGGTCGGTTACAAAATTTGTATCTAGATCTGGGTTCACGTGCATTGGTGTTTGGATTTGAGGACTTGGTTCTCGGCTTAATAAAAGTATCTTAACCTCTTTACCAAAAAGTGTGTCATTAGTTACAAGAATAAAGCAGATCTGCAGGACCCATTGACTTCAACAGGCTTTGGTTCAGGCCACAGAGCTCAGCTATAAGTTTGAACATAGAAGAGACTGAGGTTAAAGAGAGTTTTCTTCTCTACTTCCACTGTCTTAACTCTCTCTTCCATATTCAATACATTATTTCAAAGCCTTCTTACTTCACCTTTGGGTCCCCGGTCTCACCTGTATAAATTGGCATTACTGGAGATGGTATGGCCAACTTTAAGAAAATAGAAACCCTAGTTAGAATAGGACAACCATATTCCTATGGAATGAAATCCACAACAAAAGCTGTTCTAAAACATGCACAATGGAATGATTCAAGAATGGATACAAACTGGATTCCCTTCAACTTTAACAGAACATTCATTTCCTTCTTTGCTGTATTTTGACAGATCCGTCATATTCTTTCACAGCAGTTTTGCTGTAGTTCCTGGGTTTATTCAGTTGTTTTTTTTAAGAACATACATTAACTTTAATTTATTCCATGCACCAAATTATACGGCAAGAGAGCAATTGAAATGGTCAGAAAATGTGGGGGAAAGTAGGTATTTTTCAAAAATGTTTATTCTTTTTGGTCAAAATTTCAATTATACTCTTACCCCTCATGGATAGTGAGCAATAAAGACTTTGGCCCAGTCCTGTTGAGAATAAACTTTTCCCTTTGTGAATGTCACGAGTGGCACTCAGGGAGAACAAGTAGTCTTTTTCCCTTTGGGAAACAAAGAAGAAAAGTCAAAAAAGTGATTCCCAGACTTATCCTTACAGCCAATACCCCAGTGATCAGAATAAACACAGGGAGTGAAATCCTGGCCTCCCTGAAGTCAATGGACATTTTGCCACTGACTTCTGTGGGACCTAGATTTAATTCATGGTTTTTGATAATTTATGTTTGATCCACATAGACAAGCTAATACATCTGGTACTCATTGCTAAAATTAAATGCCACTATACAGAAGTATTTAAAATAGAAAATACTACACCTTATATTTTAGTTCCTTATTGTAGTTTTACAGTTACTGCTGTTTCCTTTGCTCCTATAGAGTCATTTTCTTTTATTCTAATCTGGAAATCTTTTTCAAATATTCATTTAAATACATAAAGAAATAATACAATCTTCTATCCCGTACTACTCATTCTTGCTAATGATGCCCCCCCCTTAACATCCCCTGTAATGTGTACTTTTATTAATATTATTGTAATTATAAGAAAATAGATTAAAATTTTTATGACAAAAAAGAATGAAAGGATTTTTGGAGGTGATATTGTTCATAATAGCAATTCCCTTTTAATTAAATGGATTTCATTTTTACAGTTAAGTAGGTCCTAATCTTGCAAGTTACTCTACAGTGAACAGAGCTCCACTGAAGTCACTGTGGTTCTATGTGGGTGCATAACCCCCTCTGTGCAGAAAACTTGCAGGATCTGGGACATAATTTGTTAATCATTTTCCATATTCCTTTGCTTCTCAGGCCTACTCCACTCTCCCCCCCCCCTTTCCTCTCTGATTTTGGAACCATGTTCTTCTCCTTACCTCAAAGGCCCCTCTCTACTCAAAGTCTTCTTTCTGTGTTTAAACAGTTTTTTAAAATTATTTTAGGCTCCTCTCCCAAACCTCTTTTCTTCCCTTCAACTCTCTCCTAATAGACTCTAAGGTCAGAAGAGACCAATATGATCATCTAGTCTGACCTCCTGCACAATGCAGCCACAGAACCTCACCTGCCTGTGGCCTTAGTTTCTAGCCCTCACTTCCTTCACTTCCAGATGGATACCCAGAAGTCATCTACTACAGGACAGACCCAACAAAGAAAACAACAGAACATCACTGACCATCACCTATAGCCTCCAGCTAAAATCTCTCCAACACATCATTAAGGATCTACAGCCTACCCTGGAAGATGATCCATCACTCTCTCAAGCCTTAGGCCAGTCCTTATTTACAGACAGCGCCCCCCCCCCCCATCCTTCCATCCTGAAGCAAATATTCACCAGCAATTGTACACCACACAACAAGAACAGTAACCCAGGAACTTATCCCTGCAACAAACCTCTTTGCCAACTCTGCCCTCACATCAATTCCAGTGACACCATCCCTGGTCCTAACCACATCAGCCACACCATCAGGAGCTCATTCACCTGCACCTCTACTAATGTGATATATGCCATCATGTGTCAGCAATGCCCCTCCACCATGTACATTGGCCAAACCGGACTGTCCCTACACAAAAGAATAAATGGACAGATATTAAAAATGGTAACATCCATAAACCAGTAGGAGAACACTTCAATCTCTTTGGACACTCTGTAGCAAACTTGAAAGTTGCCATACTTCAACAAAAGAACTTCAAAAACCGACTTCAGTATAAAACTGCAGAGCTGGAACTCGTAGGCAAACTTGACACAATCAGACTGGATCCGAATAGGGGCTTGGAATGGTTCTCTTATTAGAAAAAGTAATTGTCCCGGTTCACACATTCTCACCTTCTAATCAACTATTGTGAATGGGCCTCTTCTACCCTAACTGAATTGACTGTTAGCACTTGCCCTTGCAAGTGTGTATATACCTCCTAATTGTAGTTTCCACTTCAAGTATCTGACAAAGTGGGTTGCAGCCCATGAAATCTTATGCCCAAAGAAATTTGTTAGTCTTTAAGGTGCCACAGGACTTTCATTGTTTTTACTTCCTTCACTGCTTCTCTTCCCACTAGCAAACCTACCCACTTACCATTCTTCCGTCGTGTTCAATTGGGGTTCACCCTGCAAGACACTGAGCACTCTGAGCCAATTCAGTAAGTCACTTAAGAATGTGCTTAATTTTAAGCACATGAATAATCCCAGTGAAGTCAGTGTTCTTAAAGTTAATCATGTTTCATTGTCTTACTAGATCTGGCCATCAGCAGCCTGAACACATAAGCCCTTCTTGCTCTGATACCACAAGCATGGTTTTGTTAATGGGTTCCAGATTTAACTGAATGAGTTCTTCCATCTCTAATTAATGTAATAAGAAGCTGTGGCTTGCCTTTAAAACATCTCAAGCAACCAGTTAGAGCATTACAGATTAGTAACTAAAAACAACTCTTATAATGGACTCTTGGGGTGGTTAATTATTAGTGTTAATGCCACCACATAGACACTTTTCCAAGCAACCTCAAATGAACAGCATACAAATGAAACCAAGCAGAGTTACTGTTATGTTATGACTTTCAAATAGTACACTCCAGTATTCCACCATATCATAGTATGTTTGGCTAACAGCTGTTTCACAAATCAGCATTCATTGATTAATCATTTTTCTCTTTCTCTCTGTTCCATATGGTTTAATGCCTGCTCAATTTCTTTTCTTGCTTTCTAACAACATCAAAAGCATAATCAAAATCTTCATTAAACCATGCGATTGTGTAAGAGATTAATTTTCCTTGCCTCCAATATATTTTTTTGGTTCAATGAAAGCAATATATTAGCTGATGCATATTTTAGGCAGTATGATTGAAGATTAAATTACTGCAGTAATAACTATTCAAGATATGCCAAATGTTCAGAACAAAATTAGGCAGTTACCTGTGGATGTAGCAAATCAGGCAGTCTTATCCCACCTGCAAATGATTTTAAAAAGAGAAATAACGTGCATTTTATATCTCTAACTAAACTGGAATACATTCTTTAATAAGTGGTCACTATTAAGAAGTCAGGATCTGCCAACAATTTCCACATGGTGGTATTTGCACTAGCAGTTCCTTACTATTTGCAAAAGCTGATTTTTTTTTAATTAGCTCATTGCCATAGTTGTCAGGGCTGCTATTTTAATTTACATCCAATTATAAATGCAGTAGCCTCATAACTCACTTGAGGGGAAAAATGCACAAAGGACAAAACCTTTCAATAGGTCCATTTAAAAATAAAACAAAACAAAAAACACAAGCAATTTTGAACTTAAATATGAAAGCAAACCAGTTACCATGCAGATATAGTTTCCTCTTGTTTTACACTAAACAGAGGAAATATTAACATAATCAAAACTAGTTTAAAACCTCATGTTGTAAGCTTCACATTTTCACTTGCATCAGTGCTGGAGGGCTGTCCCTACACACTGCAGAGAAAGCATCATAGACCCTAAGCAGTAGTCCAGATCATCTGAAGATCTACTAGCAATTCTCCACAGCACAGGGATAGATGCAACAAAGTCTATTGTTGCTATGATGTGGCAATAGCAGCCATAGAATCACAGTCTTGGAGGATTTCCCACTCCCCGTTTAAAGTAACGCGGAGAACTCTCTTGCGCAGCTCCAGTAATTAGGCTGTGTACAAGAGTGAGAGTTGCCCCTATAGTTGCTCCTATCTTTCACCTATGTCCACATAGTAATAGAGAGGTGGATGGAGAGGCCATGCATGGCTGTTTATTGCTAGGACATCTCAGAACCCTCTTGCATGAGAGCCCTGAGCAGCAACTTAAGTTGAGGAAGGGGAGATGCGGTATGGATAGTACAGGAGGATCTGCTATCCTGAGATTCTTCTGTTCCTCCCCTGCAGTGAATGGAATAAGGATCCACAGAGGCTACCTCAGCCATTCCTGCCTATGAATGGTTGTTTGGAGAGATCGAAAGATAAGGGAATGCCATTCAAGTGATAGTGTAGTGAAAAAATACTAGTCAGAAGAATGTATTGCTGAATGTGGTACATTAGAAGTTCTTCCCAGTCTTATGAGGGACTCTAAACTGAAGAACCTCTTTTGTGGAGGAGACTGTACAGATGTGAAATCCTAGATGAGACATTACATTTTAGGTGTTAAGGTGTTGATGGTACATATATGGTAAAAAGAGTGTATCATTATCGTTCACAGCAAATATGGATGAAAGTAAGAAATTAGATCCTCTTGCTACTGGCAAAAGTCATGATCCATGTTTAAAAATAAACACTGCCTTTCACTGTACAATGCGAACAAAAAGGCTACACAAATTAGACTCAAGCTCCAAGAGTTAGAAATCGATAATTTCCACTTTTCATCCAACAATCTCAAAATGCTTCACAAAAGGTGGGAAAGTGTTAAAGTCTCTGTTTTGCAGATGTTAAACAGAGATTCAGAAATATCAAGGGTCATCCTCTGCCACCGGACTGGCCCAACCATATAGACTCATAGACTTTAAGGTCAGAAGGGACCAGTACAATTATCTAGTCTGACCTCCTGCAAAATGCAGGCCTCAAGACCTCATCCACCCACTCCAGCAATAGGCCACCAACCTATGACTGAGTTATTTACCTTAAGGACTTTAAGATACAAAGAATTCACCGGTAGGTGAGCCATGCCCTGTGCTACAGAGGAAGGTGAAAATCCCCCAGAGCCCAAGCCAATCAGCCCTTGGGGAAAATTCCTTCCCGACCCCAAATATGGCGATCAATTAAACCCTGAGCACATGGGCAAGTCTCAACAGCCAAGTCTCAACCCAAGAAACAATTCTCTAGGTGAACTAGGCGGTCGCGTAAGGCAGCAGGCTTTAAGGGGCACCAAATTAGATGGAAGTGGATTTTTTTCTCTATTTAAAAAAAAAAATTAATATATTATCTCTTATAACCTGTGGGTGGGGGAGGGTGCCAAAGTCATAGTTTGCCTAGGGTGCCAAAAGCCCTTGGGCCAGCCCAGCTCTGCCACTCTTATTCAAGCTAATAAGGCTGATAGAATCTAGGCCAAATTGACTTGTCCAAGGTTGCAATTTCCAGAGCAGGTCAGTCATAGGGTCAGAAATAGAACCCACATCTTTTGACTCCCAGCTGGTTCTCTAATCATCAGTTCTTATGTCGTGCTGATGTACAAGACAACCATGCAGCCAAATAAAGATTTATGATCCAAAGGCCTAATTCTTCTTGGCTTGAGTAATACTTTACCACATTAGCAGTCACATTAAAATCACTGGGAGTAATCCCCGTGAAATCACCAGTAGCAGTACCTTACTCCACGAGCAATAGCATCAGGCACCTTTATTCTGCACTGTAGAGTAGTACTTTATCATCCAACTAGTCCCTTTTACTCCTGTGGGATTACTCACACAGGAAGTTGATACTCACTGGGAGTACAAGATAGAATGGAACCCATTGAAATCAACTGTGGAGGAAAGGTCCTACTCTAGACTTGTATTTATAGCTTCTTTAAAAAAAAATCAGACATAGCATTATGTCTATAGACAAGCAACCATGGAGTGAGTACCAACTTTAAGAAGCAGTAGCTGTCTATTGTTCTTTGTCAGGTCATTCACACTATTGATGCTGGGAGAGTTGGAAGTGCAGTTGCATTAGCAAAGACTCTGAACCTGCTAAACTCTTTACAACTACAAAAGAGAACCTGGCACTGCAGCACGACCACAATTTCAAATTACTGCAGAAGGTCGTGTTTGGCTATACCACTTTCTGTTCTGAGCAGCATTGATCTGCATGTTTTCGCTCCTTCTGGGATGGCACCGTAGAATTTCAACTGCTATGAGAAGATTGACAATGGGATCTCTGACAACGGGTGTAAATGGATTAAGAGTCATGTTCTGTATTTCAATGTGCAGTGATGTTTCTGACGACATAAGAGACTCAAGAGAAAAGAGACTGAGGTCACTAAGCAGCAACAAATTGGTATTGGTTTTTAAGAGAATGTTCAGTCAGATGAAGGCTTATATAACCTTCTGTCCTGAGGCTCTGCAAAGAAAGAATGCGGATCATATTTTCACAGTGAATGCATAAGCAATATTCAATTAATAACATCAGTACTTAACTCAATAGGTGGTCAATAAATGAAATATAAACTAGGTGCAATGTGCCCTGTTCAGATTTGCATCAGTATGGTTTCGGTAATCAGAGCCCTAGGTCAAAACCTGCCCCATATGTTCTGAAACACATACTAATTAAAAATCGTTTGCTGATGGAAGACTCTTTCTGCTGTAGATAACACAAACAGAGCATATGGATATTATGGAAAAAGATCTCAATAGCGCATATGACAAAGGAAAGTAATCTAAGGAGTAGTCTCAGAAAATCTGTTCTGCTTATCTCACATTAAGACTTGATCAGTGCAGTTAGTTCTTTTGATGAAATAACAGCATTACCAGAACAAATTCTCAGAAGTCCCATCTAATGTATTTGTTTTATTGGAAAATCACTGCACATTGTTTTAAACCTCAAGCAACATGTGGCTTCTAGCAAAGCCCCCAAACAAAATGTGTAAAATGAAAACTGATAGGTACCCTTCTGTCTTCTTTGTTGAGTAAGCTTTCCTGATATGAAACTGTGTCATAATAGTTGATCTTGAAAAACTAATTCATTTTAATATTTTTTTTAAGTTTCTTCAGGAAGTCTCCCCTTCAAAATAAGGGGTGTTCTTAAAGTGAAAAACTAAGTCTATATTAACACACCTGAAGAATAAAAAGAAGACAAGTCATTTGTATAAACAAGTACAAACATCTTTTAGACAGCATCCTCTCTGGGGCAGGAACTGTCTGTCTTAGTGCCTGATATTCTTGGTGCACTACCACAAAATAAAGAACATTCAACCAGTGCCTTCTCCCTAGGCTTAATGAACAAAAAAGTTGCAGCACTAGCTTGTATTCTGTCCAGTTACTTAGATCTGATCTAGAGGCAAAAGGGGTTCTCTCTAAATAGATTGGATACTCCAGTATTATATTAATCATACATCTCTAGAATTAAAGTCATGGATGTGTTGTCAGATTAGCTGAAGTATTCTCAGTGCATTTTGTTACAAGTCCACATAATTCCATTAAATCTTAAAAGAACTTATTACTCTGGTTTAAGGCTGGTGTCTGGCAGAGTTTAGGATTGTCATAGGAGTAAGCTTTCATCTTCTGGAGAAGATGAGTGAATACCAGATGGTTCATGGGCAATCTCCCTTTAGTGGTCCATTTAGCATGACACTACTGAAGTGGAAGAAACCTCTTCACCATGAAGTTTTCTGTTTCAAGAACATGGAACTTACTGGAGGAAAATTTAAAACTTAGTAGGGCAGGTACAGCAAGAATAACATCTTTCTTACTGTACTCAAACTGGCCATTCATTATTACCCTAGCCCAAGGAAAAGAAAAGCATCTTTACAGTTAGCAAATTCGTTAGCTGAGTCAAGATGCTAATGGCTGTTTTTGGTTGAAAGTACGGATACACCTGTTATTTCTCCTTTTCTTCCCTTAGCTTCCACGTTATGATAGTTAACACTTTACTTCATAAATCTAGCCAGAGTTGTGAGTGTACTGATTATACAGCTTTGGAATTCTGAATTCAAAATAGCATGTGGAGACTATTGCAGCACAGTCATTGAAGCCATCAGCCAAATACACAGCTGAATATTTTAAAAATAAACTACATATTTTACACGAGTGCACAGAGAAACTAGAAAACAAGTGGCTGTTACTGCACTCTGTAAAAGCCCTTGGTCAGCCCCCAATAGGATTGTTTTATGCAACACTGATCAATGTGTCACAGGAAGGATGTTATTGTTTTGGAGTGGGTGTAATAAAAGAAATAAAAAGAGGATATCAGCACTGAAGAATGTCAGTCTTTCCTGAGCTAGAGTGCCAAGAGTGAAAGTCTTAGAGCTGCCAAATGCCAACCTTAGCGAAGTTTCAGTTTTCTTCTCTCCCTGCTTCCCTTTCGTTCTGTGAACCTTTCCCTCGAGGTAGTTTCCCTTTTCCTCCCTTTCAGTCTGTCTTATTCCTCTCACTTCTGTCTCCAGTACAGGATTCTTCTTTGCAATGTCTAAAGTTCCATTCAGGCAATGTGCCACCAGAAGTAACGTCATTGGCTGTTACGAGGACTTGTGACACACATGTTCCAACTCTGAACATTTAAAAAAAAAAAGTTAAAGGAATTAGGCTTGTGCTCCTTGGAAAAGAAGAGTTTAATGTGACCTAAGAGAGATCTCAAAAATGAAGAATCGGACTGATAATCAATATGCGTTGGCAAAATGATTACAGAGACGAGGGGGGCAAAATCCATAGACAAAGTGAAAGTTAGGAAACTAGAAATAGTCAGGAAATGGAGGGGGCTCTCTCAAAGGATAATATAAATAGGGAATCATTTTCTAGAGAGGTAACAAAGAAAGAAGACAGAGGGTTCAAACAGACATTCAGCATGAAATTTTGGAACCACTGAACTTGATGGGAATTTCACCATTGAATACCGAGTGACCAGGATTTTATCCTTAGGGCCTAGAATTGCACTCATGGTACTCCAATGTCAATCGAGAGAAACTCTATTGAAATGAGAGGAGTTCCACCAGTGCAGAACCAGCATGAATGAGATCAGGCGTCAAGATTTATTTCTGGGGGAAAAAAACAGGCCTCAGGAAAAAGCAAGATAATGCGATTAGTGTGTTTGAAATGGAGTATGAATATGAGGCTTGCAGTTCATTCATTCCTAAAATAGTGTTTATTCTAGTTCGGCTTACGTCAACAGTAGAAAAGGTATGGTAGTTCCAGGGGCAGTACCGAGTGACTATTTAGCCACATGAAAAGGGCCAACTCTGTGTGTGTGTGTGTGTGTGTGTGTGTGTGTGTGTGTGTGTGTGTGCGCGCGTGTGCGTGCATGCACACATTATTTAGAATATTTGGAAGCTTCCAAGAGGAAATGCCCAGGACTAAAATTGCAAGAGATACATTGGCAGAACTGGACTGAACCCTGAAAGGCACTGCGGGGAATCCAGAAAATTCCCCACAGGCTATGATTGTAATGAGCATTATAATTAACCCAAAATTCAAAAAAAATATAATAATACAGAGCAAAATGTTTATACTCTAAGTTGAGATCATCCAGCCCAGCTTTCTGTGGTTATGGCACAGGTCCATGTCAAGTTCTAACACAACAATGGTCATCACAAGCCCAGCCGTGTTCTGGTAAGTTTCTGATTCAGGTAAATGCAAGGCAGCAGGATTTCTGTCTATATAGGAGGTCCTAGAAGTTATATTATTTATCTAATAATATGTTTATGCCATCAGATTGTTACAAAAAAGCTACAGGCTATAGATATATACATCCACTATTCCTCTTTGTAATTGCAATTTAAAGCCATCTCCGTTTAAAAAGGATTAGAAGAATAAATTATATTCTTATTTCTCATTTCTCTGCATAGGAAAGTTATACTGAATATCACTCACTTGTGATAACTTCCACATTTCTTCATTTATAAACAAGTTGTACTTCCCAGGTAAATACTGAATTGTGCAATGAAGTTCAATGCAGCTGGCCTTCTATAAACAATAGAATCCGGTAATTAGCACCATGTCCATGACTTAAATAAAATTCAGTAGGGCAAGACTGTGGTTCTAAACCAGTGCTTGTGTGAGGAGCAAGGAGGTGAGAAGCGTCTGCATCCAGGAGTGCCAGAGGAATGTGCACAGTAGCTATATCTTTATAATGGTGGAGCCAGAATTCCCAGGCTAGATCAGTTCTGCAACAGGAGAGGCGAGGCTATGGTCTTTTGCTTTTTTTAACCATCCTCTTCAGAAAATATAGCAACTCTCCGTGCCTGACTCCTCCATCCTGATGAGCCAGAAGCCCAAGGATCAGGGTTCTTCCTAGCCAATGTAAGGAGAGGAAACGGTTCTTTAACCATGGAGGGACAGGAAGAATTACTACTATTTATTTTATAGGAGTACCTAGAAGCCACAAATGGGATCAAGTTCTCATTGTGCTAGGTGTTGAGAAAGAGTCTCTGCTCCGGAGAGCTTTTAGTTTAACTAGAAAAGACAACCAAGGGGTGAGAGAAAAGACATTTACAGGTGGAGAGCACAGATTGTAAGATTCCTGGCTCCATTGAAGTAAATAGAAAAATCCAGATTTGAACACCCAGATCCTGCACTATTCAAGCCAATGGTAATTTGCCACTGGCTTCAAGTGTTGTGCCCAAAGTCACAGAGCAAGTCTATGGCATAGGTGGGAATTTCACCCAGTTCTCTCAAGTCTCAGGCTTTGACCACAACACCTTCCTTCCTCTCTCATAATCTATTTTATAATGCAGAGCAATGCCACTTAACCATTTAAATTCAAACATCTAATATTATGTCTCCATTCTTGCTTTGATGAATGGGGCCTGTGGTTTCAAGCATCTTTATAGAAAATACATCATACAGTACATCTGACTTGAAAAATTTTTATGAAAAGGTCAATGGATTTTTATATCAGTTTTAACTGAAAAGGAGGCTTTTCAATAACTGCTGTAAGATCTAAATTAGATCATTTCCATTTTAGAAAAAGAGAACAGATATAGCACCCATGGCTCTTGGCACCTTGCAATAGCCTTACAACACCATAGGAACAAATATTAAATACTTAGCTATTATACAATGCTTCCCATCCTTAGTTCTTACCTTTGTAAAGTGTTTTGAGACTAACTGAATGAAGATGATTGAAACATAGCACAGCAATTAGGTGATTTGCCTCCAGGTCACACAGCAAAGCTAGAAATAAAATCAATGTGTCCTGCCCCCTAGTCCAGTCCACATTCACTGGACTTTGTTGCCTCTGAAATATACAATCTCATTGTAGCCAGTGGAAGTGGGAATAGGTACCACTGTGTATGTCAATCAGGTTCTATTCCTACATGTTTATACAACACTGATCACCAAGGTGCAGAAAGAAGAAAACTTAACCAAAGGCCTCAATACTGCAATAGATTAGTGTCCATGTGAAACGACATCATCTTCAGTGGGGACAGCCCAAGGTATGGTGGTACATGAGCAATCAGTTGCAGGCCCAGGTTTTAAGAGCCCAATCCAGTTACATGAATGAGATTTCAGCTCTAGATTAAAAGGTACACTATGTCCCTTAGTTCTATAGTGAGTTTTTCATTTAGGTAGAATGCTAGGACATTTGCCCCTTGTGGATTTAAGAAATATGGTTGCCAGTCAAGTCTATGCATAGTATTATAGCTTTAGGCCTCAGTCAGTTTCTGTCATTCTCTGAAAATTATGAATGCAAAGATGCAAATGGGAAAATCACTTTTCATTGATGCAGAGAGGTTCACATTTGCTCAAAGCTGTACACAGCATTGATTTTGTTTTTCTGTTTTTACTAAGATAACAATTTAACGATGACACAGATGCTTTAGGGGATTTTATTTGTTTGTGGGGGATGTGGCAGCAACATGTCTTGTGGCAAAAGATGAAATTGAGAAACAGGATCATGAGAAAGCTGTCATGCTATGTTATTTCAGTATTTCTGGCTCATGAATCTGTGGCTGTGTTTTGGCAATTTTTAAGATTACTTACTAAACAGTATGATGTACTTAGTCTTAGTGTAGTGTTCTATAGTATACATGAAGAGTATGCAAGATTAGGCAGAATCACATACATATTTTTATCACTTGTGAATAGAAAATGTAATCGACTTTTCACAGGGGTGTCACATGGTCCTGATATCAAAGAATAATCAGAGCAGTAACATAGCATATGATTTAGCTATACAGTCCTTGATCATATTATGATTCTAGTAATAATATGGTTACACTGATTGAACAGATTGTATCAGACCAGTAAGAAATAAAAACAGTTACATATGCCTATGCATAAGATTATATGTACACTATCAGGGGCGTGATCTTCGATGAATGAAGCTGATGCATTTCCAGCAGGACAATAAATACAAATATAATATGAAAGCTTTTGATCCTGTCTGAATCCTCAGGCTGCCTTTGATTTTAAATTGAAACGTATGAGGGTCATAGGAAAATGGCAACCCAATCTGGTTTTATGCAAAATTTATACTATGACTCCAATATAAAGCTAAATGCATAGTCCAAACACAAAGAGAATGCTGCTCAAGTATATTTTAAGGATCTGAAAAGAACCAATATCAACAATGCTGAAGTTGTTTATGAACAGATGATCTGCACTGTAAAATGTAATGAAATGCACACCTGCCATGCATTTTGTAAATAAGCCAAGACAATAATGAATATAGTCTTTTTTGAATCATGTACTTTGAATTTAAAGCGATAAAAAAATATTGATAGACTAGCTGTTTTCCGCAGAGGAAACAAATGTGTTTTATTTTCTACAAAGCAGTTACTAATGTTGGTAACTTTTCAGTCTTCATCAATAAAACAAAAAATGAGAGCCTTCTAAAACTGCTGTCTTTGCAGATCTGAACAATATATTAATTACCCAGAAGAATGTTAGATAAAAGGACAACATTTCTCTCTGCTTGGTTGTATTTTCTCATAGTTAAAGACCTAACCTGCATGGCATAACTTTAACATATTCTTCAGCAGATAATGAAAACTGCATTTTAAAAGCTTCATTTATTTTCAAGACTCATTTACTTGTGATGGCAATACTCTCCTAAATCTAAGTATCCCAGTGGCAAGTTACAATATAAATGCATTGTATTAATTATTTGGAACTGAAACTAATGAATTCCTGGTTAAAGAATTCTATTATCCCATAAGACTCAATACTGCCAGCGTTATTTATGTTGCACAGTGCCCCTCTAGGCAAGCAGTCCTGCTGATATCAAGGAGCTTTCCTGAAAGCTAAGATAGTACTTCATGTGAGAAATGGCAGCAGAATCAAGCCCACAATAATTTCTATTGCAAGGTAAGCTTACCTACACACTTATGAAATAAAGATTTGGGAAAAGAAAGGGACGCAGCTCTTCTACAACATACAGAATTCACATTGTATTAGGCAACAAATGCAAACTGAGTGAATATCAACTAGTCACTTGTTGGTCAGAGAAGTTTTAAGAACACAATTACCCTAAAGTCATAACCAGTAAAAGAGTTATACGACAAAGGCTCAGTGCTCTCCTATTAAAGACTTTTCAGCTGATAAGAAAGCCCGATTGGCAATGGCTATATTTGTTTAATCAGATAAAGATACTTTGAGCTTACCTGTTCTACCTCTTTTTCCTGATTCAATGGTGTTCTGTCCTGACAGCTTTGTTTTTCAGTTTGGGCTCAAAGGGAGGGCTGCTATCTCCAGATTCTGGTGGCTAATTGCAGACTGCAATCTCATGTGCCATACACAGCCTTCTTATTTATCAATTCACAAGCTTCCTTACAGGAGTGAGTAGGAGGGGGCAAAAAACTGCAGGTTCGCTTCAGTCATTTCTAATATCCAACTGGGACTTTATGCTGCGCATTCAAGTTGTAGGCTTTTCTTTTGTGTGTGTAGTGGGGCTGGGGAGAAAGGGGAGCTGAAGGAAAACAGCTACACTGTTTGCAAGTGAGAGAGAAATGACCCTTAACAAAGCTTTTTAGAAGCCCCCCCCCCAAAAAAAAAGTATTCATAAAACCTCCAAAGATATAAAGAAACATCTTTCAGAGTCAATTACCTTCCAGTGCTCAGGGAGTGGGGTGAGGAACTTCTCTAATTACAAAAGAGATACATCTGACAGGGATGCAGATTACTGAGGAGGCGGGGACAAGCTATAGAAATATTTGCATGACTGACAGCCTTGACTACCATTTTTCCTCTTGTCAAGCAGTCTCCTTGCTCCGCGGTACACGCATAGAAACGCATAATGCTACAAAATAGCACTCAGCCAGTTTCAGTCATCACATGCCCAAGTGATGAGGACTGTTTGGCGTGCAACCCAGTTCCACCAAATGTGCATTACTAGTACAGTTTTCCTATGCTGCCTGCTGTCATATTTGTGGAGTACTATGCTGTGGTTTATTTGATATGGCAGGGAATGACAATCTGAGGATTTTTTCATAGGATTCAATTGCCATTAAAAATAGTTTATTTAAAGAATAGTTTTAATACTTTCATTGTTTCTGCTCTCATTTGACTAGAATATTAAACAGATGCAAAGTGGAACTATTTGTGAGGGCCCAGATTTTGCCAGTCTTATTCACTCTGAGAAGAGCCTCACTTTGTAAGTGCTTCCACTGATTTCAGTGGGCCTGCCAAGCAAAGGAACTTCTTACTTAGTTAGCAGAGTAAAGGTTGGCAGAATTTGGTTCTAATGGCTTATTTAGTGTTGGAGGACAGTGTCAGCTTGAGACTGGCGACTGTTCATCCACAGAACAGATACAGCAAAACCAGAAACAGTGCAACCATTCACACATCAGTTATCCACCAACTCAAGCCTGACATGGGTGGATGACATCTTCAGAAGAAAGTTCTGTTCCATATGCATTCTGTCTATGACATCCCTGCCAAGACTTTTAAAAGGATGCCAAAATTAGGGCCTGATTCAAAGACCACAAAAATATGCAGCTCTCTCCACTGACATCCATTTGAATCAGGCCATTTGTGCCAGTTCCGATAGTGTTTGTGAAGTGGACACCTAATAGGAACTGGACTGAGACTGTCAGCTTATTTCAGACAGGCCAGTGAACAACCTTCTGGTGGTAACAACTTTTCAGCAAGCGACATCTGAAGTGGTCTGAATTTCAGCTGGCCACTCATGTTTTCTTTTTATGAATATAGCATTTCATTCTCAAACTCTAAGCCATAAATTCATTCTTCCTGGTTATGCTATGATTCAACTTTCTGTTTTTAATTGTAGAACAAATTGGTTTGGGTTCAGATTATGCAAAACTATCCATATGACTTGAATCATTTTGTTATGAGTTATTCTTTAATATTTTCATGTGCCTTTTCTTTTTCTTAAATTGCTTTCAATTACAGTTCTTTGGAAGAGTACTGAACATTTATAACAATCAATTTTATGTCCCTGCACACATCCAGATGTGTATAACAGTGTACTGTTGTTTTTGAATTAATGAATGATCTGACTTGAAATTTTGAGGGCAATGTTGCTAAGCAGTGAAAATGTGGAATACAGGTAACAAGGGGCTTAATGAGAATTGTTTAATATGAGGGGTTTACGATAGTATGAACAGAGTTAATATTGTAACACAAATGTAGGTATGAGCATTATAAACACAAAAATCTCCACATAAAATAAAAATACATAAACATTGATAGAGAACAGCTCTTAGCAATTTGGAAAAGAAAAAACAATGTAATAAGGATGAGAGGACTTGTGATTTAGAAACAGGTGAGAGGATAATCTGTAAATCATACCTAAGTAAAAATGGGTTAATATGAGCTCTAATGTATCAAAATTACATGCAAGACTATTGCATACTGCAGCTAAGAAATTCTGTTTGAATTATGGTAGCAAATAATACAGTAGTTTTATTTTCCATGGCTTGGTGTCTGTCTTTTGCCTTTGATTTTAAGAAGATTTAAGGCAGACTTGACTCAAAAACAAGGCTAATGTCTTAAGCCCCATTTTGACTCTATTGATTCACAACAGGCATCCCATAAATGAATGAGTGGTGTACCAATCTGTCAGTGCAGTACAAATGTTAAAAACAAAAAAACAATTAAAATAAAGCTTATCTATAGAGAAATGGTCACTCTGCCAAAGGAAAGAAAGGAAAAGTGGGAAAAGCTGTTGAAAAGGGGGAAAGAAAATAGTAAAGATGAAATGACATGAATAAAATCCAACTGGAGGGAGAGATGTGTACAATATACTATACTAGGTGTTCCATTGCTGGCTATAGATGGAGATCTGTCATTTGATTGATATGATAGGTACTTAACCTATTTATGCACTATTAGTTATGCACCTGCCCTTCCATAAAACATGATACACTTTTACAGAATATAAAATAAAGGTATTTACCCCTAAAGAGTGAGAAATAAGCTTTTTCCACCCCCACATACTGCATGGTTAAGAAGGAAACATATAGCTAATAAACTATGTTGCTCCTTCTGATACAAAGTTTTCAGTGAGTACATAAAGAAAATTCTGCTCTGTACTTGAAAACAAAAGCACTTAAACAGGCAAGTCACAAATAGTTCTTAAATTATCATAGACAGATAATACATATCTATTAGGTCATATCCAGCCTAACTACTACCAATGCACAATTTCCCCTATCTGAATTTTCTAGTTTTTAGATCAGACTGAGGGCAAGTCTATACTGACAGTGGCAAAGTCACCACCGTCAGTGCGATCTTCAGTTTTCGATTAAGGTGTCTGTGTAGACGCACTCAATCGATAACCGAACTGGAGCTGGAACACCAGCTTCGTAACTGCACTTACAGTATGCCGACTGGACGGCATTTCCAGTCAGCTTACTGAAGTGTGTAGGGAGGATTTAAGAAGTCAGTGGGAGATACACAAGGTATTTTACATATCTTGCGTATCTCCCATCAAATACCGCCAAAAACGGCAGTAATTGTAGACTAGGGCTAAGTGGTATAAGCATTGAGGCTTCCACTGTCTTCCTCTGTCAATTTCTACAAAGCCCAATAATGACAGCATGCAAAACTAAATACATTTCTTTGTCATAATATTTCCCCAGTAGATTTCACACATGTAGTCATACCCTTTTAAGCCCCCCCTGCCACTCAAGAAAAATATCTACTATTCATTTAGATATTACTCAAGTAGAAAAAGGAGAAAGAGGGAGTTTGGAAAGTTGTAAGGGTATTCATTCTCATTAGTCAGGAGGCATCATAAGTATCTAGATTGCACGTTATGCCAAATGCCAGCTTAATCTCTGCCGCAGAAATATGAACCATGTGGTCACAGCATTGCAAAGCTGCACCAACCTCAGTTCAGTGGGGCTCCATAGTGATCAGGGGGCATCTACTTGATTCTGAATGCAGGATTGGGGCTTTAATCAAGGGTACTCCATACATGGTGATTTGACATATTTCTAACCTTTCCATCAAGCTGAGCCATTCCACCCTGGCTAATCCTCTCCTCTTTAGTCATCTAGTCATCTCTAGTCATCTGTTGTTTCTCATCCAAAAAGACCTTTATTTACCTCTAGTACTCTTCCAACAGTGATGGAACCAGCTAAGCTTGAAAATCTCAGTTAACTGGTCAAAGTATAACACCACATATGCTTATATTGAACTGCTGCAGCATTCAAATAAAATAAATTTAAAAACCAACAGCAAAGACTTGTGCTTGACTTGAAACAAGGAAATACAGAGGTTCAGGTTAGTTACTCACCCTTAGAATAGGAGTGAGATTGTAGTAACTATTCAGTTGTCATCCCAAATCTGAAAGACTGATTCTCTGAGAGATCAGAATGTTTCTCTAGGTAATGTTCTACTCCTAGAAAATGATTAAGCTTCTATGTGGGCTGGCAGTTTCCTAGGGTGTATGAAGGAGCTATACTGTATCATAATTACTTTGTCAATACAGAGATCCTAATTGCGTTGAGTGGAGTGAGGAGAATATTGACTGCACTGCAAATTGAAGTAATCATCAACTCCTATGATTAGGCTAATGAAATGTATACTATTTGTCCAAACTTTTCAGCTTCTTTTGATAGCCCTAATTCTCCAGAAGTGAATTAAATCCCTGAAAGTGACAGTTCTTAGACAAAACTTGAAAGTTCTGATTGTTTCTGCATTCCAGGTCAGAATAATTCTTCTCTGATACACAAGTGTGTAGAAAAGAGATCTGCAAGCTAAATTTAGATTCCTAAGAAAAGGCTTAGGGCCATCCCCACTATCATATCGTATCACTTCCATTTACCTATGCAGGATTAGCGTGATGAGGGTCCTTCAGAATTCTCTATATATGGATGGGATGATGATGATGTTGTAAAGAGGAAAGGTTTAAAGACCAAGGCTACATCTACACTGGCAATTTAAGTCGACTTAAGAAGGCTGAAGTTGACTTAAATTAAGCTACGTCCACACTAGGCTTTCATTAAGTTGACTTAAGAAATTCCTTAAGTCGACTTAATGAAAGCTTAAGTCGACTTTGTTATTACCACTCATTAAGTTGACTTAACCCTTAAGTTGACTCCTTAAGTCGACTTAAGGATGGTGTGGACATGGAGGAACCCTTAAGTTGACTTTATTAAGTCAATTTAAGGGTGGTTAGGTCGATTTAACAAAGTGGACTATGTCGACTTAAAGCTAAGTCAACTTAGTCTACTTGGTTAAGTCAACTTTAATAAGGTCGACTTTAAGTCGACCTAACTTTTCTAGTGTAGACATAGCCCAAATGCCTGTGATCTGAGAATGTATTGTCATGTATTAGAAACTGGTTAAAGAGAGAAGGCAAAAAGAATAAATAGAATAGGGTTACAAAAGATTCCACATCAGGACTGGATGTATTTAATATAGGTACCAGATACCTGGAAAAGAGAGTGAACAGTAGGTGACACAGTTTGCAGTTGCTACAATATTACTTAGGTCAGTCAAGACTAGAGAAGAGTTTGAAGAAAGGTCAAAGGACCAAAGAAAGCTAGGTGAATGGACAGATCAATGAAAATCTCTGCTCCATGTGAAACATGGTCTGGTTTTATTGTTTTGACAACAGGATTTTGTCACAGGGTGGCTGTCCCCTTTAAATGAAGCAAGCCCAGAGCCCCTGTGCCAGAACAAACTCCCAGTTTGGCTAATTAAGAGGATGAGGCAGCATTGAGGACTATAAATGACTGGGGAATCTGTGCAACCTGGTGGGTGAGAGAAGTCTCATGAGAGTCATTGAGGAAAAGGGCAGGTGAGAGATCTTTGCAGATCCCTGGAAAGAGGGAGGAACTGTCAGAAAGCCAGAAGAGGGGTTGTGAGCTGACCTTGCTGAGCCAGCCAGTGCTGGGATGCTGAAAAGAACCAAGCACTAAGAGCAAGTAGAGGGGTTAACCTTCTGATCTTCCTGAGGCAGAAATCCATGGCCAGAGAAGGTGGAAGAAAGCTGAAAGCAGAAAAAGTTGATGTCTGTTGGATCCCTGAGCCAGAAACCAGAAGCTGGAGGACCAGAAAGGCAGAAGGCTTGAAGTTAAGAGATCCTGGAGCTATACTGGAGAGCTGGAGCACAGTAAAGGATGCCAGAACTTCATCTGATGTACTGTCTGGACCATAGTTATGGCAGGACTTTGGTTATGGTTTATGTGCATGGGGCTTTCTTTTGTAATAAACTAATCCCACAAAGGCTATTTGCACTCAGAAAACTCGTTTCAACTATATGTAGGACTCTGAAGAAGGGAAACTGATGTAGGGGCACCGATAGTACTGAGGTCTGAAGCAGGAGGATACTTCAGGTAGACCCCACCCAGACAGATGTATAGAGAATGGGAACAAAAATACTGAGAAGATAATTTATAACACAATACAAATCAAGGGCATAACCTCACTTGGAATACTGTGTTCAGTGCTAATCTATCAATCTTGAAAGAATGCAAACACAAGTGTAGGAGTTCATAGATGAGCAACAAAATGGATTAGAACTGTGGAAAGATTTGTGTATAACAAAAGAGAGTGAAATAAATTGGGGCTGTGTCGTTTAGAGCAGTGATTTTCAACCAATGTGCTGCGGCACACTGGTGTGTGATGAGAACTGTCCAAGTGTGCCAGGAAATTTTGTACAAAGATAATAAAATCAATGTAAAACATTGTTTCATCTTAAACGATATTCTATCCAACCATAATTACAACTCATAAAACCTGTGAAAATTAATAATCAAATTAAAAGTGAGGTATCACTCTTTCGATTCTAAAACATGAACATTTTAAAGTAAACTCAGGTGGCCAAAGGGCAAAACTGAGATGACTTGTATTTTTTTCCAGGGGATTTGAAACATTAATGCATTTGATCCTTCTTTAGCTTGTTGTATGCACTATGTTGCAAACCTCTCTATTAAGACCGTAACCATAGTAAATGTAAGTAAATGTGACATTTCTGAGCAATCAATTCAGCTCAAAAAAGTGGGTGTGCCATGGAATTGTTTGTCTCTTAGAAGTGTGCTGTGTTACTGAAAAGACTGGGAAACCACTCGTTTAGAGAGAAGACAAGTAAGAAGGGTCAAACAATAGAGGTATACAAAACAACAAATGACAGAAAGGTTAAATCAATCACATTTCAATTAAACTGAATGGTAAACCATTGAAAAACAGATTTTAAAATATTCTTTCCACAAAATATAGCTAACCTTTGGAACTCACTGGCACAAGGTATTATTGAGGCCAACAGGTTGGTGGGATTCAAACCCTACCCTTCAGAGCATAAGGTTATCCCATAATTATCCATTGTTTGAGTTTCCAGAAGTCTTCTCTGAAACATGATTATTGCAAGGGTCAGAGACAGAATGCTGGATGGGATGAATAATCCATCTAATTGGATATGGCAATTCCTGACTTCCTATATTGCACATCAATTAAACAGGTTGCAAATGTAAGCCTATTTGTGTCCTGCTGCTTGTAGGATGCTATTCCGGTGTAGTTTTCGAACTCATAGTTGGCTCAGCTGTTTCCTACTTCTTTATTGCCTCTTTTTTCTAGTTTTGATACCCTGAGATGTGTTGAAAAAGGCAGCAGCTAATGCATCTTCACACTGTTCTAACAACACTGTTCACAAGTATATAAGATGTAGCATGGCCACAGGTGCAGCAATATTTCTGGACACAGAGTGTCTTCAAAGACCAAATGTACTGACGTTTTTTAAAAAAAAGCCAGCAGCACCTATCGTGTCGAAACAAATGGAAATATGTACTATAAATGGCTTAGATTGGAACCATCTTACATGCCCACACCCTTCAGCAGCAAACTTATCACAAGGGCAGCCTTTGCCATAGAGCGAGAGGGGAGGAGGCAGACCTATAGTTCTGCCCCCATCTGCACCAGACACAGAGGGCAGTACACACCGTATTTAAGGGATAGAAGCATTGACCCTTCACCGTGGGATGTTTCCATAGGCTCTATGCCCCCAGAGCTCTTGCCAATTCCATATTGGGAAAACAGAGGTAGGTATCAACAGCAACTGCCAGATTGATTGTATTAATTTTGCTGGTGGTTAATGATCTGAAAAAACAGCAACAGTTTAGATTTACCTAGCATATTACTTTCTGTTACGCTGTAGCAGAGGCTGGGTGTCTCATGAAACAGGTTATTAAAAACAAAAGCACTAAGTTACCAACCTAGGCAGCTGATTTAAGAGAAAGGAGGTGTGGAGCACTGAATACAAGATTTGCTTAACATGGCCATTACTGACTGAAATTCCCTTCTTTCTACAGAGAAAGCAGCTTTTTCTAGCAGATCTGTGTCAGAAAAAGTCTGCCTTTGATTTTCATGGGCGAAGTGTTTAAGGTGAACCTTACATGGCATGATTTTACATTAGACTGGTAAAAATACTGTCTTTTTCTCCAATTTCATGGGTAATAGGAATACTCTCCTCATCCCATCCCACCACCCCCCTGCAGAGAAGCAAGTCCTGCAAGATTGTGCGAGGCAGAGGAATTATGTATCTATTCGAGTTTGAATTCCCACATTTTACCCAGGATTGTTCTGTTTCAAACAATTTCTCCTTGACCAGCTATTGCTATCCCAAGGTGCAGTGCCAAGGAAGTAAGGAAGGATGTTTACATTAATTTAACTAATATATTCTGGGTCATTTGTGTAACCTTCGCGCGGGCTAAAATTTATTTAATTGCCCTTCTCCAGTGCCTCACAGAAATCAATCCCAACTCCTATGGAGAAAGCAGCTGGAGACCCAGGATCCAGTCTGTACAGGACTCACGGCAAAGATTTCTCGGAGTTACCCTCCCACATTAAAATACTACTAAAAACAAACATAACAATGAACTTTATTAACTACTAACTAAATAAACCTTATCCTAAGAAAACAAAGTACAATTAACCATGAACAATCCCTACAGAAACCCCACATGAAAGATATCCAAGAGTCCCAAAGTCCAGGTGGAGTTCACCCAACTCTCAGCTACAGTCTCTGTTCCAGTGTAGAAGCTTGAGTGGCAAGAAATAGCTGTCCTCTTCTTTCTTTGCTGGAATCCTCTGTAGCATTCCATGCAGGCTTTTCCTTCTCCTTTGCAACCAGCCCTCAGTCCCATATGCATGTCTGCAAGGTCTGTTGCAAATGACTCCATTACAGGGAGAAAACATCTTGTTCACTCCTGGCTCAGCTTCTCTCCAGAAAACTCAGCACATGGTCTCCTTTCAAGGCAGCTCTAGCTTGCTGTCTGAACAGGCTGCTGCTCCCATGTCATCTGACTGACAACATCACATCACACCAGCAGGGTACACTGTGGAGCATGCTCAAAATGCTACCACTCTCTGCTTCTGGAAGTTTCTAATTGTGGGTAGCTAATCTGCCCAGCAACAGTAACCCACCCTCAGCAGGTCTCTCCGAGATAGCCTTTTCAGGCATATGGGTTACATTTGCACCACCTGCTAACCAGGTATCTGTCAGGAAAAGAAGTGTGGGGTTGGGACATAAGTATCAAAATACCATTTGGAGGCAGAATATGCAGTCCAGTGGCAAAAGCTCATGAAAACAAAGTCTAGGGGCTAAAAAGCATGACGGACTGAAAGCAGGTACTGTTGGGATTCTTTCCAAATCCTAGAGAATCATGGGAGATTTCTTTCTAATTGTTTTCTCTCTATAGATGTATGTGCAGACACAAACACATGCAGTTAGGGGAACTGCAGTCTGTTTTCCTGTGTGAGTGACTAACCCAAAAGCAAGCAGATCACAATTAAATAATGGCTCTGGAAAACCTGTACTCAGTACTTTATCCTTCTATACAAGCTTGGCATAACAATTACCCAAGGTGTTCCTAAATGTGTTTTTCTAGGTAGGTGTCTGGTCTACTTTTGACATTGTGTGAGTCAAATAAATCAAAATAAGTCAGCTAACAAAGTAGTCATTACATTCAGAGGAGTCTGAAGAAATATCTGCTGCAAAGTAGTTACAAGGACATTTTATATGTTGAGAAGCCAGGGACAAACCTCATGATCAGCACTACTGCAGCCCTTTCCCCTCCTGGCAAGTTGAAATATGCCCCCACACTCCCTGCCTTAGGACTGCAAACTTCTATTTCTTTTTTCTCTTTCAGTTGATGACTGAAGCAGCAGAGAACCCTAGTGCCTGAAGAATGACTGCAGTGTGAGGTGGAAGAACATAATGGGTAAGCAGATTTTCAGAACCTTTTTATAAATGTCACTCAGAGGTAGAATTTAATTGCAGAAATGGGGCATAATATGTGGGTAAAGTTAAAGAGAGAGTTCTCAAGCACCAAGGTCACAGATAAGGATTTCAACACCTCGGCCTTGTCTACCAGTCTACTTTGTATCTTAACATTTGGATGAGTGCAGGGATAACAATGAGAGTTAGGGATGCATAACTACCAACTGATGTTTGCCATTTGGGACAAAGTGTGCCTTTGATTGGATCAAGCTATATATTTACAGATTCAAGAAATTTAGAAATAAATGTCTCATACCAATAAAGAAAAACAGATCAAAACAATAAATACTTTCTGAAGCTTGGCCTGAGGAATGCATTTTTTTTTTTAACTTCTGCAACAGGCTCCTAGGATTGGAGTCCCACAACAGGAAATTATGAACATATACAAGGGAACCACTACCTGCAACAGCATTACACAACAGAACATACTAATTTTTATGATCAGTCCTTCCAAGGATTTGTCAGTATCAGTCATGCTTTTTCATTCCACTTTAAGGCCTCAAACTTTTGATCATTATCAATATTGTGTTTTAGGATTTCTCTGAACCTTTAACACCCCCATGGGTTCCATCCTGGATGTGCGGAGTACTCTGGCTTTGATCCAGCAAAGCACTTAATTAGCTTTTAAGCAGGGAGTATGGTTGAAAGCTTATTGTGCGCTTAAGTGCTTTGTTGGATTGAAGCCAGAGTGCTCAGCACCCAGGCAGGATTGAGCCCTGTAAAGAAACAACACATTTAAGACGGCCAGGCTGCTACTTGTAACCAACACAAAGTTTAAACCAAGAGCATAGTGGATCTTTAAGTATTGGAGCTAAGATGAAGGCAGGATAGCTCAGTTTTCATATAATCATTTACTGTCTTATGCTCATAATTTTACTCGCTTATAGTAGGACCATGTCCACTTTAGCAGTACAAGGATTTTGGTTTTCCCCATAAGAACTTTACAAAGATTGCTGTTGGGGGTTGATCTCTCCCCCTTTTGATCCAGCTTGGAGGAAAGGAATTCACACTTTCGGGAAAGGAAAGCAATAGCTAGCAATTTACAATTTGTACACTTAAACAGATCTTTCCCCCCTCTGATATCCACCAACATCTGCATGAAACTATCACTTTTTGCTCTGTCTTTTTATTGCCAAATATTTTGGGGCTGGCAGGGTGTGGGGGTAATGTGGAAGTAGCAAAAAATAAAACAAAAAACACAACAGTCTGCCTTTTATTTGAAGGAAAAAATAAGCTCTTTTTTCCAGTAACCTACACAGCATTGCTCGCTTCGATGTGTTCTGATTCCATTCCCATAGGATAACATGGAGAAGCTGAAAACAATGGTGTTTGAAGATGAAAGTCACATTCCCAGAGGAAGCTCAAGTAAAGAGACTTTATACAGGGGATTAAAATGGGAATTTGGCACCGAGATAGAGACTTCTCCTGCAGCCCATCTATTACAGTTGCCCCCTACCCTGCAGGATGTGTCTAATGGATGTAGTTCACAGCCCCACTGCTCTGCCGCTTCCTGGACTTGCCTAGATGAACACATACATACACCCTGTCCCCTGCGCAATGCCACAGTGAAGGTTGGAAGGACACAGGGAGATTCTATATCACTTTATGCAGTATTTTCAGTGTCCATTTCCCCTGTGTTGGTGGAACTGGAATAAGCTGCTGTGATCTGGACCTTCTGCAATCAGCGACCAGGAGGATGTCATTCCAGTGGAAAAGAAATTGCAACAATACCTGAGCTTTACAGATCTGAGTCATAGTAAAACCAGGTTTTTTCAATATTGTGAGTTCATTTGATATTCCAGTGAACATCAGCATCAGATATAATTGACAGGCACTTAATGTTTCTGTGGGTCACAGTACAGGGTAACATCAGGATATATTGTGACTAATGACATTCAGGTTTAAAATCACATAGTTCTAGCTCTGTTTCAGCAAAGCATGTTTAAAATTAAGCATGTGCTTGAGTCCTTACACACTGTATTTTAGCATGGGCTGCCATTGGTTTTATCAATCACTCGCCAGTTTCCTGTTAAAACAGCTCAGCAGTATACGTTCCTTCTTCGGCCACACCCAGCGGTGATTGACAAATGCTCCCGACACTTCAAGGGCCCCATCAATAGCGCACAAAAAGCACTACAGAAAAAGTCAAGACTCATCATCCAGTTTGTGTCACTCGGGCTTGTCTACAATAAAATTTATGCCAGCAAAACTTTTGTCACTCAGGGGTTGAAAAACCATCCCCTTGAGTGACATAAATTTTGCTGGCGTAAGCTCTTATGTGGACAGCGCTATGTCAGCAGGAGAGCTCTCTCTCGTTGACTTTAGCAGAGCTACACCAGCGCTTAGGCTGCCAGAACTTGTGTCACTCAGGGGAGTGGTTTTTTCACACCTCTGAGCAACAAAAGTGTCGTGAGCATAAATGCTAGTGTAGACAAGGCCTCACCATTCACATTGTTTCTTTGATCTCACTGCTCTCGGAAAGCTGAGTAGCAATACTTTACTCCTAAAGGAAAAAATGCTTATTATATTTGTATCTCAACTGGGAAATTTGTATCTCAACTGGGATATTTGTATCTCAACTGGGTATTAGAGAATTTCTCGAACTACAAAGCTTTTCTTCTTTTCCTTTTTTTTGGGGGGGAGGAGGGGAAGTATAGATATCTTACCAACTCAAAGCACCCAGAATAATTACAAAGGCAAAATGATAACCTTAAAGAGCTTAGAGATGAATTCTCAATTACTGTGGATAATAAGGCCATTTATTTATTAAGGATTATAGTTTTACTATTCATTTGAAGGTCAGAAAAATCTGCTTTTCAGATCACTTTGGGATTAGAAGCACTGCAAAAAAAGTTCTTATTTAGTCTCAAAACTAATATCAGTATTAACACAACATTAATTCATGACAACATTTATAGGGTCATCCAGACATCAGGCCTCAGTTTTTTCATATACAGCCATGATCTTGAAAGAAAGCAGACAAGTCTATGATATTTTCTTTGCTTTATATTACAATAAAATTTAACACCTTGCAGTCCCCTGGTTGCTTCCAGTTGAAAAACAGATGTTTGGTGAAGGGGAGCTATTGAACTTTTTGCATCTAAGCCATTTATTCAAATCCCAGCCAGGAAAATAGGGATAGAAATTTGTTAGTGACCTGCACTGACTTGACTCACATTGCAATGAATTGGTGGTCCCAGTCCAGTTTGCTCGTGAACAGGTGCCCATCGCATATACTGGTCATAGTTGAAGTATATTACTGGCTTATCTCTTGTAGGTGGAGAATGAGTTAGTACTCATTTTAATATGGTAGTTTTAGTCCAAATATGCTGGTTGTGGATGAAGGTGCTTCAAAGGGACTTTTTTAGGCCAGCCACATAAAAACATATGGCCCAGCATAATTAAGGGTTCAAATATTAAAATACTTTCCTGGTTAGTACTGTCTTTATGAACACAGAGGATAAGGTAAGATTTCTCTGGCATCCCAAATAGATGTATTTTGATCCTGTGACAAATCTGCCTCCCCATAATTCATCATCTTCTTCTGGGCACAACAGCTCAAGAGCTAAATATCCCTTTCCACCATCAGCTAATCTGTCCAATAAATTTATGTGAAGACACTCTTTCCCTTTAACAGCTGTCTCTAAAAGCTCTCCTGTACCATTGAGTAGGCTGAGATCCTGCCTCTTTATGGGAACAGAAGCAGAGAGCTGCTCAACACGTAGCATGGAGAAGGTAAGCACCTCACAAGAAACAGTAGAGCAATGAGTTGTTCCCTGGGAGGTTTTACAGGTCCATCTTAACTTTCCCATATCATTGCCAAGGGACAGCTACATCACCTTTCCGCACCACACATAAGGACAGATGTGACTAAATTGGTGAGGGTCTGAAGGAGGGGAACAAACCACCACCAAGATAAAAGGTTTAGAAAACCTGACACATGAAGACAGGTTAAAAAAAATGAAAATCTTCCAAAAAAAAAAAACCCCA
Source organism: Pelusios castaneus (assembly GCA_007922175.1). NCBI lineage: Eukaryota > Metazoa > Chordata > Testudines > Pelomedusidae > Pelusios > Pelusios castaneus. The sequence continues at coordinate 8,323,433 of ML685772.1, read as the reverse complement.
AAAAACAACTGAAGGGGTCCCAGTAACAATCTTCAGAGATGTTGTAGGTTGTTATAAAGATGGTGATCAATTGTCTTGCACTGGCCCTGAATGTAGGCCAAGTAGTAACAGGCTTAATCTGTAGGAAGACAGATTTAGATTCGATATTAGGAAAAACTTGGCAACTATACAGGTAATTAAATTCTGGAATAAGCTTCAAAGGGTGGCCATAGAATTGCCATCATAATGTCATTGGAGCTTTTAAAGAATTGGGGGGGCGGGGCGGGAAGCACCTGTTAGGGATAGATAAATTTACTTTGTTCTGCTTCAGTGCTTGGGGGCTGAACTTTATGACCTCTTGAAATATCTTTGGTTATGTCTACACTTGCTAAAATTAGTTTGAATTAGTTAGTTCGAACCAACTAATTTGAACTAATTTTAGTTAGTTCGAATTAGCTTAATTCAAACTAGGAAAACTTAGTTCGAATTAGCGATCCCCATTCATTTCAATGGCCAGTTAGTTTGAACTAAGAAATCAGTTCGAATTAACATGGCCACATTGGCTAATTCGAATAGTTAGTTCGAATTAACCCTTTAGTTCAAATACCCTATTTGAACTTATTAGTTCGAATTAAGGAAGCCCTTAATTCGAACTAACTAAAGCCTAGTGTAGCCATGGCTTTAGTTAGTTCAAAGTAAGCCTCCTTAATTCAAACTAACTTGCCAGTGTAGACATCGCCTTTCAGCCCTATGTTTCTATGATTTTAACTATGACCAAATTTCTTCCATGAGTGTAAAGCAAGTGATGTCCATTATTTGTTTCTTAATCACATCAATGGAAATCCATCTCATTTATCCAAATATCTGTAACTGGGAATCACTTGCATTTAGGGACAAATCTTGCCCTATCTCTAAGTCTAGCAGAGATGCCTCAGATATGATTCCACAGGGCAAGGATGGAGCTGGTTTGGGGGGCTGTGTAGGGGCTACACAACCTTATGTTAAGCTAAACCCAGCTCCATGGAGACCCCTTGCCTTACAGAGTGAGGGGAAGGAGGGGGGGAATAAACCCAGAGAATCAGCTGCTTCAACAAGTTTTACACCAGCAGTTCTCAACCACTGTGGCGGGACACAAAAGTGTGTCACAAAAAACTGGCAGCGCAGTTTGGAGCCAGCTTGGGGCTCCTGCTGTCCGCTGCTCTCTGCTGCCCTCAACAGCACAACACAGGCAGCAGCCAGGGCCAGATGGCTAAAGGGATTTAGAGGCTGCAACCCAGAGATCCTGGGCTGCAACGGGCACTGCTTGCCCCACAAAAATAAACCCAGCCCCATTGAGCCAGGCCACCAAGGCACCAGCCTGCGCTGGCTTGACTTTGCCCAACCCAAGTCCTGGAGTGCTGCATCCTCCAGAGTGCCACAGCCTCCCAAGCACCACAGCGACCAGCAGATTGTAGGGTGTCACACGGGGGAATGTCATCTGTCCAGGTGTGTCGTGATGGAAAAGAGGGTGAGAACCACTGTTTTAAGCCACTTTGCCATATCGGAAGATTGCTTGGACTACAGAAAATAAGTCAGCTATTAAGATAAAAGTAACCCCAGTTTTGAACTTGTAGAGCTGATCCATGGCCTGGAAGAGAGAATTCATTCACAACAAGCTACTCAAATGCCCAACTCAGTATTTTGCTGGGTCTCTGGATTTGTCAGTTAGGCATCATATATATAATAGAAATACATTCTGAGCCTGATCCAAAGCTCACTGAAGTCACTAGAAGACTCCACTGGACTCTGGATTGTGCCCTAATAACCTGATGAAACAGCATTTTATTCATGTAAATTGTCCACAATTTAGCAGGATACATGAAGCCAGACATGTTGTATGCTGCTGAAATGTGTGTTATCTATCTGAATAGCCACACAGCAGACAAGGGCAAATACTGGAACTGTTATCTTCTATTTGAGTCTCAAAAGCAAATCCCTGCCATTACTTGTATGAGCTACTAAATGGAGGTGAATGAGTGAAGGCTGATGACTTAATAAAGAATATAGTATTGTTCCTGCTAGTGTAGAGAAGCCTAGGAAAATACTTAGCCATGCACCTTACTGCGGCTGCTACATGGATGTGTTGAGAAGAGAATATGGAATAAATTCTGTACTATCTTCCCCCACCTTACAATTATGACCAGGCGTCACAGAGAATTATTAAGCCCTTAATCAAGCATAAGTTTAAATTTATCCATTGATTTTATATGCATCAGTTTTGGGGTAATAAAGATAACATTTAGCATTTGTAGATCTCAAAGCACTTCACTTTCACAACAGTACTTGCAGTAATACATTAAGACAAATCAAATGACAGCTTTTTCCCTTACCATGAGCAATCTTGGTCCATTTCTCCTGCCTTTAAGGAGGTGAAATAATCAAGAGTCATATCAAAGACACTTTCAAATTTTATATTTGCAATCTGTTGGGTTTTTTTATTAGCATTTTCTCTGGTACATATTAATAATTTCAGACCTCTGCCAACACGTGTGGTTAATATCCAGCTGCAGTCTATTTCAAAAGGGAAATGTCAAAGATTACATTCAAATGAAGGATGACATTTCAGAGTCTGCATATTCCATGAATAATAGCTCTTCTCCACTTTCTGGAAACTTTAATGTTAGAAAATACTATATTTAAAGGAAAATTGGAAAGAAAAAAAAGATTGATAATCTTTTGACATATCTAGAACTCAAATCTTCTTTCCACATTCAACCCTTCCAAAGATCTAAAGATTTCCTTGAAAAATACTGACAGATGACTGCATTCAATCAGGAAAAAAAACCCTAAAAAAACCCCACATAGGATTTATGCCATATTTTGCCCTCTGTTTTTTCTAACTGTGGACGTGTAGAGGATATAAACACTTGCTGCTTTCATAGCCCTTATTCAGCAATATGTCTGAGTTTGTCTAAGGCCATGTACACACGATCACTTTATCGCACATTAAGAGTCATTACCGCGCGATAACAGCAACAGTGTACACACATGCCATAGGGCTCTTGCGCATCAACAGCCCAGTTGTAGTGCAATACAAAAACCACCTCGATGAGGGTGGTAGCAGTTAACGCGGAACAGCTGTTGCGCCTTTCGACTCGTGTGTAGGCTTACCGCGCAATGATTGGCCTCCGGAAGTGTCCCAGCATTCCAAAGTCGTCCTCTCTGGTCTTCCCCCCACCCGCTCTGTGGCCGTGACAAAACAGTCCCCGCCCTGTTTCAATTCCCGGGATTTTCTAATTTCTCCTCTGTTTCACTTCCTGTTCTCTTCCTCGTGGAGTGGAGTGCAGCTCCGATCTTCACTATCAATGGCGGCCCATCGTGGAAGACACACACCCATTTGGAGCACAGGAGAGGTGCTGGACCTGAGCCTCCTATTCAGGTTAGATGGGATAGCGTATGTGTCTACGCTCCCGTATAAGGATACTCGGCCTCGCCAGCTGCAAAGCACAGCACTAGGAACCATGGCAGCACACAAGGCAGCAGCATACGGTCCCGGCTGGCATCCGGTGGCATGTAGGATATGTATTCTAGCTGGCAGGGCCACTCTGAGGAGAGAGATATCGGGTTCCATCTGTGTGCCCTATGCAGAATGTTAGTCCCCAGTGAGGTTTCTATTAGGACGTACCTTGTCCGCTTCAGCAAAGCATAGGATGTTGACTGCCCTGTACCTTCCAGTGGAATGTGCTACTGGAAGGTTACATTGGTTATCTATGCTATGTGTTAACAATAGCTTTATTATTCTTTTTTTTTATTAGATTCAACCTTCACAAGGCCGGTGTCTACTCCAGCTGACCGCATGAGAAACATTCGGCGGTGTGCTCAAAGAAACGGGGAAGATATGTTTCAGGAGCTGATGAAAACAACAGAGGCATCCGCGAGGGAGAATCGAGCCTGGAGAGAGGAATCCCAACAGACGAGGCAGAAACACAGGGATGAACTGATAAGCGTCATGAAGGAGCAAACAGAATTGCTCAAGAGCATGATTGCTCTGCAGACCCAGGCGATTAATGTACAGGCTCCACTCCAGACAGTTCAGCCGTGTCTGCCTCCACACCCCGTAGTCCTTCAAAGCATTTATTTGAAGGCCACCCGTCCCCCTGGTATACTGCAACATCCAGTCCCTCACAGAGCTACTTTTTAGAGACCCGCAGCTACACCCACCTGTAACTCCTCCCAAACCACCACCACCCCTCTTTTATCTTCTAATAAAAACAGTAACAAAAAATTTGAAGAGTGGCTTTATTTGTACACAGTGAAAATCTCATAAGGTGCACTTGATGCGTCCTTGAAGTAAACTACGGGAGGGCATCATTGAAATGCTCCCTGAGTGCCTTCCTTATGCGCGCAGCTCCTTGTTGGGCCCCCCTAATACTCCTAGTGGCTGGCTGTTCATATGGTGCCTCGAGGCGCCGTGCCTCCATAGCCCACCCCGGGGAAAACTTTTCTCCCCTATTTTCACAAATGTTATGAAGGACACAGCACGCCGCAATTACAGCAGGGATGTTGTCCTCATCCAAGTCCAGCCTCCCATACAAACAGCGCCAGCGCCCTTTTAAACGGCCGAAGGCACACTCTACAGTCATTCTGCTGTGGCTCAGTCGGTAATTAAACCGCTCCTTGCTGCGATCCAGGTTCCCGGTGTATGGCTTCATGAGCCTTGGCATCAGTGGGTATGCCGGGTCTCCAAGGATGACTATGGGCATCTCCACATCCCCCACAGTAATTTTTTGATCTGGGAAGAAGGTACCCCCTTGCAGCTTCCGGTACAGTCCAGTGTTTCTGAAAATGCAGGCATCATGCACCTTTCCCGACCACCCAGCATTGATGTCCGTAAAACGCCCCTTGTGATCCACGAGTGCTTGCAGCACCGTGGAGAAGTAGCCCTTTCTGTTTATGTACTCGGTCACGAGATGGTCTGGAGCCAAAATCGGGATATGTGTGCCATCTATGGCTCCCCCGCACTTAGGGAATCCCATGGCAGCAAAGCCATCCACAATCTCACGAACATTGCCCAACGTCACCGTCCTCTGTAGCAGAATGCAATTGATGGCTCAGCACACTTGTGAGAGGGCTAATCCGACGGTGGACGTCCTGACTCCAAACTGGTTTGCAACCGACCGGTAGCAGTCAGGAATCGCCAGCTTCCAGACTGCAATCGCAACATGCTTCTCCACAGTTAGGGCTGACCTCATGTTAGTGTCTTTACGTCGCAGGGCAGGGGCCAACTCTGAACACAGTTCCAAAAAGGCTGCTTTCCGCATTCAAAAGTTCTGTACCCACTGCTCGTCATCCCACAGCTGCATAACAATGTGATCCCACCACTCGGTGCTCGTCTCTCGCAACCAGAAACGGCATTGCACCGTGTGCAGATGATCGGTGAAGGGGCTGAGCAATGCGGTGCTGTTGCTCTGCAGGGCATCGATCAGCCCCTGCTCCTCGGCGTCCTCATCTGATTCGGCGCTCATTGCATACTGAGCAACCAGCCGAGATGCATTTAGAATGCTGAAGGCGACAGTGGAGATCAGAGCAGGATCCATGCTGTCGCAGTTGTGATTGCTCGCAAGTAGTGCGTCACTGCACTGTTGAAAATAGGCGCAAGTTGCTATTGGCAACGAGGAAGACGCAAGGGGAACACAGTGCACCACGGGAAACTGAGAGTTTACCCATGGCGCTTTGCGTTCCTTTCCTTCATCCCAGGATTCCAAGCGCCGATGGAGGGAAAATTGAACTGTGGGATAGGTGCCCAGAATTCATTGTGCTACACCGCAATATTGCAAAGAATTCTGTTGCGTTGCAAGGAGCAACGTGTGTACGCGCTCTCCTGCAATAAAGGTCACGTGTTTTTTATAGCGCCATTGCCATATTGCGCTTTAATCTGATCGTGTGTACATAGCCTAAGAGGAAATCATTGTGTACTGTATACTTTTCCCTCAATAGGCACATTCTGCCAATTTAGGCTCCCTCCAGATTCCCTCTGAATCACAGGATAAAATTTAGAGGTGGCAGGTAAGTTTGAGCTACAACAACAGACCATCTCTTCCCATTTACATGTTGGAGCTTCTTACAATTACTTTTAATTGCGGTAGCCTCTATCGGCCCATTGTACTAGATACTGTACAAACGTGTAGCAAAAGGACAGTTGCTGTCCCAGAGTGAAAGTTCTGGGTTTGTGAAAAGAACCACAATGGATATAAGACAGACAAAAAGGGTAGGTTCAGGCAGAAAGCGCAACAATAAAAGCAGCACACTTTTTTTTTCAGTGTCCCCAGGAGTTTGAGTGGGTGTGTCCTGAACCGCAATGAGCTAAAAAGCTAGGCTGTGTGTAAGCAGCACATTAGCAGCTTGTCTTTACAGGGAAGCTGACCACGGAGTAGTTATAATGATAACTCTTCCCATGCTGATCAACCTTAGGAGAGTTTAACAGAGCATGCATCTGAATTTGACTTTAAGACATGGCCAATATTTTTGTCCAAAATGCAAATCCCTGGTTTAGTGTTTACAGCCAGTATCTGTGGCATTAGTTAGACATTTAGAAAACAAACAAACAAACAACCCACCAGAGAATCCTGTGGCACTTTTAAAGACTAACAAATGTATTTATCGCATGAACTTTCATGGGAGAAAATCCTACTTAGTCATTTGAAAAAGTGGCTTTATTTGTAGAGGTATTGAGAATCCATTGTTCTCATTGGTACCTATGGGTGCTCAGAACCTCTGAAAGTAAAGCCACCTATTGCCTAAAGCTGGATTTATAAACCTAAGATTAAGACACCCAAGTTTTGTCCTGCTATGTGTCCTCCATGTGCCTCATTTTGGCTGCTGAAACAAGAATAGGCATCCTATTTATTTGTCTAGCTATATTAGGGGTCAGTTCTACAGATCAATAGAGAAAGATACCTTTACTATAGATTTAAAAAAAAACAAAACACGCTACTGAATTTGAAAATCAGATTCTTCAGAAGGCTTCTAAAATGTTTATTGAATTTATCCCACTAAGGAGCATTCAAATATTTCATAGGTTCTACGTAAGACCTTAAGATTTCTGTGAAATGGACTCATTCACGTCCAAATATAATTTTGCTACAGCTCCTTTCCTGGAACATTTCAAAAACTTGGGTAATATCCCCACTTTAGACTGAAATAAAAATATTTCACGTTATTTATTTTCCATGTTACCTTTCCCTGTCTGGATAATTCCAATAGCCTCTGCTTTTTATTAATTTAGTGAACTGTCACAGACTACAAGTTTTTAGAAGCAATAAAAGAGCTCCAATAGAGCAAAACTTGGATAAAGCACAGTAGGTCACTGAGCACCTTTAAAAGATGTGTCCCAAGGACATGAATAGAGGCCATTCAATTTTGATATTTCAGAGGATCCTTTAGACTGTACAGTGTACTGTATTTATTCATCCATCACCCGGCATGTGTACGTCTCCAGTCTTGCAGTCTCCAGTCAAACACACAAGCAGAAGTGTAACTTTATTCCCGCAGTCCTAATATGGGACGTTTCACATTAATGGGATGACTCGCAAAAAAGACAAACATTCACATGTGTTCGGAGGATTGTGTCTTAAAGATCCAATTCTGAAGTAAGACTCCCACTGAAGACATGGGACTTTTCCTGAGTAAAGGATTAAAGCTAGATTGTGCCTTCTCTCAGCCAGGAGCCATGAAACAGATAGGTCTGGCTTAGCCACATGAGGAGGTGGTGAACGGAGATTTAAGCACAGCTCTAGTCACTTCAGCATTACCTAAGTGAGTTGAGCTGTGCTGGAATCTCCTTTCACCACCTCCTCATGTGGCTAAGCTAGATCTGTCCATATCATGGCTCATGGCAGAGATGGGAAGAGCAGTGCTCCCTTATCTCCCATCACCAGGAAGTGGGCAGGAACCCCACCTACCTCCCCTACACATCCTGTCAAGGAGGTAGTTGGATGACATATCCTGTAAAGAACTCTAGCAGGTTATTTCTACCTCCAGCACAAGAGGGACTCACTCCAAGAATTGCACCTTAGTGGGGTTTCTCCAAGGCACAGTACCTCTTCCAGGACTACTCCCGGAGCAGTTTAAACAGGTCCCCTTGCTCAGAATTGTGTTTAAAGGGCACGATCTAGCCCTTAGTAAAGTGTCCATGTTTGGGCCCTTCATATCTAAATATACTTTTACAATAATTATTTCTTCTAATATTTCATACCATTTTATTGCTCAAACATAGGATTTTAGAAACCATATCTGACTCCAATGAGTTGAAGTTGTGTTTTAACCTATGCTTTCACACTGGCTGATATCCATTTCCCAACTCTCTCTCCCTTGTTCTCCTCCTATGTCCTTAATGCTAAGTGAGACAGTTCAAGCTCTGTGCATGTACCTAGAAGAATCTTGCAGCTACAGCATGTCAGTTTTCTGATAGAGCTACTGCAGATCACAAAAGTAGTTGCAATTTTCCATTTCTGCTTCACTAGCAAGCCAGCTAAGTGGGTCATTCTACAAAAAAGGTATTCAAGTTAACAGGAAAAATCCAAAACAGCAAAAAAAATTTTTAAAAATATATATATATGGTGGTATTGACCATCTCATAATAAAAATAAAACCAGAAATCTCTGTAGCCTGTCATTCTATGCACATCCTTCAGAGTGGAGCATTTGTACTATACTACTCTGATCACTGAAATAAATCTGCACCTACGATACAGTATAAACAATGGGCCAAAACTTCACATCAGTGGGATTTTGCTGGAGTAAGGGCAGGGTAAAAACACAAAATCAGGGCTTCAGAATTTGTCCCATGCTGTTCAAATGTCAGATATAATGTATTCAGTGGAGAGCACAGAATTATAATCAGAAACCCCTGACTTATAATTAGTAGACATCAAACAATTCTTTAAAAAGGAGCTGTTTGTGCTTTCTGCTTTCATTTGTCTTGTCTCAAGTCTACACAAACACACCCTTTCTCTTCTCTTTCCACATGTAGGCCTTTGAATTCTGACCTGAATAAAAGAAAACAGCAAAGACTGTGGATGTTGCATATCAGATGGCATGTCAATTTACTGTGTCACTTCCAAACATTTTGCTCCCAGCTTTGTTTGGTTTCTCTCTGGAACCTGGCAAGCTGTAGGTTAGTTACCAAGTTACATTTTCATAACAACATTTTCATATTATTTACATTTTTAGTCCTTTTCACCCTTAATAATCCCCAAAGAACGTTTCAAATTGTATGTACATACAATCATCATTGTACTTCTGAATTATTACTACGTCTAGGTTGAAACACCAAAGCCATTTTTTAAAAACCATGGAAGAATATGTACTAAAATCTCAAAGGAATTATGCATACAAATGTAGCACACAATTGCTTATGAATCTTTGTACGTGGACCTTTGGCTGTTGATGTGGGGGAGCTCAGACAGACCCTCCCCACCAGGCTCACTGTCCATTGTTCCCTTTCTTCTCCCCTAATTGGCAGCCTTTGGGGAAGCTCTCTGAAAACCCCCCCATACAGAAGGCTACTTTCTCCTCTTCCCTTTCCTTGCAAGAGAAGAGGATTGTCCAGAAAGAGGACCAGTTTCTTAGGCTGTCCTGGATATTCATTTGTAAGGGCTTAGTCCCCCTAGAGTCTATTGCCCCTTTAACAGGCTTACCGTCTGTCCCTCTTCCTGGGGGGTATTGCTTTGCTGTCAGTCAGGGCAGCTTCAGAAGTGATGTGTCTCATGGCTATGGCTGCGGCTGCGGCTGCTGCCGCTGCTGCCGCCGCCGCCGCCGCCGCCGCCGCCTCCGCCTCCTCAGCTGATCTACCTCTGTTACCAGCAGCCTGTGGGTGGGACAGCCTTGTTCCTGTTCAGGTAGATTCCCCTCTTTTAAGCTCCCTCACCTCCATGCCAAACAAGCCTTGCAGGTGTGTCTCATTAGCAAGGAACAGGGCCAGAGTTCATTAGTCTCCTCTATACTGGTGTGAGGGCATCTCTCTATTTTTAAAATTGGGCCTTTTATACAGAATTAGGGTGCCTTCACCAAGCCATGTAAGGAGAGAGATCACTGTGTTAAAATTAATTAATAAATCATTCAAAGGCAGAATTAGCCCCTAAATAGAGTAGATGAAATGGATGAGGTGGGATGGAAATAAGGGTATCTAAGATTTTTCCCTCTCCCTTCTTCCTGGGAGGACACTGGCACGCTGCCTGGAGTGGCTCACAACAGAAAGGCCAACCTCAAGGCAGACTGTCAAAAAGCAGGGAAGACAATCCAAGCTGGTGGTATGGTCCATAATGGAATTTCAGAAACCCAGCAACAAATGTGAACTGAAGCACTGACAGTCTTACCATGGAGTCACAAAGTCCTCTTGGGCACTACAGTCTGTCTTCCCACCCAGGCAAGCTTGACTTAGTGATAAATGGTCATTTCCATCAAAGATCACAAAATATTTAGGTTGTTCTCATCCTCAAAAGACCAGTCATTTACCCCAAGTCAATTTGTATCTCAGAGCTCACACCAAAGACAAACACTTATCGTAGGTAAACCTATAGTAGACTAAGAATTTATCTAGGCAGCAGATATGAGAGTTATATACTGGTTGAAAGCAGGTTATGTATATGTACAAATGAGTTAGTTCATGGTTCCAGAAAGTCATGAAGATGTAGTAATCTGTCCATAAAATGTCTTTCAGGGCTAAGGATCTGCTTTTGTTCCTAGTTCCAGCTCTGTGAGAGTTCAGTCAGCAAATAAATGAAAAAAACCTTTATGTTAGCTATTTCTATTGACCTCTTCCGAAACTCAAACTGATGGGACGTGCCCTTCTGGATGTAGCCTGTGTCTTTGTATTGTGATGCTTCACAGTGGCCCACATGGGAGGAGGAGTCACTTTTCCTGTCTGAGTTCACACACTCAGATCTGGTATTTTTACAGTCAGTCATAAACCAAAACATTAATCTTACTTGTAATGTCTGCATTCCCTGTGATACTGTAAGATTAATGCAGGCAGCAACTTACAAGCATTATAGAGTGTAAACACCAAACACATCTTTACACGTCCAACACCAGTCTTGAACAATACTAAAATACAGGTGAGCTGGTCTGTGTTCCAGCTATGGATTTGTCTATGCTCAGCTGAGATTTAAAACCTTCACAAGAGCTGGTATCTGATCTACCAACATCACAGATACATTTATCGTTCCTGGGGGTGATGTTCCTTAGCTTCGTATTGGAAACCGGAAAAAGAAAATACTCCCAGACACCACTGCATGATTTTTAAAGGTTGAGACACTTTAAAAAAGAAACACTCCATCCCCCACCAATATACACACCAAAACCAAAGACAAGTCTTATGACCTGCTCTAGCAAAGTAACATTAAGCATATATAACATTAAGCACCTGAGCAGTCCCATTGATTTTAGTGAAATGAATCACATGCTTAAAGATACAAAAGTGTTTAAATGCTTTGCTGGTTTGAGGCCCTGTGGCCAGTTTTTCAAAAGTATATAGGAACCTTAAGATGCAGATAGGTGCTTTTGAAAAATCCCAGAAGAGAATTAGAACATAATAAAGCTTCCAGAACCACTAAGGAATTAGAGAACTTTAATTGATGGTGAGAAGTTCCAAAGGAGTAGCCATATCAGTCTAGTTCAGCAAAATAAATGAGTCTTATGGCACTTTTAAAGACTAACATTTATTTATCACATGAGCTTTCGTGGGAGAAAATCCCACTTAGTCAGATACTTGGAGATGGAAAGCTTACAGAATAAGAGGAAAATAAATGCAGGGAAGTGTAAGTCATAGGCTCAGGTGAGACTGTTTCAGCAAATCAAAGCAGTTGTTTAGATTCAGATTGTTTAGATTGTTTGTTTAACTGATGGTTTACATGCACATAGACTTCTGCATTCTGCAGTAGTATACTGAGGGATGGGGGGGCAGCCTCTGGGTGCTGCGCTGCGGTGGGGGCAGCTCTGGGTTGGCCCTTCACAAGGTTTAGGAGGTAGGAGATGCAGGAGGCTCTGAAGGACGCAGAGCCTCCTGTGCCCTATCACATCATGAAGGGCTGACCTGGCACCCCATGCCCCCCAGATGGCGGGGGTGAAGCCAGCCACCCTTTCGGAGCTGACACCGGGCTGTATCGGCAGTGGGGGGCAGGGGTGTGCCGGGCCAAGCTGGCCCTTCATGGGAGATGCAAGAGTCACTAAGGGGCACCCCTCAATTCCTCCCTCCCCACACACCGTGAAGGGCCAGCCCAGACCCTCCCAGAGGTAAGTGTGGGGTGGGCTGTGCACACTGGACTGAGCCAGCCTTTCCCAGAGAGCACAGGAGGCTCTGCACCCTACAGAGGTGCCCCTCACACCTGGCTTGAAGGGCCTAGCCAGTCCTCCATGGTGTGCCACTGCCACTATGTTGTAGGTCTCACATTTGCATTATGATTGCACAATGTCTCTCCTACAACTTTTATGCTTTGTTGTTTAATAAAAAATCTAAATGTATTAATAGGAATTATGGGAACATGGAGAAATTAAGTTCACAATTTTAAAAATTGGTTTACAATGTTTACAGAGTAATGAGGTAACATAGCAAAGGGTTGTATGTCCACCATGATTGTTTTCATCTCTTTTACATTAGGATTGTATGTGATTGGAAGTATGATGAAGGTTTCAGTCCACAGTTACTTGCACATATTTGCTCCCTGAATTTTTCTTTGAGTTTCAGTTTGGCTATGTCTACACTGGCAAGTTAGTTCGAATTAAGGAAGCTTAATTCAAACTAACTTAAGCCATGGCTACACTAGGCTTTCATTAGTTCGAATTAAGGGCTTCCTTAATTCGAAATAATAAATTTGAATATGCTATTCGAACTAAGGGTTAATTTGAACTAGTTAGTTCAAATTAACCAATGTGGCCATGTTAGTTCGAACTAAGTGCTTAGTTCGAAGTAACCAGCCCATTGAACTCAAAGTAATTCGCTAATTCGAACTAAGCAAGTGCCATTCATGGCACTTGCTTAGTTCAAACTAAATTTTGCTAGTTTGAATTAGTTTGAATTAGTTAGTTTGAATTAACTAATTCGAAATAACTTTAGTAAGTGTAGACATAGCCAAAGAACTCAAAAAGGTGAAAAACTCATTGACTTCAGACATCAAAACCTCACAGAATTATGAATTCTACCATACATTAGACAAAGATAGTTGAAAACTGGACAGAGGCTCACTCTTAAGGTTTGTAAAATCTAGCCAATCTGGCCTCTGCTTTGACTTTGTAATGGAGCCCCTGAATCTGGTGCAGCTGATGAGTTAGTTAAGTTTACATTTTGAACAGATTTAGATGTGAAGCAGATTTGTGGAGGGTCCTCAATCCAAGGCCTAGTTGTGCGCATGATTATTTGTGCATGCAGTTTGCAGCTGTATCACTGACATGTGCAAATAGCCAGCACAAAATCCATTTGGAACAGATTGGTCCATACAGTGGATTTTTCACATGGAAGTTTGCTTATGTAAGCAATCATAAAAAAGGTTTGTCAGCAAATAAATCACATTCTGAAGAGCTGATCCATCTTTTTGAAAGCTGCTATGACAGTTGTGTCTGAAAATTTGACCGCTTTCTATTCTTCCCCTACGCCCCACCCGAATAACAAATTTTAAACATAAGAACAGAAGATCTTGAAAGAAAATAACCCAAGTCCCAAGTACTATAGTTTGTCACTGCAGACAAGCCTTTTGCTAAATATATTCTTCTACATTTGCAAGATATTCTCAGTCTCTTTGTCTTTACAATAATTACAGTATCTCTTCTGATTACATTCAGTCTAGTGTTACAGAGGTAATGGATTTGTTTTTCTGTTTTCATTTCTGTAGTTTGGTACTTCTAAAAATATTTTCTAAGATAAGAGAAATTGTTCACTGTTGAAATTTAATTAAGCATAGATTTTCTTGTATTAAAATATTTTATGACATGACAAAAATAAAAAAGTTTGTTGTTTATAAAGAACTGTGTATTTGCATAATTTTTATACAAATATGCAGGAAGAGAATAATTGTGATGTTTTACTGAATTGATGTTCTACTGTGATAAGAGATTTCATCACTTCCCCCACCCTATTAGCATTGCATCAAATTAATATTGGTTGATTACACCTGGTCAGCTCTGGCTCTTGCTGACAGCAGAAGGCCCACAAGCTATGCCTACACTGGAAATTTAAGTCGACGTAAGGAAGCTTAAGTCGACTTACATTAAGCCATGTCCACACCTGAATTTCATTAAGTCGACTTAAGCAGTTCCTTAAGTCGGCTTAATTACTACCGCTCTTTAGTCAAATTCCAAAGGGATAGCCGTGTTAGTCTATTGTAGAAAGACAACAGAGTCCAGTGGCACTTTTAAAGACTAACAGATCTTTAGGTCAACTTACCAATTAAGTTGATTTGTTAAGTCGACCTAAAGATGGTGTGGCTGCCTTAGGACCCCCGTGCATCCCGGGAAGAGAGGAGCCTGGCTCCATTCTCACTGGGATGCGCGGGTCCTGGGGAGAAAGGAGCCGTGGCTCCCTTCTCGCTGGGACCCCTGGCTTCCTGGGGAAGGTACCCGTGGGTCCCTTCTCAGCAGGGAGCCACTTCTGCCGCGTCTACACTTGAAAAGTTAAGTCGACTTGTTAAGAAAGTTGACTTAACTTTTCAAGTGTAGACATAGCCACAGAGTTTGACAGCTGTGCATGCACCTTTTGTACTGATCTAGATAAACTATGTGTTTACCACGACAGAGGCATCTCCATGTTCCTGCTGGTGCTACATTTTTCCAATTTCCTTTCTCAATTCTTCTTACTGAAGCAAGATGAGAGAATGTAGACTTTTGGCTTAGGCATGCAAGACCTTTGATACAGGACTCTTACTGTGGACTCTCGAGCATAAGACACATCCACGCTCTTCTTAAAATGCAGTTGTGCTTTGCAAAGTGATTATGCACATGACATTCGGGGTTTCCATACTTACTGATTTCCAAAGACATTAAATCATATTAGATTTGTTCAGGTTCATAATGCGAGTCCTGTGTACATGCTGATTCAGGCTCATTGTTATATATGCCAAAAGCATGCTTGTTTGTTGTGTGTGTAACATTCTGAAGGCAACACTTCTATCTCAGTATCATGCAGTTTAATGCTTATTGTGGTAAAGAAGGCCAAAAGATTGCCACGCAAACATTTTGCATGTATTCTGCAGCAAAATATATAGATTTTGGTATATAATGCAATATCTATTTCATAGTAGTACATGCATATAGCTTCATGGTCTGCAAAGAAAGTGACAAATAATTACTTGGTGTCAGACCCCAGTCAGTGTCAATCTGGGCTTGATTTATCGCAAAGGCAACCAAGTCTTCTGAACCAGTTTCATACCAGATAATGGAATTTGTGTTGCAGTGGAATTTTAGTGGTGTTTTAGAAACAGTCCACAGTGTTGATGTAGGCAGCTATAAACCATGACATACTTTTGTTGAGGATGCAAAATGACTCAGTTCCCTCGAGGTCTTCATACCTTGAACATCATTGAGAAGAATGCTGTGGCTTAGCTTGACCAGATTGCATACACCAAATAATAGTATAGTAGCACCCAAGAGAGTTTCAGATAGGCTTGAGACCTCATTTTGAGAGGCACTATACAAACAATTCTGAAGACATTATCCCAAGTAGCGTAATACCTAAGAACAATAGGTCTTAAAATTGAATGGTAATAAACTATAGACACTTGTCACCGTGACTGGTAGTATGTATAATTTCCTCTCCCCTTTGCCATGATTTTAATTGTCCAGCTATGTTGGAAGAAGGACAGGGGACACTGGATGTAGTTTAATTAGGCTGTAACTTTATGCTTAAATATCTTGGAGGACCCAGCAAATAAAAATATTTCATAATCATATTAATACATAGCTGGGGGGCTTCTGTCAAGCCACCTCCATACCCATCCCAATCTACAGCCAACTTGTTGCTGGGACCTCACCAACCCCCCTTTCAAATGAGAGTTAAGAGGAGAGAGGGGGAAGTCTATAAAGGAGGAGAGGTTGGCTCCCTGCTGTACCAGTCATAGGCTGCGTCTACACTTGTAAAATAAGTCGACTTAAGCTTGCTTAAGTCGACTTAATTTACCCTGCGTCTACACTACAGTTTTCTTAAGTCGACTTAAGCAGCTTGCTTAAGTCGACTTAAGGAAAATAAAGTCGACTTAATGAAAATTAAGTTGACTTTATTAAACCTAGATTTAATTAGACTTAAGGCTTAATTCGACTTTTTAAAGTCAAATTAAGCCAGTGTAGATGTGGGGTAGCCCTAAGTCGACTTAGGGCTACCCCAGGACTACACCAATGCCCTCCCTGCTGGGGGGGACACAGGGGGAGCCTCACATGCCCCCCAAAGGGCAGGGCAGAGCCCTGTGTGACACTGTCCTGTTTTAGGGAACCATTTATGATATTATTTTCTATTAATATCTCATAAATGCTATAATCCATAGGAACCATGTCATGTTTGGTATCAATAGAAAGGTAGTAATTTGCTGGGAATTATTATATAGTTTATGTATAGGAATTTTATTTGTATTAGAAGTTAGGAATATGGTTTTTATATCTATACTTTAACTTGTGTGATTCTGAGGAAACACCCCAGAGAGGCTGTCTACAACCATTGTGTCCTTAATGGCTCATCAGGTTTCTCCATGGGCCCATTGTACCTGGGAGCTTCCTTAACATTAAGGACACAATGGTTGTAGGATGTGGATTTTCCTTTTAATTCCAGTGCACTTTCCTGAGACAAACCAGAAAATTTCATTCTCAGAGAGACCTCAATTCTGTAGGAGTTCATGAAGAATGCAGCTCTTTGGATGGACAGGTGAGCACCAGTAATTCCATTTTAAGTGTTTCTTATATTGTACAAAATCCAGAAATGGACAGCAATGAGAGATAGCTTATTCAATTAACTGATGGACAGCAATGAGAGATAGCTTATTCAATTAACTACTGATAGCTTTATTTGCACTTAATGCTTTTCAGACACACTTGTAAGAAATGGTGTTACCTAGTAATCAAAACTTGGAGTAGTTATCTAAATGACATTTCGCCAATTATTTTTAATGAAGCTACCTCTTTTGATTTGCATGCAACTTCTCTGTTCAGACAGTATCCTGTCATTCCCTTTGCCTTTTGTACAATACCTTTTAGTGATCTAAGTAAATGTATGCCTTTTGAACAATTCCTTTAACTCCCTTGCATTGTTAGGAAGTTTAGGGCTGTTCCATTGAATGCTTATGTTATGATTCAGTAAATCAACAAGTGGTTTAAGCTGATCCTTCCTCAATTGGCAAATAAAGTGTGAGACAAGTATTCATCCTGTCCCACCAAATTGCTAAATGGATGTTTTCCACAAAAACTATTACTGTCAAGAATATTTGTAAACAATAGAGGCTATAAAAAGATCACTTTAAATTACACCTCACAAGACAGTTAGGAAGTCAAAGGTGACCTAGAGATGAAAATGTTCTACTGTATCCCTTATAAGAGAAGAGTAGGTTATTGCTTGATTTGGAAGCCTTTGGAAGCTTGATCTGCCTTTACAGATTTAATAAGCGTAATAAGTCAGACTGCTCAAGCAAGCAGTCAGCAACATGGCAGTCATTCTTTTGAAAGACAGTAGAATCTGAATCGTTTTATAATTACTTCACAGCAGTAATACCCTTCTATCACAAGTAGTCTTAATGACTTCATGAGACTAGTAATGGTAGTACATACTATTAAATACACATAAGAGTCTGGACTTTTGTTTCCTTTTTAACACGAACATACACAGTCACCACAGGTATTTGTCAATCCCCTAAAAGTAATTATCAGTCAGATTCTTAGTCTTGATTCTGATCTTACTTACACCAGTGTAACTACACTGATGTCAACAGACTTAGTCCTGATTTACACCAACAGGTGGGAGATCACAATCAGGCCACAAATTTGCTGAAACTATTATATTTGTAAAAGGATGTGTTATGCAAGAATTTTAATTTAAAAAATCAAGTTTCTGAACCATCTGTAGTCTGAGATAAATCATGAAGAGACTATTATTTGAAGCAAAATAAATAAATACAGTGAATATAGGCTTCCAAGTTTGTGGTAAATTAGAAAGCTTCATTTGGCTCATCACAAACTGAGCATTAGAAGGAAAGTTACTTTAATTTCTGTTTCAATCATCATATTGATGTTTGTTCAGTGTCCTTCTCAAAACTGGGGCATTACAAATAAAGAGGTAGTTATTGTATTTTGCCCCAGGAGGGAATAAAAAAAGAGAGTGAGTGTAACATTAAAATTTAATCTAAGAGTGATGCACATAGTCAAAGGCTGTACATTTAAAAATTACTCTTTTTTTGTTTGGACTTGCTAGGGAAAGACCTTTTTATACTTTCAAAAAGCAGTTGCATTTGCAAGGGTGGGATGTGTTTTTTAATTACCCATGGCTTGTCTTCACTGACAATGGCAAATTCGGTCAGGAAGCTGATCCCTGAAAACCAACCGTCAAGTAGCGTAGTGCTGAGTCGATAGGAGGGCATTTCCTGTTGACTCAGTGCACTGAAGACACTGTGGTAAGTAAGTGTTGCCATTAGCTAGTTGAAGGGAGATATGCAAGTTATTTAAAGTAATTTCCGTATCTCCCATTGACTGCCTCTGAAATCTCCCCACAGTATTAACCAGGGCCCTTACCCAGTCATCTTCATTCTGTACATTTTCTTTTCTGCAAACTAACAAATAGATAAATAGGCAAGTACAGTGTGAAATACATTATAATATTTGTTTTTCTGTTTGCTGCATAAATGTTAGTTAATTCATACCCTTCCTTCTCCTCCTGTGAAGAAATGCTGAAGGACCTTGCACCGTTTGGACTACATGCTACCTCTTCCCAGTCACAAGGTATTGCATACATATTACCAATTCACTGCAGTATACAAAGAATTAATTGATCCTTAAGTCCTATAGCTTTCAATGGAAGTTAAGCCTGTACTAAAGTGCTGGCCTGAAAAGGGGTTCTGTTTTTCCCAGTGAATTTTTCTAAATGGCAGCCATGTCAAGTAATTATATCTTGGTGATATTCACTTAAAAAACCCACGATGACGTATAATTAATGTGCTGTGATAGCATGAAAATGATTTAGTTGAAACTTTTGAAAAAAGAAACAAAATGAAAAAAAGCTTCCTACCCCTACAATGAAGGCAGTTTTCTAGGTCTCATTTTGGAATATTTCCTATAGAATGATTCTGGCCTTGCCATACCATATGGCTTTTTCATGGTCATAAATAAGAATCAGATCTTCTCAGTAACTAGCTCCACTCACTATTCACTACGCACCAGGCAGTTAAGAGATCGATAATTGAATTAAGACCTTCCACACACAACATCCAATCAGGAGGCTGCAATAATTTAGCTACCTGAACTCATAATGCAAGGAGGGGCTGAAAGTGCTGCTTAAGACAGCTCCAATTCCCAGAGGAGGGTCTGGGTAGGGTGCTATCTGGCTATGTCCTCCCCCCAACATTGGCAAGTAGGTAGGGGGCTGCATATGTAACTAAATGTGTAACAGGGACATAGTCAAAGGTGGGCCAGGGCTCAGCCACAGTCATGGGGCCATCCAGCAGCCAGCGGCCACAAACGGAACAAAGCGCTGGTACCAACGTCTCTGCTCCATTCGTGGCTGTGGGGTCCAGTGGCCATGGCACAAGCAGGGCAGAGGCACTAACACCAGCACCTCTGCTCTGCTCATAGCCGCTGGGTCCTGCAGCTGCGAGTGGAGCTGAGGCGCTGGCGCCTCTGTCCTGCTCACAGCTGCAGCCACGGCTGCCGGCTGTTGGCCAGCCCTACAGCTGTGGCGGCAAAGTTTGTGCCACTGCTAGCGGGAAGGTGAAGGGGCAGCTTCCAGTTACTGGAAGGTGCCCTTGGCCAAGCCTACCCTGCATATGCAGGAGCACAGCCAAAAAACAGGCTGGCTATGCCCCTGATACATAACAATGGTAACAGCTGTGGGTGCTCAGTTCTCCCTAGCATTATGGAAGCATTATATGTTCCTGGCCTATCTATGGAGACTGCCTCTCTTCATCCCATATGTAAAGTCAACAGTCATGAGTAGTACAAGGGGGACACCTCCTGTCAAACTTAAGCCCCGCCCACTTATCATCCCTCAAACTTTAGCCCCGCCCACCTACCCCCGTAAGTCCCGCCCACCTGTCAAATTTAGCCCCGCC
>ML685772.1:8266855-8282033 GCA_007922175.1 Pelusios castaneus | reverse complement strand
GGTGGCTGGGAGGGGTGGAGGGAACATGGGGGCAAGGAGACTGGTGGTGGCTGGGAGGGGTGGAGGGCAGTGTTCCCTCAGCTGCGTGGGTGCACGGCCGTGCAGTGGCCGTTGCAACCCCCGCGCAGCACGGACAGACCCCCGTGCAGGCCGGCAGCCCCCACCGCCCCTTCCAGACCACCGGGGCTGTGGTTTGCCGCGGAGATCTGAGCTGGACCCGGCCTCTGGGCTGGCCCTCCCTGCCCCCAGGGCAGAGCAGGCAGGCTCAGGGCCAGGGCATGTGCGCGCGCCTGCCTGCCTGCCTGCCCCATGCGGCTGGGGCAGGCTCCCGGGCTCGCACCCGCCAGCCGCCTCGACTTCCCAGCCTGGGGTCGGCTCCGGTCTGCTGACAGCCTTGGTCTCCCAGCACGGGGCCACGATCGGTCTCAGGTGCCGGGGTCTGCTCTGCCTGCCAAGGCCATGTTCGGGTCCCCGCCGCCAGCGGCCTCAGCTTCTTTCTTTTTTTTTTTTTCTTCTTTGCCCTCCTTTCTCTCCCTTGCCCTCCTTTCTCTTCTTTGCCTTCCTTTCTCTTCTTGCCTTCCTTTCTCCTCCTTCCTTTCTCTTCTTTGCCCTCCTTTCTCTTCTTTGCCCTCCTTTCTCCTCCTTCCTTTCTCTTCTTTGCCCTCCTTTCTCTTCCTTGCCTTTCTTTTTCTTCTTTGCCCTCCTTTCTCTTCTTTGCCTTCCCTTCTCTCCCTTGCCTTCCTTTCTCTCCCTTGCCTTCCTTTCTCCTCCTTCCTTTCTCTTCTTTGCCCTCCTTTCTCTTCTTTGCCCTCCTTTCTACTCCTTCCTTTCTCTCCCTTGCCTTCCTTTCTCTCCCTTGCCTTCCTTTCTCTCCCTTGCCTTCCTTTCTCCTCCTTCCTTTCTCTTCTTTGCCTTCCCTTCTCTCCTTTGCCTTCCTTTCTCTTTCTCTTTGCCTTCCTTTCCTTTTTTTCTTTTTCTCTTCTCTGTCTTCCTTCCTTCCTGTTCTTTCTTTCTTTGCTTCCTTCCTTTCTTTCTCTTACTTTTTTCTTTTTCTCCTCCTTCCTTCTCTTTTTTCTTTCTCTCCCTTCTTTTTTAAAAAGCTTTTTAAAAATTAATTTTAAATAAAAACCTTTCTAAAAATTAAATTTCAATTCAAAGTTCATTCCAATTAAATTAATTAAACACAATTAATTATTTCTATTTACAATCACTTTATCTTCAATTAATGCCTGTGCAGTGCAGTGCAGTGTGCATAGGAATTTGTTTGTTTTTTTCAAACTATAGTACGGCCCCCCAACAGTCTGAGGGACCGTGAACTGGCCCCCTGTTTAAAAAGTTTGAGGACCCCTGGTCTAAGTGATCAACTCTTGTCTATGGCACTGTTGTTGCAATGGACTTCATAACAAAATGGGCCTAATATTTGTTGGCAAGCCAAGAAACACACCTCTGGCTATAATCTGTGTGTTGAAACATGACCGCAAATTCAAATTTGTTAGTCATATTGCACCACAGGGGTGTCCTGCCTGACCTCTCCATCTTCTTGTTTTATCACAGGGTTGACCCAATGATACTACCGTGGATTGCCTGCTTCCCCCACAAGCACCTTCATGCTTTCTCCCATATTGTCCCTTGTGTGGAGGGAAAACACCCAGCCCAAATAAAATAAATCAGTAAGTCAGCCAAATATCTTCCTTCAAGTCCCTCCTCAAACTCATATCCATAACACCTATAGAAGACTGACATTTGACAGCAGCTAAATAAATGGCTTTATTTTTTTTAACTGTTTCACACAGATGGCCTGATCTACCACCTACCAAAGTCAGTGGAAAGACATTCATTTTGATAACGTTTGGATCAGGCTCATAGCTAGTCTGTGCTAAAATATACTATTAATATTTTTCCAAATTACCAAATCCTTTTCTTTATCCCCATTTCCATTCTTCCGTGTAATCCACATGTCTTTTAGCATGTAAACTTTGGGGATAGGGACAGAGAGTTATTTACCTGCAATGCTTAAGACAATGGGGCTCTGACTTGGGGCTTATATGGCCTCTATGCCTCTCACAATATGAATGTTAAATAATCATTCAGTTATCTGCTTCAAATCAGATGAACAAATATTTGTCTTTTTTTCCTGTTTGTTTTTAAAAGATTTTTAAAATATTAGCTACAGGAGTCATGTGGTTGTATTAAACTATTTTGATAAATTTATCACAGTCAGGTGCACCATTAAGACAGACAAATTTTGCGATGAGTTATTGAACTTGACTGATATCCTTACTCATGGTGAATAGCACCTTACTCCACAAGTCATCCAAATTATTTCAGTGACACTTTTAATGGATTAAGGAACTTCTCAACATGAGAAAGAGTACCAGAATCTGGGGATGAGATCATTTATTCATACACTCATATTGGTTTATTAACTATACAGATATCTTACCTGCCTTGTCTTACTTTAACCCATTACAAAAATTGACAGATACAATACAGTACCATATAAAGGGCTTCTTAAAACAAATATCCAATAGCAACAAAAATAAAATAAGACCCATAATAAACCTCTTCAGCTTCAACCCATTTCCTGCTTAAAAATGAAAAGGGGGATGAGGGAAGAAGAATATTTGTACCCTGCTTGGAAGGTAATGTATAGCAGTAGTTTTCAATCCTTTTTTGTCTGTGGACCCCTAAAAAAAAATTTAAATTACGGTGCAGACCCCCCTCTCCTTTGGAAAATTCAAGCTGTGGTCCACTGATCCCTACCATAGAAATCAGATGGGAAACTAACTGAACAAAATTCAGCTGTAAATGTTGGGTGAGCTTGGCAAAGGGAAAGAGAAGGGATGCTAAGCTGTGGGCTTCTAAGGGAACAAAAACACTTCTGAGTTTTGACCTCCAGGTGGGGGTATTCACATACTTCTGACTGATGAGAAAAACAGAATGCCTTTTCTGGGATCTGAAACTTGATTTTCATATTCCAAAGGGGTAGCCGTGTTAGTCTATTGTAGAAAGACAACAGAGTCCTGTGGCACTTTTAAAGACTAACAGATTTATTTATTGCATGAGCTTTCGTGGGAGAAAATCCCACTTTGTCAGACGCTTTGAAGATAGGATGTACAATATCTGGCAAACAGCCATTTGTTTGTATGCGAGTGTGAAGTGCAAACAAAAGACAATTTTATTCCTCTCATGAGCTTGCTGGAAAAGTTTGATTTTAAATTAAACAAAATATAATCCTACCTTTTAATTAGTGATATTTAGAGGTGACAGCTGCAATAGCAAAAACATAAATCTAAATAAAGCAACTCAATCTGTGTTGGGGTCAATGTTGCCATATGGGCTCCAGCAGGTTCTGCTGTTTTTACTTCGGTTAACTCCTGATATTCTAAGAAGAATTACCAGTTGAGGGTAATTAACTATTGGACAGTTCACCAAGAGTGGTGGTTTTTCAATCAACATTGGATGTTTCTCTAAAAGACATGCTCTATTCAAACAGGAATTAATTAGGGAAGTCCTATGACCTGTGTTAACTAAGTCATCAGGCTTTTTGCTTGAATAATACTGAAGAATGATGGATGGACCAACTTCTGTTGGTGAGAAAGAGAAGATTTCGAGCTTACAGAGAGCTCTTTCTCAGGCCTGGGAAACAGGCTAGTCTACATTTAAAACTGACAGCGACGCAGTTGTATCAGTACAGCGGTAAGAGCGCTTGTGTAGCCATTTTATGTTGGCAGGAGAGAGCTCAATATAATAAAACCACCTAAATGAGTGACAGTAACTATGTCAGCAGGAAAGTGTCTCCCACTGACAGAGCACTGTGTTTTTTCACACCCCTGAGTGACAGAAGTTTTGCCAGCATACATGCTAGTGTAGACAAGGCCTAACACAGTGTCACAGCTAAACACAAGATTGTTTGGCATAAGTAGTGAACACATATTTCAAGACATTGCAGGTGAAGTGGACTGTTAACCCCCTTCTAGTTAGTAGGGAGAAAAGCAGCTGGAGTGGAGAAGAGGCATTATTAGTGGGATCTAGATTGTTATAGTAAGCCATAAACCAAGTGTCCCTATTCAGTCCATGATTTTTAAGGTCTAAAAATTTATTAATTTAAGCTTCCAAGCTCCGTTTTTTGGAAGTGTTATGAGAGTTTCCTTTGAGGATAAGGACTGATAGGTCAGATGTAGTGTGATCGCTTCGTGAAAAGCGTTCACCTCCAGGAGATGGGGTGCTTTTGTCTATGATCAGTTTCATGTGTCAGTTCATTTCAGAGCGTAGTGATTGTCTGGTTTCACCCACTGAGGCATACTCTACACTGAGGGCTTAGGTTGATGTAACGCTGCTTACTTTGACCTTCTACAGCCTGCGTACACACTCACACAGCTAGAAGACCGAATTAAGTGGTGTTACAAGTTGACCGTGTAAATCCACCCCTCCAGGAAGCATAGGGTTAAGGGTGGCAGCCCTGGCAGGGGGCTGCTGAGCCCACAACAGGGCTGCCGGGGCCGGGGGCAGCCTCAGCGGGGGGCTTCGGGGGCTGGTGGCAGCCCTGGTGGGGGCTGACGAGCCCACAGCAGGGCTGGGGGGGCTGCCAAGCTAGCAGCCAGAGGCCAGTGTCCACACTGGGAACAGAAGGAGCTGAAGCAAGCGTGTCCTGTGGATATTCTTCTCCCGTTTTATTATGTCGATGTATTAACATCAACTTTAGATGGCGCTCAAGTGTAGACATGGCCATAGTTGCTATTGAAGCATTTTGTGCACTGGATGTGATAAACCACAAATTGTGATAGGAATGTGTAGGACTCATGGATCTTGAAATGTGTGCTGTGAGGGGTGTTGATCATTGTAACGCTGGTTTTTGGAGGTAATGCATCTGACACTGCCAGAACAACAATATATAACCCACTGACAACCCCTCACCAATTACTTTCCCTCCCACCTCTGTTTCCTCCCTATGACTAAAGGGGTGTTAACAGGCCACTTACGTTTCCTAAACCAGAGGAAGAGCTCTATATAAGCTTGAAAGCTTCTCTCTCTCACCAACAGGAGTTGCTCCAATAAGAGGTATTTTTTCATCCACCTTGTCTCTCCAATATCCCGGCATAGACATAACTACTAAACCACTGTAAACAATGAAGAAAAAGCAGTTACAGCACTCAATCCAGTTACAAAGGAATGGGGTGTTTTGTTTGTTTTTTCTCCACAGCTATGGTGCTTAACGAATACCACTCTTGCACAGGCCTGTGTGTTCATTACTGATGTAGAAATAAAAGTACATGATTTTAACTAGTTTCCATTATTCCAAATCCAGTTTCTGTAGAGCTGATAGAAAAATTCTGAGACCATCCATTCATAAGAACAGATCCTGAACACCATGAAGACTCTCCCCTTCAGTTAACTTTCAGCAGGAGTTGAGGACATGCAGGACATTGCCAAATCTGGCTCTCTTATATAAATACATATCCCGCCCAGAATATTCCAGACTTGCACGCTAATTCTCAGCAGATTTTGGAATCATATAATGCAAATGAATCACTGTATAAATGCCTGAGCGCTACTAAGATATAAAAAAAGTTAACTTTTATTTTGAAGAAAAATGTGTTATTTAAGTTGCTTTTTGTAGCTTAAGAATGGATCCACAAAGAAAACAGACGTTTAAAAGAGGAAAAAAAGTCTGTGCTGAATGAACAAGATGCAGCTGTCTTACTGCTACCTTCTAATAAAATCTTCTACTGGGAATTTCCCTGGCCTACAATCCCCTTCTATGGTGAAAATATAAAATATCATTAAAAAGAAGAAGCCTCAATTGTATAAACATTTTACTTACAGGGCCTCTCAAGTGAATTTTGCTCCTCTACGAATACTGCAAATAAATTATCTTAGAGAGAAGTTTACAAAGACTAGACATTTCACTGAGTTGGACGTTTGCCATTTGGAAATTTCTCCTTTCGTGGATATTGTGATGTGACAAACCTACTAGAAGTTGTGCTGTGAGCAGCTACTTACTGGAGTATGTTTTGTAACAACACTTTTCCCATCATGCCACACTAATTTGAAGTGGAAACAGCATCATAGTAATAGTGATGCCTGAGCAATATAGAGTTGTTGGAACATGATAGATTCTTGTTAATAGCCAAGAGCCGCCCACTTATCCTAACAATTGTAAACTTTATGAATTTCTCTAATTTCATTCCAATATTGAGAATAACTGGCTCCCCCCATCCTTCCGAACTACAAACATGAGCTATGTTTCACTTGCAAGCCCCTTCACAACCAATCTCCATCCTACCTATCATGTCTCCTTCACTACCCAGCGGTAGACTCCTACTCATTTATTGTTGGGTTTGATAATTTATTGATTGCAAATGTTAACTACTTTATGAAGAGAATCTAATACAGCTGGAACTAATTCATCCTTGCAGTTTCACTATTGACTTTAATTGAATTATATCAGGGATGAGTATGTCCTCTTCCACCTAATGTCTCTTTCAATCACAACATAAATGGACTAGTTAAATCCTGTTGTGCCTTTTGTGTTCTATGAGTGTGTGTGCACACGTGCAGGACCAGGTTAACACAGGGACTATAGGGACTGAAACTTTGGTCTATTGTATTTTTGCTTTCTCCAGTAGGAGACTGTCAGATGCTGCAGTGATTAGTGCCACTCTAAAAATTTAGAGAAGACAAACATCCTGGATGTCAGGATCCAGTCCAGAGACCACACATAGTTTTAGCTTTAGCTTATGCCCACCATACTGGACATTAGTCTCAGGGATCGTTAGAGCATATAACATCTGTCTTCTCTCTAGTATCATGTATGTATTACTAACCCCCAGGGTCATTCAAAGTAGCCATTGAATTTCCTATAATAGGAAGTGCGCGTACAAGAGATTGCTTTGAAAACATTTAGCTTCTCAAGGCTGAAGGCAGAGGGACAGGGAGAGAGAGAGAGCATTTGAAAGTTAAGGAATAGCTTAAATAATTTTCAGAAAAACATGCACACTTCTCTGTATCGAAGAAATTCCGGGCATTTCAGCCATTTTACACGTTTTTCCTATGAATAATGCTTAGAGCTGTGTATGGCCCAATACCCAGCATGAGAATCACAAAAAGAAAATCTTCCAAGATTGCTGATGCAATGGTCCAAATTAACGATAGTCAAAAAATGCTGCCAAGCATAATGGTCCCAAGTGAAATGAAAATAATTCTTCAAAATACGCAGCCTAAGTGCTTTCTTCTAGAAGTATCGGCTTTATGTTCCTACTGATATTCCAGGACAATTATGGTTATGAACATTTTAGAAATCCTTTGTTATAGCTGCAGCAGCAACAAAGAAGTGTTATAACCAATTAGCAATGTGGCATGTACGTATGCAGCAAGCACTTAATCCTTAAAAAGCCCTGAAATAGCTTCATCCTTGCAAACAACTAGTTTATTACAATGCTAAATTTTTAAACTAAAAGGATTGATAAATTATCTGTTCTAAACCTAAGATGAGTCCTGGGCTGATCATGATTGACTTCTAACCATCCTTCATATTGTTAATATACAGACAATTTAGTTCTGCTAGACAGACTATTCTATTCACTGTTCGCATTTCACTGCAGGACTGTCCACCACAAAGATCTATTGGTTGTGTTATAGTTCCTCTGTATATTCCATCCTGAGGTATCACTCAGACATAAGATCTTCAATTTCTTAGATTCATGATACTAGAAAACTTTGTGTATTTTCTTGGGCACATATATACTTGTTATTTTTCTTATTGAAGCAGCTAAAAACCCTGTTCAAATATCAGAGCCTTGTTGGCCTAGATACGGCAGCAACATGAAATGAAAAGAACGTTATAGGCTGGTGATAAGATACAACAGATCTAAGAATTTCACAGCTTTCTACCTACCTGGTCGTGGTTATCCGTCAGGGATTTATTTATTTATTTATTTGCAATCATGGCAGAGGAGAGACTTAAGGAGGAATTTGAGGGAGGACATGGTTGTGCTTTACAAATATTTTGTGGCTGTTATTCTCATGTAGCGAGGCCAGCATGTGAGAGAATGAAGTTGTACCTTGTGGTCATCATTACTTGATTCCGTTTATATAGAAAACAAGAATTACAAAAAAACCTCATCATTGGATTGAAAGGTTTTCCTTCTGGGATGGTGCAGAAAGACAGACTTTTTGGAGAACGTGAAATAATTAACAACATATAAGAGTGGTGTTGAGAAATCAGCCTCTAATTCTGCTATGCACCACGTAACAGCAAGAAGTAAAACAGAAAATTATTCATTCCATGATTTCATGCTTCTGTTTTTTCAGTCTGCGCTGCCATACAGTTATCTGCACAATCCTGCTCTCATGTATATCAAAGGAGTCTTTAAAGAATAACTGAAAAAATGCAATAAGGATCTGGGAAGGAAGAGCAGCAGTATTACAATCTTTGCAGCTGATTATTAGGCAGTAACTTCTATTGCTAAAATTTTTCAGTTGTATGTGGTCTACACCTGTCATGAGATGCGCATTTTCTTTTGCTGTAAAATAAAGATAGATTTACAAGTGTCTGAACTATGTGATATCTATGCAGATCACTTTTTTATAAAAGGAGAGAAGGAAAAATATTCAGATTGTTCAGAGATCTCCTTTATTCATCATATTTACTGATTGAAAATTTAAGTCAACAGTACAATTCCTCCCCTCTTCCCCCCCCCTTTCTTAAAGGGGGAAGGCACTTTAAAAAGTGATAATCAATGATTAGCAGTAAAAAGACTAGATGGAAGCCAAATCGTCAATGACCCGGGAAAAGGAGAAAAGTAGGATTAACTGGTGGGGTGGGTAGGAATAGATGTAAACACATTTTTAAAAGACAGCAACCACATTGGCACTAAGATCTGTCTGAATTATTAAGAAGTTGCAGTGACTGTGGCTTATTATGAGCAGCAGTACATTCACCATCATTTGGAATCTTTAAATCATGTCTGGATACCTTTCTAAAATATACTTGTTAGTTCATCCAGACATTACTGGCTTCAGTAGGATCCTACCACAGTAGAAATACTATGGCGACAAGCACAATATAAGATCCTATATAGAATACAACCGAGAAGAACATTTCCCCTTCACTGGGTGAAATTCTGTAGTCTGTAAGAGGTGAGCTTCAATCACCACAGTGGTCAGGATTGGCTTTATAGTCTATGAATATTTTTAACTGCCCTCTGAATGGTGTTTGCTATTAAAAATTAATGACAATTACTATACACTGGTATATGATAGCCACATTTTCCCCTCGTATTTCAAATGTACAATATCTGTGATAAAAAAAGGCAATGTTGTGGGGGGAGAGTTATTGGAAATCTGCCAGGAGTCACATAAAAAAGACCCCAATTCACCAGCTAATGCCAATCAGTGTTACAAAGTGGTATTGAGAACAACATAATTAGAAAGACCCCAATAAGTCTTTGCTCAACCTTATTTATCAGTTTCTGTCTCTGGGTGTAGCCAACAGTAATCAACAGTGATCTCTATTGAGGATGGCTTTATCGTGAAACTGAGAACTCTTGATGGGCACAGTATTCAATTTAATTTGCCTTTGGTAAGAGTCTGTTTTCTTAGTGCACTTTTCAAATGCATGAGCATATTATTGGGTTAAATATAAGCTCAGAAATAATGTAAAGATGCTGTAGGTAAAAGAATTTAAAGATGGAATCAATAAGATCCCTAAAGTCCCTTTGAAGTTTAAAACTTGAAAGCCAAAAACAAGCAATAGGAAGATGCTAAAAGCAGTGTAAAAGAGGACATTATATTAATTATCAAGTTAGACAAAAAGAGTTTGTTCCAGTGGCATGAACCCTTATTTTCCCTGCAGCTTGACACATTATGTTAGAAGAGAGTGCTAATAAATGAGACTGTTACTTGAAAACATGCTACAGAGACTTAAAGAATTCACAAGATACAACATTTCACACCTATGTGAAGAACCTTCTATTAAAGTTAAACTTCCCGTAATTGCATTATCTAATCTGTCTCTTATTAATTATAGAAGTTATTTGTTTGAGAGCAAACACTTCTAATAAAAAAACCCATGTTCTTAAATGTGTAGAAATATAACTGTCTATCTGTACTCTCCATCTGGCTTTAGTTTTCAAGTAGACTGAAAACTCAGCCCTTTCCCACAGTCTCTTGAGACCAAAGTGTTTGGTACCTATCAAATCAAAAGAACAAGCTT
Organism: Pelusios castaneus; assembly: GCA_007922175.1. Lineage (NCBI taxonomy): Eukaryota > Metazoa > Chordata > Testudines > Pelomedusidae > Pelusios > Pelusios castaneus. Next base: position 8,271,817 of record ML685772.1, on the reverse strand, counting down.
CTTAGCCACCAATTGCCAACTGCCTCGTCCTAATGGCAGCCAAGCTGAAAAATTAATTTTGGTCCTTTCTTTGTGCACAAAGCAAATCCAATGAGGAAAGCTGGCTAATAATGACGGAAAAAAAGAGAGGCTATAGAGTCAAACGGTTCATCCCAGTAAGTATATAGAAAGTCATTCTCAAGAATTTAAAAAAAAAAAAAAAACCCCACCAAAAACCCCACATGTAATTGCACTTGTGTCTAAATGTATAATTTCTGCAATTGTGAAAATAATCAGGTGTTCGAATAAACTCTTTATGTTTGAAACCTTCTACTGGATTCATTTGGTCTTAAAAGTGACAGATTTGGCAGCTTTTTATAAGCTGTAAAAAATTTGTAAGTCTGCTTTTACATTGTGGGACCAGAGATATATTTCCAAGTGTATTTTTTCCAGCTGTGTTTCATACTCTTCAATCTGTAGGAAAGACTGGAACAGCATAGCCTAAAGAGAATTCATGGACAAACACAGTGTGCCTACTGCCAATGAAAAAAACACATATTCTCGCCTCTTTGTTCAATCTCTCCCCCGAGCTTTTCCTTGGTTATTATTTACCTGGCTGTCACAGTTTCCCGGACACAAGTCCTACTATTTCATTTATTTGGCCCAAAAAAGAGGCAAACATCAGCAATTTCAGTTCCAGTTTTTTGACCCTCACTTAAAGTAAGAACATAATCACTGACTGTTTTTCCCTTGTATGCTATGTTGTTGTCTCCCTAATATCCTAGGACTAACATGGCTATACAGTTGGCAAGGTGATACCTTTTACTTGGCCAACTTCTGTTGGAGAGAGAGACTTCACCCACTTTGTCACTCTATTTTTCGGTGTGCTATTTATTATGACTGCCTATCCAGCCATTTGCGCTTGCCGTCATTAATTACACAGTCATATAGGATTGTGATCACACATGTTTTTACATGTACTGTTCAGGCCTCCTTCTAAAAAACAAATAGCCCAGCAAATTTTGCCGTCTCTGACATTTGGCTGACAAAGATGGCTATCTGCATTAGGCAATGAAGCCACCCCAGACACTGACTCCACTATTTACTTTTAGTATTGTTGTAGAACATTGGAGCTCCAGTCCTGAGCCAGGACCCTCTTGTTGCAGGCACCATAGACACACAAAGCCAAAACGTAGTCCATCCTCCAAAAAGGTTACCATCTAGAATTAGCACTTCTCCTCAGTCCATACAGAGAAAACTCCTTTATTTAAACTTACTAAAATCTTACCCACCCTGCCAAGTTTAGGTCCATCCTCCCCTCCCCCAACGTGTATAGGTGCAATCAGTGTACCTGTTGAGATGTTATTTCTTTGCCTGTGAACTGCGCCTTTGTGATAAGGGTGATTTCAGGATAAGTTGCTGGCATTTTCTGAGCAGAGCTGATGCACAATGCTAGACAGCAACCACATACTACTCTTGTGATTTCTCTTAACCCAAAAGACCTTCAGACTGAAAGTTTATAAATGCTTTTTGTATATGGAAAAAAGGAATAGTAAATTAATCCAACTCATTGGTCCAGTAATGGCATATGTCTTTTCTCAAAGGTACACAAAAGTCTGGATGGAGAGTCAACGGTGGACTTCTGGATTATATCACTACTTAATTGCAGATACAGGGGAAATAACTAAAGAAAAAGAAATTTGACTCTCTATTCCCATCCCAAATTGTTCAATAATAATTTCTTTCCTCCTAATTATCAAAATATCTAATTATCTAAGTAAAATATTTCCCCATTTAAAAGGTAGCTTCTAAGAGCCTTTGCTTTTATTTACTATGCTAGAGCAGATGAGCGACTGCAGTTTCTGTCCATAGCATGGCATTCACATTTATGGCCAATAGTTCTGCATTTTAATAGGAAAAAAACTTGCTTTCATTTCAAAATATTGCTGTCTTGCTTACTGTCAATGCAATAAAAAATTGTGAATGGGGTCCTTTTCGAAAACGAGACTATCCAATTAAATCTATCAAAATTCTGCTTTCAGCTAAGCGTTTCTGTCAACAAAGCAGGATACTCCTACCCGGTCATTGGCTCTACGACTTCTACCAAGAGGATGAAGTCATTTATCTAGATTTCAGTAAAATTACTTAATGCACTATTTTGTAGAAAAGTCAGTTTCATTTTGTGTGGTCTTGTTAGTCATGCTGCATCTGTGAATGATGCTTATACATGAAGCAGTACCGACACTATTGGAGAAGTTCCCTGTTTATCCACTGAACACATCCAGTGCAGGTAACATAGTGCAAGCCACCCACAGACACTGCTCACTACTGGGACTCAATATTCCTTTTTATCCTCATTATTCAGTATGTGGTCCAGACCCACTTACTGTACAACATTCAGACCCTGCACTAGATACCCAATAGTTCATTTCTTTTTGGGCTTCTCTACAGTTCTTATCACCATAATATTTCAGTCTCAGACTCATAGACTCTAAGGTCAGAAGGGACCAGTATGATCATCTAGTCTGACCTCCTGCAAAATGCAGGCCACAAAACCTCACCCACCCACTCCTGCAATAAACCTCTACTCTATGACTAAGTTATTCAAGTCCACAAATCATGATTTAAAGACTTTAAGATACAGAGAATCCACCAGCAAGTGAGCCATTCCCAATGCTACAGAGGAAGGCAAACCCCCCCAGAGCCCTAGCCAGTCCCTTGTCCCCCTAATCCATTCCGGCTCCTCCCCCCCACCCCCCATCGCTTCATCTGGCTTTTGTCCCCAACTTCACAGGCTCATCACTGTGTACCTCATCTCCTGTTGCTTACAGTGTGTCCCCATTTGCCCCCGCCCCATATCTTCGGCTGCGTCTACACTTGTAAATTAAGTCGACTTAAGCTTGCTTAAGTCGACTTAATTTACCCTGCATCTACACTACAGTTTTCTTAAGTCGACTTAAGCAGCTTGCTTAAGTCGACTTAAGGAAAATAAAGTCAACTTAATGAAAAGTAAGTCCACTTTATTAAACCTAGATTTAATTAAATTTAAGGCTTAATTCGACTTTTTAAAGTCGAATTAAGCCAGTGTAGATGTGGGGTAGCCCTAAGTTGACTTAGGGCTACCCCAGGACTACACCAATGCCCTCCCTGCTGGGGAGGCCACAGGAGGAGCCTGGCATGCCCCCCAAAGGGCAGGGCAGAGCCCTGTGTGACGCTGTCTGGATTTAGGGAAGCATTTATGATATTATTTTCTATTAATATCTCATATATGCTATAATCCATAGGAACTATGTCATGTTTGATATCAATAGAAAGGTAGTAATTTGCTGGGAATGATTATATAGTTTATGTATAGGAATTGTATTTGTATTAGAAGTTAGGAATTTGGTGTTATATCTATACTTTAACTTGTGCGATTCTGTGAAAACGCCCCCGACAGGAGGCTGTCTACAACCATTGTCTCCTTAATGGCTCATCAGATCTCTCCATGGGCCCATCATACTTGGGAACTTCCTTAACATTAAGGACACAATGGTTGTAGAGGCTCCTATGGATTATAGCATTTATAAGCTATTAATAGAAAATAATATCATAAATGGTTCCCTAAATCCAGACAGCGTCACACCCTGCCCACGTGCCCTGCCAGGGTCCCTGTTCCCCTTTGCCCCACTGTACACAAGTGGTGCCCCCCCTGCCACCGTGGACCTGCCCAAGGTCTCCCTAACCCCTAGAAGTTGACCTAGGCATCCAGTGTGGATGCTCTAGGTCAACTTTGTAAGTTCCCCTTTAAATCAACTTTAATTTTAAGTGTAGACTCACTAAGTCAACTTAAAATTACAAGTGTAGACATAGCCTTCATGTCTGAATCAAGCTGCTTCCTCCTCCTCGATGCTGACTGGTTCCAAGAAATGGCAGACAACTAACATGGGAAATTTCATCGGACAGGTAGTGTTCAACAAAAAGTTATAAACAACCCAAACCAGAGGTTTGTAATGGAAAGTGTTAAGCAGTTTTTAGGTGTCACAACTACAGGTATTTTAACTAACACACACACACACACACACACACACACACACACACACACACACACACACACACACACAAAATGTTACTCTTTTAAGGTGTCTAATTTTAAGGTCCACAGAATTAATTTTATTATATATTGCATCCATAGGCATTCAGTGACATCTAGATATTCTTGCAGAATACTTTCTTTTAGGGAAATTTACCACTCTTCATTGGTTCATCTCAAGAGATATTTCTTTTCCTTAGATGGGGAATGGAAAGGAGAAATATTCTTGTTTCAATGTAATGGTCTCAATATGACTTTGAAAGGAACATTAAGTCTGTTCACGTACACCTCTGAGACACATTTCAGAAAAGGAAAGACCCACACTGGCTTCTGAAATTATATTCATCTCTCCACTGATACAAAGAGGCACAAAGTTATCCAGGCACAGCCCTTTGACATGCTGATGTGCATCTTATGAGTGAAGGAGAGGGCACACCGAAGGAAGTCATGGACAATTAAATTATAAACGGGGCGTACAATATCTATAACAGTAGACAAACCCCTGTCCCGCTTCAATAGATTCTACCACAAATGTGAGTAGAGGCTAGGCATGCATACAATTACATTTAAATAGTCAGCCAGTCCCACTAAGTCTATGCACATACTTCAGTGCTGTGCTTTGGGTTGAGGCTCAATGGTGAGTTTCTTCTCAGTGAGAAGCATTAAATCTCCAAGCCCTTGTGTGTTCTCTCATTCTCCCTCTCAAGAATGCAGGGTAAAATATGGGCAGAGAGTGGGCATATCTGATTGGGAAAGGTTTCTTTCCACACCAGCAAGCTTCCCAGTTGGATTCCTTCTTTAAGGGTGCGTCAACACTTACAAATTAAGTCAATTTAAGCTTGCTTAAATCGACATAATTTAATCTGCATCTATACTACATTTTCCTTAATTCGACTTAAGCTGCTGCTTAA
>ML685772.1:8188077-8251125 GCA_007922175.1 Pelusios castaneus | reverse complement strand
AGGACTCTGTTGTCTTTCTACAATAGACTAACACGGCTACCCCTTTGGAATTTGAAAGGAAAGTGTCTTTGTATGTCAGGAAATCATATTAGTGAAAGGAAAATACTGAAGCCCTGAGAGGCCTTATAGATCAGGGATGGGATTTGCAAAAGCACTTCAGATTTAGGATGATCAAGTGACTGTCAATGGGACTTGTACTGTCAGGTCACTGAAGTGTTTTAGAAAATCCCACCCTTTGTTGGGCCCAGTATATAATGCTGGTTTGCATCTTTAGAACTGGGTGCCTCATTTGTTTGTTTGTTTTTCTTGCCAGAACACAAGAGAAATTTCTATTTGTGCCACTTAATTCAACCAGGAGCCAATCCCCCTCCATCTTCTTTCAAGCCAGAGGGGAGATGCAGACCTCCAGAGAACATCTGAGTCTCACCTGCAGAATCCAAAGAGATATCTAAGACCCAGGGACCCAAAAGGGCAACTGAGATCCACTGGAAGAGAGCCAAGCTCATCAGGATCTGTTTTGAAAGACCTCTAGATCTGTATGTATGTAATATATAAAGTACCAATAAATGATGCTCAAGAATATGTTTCAAAAGTCCTAGATTTTGTAGGACCAATAAAATGGCTTCCTCTGTGCAGCTCTTTATAAAAGATATGTCATTTTTTAACAGAGCCCAATAGGATATCCAAGCATTATTGAGGAAGACCCACACCTCAGGAGCCCAGCTGACTCCCCGATTGTCTCCTAATCCAGTGCGGAGAAGAAACCCCACGGAGCAGAAGAGAGCATTCATTGTTATATTTTGAATATCTGCACAATATGCTGTGAGTGACATCTCATTTCAGTTCTCAGGGAGGCAGAAAAAGCTTGAGGAGAACCCTTGAATTGTGCCCCCAGTTCAACCTCTGTCCACCTGCCCTTTTGCCGTCCTTCTCAGGCCTTGTCTACAATGAGACTTAGTGCGTTGTGAGTTAGCATGTGAATCTACAGCATGTTAGTGTGCTGTGCATTAGCTGGCCACGTGAACCCTGCTACCACACACTAAAACTTCCATATAGTACACTTGACAAATGTTCACGGAACTTTTAGCGCGCAGTAGCAGGATCCACACATAGCAAGCTAGTGCACTGTAGAGTCACATCTAGCTTGTGGCACACTAAGCCTCCTTGTACATAAGCCCTCAGCTGTTATCTTTTTCCTGCTCCCTTGGTAGGACAGAGTACAAGATAGCTTTAGGGAGTTTGTTCATGAATTATGATAACCATGAAGGTAGGAGAGCAACATATCCCATCTGAACTTCTCTTCAGCTGGCTCCCATTGCTTCCAGAATCAGGAAACTATTAAGGTACCAGTGCCACATTTGCACACAGACCCAAACGTACACTGAGAGGTGCCCAGAAGCACAGCTGACTAAAACTCAAAATTTCCCATGTGCAGAAAATTTGTATTTCAAAATTTCCTGTGAACTAGAAATTCAATGAAAATTTTGTTTCAGAATCACAAACATGATATTTCCAAAATGAGACATGGTTCCTGGCAGTTGCTTACAGAAACTGATACGATTCTTATTAACTTCACTGCTGCCCACCAGGGAATGTGATTGTTATTAATAATAGTTGTAGTAGTAGTACCATAGCATCTACAACAAGGCTGCCCTGACACACTCTGGAAGTCCAGAGTCCCCAGCAGCCGTTCAGGGAAAAAAAATCTGTGTATAGTTCCTTAGAAGTTTGTCAAACCCAATACATTTCTGCAAAACATTTTGGGTTCTATTAATCAGTATTTTCGAGTGGAATCCTGTTTTATCAGAAAATTCCTAACAGCTCTACTCAAAGCCTGAAGAATCTGGGTCAGGGTCTCACTTACTGTGATGTTTATACAAAAGGTCAGATTCCCCTCCTTAGGTCCATGAGACAAATCTGAGATGGATAAGCACTCTCAATTGTACTTCAGAAGCGAGCTCCATCTACTTACAACATCCACATTGACTGCTAGAGACCTCTAATGGACAGTATGGCCTGTGCATTTTTAGCCCACTGTCCCACACATACATCTACAGTCTGAAACACCGTTGAAATAAAGGCCAAATAAGGTGGGAAAAGCCCAGCACTAGCCACAGCCTCTTATTATGAAACAGACATTTTTCTTTGCAATAGCTTTCGTTGCAATAGCTTTGCAACAGCTCTTCCTAGCCATAACAAGATTTACCTTTGGGGACAGATTCATTGAAGCTAGTGGTGTCAGGATCTGTACATTATGGATCTCCACACAAGTATGGCTTGATGAGCCCCTGGAAGGAGACCCGTGGCATACCAGCAGTGCCCTCCCCCTGGGTTTTCTGGTGAAGATGAAGCTTTAGGCTACAATCATACTTCTTTTTTCCAGCTATCATCACAGCTCTAGCCCTATGCAGGGAGATTGCATCCATTCTCTGCTGCACAATCTTCATCTCCTAAGTAGCTTCTGGAACTGAACCCTGTGCAGTGGTGGAAGCTAAATTTAACCATAAGCGTTTTCATATCTCTAGCTAGAAAAAGTACTTACAGGAAAGAGAGTGCCTCCCCATCATCCATGTACAGACACCAGCGTGTTAGTGAGTTTCTGTTTCAAAGCCTACCTGGCTATATCACTCTCCTCTTTACAGTCTTGGGCCATAGCAACCAGCTCGTATGTGCTGGTGATTGACCGGCTCTCATTGCTATTCAGTGGCATGCACCCAGCACAGCAGGTGGGATTTTAAGGCTCCTGCTCTAAAGAGAACATTTTGAATGCTTTGTAGTTTGGCAATTTTTTTCTTACCTCAGCAACAGCAAAAATAATTGAAATTAGCAACTGGCTGATCCTGTCTTTTTGTGATACCCAGGCAGACCTGGGGCTATGGTTACACCACCGGCGGCACTGGGGAGACTGCCGGGTTGATATTTTCAAATGCGACTTAGCATCAGGAAAGAGGCGCTCGATCAAACCCAGAAGTTGCCAGAGGTTGATTTATTCAGACCACCCTGGCAAGTAGCATAGCGCTGCATCAACGGGAACACATTTCCCATCGGCACACTGCAGTGAAGGCATTCCACAGAAGAGGTGTGAAGTCAATGGGAGTTACGCAAGCTACTCTGTGTAGCTTGCAGAACTCCCATCAAGTGCCCTCGAATTTCCCAGTAAGTGTAGACCAGGACTGGGTTGCTTCCTCTCTCTATTTCTGCTGTCGGATGACATCAGGCATCTGATTGTTTCTTCCCCCTCCAGTCCCATAAGAGTCAGCCTGTGAATTTTAGAGCTTGCACGGGATGCAGAGCATCCAGCAGCAGGATCCCAAGCAGGTGCTTGTTTTGCTTGTGCTGAAGTCTGGTTCTGTGAAGAACAATGCTGAAGAGCAAGGAGAAAGGACCCATCATGTTTTCTGTCAGCTATTCACAGGCCAAAGAGACAAGAGACACTCTGTTTTGAAGGTCGGAATGAAATACTGCCCACAGCTGCAGTGTATCAGGGAACACCCGGAGAATACTGCAGCCTGTCCATAGCGTCATGATTGATTCTCTAGCTTTCAAACACATAGCAATAAAGTCATGAAACCCAGACAGCCCTTGAACAAGCACTACATGCCAGTTGAGAAATGCATGCGCTAGCGTCCTGGCAGCAAGTGTGCACAGGACAAGCCAGATGCTTTCTGCTGAGGCTGATGCTAATTAACCTTGGAAAAGCCTTGCTTTTACCAGCTGTTCAAGAGTATATCCTTGAAGATCTTTCTTTTCTTGGTGTTAAACTCAGATTCTTCACCTGCTATAGGCCTGTGATGCTTCCTAATCCTTCTGAGAAAAAGAAAAGCAATCATAACTTTGGCTACCCCTTTCTTACAATGGCAGATAAATAATGTGATTGTTTTGGGAAATCTACACCGAATGATTTGAATTCTCAAAATACCCATTTGCTATATCAGAATACAAATACATTTCGGTTTTCATTTGTAAGGGTTAATGACCTGACTCAAATTCCATCCCTACCGCTCCTTTTTTTTCTTTTTCTTTTTTTTAGTTTTGTTTTTTTTGAATGAACCATACCTTCCCACTTACATTATGCCATACAAAGCCATCTGTTTGCTCAAATACATCCCAGGTTTGTTATTTATGAATGACTCTTAGCAAGAACTAAATGAAACAGAATAGAGAACATTGAGAGAAACTGAATAAAATGTGTCATACATTTCCCTGCATTTAATTTCCCCCCACTCTGTACGTTCCCCATCTTCAAAGCATCTGACGAAGTGGGATTTTCTCTCATAAAAGCTCATGCGACAAATAAATTTGTTAGTCTTTAAAAGTGCCACAGGACTCCTTGTTTGTTTTGAATAAAATGTGGAAGCAGAATATGCTTAGATTTGAGAGCTTGGAAGCCTACAGTCGCTCTTAGCCAGTTTAACACCCAAAATCTGATGGCATATTTTCAGGTTTTGCTTTTCAAATCTGCAGCTATTGCTAGACAGGCAGTAAAATATGAAGTATTGTTGTTTGTTCCACACACTTCTTGGGTTCCAAATAAATTAGGTCATGAATTCAGAGAAGACAAGAGTTAATTTCTGAGTTAAAACTTGGGTTGCCTCAATTTCTGAAAGTACTCAAGAAAGAGCAGGTTTCATAAAATAGCAGTGGAAATTATATATGCAACTGTCCTGCAGGTGCAGCGGTTAGCATAAGATCATTTTGTTACAGCACTTTCATCGCAATGACATCTAAGGTTAACAAGGTAATCCTGATTTGCCTCTGACTTACGCCAGTTTTATGTCAGTATGCATATCTCCCCTTCAGGGGTGTTACTCCCACTTTACACTTTTGAAACTTATACTCTGTAAAAGGGTATAAAAAGAAAGAAATCCCTGCCTACACTAAGGGATCACCACTGTTGCACAATTGTGATAAATCTTATACAAATATGCTCTGTAAGGTTTTATTGGAAAAGCTGTGATCTGTTGAACAATGTTATTCTGTTAATATGCATGTGTTCTCATTAACTACAAATATGAATCTTTGTTATGTGTTTGTAGCTCAAATATGTTGTGTTCATGGCAGGGCCAGATTAATAAAGGGGTTTTAGGGGCTGCAGCCCTGGGGCTTGGACTACACGCCTCCCTGGTGCAGTGCAGAGTGCCAACCCACCCCACCACCAGTCTGGCTGCTGCCACTACCACCACCACAGTGGAGAGGGGCCCCACAAAATTACAGAGTTCTGGGCCCACAGGAGTCTTAATCCAGCCCTGGTTCCTGGGTAACACCCACAAGACAGATTGACATCAAAGCCAGCCAGCTAGGTTGATGGGCCATTAAGGAGAACCAGTTCTTTCAGTGGGCCCCTCCTGAAGTTGCCTCAGAGAGCATATGGACAATGGATACTCAGTGACTCAGCAGGACATGTAAGACATGAGATCCCTGACTTCATGTTTGAGACAGTAAGTTTCCATCCACATGGGCTGAAGATATAAACTGGAGACTGTGACATCACCTCTTTGCTTCTTTCCTGCTCCACCTCCCTAGACCACTGGTTCTCAACCTTTTTTCCACCATGACACACCTAACAGATGATGTTCCCCTGTGTGACACACTACAATCTTCTGGTGGAGCTGGCACTTGGGCTGGGAGTGCTTGGGAGGCTACGGCACTCTGGAGGATGCAGCATTCTGAGTGGGGGCATAGTCAAGCCAGCGCAGGCTGGTGCTCTGGCAGGGTGGCTCAGTGGGACTGGGTTTATTTTTGTGGAGCAGGTGATCCCCCCGCCAGCCCAGGCTCTCTGGGTTGCAGCCCTTAAGTCCCTTCACTCATCTGGCTCTGGCTGCTGCCTGTGTTGTGCAGCAGGCACGGGCTGTTGAGGGCAGCAGAGAGCAGCGGGAGGCAAGCTGAGCTGCCAATTTTCTGTGACACACCTCCCGGCTCTTCACGACACACCTTCCTGTGCCGACACAGTGATTGAGAACCGCTGCTCTAGACTATGATTTTTAACAAAGGGAAGCTTGAATAAAGGACTGAGGCCACCCAGTGCTTTTGGTGATCTAGAGAGACTTACTGAAAGCTAGCAGATTTAACCTCAATGCTACTATCCTGAGCAACAAACTCTAAAATCAACTGCAATGTATATGACTCACTTTAACCATTCAATAACTCACTTCTTTTATATATATATATTAAACCTCTAGTTTTAGTTACTAAAGAATTTAGTTACTAAACCCGTGTGGTTTTGGGGAGAGATCCTGAAGTATATTTTGACCTGAGGGTAAGTGGCTGATTCTTTGGAACTGGAAGAACTTAGTATACGTGATTTCTGGTTTTAATCATTTCTCCCAGAAGTCTCGTTTGTATGGATGGTGTATGAGAGGGCTAATACATTTTGGTGGCACACATGGTACTGGCTTGGTAAAAATCATATGATAGATTATATCACAGGTTTGGGGTACATGCGCTGTTCCCGGCAATCTGACCCAAGCTTGGCACTCTTAGCTATATCTCATACCAGGCAGCATGACACAGGGCTCTACTGTATATCAATAAAATATTGTGTTCAACTGGTACCTATATATATTGTGGCTAAGGAAACTAAACTTCAGCATTTCATTTTAATCAGAGAAAAATCTGGCTTTTTATGGCTTTTTATCAGAGAAGTTGGGGGGTTTCAATCACGAAAAACTAGGATCCCTGTTGATTATACTAAAGTCTTTCAGTTCTTGGGGAACAGGAACAGAACGGTAAGCATCCTCAGTTATACGTCTACAAACATGAAGGTAACTTGTACAAAATAATGCAACTTAGTAATGTGCATTGACTAAAAACTTTGATTGAGTGCAGCACAATCCCTCCCTAGTAGAACTGGTCAAAATTTTTCATCCTAAATAGATTTTCAACAAAATATACGTCTTCAATCAAACTAAAAGTTTTGGTTTGGGTCCAAATCTTTCTTTTTCTTTCTTTCTTTCTTTCTTTCTTTCTTTCAACCTAGCCTCCCCACCTCCATAACCACTGGAAAAAGGAGTTTAAAAGTACGAAAGTAGTTTTGTTTCCTATCAAACCTTTTTGCACTTTTACAAATTTTTTGGTTTGAGATTTTTTTTCATCAGACCTCCTAAAGTTTTCCCTTTTGGGAAATGGGGCTAGAGTGGGATTTTGTTGTGAAACACACTGACTATTATGTGACTAGCCCTACTGACTGATTTCTTTGCATGCCATTTCTGCCTTGCCTCTTCTTGCCCCTTTAGATATAATCTTTATCACTTTCTCCAGCAAATCCACCTAAGAGTGGGTAATAATGAGAAACATGAAGTACACTTTTTCATTTGTCTATTTTTTTACATGGTAGTGTGCTGGTGTCACTGAAATTTTGTGTTTCATTCCCTTTGTTTAAGTGAAGTCAAAGCAGCTCCAAGGAGACATTCCCTAGCAATGAACTTAAAACCCTAACCTGGCAGAGCCATACTGTAGACATCAACATAGTCCAGTCTCTGAATTTTCTGATGCTCACCAGCAATCAATTGCTCATTGTATGAAATGACAGCTGGTGTTTTCTTCCCCTCTGGGGACCACTAGGATTCTTAGCTATGTAAGGAATAATACACAGCAAGATGTGGTTGGGCTGATAAATCCACTTACCTCAAGGATGCTGTGAGGCCAAGGCAAAAAGCTGAGTGCCTCAAATAGCAGAGAGATGCACTTATCTTATAGCAGACATATTCCCCGCTGTGTGCTGCTCCACTTTTAAAAGGCCTGTATTGTTGAGTATCTCCATGTTTTAAAACCTTGCTTCTGTAAACAAAAATGTCCCTTAAAAGTTGTTTGAGTGGGACAACCCCAGATACACACCCTACTAAGCAAGGAATTGCAGAGTTCTAGTGTGTTTCCTAAATGTACTCTTGCCCTCTGACAGCACGTTTCTATTGACAGTCACTGACGCCACAGCATCATAAGGAATTTTCTTTGGCCTCCACTGGATTAGAAACCACATCACATAACCGCTCCACCTCCCAAACAGAACAACACAAAAGAGTCATCACAACCTCAGCAACATTAGTAAATGTTTAGGATTGACAGGTGAGCACACATCAAGTGTGATGTGTTTGTGGAGAAAATACAAAGTCATAATTCAGGTTTTGTGTTGTGATTTCTGCCCTTAATAGTTCTGAATATTTTAGCGAGATGATAATTGATGGTGCTTGCTGTCTCAGCACTAAGAGATGCACTGACAAAGTTCCCTTTGAATTCATATTTGTTTAATTTATTGAAATATAAACTTCCATCCTATTCGGTCAAAGGCTTTTCCTTCCTGCAGAATAATGGCTGTAATCTGATTGTTTTTATGGTTAAACAAATTCATTAGATTCATAAGCAGTCTGATTTTATGGTAGAAAAATTGGAAAGTCTATTTCTTATTATCCCTGTTTGCTTTTTGGATAATCTCATGCTTGGGAGATATCAAATTTTTTTTCTAAGATTTTAGCCAATATCTTACTCTGTGCATTGATAAAAGAAAAAGAGCGATAACTAATGCAGTTCTGGGCATTTCGCCCCTGCCCCAGGCTTAAGTAACATGGCAATAAAGAGGTTCTCAAAGTATCAGGAAATAACTTGGCTGCGCAGGGCTGAGCAAAACATGTCCCTGTGGGATTTACAGAATCCAACTGACAAAACATCACAACTTCTGTTTCTCCACTAATGATAAATGTTACTGATGCTAGGACCTCAGTCCCATGTATATTGCTTTCCAAATGGCTTTCATTTTTATAAAAGTGTTTCAAAGGCCTGATGATAATCTTGTCGGCACAAAACAGTAGAAAATGCTCTGCATTTTCTTCCTAATTACTAGCATCTTGTTATGTGTGTTTATAACCAGTACTTAATTTTTACATATGGTGTCTGCTTATATAAATCCCATAAAGCACTGCCCATTCTTTCACCATAACTCCATTCCCAGTACCTTTGCTTTAGCCTACCACCACCAAATCTGGCCTGCTAAATATGGATTGACTTTCCCCTCACCATTTATATCTGGTCTTTTGATTCATTCATTCATACAGAGTTCATGACAGTAAGTTGTTCCTATTTTCTTAAGTGCAGAAGCATTACCCATTGCATCAGAAAACATGGAATTTACATGCATTATTATGCCATTATTATTATTATACTATGCATCTATACTTACACCAATATAGCTCTTTATGTGGACACTCTTATTCTAAAATAAGGGACATGGGACACATTTTCCTGTGTAGACCGGCTCTAAAGGATTCATGTAATGAGGACTTCTCTGGGTCAAGAGTGCCAATATCATCTTTGTTCTGCTCAAAATGTTGGCCAAAATGAGTTTATTCTTAATAAATGCTTGCCAGTATATTAACATACCAGTAAAATGATGGTGTCCCTACATTTAATAATAAAGGTGAACTTCTAAAACTGTGGTTGCAAAATTGCACATGTACTCGATGGAGAGAGAGAGAGACTGAAGAATATTCCCTTTCAGGCCCCTCAGGGCCATTCTCAAATCAGCTACTAGCCGATCGCTATTTAGTAATGCAAAGTTCATTATTTCACGGTACAATCTTAACTTATTCTTAACCAGAAAGGCCAAATCAATTTCTTTACTGGTCCACTTGACTCAGCCTGGAAAGACTCATCCGTCATTATGAACAAATACAATTTGTGTTTATAATGGCAGCCTACATCTTGAAGGCTCAGAATTTACTTTCCCACTAAAATGTTGTGGGTGGGGGCCACCTGGTCTTTCCTCTCCTACACTATGAAGATCAAACTCAGTGGAGTATCTGTTGGGGAGCTTCTTCAAGGGAATGGGGGAACTATGGGACTGAGATATAATTGCCTCCATTTCTTGGTTCCCCTTTTGATCTGGGGACCACAGAAGCAATGTCTCTTCTGCTTATCAAAGACAAGACAGCAATATGGTTCTAAGTGCTGTTTCTTAGGGAAGGGTATTAGCACGTCATCAAATATGAGATATGGCTTAGGCTGTCCTCAAGTGCTTGGTGTTTCTTGATACTGTCTAGTTTGCATATGTATTGAAAATGATCATAAATAAAGTAGGTAAAATAAATAAACAAACTAGGCAAAAATTGAGTTTCAGAAACAATTTGCATTCTGACTGCTGATTTCCAATTGTGAGCCCATTTACCTCTTCCAATGAAATGTGTCATTAAAGAAAAATAAATATAAAAAAGATAAATTCATGAACAGCCCATTCATGAAATTCCCCATTTCAACAGAAGTGACATATAATTTAAAAAATGGTTAAGAGGAGCCAATTGATTTATATATAAATTCAAAAACTGAGCTCCTTGGACCCTAATGAAAACCAGCCTATGATGAATTGCTGGAACAATTACCTTCTCTTTGCAGAGGCCTGACCACCTGCTAAATACATACCCCCGTCTCTTAAAAACATTCACTCATTTAGCAGGTTGCTATCTCTGAAAGAGGATTGTATATACTGTTCTACACTTGTACATCCAAGCAAATATATCCAGTTATAGAACTGGTACTTATCTTATGGTGCATTATGATTCTTTTCTTAGGTTCAGTTCTCCAGTGATACTCCTTTTGAATGAAATTCATTGCTTTACTGAGGGTTCAGACCCTTTGCAACACTTCAGACCTACGTTAAAAATTTAAAAGAGGTTTAAGTGGTGCATAAGGAGTGTGCACAGGGATGAATTTCACCCTAAATAGGGGTTCTTCCTGGAAATGACTGGCTTCATCGTAAATACCTTAACAAGTGGTGTTGAGCTGTTCATGACTAGGCAACAAAATTCCAGTGCTGATTGTGCCAGAGCTCATCATGATATTTATGATGAGCCTTTTGTATCATGATGATACAATGGTGTACCAGTTCCAATTATAAGCATCTATAACTGGCTTGACACACCAAGCCTACTATCAGTGGGTGCGTCTACCCTTGTAAATTAAGTCGACTTAAGCAAGCTTAAGTCGACTTAATTTACTCTGCGTCTACACTACACTTAAGTCGACTTAAGCAAGCTGCTTAAGTTGACTTAAGGAAAATAAAGTCGAATTAATGAAAATTAAATTGACTTTATTAAATCTCCTTTTAATTCGACTTTAGGCTTAAGTCGACTTTCTAAAGTCGACTTAAGCCAGTGTAGATCTGGAGTAGCCCTAAGTCGACTTAGAGTCGACTTAGGGCTCTCCAGGACTCCCCCACTGCCCTCCCTGCCAGGGGGGGCACAGGGGGAGCCTGGCATGCCCCCCCAAAGGGCAGGGCAGAGCCCTGCCCATCCTGCCTCTATGTCCTGCCAGGGTCCCTGTCCCCCTTTGCACCATTGTACCCAGGTACAATGCGGCAAAGGCTGAGCCCCCTGGCACTGGGCAAGGGGTGCCCTCCCTGCCACCATGGACCTGCCCAAGGTCCCCCTAACCACTAGAAGTCGACCTAGGCATCCAGTGTGGACGCTCTAGGTCGACTTTGTAAGGTCCCCCCTAAGTCGACTTAAAATTTAGGTGTAGACATGTTAAGTCGACTTAGCTAAAGTCGACCTAAATTTACAAGTGTGGACATAGCCAGTGGGAATTACATTCTTAGAAGAGGCGTAATTAGGTTATACTACCATGGCACCCAGGGATACACTGTTCTTTTCAGTGGGCTGAATTCTGTAGCAGTCTTTGGGAATTCCCTTAGAGTTATATCCTTTCTTAGGCTCAAACATTAGAGCACAAAGTGGAACTGCATCAGTTATACTCCTGAATAATTTTGTGCAACTGACTTCTTTCCCTCAAGAAATTTTGCATTTGCGTAAATTGTTTCTTTAACCTCCATTCTCCTAGAAAATATAAACTTAGTTTTCCTCTAGTTATGACATTTTATTTCCTTTGGCCCTTTCAAATTATATGATTTTTTTTTTCTTTCTTACAGCTTTATACTGTCCCTTTAACTGCACACTTCAATCCAAAATTTGTACAGTTGCACAATAATCTATTTTTATTTGGATTGTATTTCTGCAGTCTGGTATGTTTTTTGCTTTTCTGACTGCTGTTCGATATTGTACTGATGTTTCAAAGTATCTCAAACAGGGAGTCCTTTGGCACTTTTAAAGACTAACATATTTATTTATTGCATGAGCTTTCGTGGGAGAAAATCCCACTTCATCGGATGCTTTGAAGTATCTAATCTAAGTTACCACAGGGTTTAAGGTGCTGAAACTAGTATCTTTGTAAGTGGAGTGAGCAATCTGAGAATATGAGAGCACATTCTGGGTGATAAAGCCTATCCTGAATTTTAAAAGTAACTGATCAGCAGGAAAGAGTGGAGGGGTCACTGGGGGTGAGTGATGGCTGTTCATACACAGCATGCCTTGATTAACTTAGAGAAGTTGGCTTTTATGTCCACTCCGACCCCAACTGAAAGTGGGACATCTCCATAATCATGCTTGGAAAGGAGAATTTGATGCTGGAAAGAGTTGTAGCCTGCAGGACCTGTGACTATGGATAAAAAGTAGAGATGTGACTCCAAGACAAACATTCACAAAACTCAAGAAAAGTTTGGGTTTGTATCAGTTCAAGGAAGGGCTGAATACCAAGAGATGCATAGTTATGCTTATTCCTTAGTTATATTAAATATTGAACTGTGAAATTGTTCTTTTCTTTACTTTGATTCTTTTTAAGACTAATTATTGTATGGAAGCATTATGACCACCAGATTTATGGGTCTCATATCCAAGCTGCAGTACCTTAATGGTTTTGTCTGACATTATCTGATCGTTAGACTTACAAGAATGAATTTTGTGATTTCTCTCTCAATTAACACACTATTTCTAGTATTGCATTGGCATTGTTAATTATGTTAACATTCAAATAAAATGTTTTGACATGATAAAATATTATATACATTAAACTTCTGTTCTTAATTCATTTGTTTTATTTAAAAGAGGGAAAAATCGATGCCCGCCAAATAGAAAATCACAAAGTGAGGAGGAAAAATATTATTTTTAAGAGTGTGAAAGAAATGATAAATGATGGAGAGTTCAAAATGTAAAGGACTGAAAATATTTGATATTGTCCATGCAAATAAAACACAATTGTGCAAATAGATGATCGTACTGGTCCCTTCTGACCTTAAAGTCTATGATGATCTTCACCTAATGCTTTGATGGATCTTGAATTTCAAACAACAGGAAAAGGATAGTATAATAGAAGAGTAGGACAAATGCTGCAGTAGTAGTCACAAATGTTTTGGGTGTATAAATTAAATTTGCTTCAATAGTTTTCACAATCCCTTTTATTCATTTTCTGCAAAGACTGGAGAGAAATTTTTTTTCAACATTGTAAGTGAGAAGAGAATCATAAATATATGATAGAAAAGTTCTTGTGCTCGTGTTGAAAGCTCTTGTGGGGAGTGGATATCATCCCTTCAAGGAGAAAAAAAATAGTATGTGATTTAGGTGACAATTAGTGAATAGTCCATGTTAGGGCAGATCAGAAAATTCCTACCAAAATGAAATTTTGATGAAAAACAGACCCTAAAAAATTCATTAGAAGTGTCTTCTAGTTTCCAATCATCTTTAATAAAACTAATTGTTATTAGTGAAAATCATCTGCAGAAGGGTAGTACACTTATGTCCTCAGTACAATTCCTCTTCCATATCTCTCCTTTTCCTATCTATCTTTACCTGAATTTAAGAAAAATAAACATGTAATTTACAGAACTAGGCCAATTTTTCAACAGGTTCATCTGCTTGTCAATTGAGCCCTGATCCTCAATCTTTGTCTGGGTATTCAGATTTTAAACTCTTCGGATCAGGAAGGTGAGGGGTTGGTTTCTTTTTTCAGTGTTTGTAGAGTGCCCAGCACAATGGAGCCTTTTGCTGATGCCATCATATAAATGTTTAAATAATATGTCCCACTTTAGTCCTCAAAATACCTTAAAAGGGAGTTAAGGGCTATTGCATAGATCTTGTGCTGGCCCATTGCAAAGGGGTGACTCTCACACACAACATACAGAGAGCACAAGCCATAGGCTAATAGATATATTTGTATAAATGTTTTCTCAAATTATTACCTTAGTAAAATCAAAGTCAGTTTGATGATAATTCATGAGCAAAGAGTAGGGGCTACTTTCATCACATAACTTGTTTACTGTAAGTGTGAAGCTTTAAAACACTAGTTTCAATTATGAGCCCAAGAATCTTCCTATAAATTTCATGTGGCACACCTCCCATTTCAAGCCCACTGTTAGTTAATGGAGTAGGGGAATGATTTGAGGACATCTGGCAACCACACAAAATTCTTCAAAGAAAAGCAGATGAGACGCTATCAGAAATCTTTTAGTTTTTATCTCTCAAATAGAGAATTTAGCCCTTCCCGTAAAAACAAACGCTTACCTAGATGCCTAGAGTTCTTGGCAGAACAAGTGAAAGGAAATAATGCTGCTGTCAGTCAACAATATCTCCATTGATCTGCAGGTTGGAAAATAAACAGATAGTGGGAAAAGGTAATGAGGAGCAAGAATAAAAGCAACAGGAATATATAAGGCTGTATTCCTTGATTTTTCTTACTCTCTATCTCACACACACACACACACACACGAGTGAACAGCTGCTGAGGGATTTGGTCAATAGCACCATAATCCCCGCTGAAGCTATTCTGCCACAAGTGACTACCTCAAAGAGGCAACCATCCATGAAGGCCAACTCCTACCTCTATCAATCTCTGACCAACCTGGCTCCTCAGTCTCCCAACCTTTTAGGAGTCATTTAAAAAAAACCCTGCAAGGTGAATCTTGTAGAGTTCATCACCACTTCTGGCCTCTCACCATGGATTTTACCAGAAGAGGGGACTAATCTGGTCCATATATTTTACAGATATTTTCTCCTTTCTCCTAGGCTACTAACACCACTTCATAGGTATTAAACCTGTGTCTATGCAGTTTGTTTATATTATGCATGATCCCCCAGGTCAGACAATGAAAATGAACTAGTTAGTTTCACTTTTACACTTAATCCATTTCACTTCCTGGCTCTAGGTTCTGGCACAATGCTGCAATATGATAGTAGCAAATACAGCAAAAATAATTCATGCTGAATACAAAATCTGGTTTTGCTGAGTTTCCATTTAATTTAATGAAAACAGTTTTTTACATCCACTTTTGTAAAACTTTAAATAAAAACCTAGAAATTACACCAAACCTACCTCGTAACATTCCTTCATGACCACAAATCACAGCAAATTCAGAGTAAAGTGAAAAAGACTGTTCTTTGCAACCACTTTCCCTCAATAATTCTGAGAATAGCTCAGTGTGGAGAGGCAGATAGAAGAATTAGGAAGAAAGCAGATGAAAGAGGGAAATAAGTACTCAATAACTCATGCCAAAGGTATTTACAAGAAGGAGGCTTATGTTAGCATTGATGGACATGTTCCAAAGGGGAGCCGTGTTAGTCTAGGTCAGCCAAACAAACAAGGAGTCCTGTGGCACTTTTAAAGACTAACAAATTTATTTATCGCATGAGCTTTCGTGGGAGAAAATCCCACTACATCAGACGTGTTGAAGATGTGATGGACATGTTGCATATCACGGGATAAGCAGACAGATAGATAGCATTGCATCATGATTTTAAGCCACCTTTCCTCTCTTCCCCATGGATCCAGGTCATTCAGAGAGTGAAGCTTGGCCAGTTCCAGGAATTGAGCTAACATCATCTGAGCAGCTAGGGTAAAGGCTAATTTACCAAGCTGCCCAGGATGATGGATCCAAATAAGAAAAGGAAGCCTGGGTCTTGTTTGAAGGAAAGAAAAACATCCCAATGGAACATGGATATTAATTTTTAAACTTGTGGCACTATCACAAGGTGCATTCTAAGATTGATAGTTATTATAGAAAATATTCCTTTAACACCAGGAGCCTTTTTAACACAACAATTACATTTTTCAGTTCCACCATAAAATCTTGGCTAGTACACTAGATTCAGTTTTGTTCTTTTTTTATTATTATTATTATAGGTGGTGTTATTTCAGACACAGAGATGCAGTTCAAAATCTCACTATTCTCTTCTAATAAAAGGAATGTAAAACAACAACTGTCTCTCTTTTGTTGGTTTGTCATCATCATGCTTCTAATCCCAATGCAAGGTAGCCATTATATATGTGTTGTGCACACATTTATGCTGGCACTTGGGTAAGGAAGAGCTGTGTTGTGTATGCAGATCTGTAGGAAACATTTTTTACAGTGATTTGTAGGGTAACCAAGGATATACATTCTGAAGCCATAGCTGTTTCGAATCAGATATGTTACAGATTAATACCCATTCACTGCTTTAGTTTTATTGAATGTAGTTTCTCTTTTGCCTTTACTTTACCTATGTATTGTCTTCAAGTCATTTGAAAAGCTCCAGATCTATACATTGCAATTTGTTCTTGCAAGTCACATGCTTGTGGGGGAGGGCAGGGGGAGTCAGCTGCCTAGTATTCACAATGAAAAGCTGGTGCTAGAATTTTGGGCTGAATTCTGGCTTGTCCTATGCAGTGCTTTTTCTGTGATGGTACTCAGGGGTACTGAGTACCAGCACATTTTTTTCCACAGCGATGCGGTCCGGCTCCTGCCACTGCTGCTGGTGGTTGCAGGTCCCTGGCCAAGTACCAGCACCTTTTTAAAAAAACAAAACAAAAATAGCGCTGCTCCTATGCATGTTAGCTGGCCATGGGCACAGAAAAGATGCAAGAAGTCACCTTCTATCCACACAGGAATCAGCTAGATACAGTTGTCACAGAGCCCAACAGGAACACTCATCAGTCACACTGAGCAT
Source organism: Pelusios castaneus (assembly GCA_007922175.1). NCBI lineage: Eukaryota > Metazoa > Chordata > Testudines > Pelomedusidae > Pelusios > Pelusios castaneus. The sequence continues at coordinate 8,234,335 of ML685772.1, read as the reverse complement.
GGTCAGCTAGAGAGAGGGCATAGGCAGCCCACCTGGCAAACATTTGCTGTGCCATCAACTGCTACATGGCATCTTCACCCTAGATCCCATTCAAATTTTCTACCTGTCTCTGCCACATGCAAGGAGAATGGCTTCGAATAAAGTCTCTGTGAGGCGGCTAAAGAGCTGCTTCCCACAGCACAGTTCAGTAGGAATAATCAAGAATTTGGCCATTTCTGTGCAGTACTTTGTCTCTTTTCTCTAGCTATTTGAAGGCCCCATTAAAAGAACATTGGATATCATTTACCAATAAATGTCCTGGATTTTGTGTGTTCTGTGCACTTTGTGCACAGCTTTTTAAAAAGTTATAACAGTTGATACTCATTTAGTCTAAGCTAGGGCTACTATTTGTACTCCCCTCCCCAGTGGGGCAAGGTTCGATGATTCAGTAGCAACAAACACCGAGACACAGGTAACAGATAAAGCAGATTTATTGGCTAACAAACTACTTAAACTATCTATTGCCCAATACTAGTGAAGTTACTGAAGTCAGAATTAAAGTAAAAAATACACAGCTTACGCCCCCCTTCAGCAGTCGGGGATCCCAGGTGACAGCAGGTTTCAGCAGGGGAGTGTCCTGTCCGAGGCACCTCTTCTTGAGATCCTATGGTGAAGTCCGATTGAAGCCTGGGAATGAGCTTTTGTTATATCCCATCACTCACAGGGAGGGGTGATCAGGCTCTGCTCCTGGTCACATAGACTGGTAAATGGTTGTTATTTACTAGTATCATAAGTCTACAAACTACTTAAACACTACCAATCTTACCAATGATTACTTATTTACTATTTAGTCTGTCAGAGTGGAAATTGCCTGGGGCCTTCTGGGGCCTCCACTGACCACTATTGCTTTGCCATCACAAAATCTTCCGTTTGCCCTACACTCCACCCCCTAGGCAGTGGAGGGCCACATAGCCTTCACATTTAGTTCCAACTTGTAGATTAAAGTGGTATGTTAAGGTTTGAACAAGTCGCCAAATTTTTTACATTTTACAAAACAAGAATAACACAATACATAGTAAAATGAAACAACTACATAACACAATTATAACAGGGTGAATTAACAAATTAATAAAGGCAGTGGCCTTTGGGGACCATCCTTTGAATATGTTCCACCAATGATGCATAGTTAAGTCATGTTCTTGGATTGCAATACGCCAAAGTTGCCCTGCATCGTGCATTACATTTACCGTGTTGTGTAAAAGGGAGGTGGCAGTATCCTTAAGAAATTGGGTTACTTGGGGAGTTTGATTTAAAAACCTTTGCAGAGTTGGAAAAACAATTAACACAGGCAATTGACATGAAGGTATTAGATTTCATTCCCAAATTGCATGGCAAAGTGGGATTTTCTCCCACGAAAGCTCATACGATAAATAAATCTGTTAGTCTTTAAAAGTGCCACAGGACTCTGTTGTCTTTCTACAATAGACTAACACGGCTACCCCTTTGGAATTTAAGGGTATAATAAGTCATATTGGTATTTAAATTAAGATACTTAATCATGCAAGAGACAGAAACAATTAAAGAACCAGAGAGAAATAATTTAGCTACACAATAGAAAAGTGGGGACCAAACAATAAGTATAGATTTTATAGCCACAACAATTGATAAGTGAGGCCTTTTCAGACAGAAAGTTGTTAAGCAAAGTTTTCTTAAGCAGCTAAAAATTTGTTTCTTTATCTAGTGGTGGTAAGAACCATTAGGAGAGCATCACCTTCTTAACAGCCTGATACTACCTCATTGTGAAGTAGTTTCAGGAATGTGAGGATGTGACCACATGCTTCATAGCTTATGGCTGTTGTTTCACATGGCTGTTACTGCTTAGCCCACGGACAAGGCCTAAGTTTAGCTAAAAAACAAGGCCTCAGACTTTACACTCCCCTTCTTAATGACGCTTTAACCAAAGCAGTCATTACCATTATAGGAGTCCAATACTCAGACCTGCTGAGCTTGGGCTTGCCTCCTGGGTATAATTAACATGGGCCTTATTTGACTTTGTATGTCAGCTTCCTGTAGTCTCTGAACTGTCCTTTCTGCCCAGCAAGCCAAAGCTATTATGCTTACTAATAGCCAATTGGATTCCAATGATCACCACAATGGGGTGAACAATTATATTAAGCAGACTTGTTGCAGAAGGTGACCCCCACCCCAATAGTGTTTCCCACCAAGAGTGATGTCCTGTATCTTCAATAGTTTTTAGCACTTGAGTGATTTCAGTACTATTGTGCTGTACTTTAATTCTTATTTGTTCACCCATCTGTGCAATTTACTGCAACTGTGAATGTAACGTAGGATGGACCAATAATTGTTTATCAGGGTCACATTCATGTCTAAGGTTACAGATGTTACATTGCAATATAACTGTGGTTTAAACTTTAAGTTGTTTACAGTCCATACTGGTATATAGTACTTAAAATTAGAACTTTTAATTTTAAAAATAGTACAAAAATGTTTATTAACTAAATAAGTCATAAAATATAATTTACTATAATTTACTACCACCATTGGACAATAACTTAACACAAACACATCCGCTTCCTGTATATACAACAGCTGATTTTTGTTCAGTGAATATATTGAACATGCATCTTTGGTTATCTTTGTCTTTAACATAAAAACATTTATTATTTATTTATTTATTTTTAAATTGCAAATTTTGATTCTCACACACGCATCCAAAATTTTTATGGGGCACACAGTGAAACATGTCAACAGTTCTCCATTGTTGATGTTCTTTATATGCCCAGGAATGGTGATCAGTGGAATACATGACCAAATCCTTTGTTAGCTGCATTCCCACGGGTACCACTGGGTATATGTTAATAGCGAAATTGGGGTATACAATTATTACATATGCTCTTAAAACCATTTTGTTTTTATTCAGTGTAAGGTTTACCAGTGTAACCCTTCTGCCAGGCCAAGACGATGGCAGCAAAGGCCGGGTTCTATGTCTAGGGGTTCCCAAACAATGTTACAACACCACTCGGCTCGAGCCCCCACCCATTCTCCTGGGAAACTACACTCTACTCCCTGGGTACCCAAGAAGGGCAATACTTCCCCTCTCGCAAGCAAGAGTCTGAGTGTAGCAAATAAAACTTTTAATAAAGACTATAAAGAGGCAATATCAAAAGCAGCACTGATTGGGATACAGTGCAAAGCAAGATTCCCACAAGACCCAATATCAGAACTCATTCATCTTCTTTGCGACAGTACATTTATGGTGTTTTGGGTTTCTCTTCAGCTGGTACCAGCTTTTCCTGAAGTTCTGAAAGACAAAAGAACATGTTTCTACACCCTGAGGGGTGGCAGATTATTGCTTAAAATATCTCTTCCTAATGAGGTGAACTTGTAAGGGACTTCTGCATTCTAAGGGTTAGCCTGTTCCTAGGTATTAGGACTGACTTGAACCTCATCCACCCACTCCTGTAATAAAACTCTAACCTATGACTCAGTTATTAAAGTCCTCAAATCATGATTTAAAAAGACTTTATGGTACAGAGAATTCACCAGCAATTGAGTCATGCCCCATGCTACAGAGGAAGATAAAGTGGGGGGGGGGAGAATTACTTCCAGGTCATAAGGACCATCTGACAGGTTTTGCTTCTGTAATGAAGGGAGTAGAATTATTTGATAGATATTCTGCAATAACTCTTGTCATCAGCAATCCTTCATTTCAAGGATGATCTTTACCACGGATTTCCTGTGGTAGGAGCCTACACGTGATTTCTTTTAACATGGAGAATCTGCTGCACCAACAGCAACCGCATGATCATGACAAGTTAGAGGTCTAAACCCAGTGGCTATGTCTACACTTGCAAGTTAGGTTGACTTAAGGAGGCTTAAGTCAACCTAACTTAGTCCCTGTCCACACCAGGCTTTCATTAGGTCAATTTAAGAAAATCCTTAAGTCTACCTAATGAAAGTTTAGGTCGACTTAGTAAGACCTGATGGTTAGGTCGACTTAACCCTCCTTTAGATCGACCTAAGCACAGTGTGGACACTTAAATCCACTTTATTAAGTCGACCTAAGGGCAGTTAGGTCGACTTAACAAGTGGACTAAGTCCATGTCCATGGAAACCACTTTGTTAAGTCAACCTAATAAGGTCGACTTGAAGTTGACTTAAAGTCGACCTTATTAAGTCCACTTAACAAAGTCAACCTAACTTTTTCTAGTGTAGACATAGCCATTGGCAGGAGAAGGTCTGACACAACTGGGTATCTCCAATTTGCATCAGCCTCCATCTGTTTTCACAGCCATTGAGATCCAGGAGGCACCTCCTTCTACTTCACCCATTGTTGAGGACTTGGGGAAGAGGGTGGGAGAATAACACTAGTGCTTTGGTTTCTAAACTCCAGGGGGCTTTAGCTAGAAGAATTACCAAGTAACTTGCTGAGAAGGGCTGCATAACCTGCTTCTTCAAAGCAGGTGATACTACAGTTCATCACTTCTGGTTATCATGCTCATTAGCAGTGGGCAGGATCAAATGGGGACCAAGACTACAGAGAAAGGAGAAAATCACAAAAAAAATATCAAGTTTCTATTAATGAGTGAACAAACAAAATGATATTTTGACCAATTAGAAGATCCTGGCGCAAGGCAGCAGAAAGATCTACTTAGATAAGGGTTAGGAGTAACAGTACTTTTAATTAGCACTTGATGAACAACATACAAATAATTTGCAAGCTAACCTCATGGTAGCTGAAAACATTTGGCAGACAGACGATAACATGCATCCTCTATTGTGCAGGGCCAAAGCATGGAACACAGATGATCTTCATGTATCTCTAACACACATGAAGGGGGTCTCAGATGTAACAGGATGTTCTAGAAAGACCCCGGTGTTCTTCCTCCAATAAAGAGGATCACTGGAGTATTAAGTGCAAGATTCTGACATATATGAACCCACAACATTGGAATAAACAGCAGAAAACTGGTGACATGTATAGATGACAGGCTAAAACTACTGTGAAAATCCAATCCACCATTATCAAGATTTCAAACAGAATCCCATTAGTTTGCAGGCAGCAAGACCACATCCCAGCCCCCCACAGACATACCCCCTGTAATGTAAAAGGATGCTATTCCTTGCTAAAACCTCCTCTTGCAACGTGCTAAACATTCTCAGCTACAGAGTCAGTCCTTAGTGGGTTCAGGACCTAAGCCAGTAAGAATTGTGGTTAGCTCTTGTCAACTGAGCTATTCTTAAAAAGCAGCACAGATGTTGCTCTATTTGGTTGCATGCTTGCTATGTATTAAAAATAATAAAATCCTCTTCAGTTCTGGTTCTGTCTCTAATAGTTCAGCTTAGTGCAAAAAGATTTTCTTCAGTTCAGATGTTGAGAATGGAAAAGGTAGAACTTTAAAGTGCTGTTTGGCCTATTTTAAAAGGTTAGAGGACCCGTAGATTTCAGTGTTCCTTTAATACTGGTTTTCAGATGCTACATATGCTCCAGCTATGTTTATTTCTTGGTATTTTATTGACAGGACTTGTCAGGCACAAGTTGCTTCTTGTAGGTAAAAAGCATATTTTGAGATCAAAGTATTATCCTATTCACCTCCTCATAATTCTTGTCAGCTAAACACCAGCTCTCAGAATGACCATCCATGTGCAGTCAAGTGGTACCAGTATATTTAAAAAAAAAAAAACCCAACAACCCGGCTCTGGTACAAATCCTTTTTATGGGCCTTGTATTATCTGCAGATAATCTACACATAAAGACAACAGATGTTTTAAGAATAAATATCTTAGCTAGACAATAAAATCACTTTTACATGCCACAGTTTAATCATCAGTACCGCATTCCACGCACAATTCAAAAAGATTATACAATGAACTAATAATAAGGTACAGGCAAGGAATAGTTCCAACAAATAATGTGCCAGATTTCCAGCTCACTTCAGCAAGAAGGCTAGCAAATTATCTGGATCATCCTAGTTGGGGATTTTCCCTGGCTATCCCTTGCTGGGGGCTGTCCACTTGCAGTACATCAACACAGCAAAAAAAATAGTATATCCATCCATCCCATAGCAGCATGTTTCAGAGACGAGGACAACTGGCTCCTGCTCACAGGGCTTGCGCGACAGGGCTAACAACATTTATGTAGCTCTGGCTCAGACTTGAGTCTGGGCTCTGAAACCCTGCAGAAAGAGAGGGTGTAAGAGTCTAGGCTTTAGCCCAAGCGGGAACAACTGCTAAATTACACTATTTTTGCCCCTTCTAGTTCAACCCCTTGTTTTTACTATGCAGATATACAATTGGAGAACATATCCACCCAGCATAATTAAAATAGTTCCCCAGCTAATTTAATCTATGCAGAGGCCAGATATGGCATAGACAAGGCCCCAGGATCAGGAAACTGATCAGCTCTGTGGACATCCTACTCCAAGCGGCACCTAGTTTCCAGTGGGCAGAGATGATAAGAAGACCACAATTACTTTGGACCTGTCTAAAAGTGCTTTAGTGTGCACTGGAGGGTTGTAAATTTGTCCATTCTTGCATGACATGCACTTACTAGCACGTACACACTAGAAGTTTCTTAATGCATATTAACATAGTCCCATTTCAAACTACATTAATGTACAACAGGAAACTTTTAATGGGCACCAGGGTCCACACAGGTCAGTCACAGCATGACACACTAGTGTGGATGCAAATTCTCAGTCCTCCAGCGTGGGCTAATGCACCATGTAGAGAAGTCTTGTGAAAAATAAAGAGAGAAGGTGAGCGAGGTAACATCTTTTATTAGACTAACTTTGTTGGTGACAAAAACAAGCTTTTGAACTATACAGAGCTCTTCTTGAGGTGTAACATTTGGCAACACAATCTATATCTCATGACTTTAATCCCAATCCCATGACTTTTAAGGCCAAAAGGGACAATTGTGATCATCTAGTCTGATTTTCGGCACATTGCAGGCCACCTCTCACTGTAGTAAACCCATACCTCTAATTCAATGTGACCTGTAGCTCCCTTTGACTTCAGTGAGAGCCATGGGTATTCATCACCTGTGAAAGTCAGACTACTTTTTTTAATGGTGGCTGTATATGGATTTAGGTGCCTTTCCTTAAGCACCCAGAATTGAAAGTGTTGACCTAATCTACTCTGCAGTAAAATCTTAGAAATGACTTCTGTCTTCAAAAAGGAAATTCCTTTAAAAATATAGCTATAGGAAATGACTGATAATTTTTAATTCCAGAGGCAGATGAGTTCAAAAAGAGTTTTGCAGAAAGCTAGTTAAAATAATTTATAAATCACATTGAACTGTGGGATAAGTATAGAGTTTACTAATTGACATTCACTAGGATGATATACTGACATGCTTTTGAAGCAGTCAAGAAGCGGAGAGTCACACAATCACTTTATATGACTCAGGAACTTTTCAGTCCATGTCTCCACTACTTGTGTCACTGCACTATCATTCTGAAATTCTAGCCTAAATATTTTAATGGTGTGATTTGAAGACCACTTAGACCTTATAAAGTGTGTTGATTTTTCCAATGCTAAGAGGCTATGTTAAAACAAAGTTCTGTTGAGCTAGTCAGGATTTCTACCAGTATAATGAAGCTGAATTTAATTCACAGTCCCTGCCTCAAAACCCTTACAGTTTAAGGTCTCATCATGTCATTGTTCTACATAGAAGTATCCCAATTAATTTCAGGAGAAGTTATGTATATGGAAGAGAGGGTAGCTTTGAGCCCCAAGTAGTTACAGTCTACCTGGAATCTGAAAATGCAGAGACTGTTAGGCCTGCGAGTATCAAAGGCTAGGTCTACACTGGCAATTTAAGTCGACTTAAGGAGGCTTAAGTCGATTTAAATTAAGCCACATCCACACTAGGTTTTCATTAAGTTGACTTAAGAAATTCCTTAAGTCGACTTATGAAAGCTTAAGTCAACTTTGTTACTACCACTCATTAAGTCAACTTAACTCTTAAGTCGACTCCTTAAGTCAACTTAAGGACAGTGTGGACATGGAGTAACCCTTAAATCGACTTTATTCCAGAAAGGCATTCAGCCAAATGTAAGGTAGGTTTTAGACAAACACAAGTTATTGGGCTCAACACGGGCATAATTGACTGAAAGTTAGTGGCCTGTGATATTCAGCAAGTCATAATGTAATGGTGCTTTCTGGCCTTAAGCTCTATGAATGAAGAACAATTTGATAGCAGCAGATTAGTCTCCCTAATGAATACTGATTATGGTTACAACATTGGCAAACCAAGCATCTCTCAAGGGTTTTTTAAAAAAGAGGAAGGATGGTGGCTAAAGCACAGTACTGAGTGGACAGGAGATTTGGGGTCTATTCCTAGTTCTCTCTTGACTTCTTGTGTGATTTGGGGCAAGTCAATTAATCTCTCTGTGCTGCAATTTCCTCATGTGTAAAAGGGGGAAATAACATGTGTCTACATCACAAGGATGACTGAAAAATGACTAAGGACCCAATCCTGCAACCACTGAAATCAGTGAGACTTTCCATTGATTTCAATGAGTGTTGGATGAGAGCCTCCACAAGAATAGCACCTTTTTACTCAGCTGCTCTCATGGGCTATGCCTACACTTACAAAAATTAGTTAGTTCGAATTAAGTTAATTCAAACTAGCATGGCCCCACTAGAATGCTAGTTTGAACTAAGCAAGTGCCATGCATGGCACTTGCTTAGTTCAAATTAGTCAGTTGTATGAAGGTCAATCTGCCGATTAGTTCGAACTAAGCAGTTAGTTCAAACTAATATGGCCACACTGACTTAATTCAAACTAACTAGTTCGAATTAAGCGTTAGTTCAAAATAAAACGATGTTTTACTAATTCAAACTAACTTTTCCTTAATTCGACATAAGGAACTGCTCAAGCCAAATTAAGGAAACTCCAGTGTAGACGCAGAGTAAATTAAGTTAAGTTAAATTAATTTAGAAGTGAAGATGGACCCATTGTTCCTTAGTACACATAGGATTCTAGCTATTCCTTTGAGCAATTAATACAAGATGTTACGAATGTTCTTCCTTTTATCCCTGAGGAGTCCAGAGAGTTATGGGTGAGTGAGCTGGATTTTACTCCCTCTCTGTGTCATCAGTAGCATATTTGGCACAGCCAGATCTGCCCTCAGTTGCAACTCTGATGTTGTGTTGTACAAATATAAATGTGGGCAGTATTAAGCCTGCAGAATCTTTTTACTGGTGATGATGCAAGAGCCAGAAAGAACCCAGTATGCCTCTCAGCTGACTGAATGAGGTTAGAGCTCGCTGTTAGTGGGAAAGGGTTATTTTTCCCTTGGAAAACGAACAATTCTGATATAGAAGTAATTTGGGGTAAGAACCCTAGGAGCCACCTGGTGCCACCTTGTCAGCACCAAATATTATTTTAACACCTATGAAGTGTTTTGACATGCTCAGACTGCAGGTATGGACATAAGGGTTCTGCTCTCAGGAAATTCTCAAGGAGCTGTGGGCCACCTCTTTATTCAGGCTGTGATCACTTTCCCTAAAACTGAACACATAATTAGAGATTGCATGCTCTGCCATATCTCAACTTAGCTATGGAGTAGTTAAAAAATGAGCAAGCAACACAAAATACTGCAAAGCATGTGTAGGCATACCAGGCCAGACCTTTACCTATGCATCACTGGGCAATGCCAATGTGTACTGAGAACCCATTGGGCATCTCTCTAGCATGCCTACATTTACTCTTTCTTTGATGTGCTGAAACTTGAAAGGAGCGCAAAAGCAAACATGAAGACATGAGGTTGACCATGTTAAGTCCCTTGCTGGTTTTCCCCTCCTTCATCCTTGTACAAGAGGAATGCTTTAAATTCCTCCATCCATACCCATTCCGGTTGCCTTACATGCTCAAACTTAAAAACATGCAACATAGAGAGAGACAGAGAAAGTGTACTTCAGCTTTGTCCTTTGCTAACTTTTCCCTCGTGACATCTTTCTGAACATCCATCAAGACATTTCCAGCATACCCATCTTGGTAGCATCTCTAAGCACTGGATCAAGACAGTTAGTTTCTCAGTGCCTCTTTGTACATACTGTAAGGGTCACATTAAGGAGCAATTTTAAATGTTGCTGTTGTATGCTTCCTTTCTTTGTTTGAAAAATAGCGAATCCCTCCCTCCATTGTTAGTTTGATGATATGTTCTTCATTCCTTTCAGAGTTTGGGTGTAGAAACTGAAAGGAATTATCTGTTCTATTGTAACGTATTCCTTACATAAAATTTTCCAGAGCTTCATCACAAATCATTTCACTGCAGGACTGTGTTCATGCTGCCACTCAGTGGCAGCAAAGGGGTACGGTAAATTAGGAAAGCATGCATTAATATTGAAGGCCAATTTTTTGACAAGGGTTCCTACACATACACCAACTTCATATGCACGTTTGCTCAGTGTTTGGACATATCCCATGAAAGCACATAGGGACAAATTCCGCTCTGATTACATGAGGCCTAGATCAGGAGTAATTCTAGTGTAGTCTGTGATATTACCTAGATTCCCATTGGTGAATTTGGCCCTATCTGATTTCTTTCAGGGCTTAATTAACAAAGTCCCTGCACACAACAAAAAAACAAACTGCACATCCTCCCAGTGTTACACAGCAAGTGTCCAAAACAAATCCTGCTCTCATTTTCACTGGTGTAAATCCAGAGTCATTCCCTTGTGGCTTCCCTAGCATTATTCCAGGGCTACACCGGTATGAGAAAGCTGAATTTAGCCATGTGTCTTCTGCTGTAGAGGCATCAGAACATTTTGAGTCATTTTATAAGTCTGACTGAGGTAGCAAATCAAGAGACTCCTACCACTTCCACCTTCTGTTGAACTTTTACACGCCTGTCAGAGCCATATTAGCTTCAGTGGCAGCTGCTTTACAGTAGCATATCCCAACGTCAAAAGGCACCTGAAAGTGTTGCTCTCAAGCAGAAAGGCAGCAGGCAGTTGGCAGGCACATGGAATTAAATTCCTGGCACATGTTGCATGTTCTTACACTTTTCCTTTGGTCAGCAGATATTTAAGTTGTGCAGACTCTAAAAACCCTTTTATGTTCTTTTAAATGTCACTGCATATTTGTGGGTCACTGCACAGTTAGATGGATGATTGTCCATTTCGAAATCTAATTCCTTAAGTGTTGCAAACATTCCAAAACCAAACAGATGACCTGGGCAGCCCCCTCCGGGAAAACAAAGGAATACCAGCTGCTCTCTACATCTACCTGGAATGTTCCCGCTCACACGACAACTTGATTGGATGTGCGTTCAATCCCTCATCTACATCATTGCAAAGTTGCCGTCTTCAGATCTGTTGGAGGAAGAGAACAAGAACGGTGAAGGAGAATGAAAGGCAAGCAACCGTGACTTTCCTAACAAATACTCGATGGCATTTAAAAGAACATTCAGAAGGTTTCAGGAATCGGCACACCTAAATATCTGCTGACCAAAGGGAAAAGTATACAAACGTACAAAGTGTGCCAGGAGTTTAATTACATGTAGCTGCCTGCTGCCTTTCTGCTTGAGAGCAACAGTTTCAATTGCCTTTGGACCTGTAGATATCTTTTTAATACAGTGCTATCCTCCAATAGGAAGTCTCTCTGCACCCTAGTATGGGATGACACTTTAAAGGATTTTCCTTCTCCTTTAGCCATTAGTCCTCCCCCCACCAGTCAAAAAATATCATTTTAGGTATATTCAGAATGTTACTCTTCTTTTCTTTTCCTTGAACATTATATATTATGTAGTTCCTAACTCTATTGTAAAGCACCTAACAAACACATTCAACAATTAAAATAAATCAATCCAAAGCTCAGCTACATGAAAAAGCCCTGTAAGATGCCCTGAATAAAGCCGAATTCAGGTCTGGGTCATGGAAACTGAGTTCCAAAGGTGAGGGCCCTCTAGTCAGTCCTGAAAAGCTGAGTCTGAGGTAACAACAGTAACTGCATCTAATCTTGAAAGGTCCTCTATTCTATCTTTCAGCTCATCGCTGTCTACCCATTCTGATTGCATGCAACAGCCTCAGATAGGGAAGTAGACACATTTTAGCCAACCCAATAGGTGTCAAATCTTGGTGATATTCAAGTTATTCAGGTAATGTATTAGTCAACACACTAATCCCTAGGATTACAAAGCACAAGTTAACCCTTTTACATGCAGCATATAAGGAGGCCAAGATACCTGTGTGCAGCTATTCTGCCAGGTAACTCTCAGTGCAACACATATGTGTGGCTTACATAGTGGGAAGCACCTTACACAATCTGCACCATGGCTCACCTTAAAACAAACTGTTGCAAGTACAAAATGCATAACTGTATCTGCTAACATGGTGTGTCTTCGTAGTCACTGATTCTGTATGAATCACTGCATATTTTGCACACCACTTATCCTTTTGCACCCATTCATTCATATTCTGCCTACACAGTTTAGGAGCCTGTTTTTAGAGAGACCATTAGATCCATTCTTCAGAGGGAAAATTGTGAAAAGAAAAGATTTTGCTAGTCACAAAACTTATTTGTAACAATCAGGGTCAGATCCTCAGGTATAAATCAGCATAGCTCTATTGAAGACAAAGCTCAACCCCTTTACACCACCTGAGCATCTGGCCCAAGATTAGTAACAGTAACCCATAACAGGTGTGATCAGATGACATTACGGATTGCAGTAAATAATTATATTTCAATGCACTGCAGCCCCACTAAGGCTTGTAGGATTCCTGCATGCTCGTTTCAATATTTTGTCAATAGCTGGAGAAAGCTCAATAATCCAATATTTATTTCATATACTCCTATAGGCCGCCAGCTGGAATAGAGTCCACAAAAACCAGCTTCTCTAAACTTCTCAGGGATAAGAGAAAAAATAAGTATCTGCCCCAGCAGTATTATTTTCCAGTTCTTCCTTCAGAGACAGTCCAGAAAACCAATATAACTCCAATGAATAGCCCACACCCAGAAAGACCAAACTGTAGAATACCCATGTATATATTGTTATATACAACGGCATAGCAAAGATTTCCAGCCAACGCATTACTTAACATGATACACTTTTATTCTATTTGTCAGATGTTCCTTTGGCTTACTCCACAAATTATAAAGTGAACAACAGCTGTGAACAACTTCTAAATTAGAGGAGGAGATTTTCATGGTTACTTTATCACTGATATGGGACACCATGGATTTACGTCTAAACTAAGTCAGGTAAGCAGCTAATTATTACAGCAACTTGCACAAGCCCTGTTTTCAGATGGATTTTCTAACTGCATGCAGTTGGTGAACCAATGGTGTGCCAAAACAGAAGATTTATTTTCAGAAGTGCAGTTTCAAGTACAAGTGAAACTAAAGAATGTGTGCTACCTGACTTAACTTCAGTCATATAAATAAAGGCATAATCTATCTGCTCTCCAACAAAATTCAACAAGCTTTCGTGCTCACAGTTGCAACACATCAGCATCCCTTTGCTAATTAAATAAGTGTTTCCCACAGGCAGTGGGATACTGCTCCTATTCATCCCCTCATTTGCACCATTTAATAGCTCTTTGTTCAAACAGTGGCCTTTACAACCAAGCAGAAAATTGAGAGCCGACAAAAAATCAAATTATCGCTGAAATTAAAATAGGATTATTTTCTCCAAATCCATAATTTAATATCCCTCTTCAATATTTGCTCTTCCAACACTGTTCAAAGCTAACCCTTTGCTTGCATGTCTCATTAGCAGTGTTAAAAACACCTGCTTATTTTCTTCCATTTTTTTCAATACATCTAGTGGGAAAAGGAGCTCATTGAGATTCCTAGAGACAGAATTTCAGAGCAGCAAGTTCCTAATTGGTGTATTATATTGTTCATCAGAGGATAGGATCTCAAATTTTTCAGGACTCAGACTTTTACATCAGAGGGGGCAATCATGATAATCTAGTCTGACCTTCTACAGAACCTCACCTCTCCTGTAATAAGTCCATAACCTCTGGCTGAGTTACTAAAGTAATCAAATCATGATTTAAAGACTTCAGGTTAGAGAATTCACCATTTACACTAATTTAAACCTGCATGTGTCCCATGCTGGAGAGGAAGACAAAATAAAACAGGGTCTCTGGCAATCAGACTTAGGGAAAAATTCCTTTCCCACAAATATAGCAATCAGTTGTATCCTGACCATTTCAGCCAGACACCTGGGAAAGAATTTTTGGTAATAACTTGGAATCCACCCAATCTTGCAGGGCTGGATCAAAGCCCACAGGGGCCCAGGGCTGCCCACCCTTGTGGGCTTTCACATTGTGGTGGTGCCCTGCTTGGGGGCAGGGCACCTGCTCCCCCCTTGTTGGGAGGTGGAGTCACTGGCTCTGGCTGGCACTGTGGAGGGTGTTTGGGGGGCTGCAACCAGCGCTGCTGTAGGGGGATTGGGAGGGGCCACAGCCAGTGCTACTGTGGAGAAGGGCAACATTGGGGTGGAGGGGGGCTCACTGCTGTGGCGGCTGTGGTGGGGCAGCAGTGGGAGCCATAAGCCAGCACTACTGTGGGGGGGGGGTGCAGGCTGGCATTGTTCAGCTGCTGCAGGGGGGTCCCCATGGGCTAGCACTGCTGCGGAGAGGAGAGGGAGCCAGAGGCCACAGTCCACCACACTCCTGCCCTATCCCCATACTGGCTGGTTTGGAGCAGACCAGCCAGCCTGGGGGCTGGGCAGGCAAGCTGGAGGTGGGCAGCAGCAGCCTGCCACTCAGACTGGAGCTGGATTCCCCCCCCCCCACACACTTTTAGGCTGGAGCCGAGGGCTGCAGCCCCTAAAGCCCCTGCCATCAAGTGTCCCATCCTTAGCCATTAGGGATTTTTGCTACTAGCAGTCACAGATCAGCTACATGCCACTGTGAGCAGTCGCATCATATCATTCCCTCACCAAGCTGAGTCTTGAACCCAGTTAAGTTTTTTGCCTCACAGCTCCCCTTGGAAGGCTATTCCAGAACTTCACTCCTCTGATGGTTAGAAACCGTCGCCTAATTTCAAGCCTAAACGTGTTGATGGCCACATTATATGCAATTGTTCTTTTCTTAACTTCAGTAACTCCTCTCCCTCCTTAGTATTCATCCCTCTGATATATTTTTAAAGCGCAATCATAGCTACTCTCTACTTTTGTTCAGATAGTCTAAACAAGCCAAGCTCCTTGAGTCAATCTCCTCTCTTAAGACCGGTTTTCCATTCCTTTGATCATCCTAATAGCCCTTCTCTGTACCTGTTCCAGTTCCAATTCATCTTTCTTAAACATGGGAGACCAGAATTCCACACAGTATTCCAGAGGAGAACTCATCAGTGCCTTGTATACTGGTACTAACACTTCCTTGTCTCTATTGGAAATATCTCACCTGATGCATCCTAGGATTGCATTAGCCTTTTTCATGGCCACATCCCATCAGTGGCTCATAGTCGTCATGTTATCAACCAGGACACCCAGTTCTTTCCCATCCTCTGTCATTTCCAACTGATATATTCTCAGATTATGGCAAAAAAAAATGTTGTTCATTACTGTATGATTGACCATGCATTTCACACTATTAAATTTCATCCCATTTCAATTACTCCAGTTTTCAAGGTCATCCAGATCTTCTTGTATGATATTCTGGTCCTTCTCCGTATTGGCAGTACCTCCTAACTTTGTGTCGTCCCATCATTAATCAAAATGTCAAATAAGATTGGTCCCAAGATCGATCCTTGAGGAACTTCACTAGAACTCCTTTGGAAGACCTACACATAAGAAATAGGAATCCTACCTTTCAGGTAGGTGTGTGCATCTGTACACGAATCTAGACAATACATTACTTCAACCAGTAGTATATCCCTGAAGTTGCTTTCAAGCACAGCATCAGCTACACTTCTGAACATGAGGGGTGGTTGTTTTGAGAAGCTTTATCTTGCTGGGCAGTGCTATCAATTCATATTCCACCTAAGTAAAAGGCAAAGAGAGTAAAAACAACAGTTTCACCACTATTATTTGTTTTAATTTAAAAAAGAAGTTTCAGCCATGACATTCTTCATCATATTCTAACAAATGCACCTATGAATCTCTAAATGCTAATTTTAATATATCAACTTTCTTTTCACCTACTGTAATTTGAACTCAGATATATTATGCAGAATTTATACGTCTAAAGACATCATTATATGTGTGTTCTTGGCATTTGACATAGGAAGGTGCTAAGCACAGAGTATCAAATAATTAAGCAAAAACAAAGCACAGAACTAAAAGTTAAAACATGTTGATTCTGCTCTCTACTGACTTGCTGTGTGACCTTAGGCAAGTCACTAACCACTCTGTGCCTCAGTTTACCCACCTGCAAAACAAGGATACTACTACCACTACAATACCTCTCGGATGTGTTATGAAGATTAACTCATTAATGATTGTGAAGGGCTTTGTGTTATGGAAATGGTAAGCATTGTCAATGTATTTCCAAACATGCAGGTGGGTAAACTGTCTTTAGAAATATAAATATCTGAAACCTCGAACTGAAGCTGTCTGGTTAAATTTTCTAAGGATTTTGGATTCTGCATCATTTATCTGAGTTCAGATTACTGTAGGTGAAAAGAAACATACTACGTTAAAATTAGCATCTCAAAATTAGCATGGAGAAATAGCCCTTTCTATTTATAATTTCTGTGCCCTGGCGGGGGGAATGAATGATAGACAGCTGGGTTCTATCAACTTTCCCAATACAATTTGGAAACCCTATGTGTTCAAAGTCATCAATAATGTGACCATTACCCAGCTAGACAGCATTCATCAATGGTATTCCAGACCTGCATAGCATTGGCCTCAATAGCTGATCTCCCCATCTGCTTGATTATAGACTGGTAACACTTTGAGGTAGGTGACCAGATAGCAAGTGTGAAAAATCAGGACATGGGATGGGAGGTAATAAGTATCCATAAGGCAAAGTCCCGAATATCCTATGATATTGGAATGTCTGGGGTGACCCTGTTCTGGGGCACCAGTTTTAGATGCCAATGGCAACATATTTCTCTACAGGCGTGGGGCACCGCCTGCTGGTATGCTGTCACTGCAGCTCTGGAGCCAGTTCTCCACAGAATTCAAAAAACCATCACCCTCCCCATCCTGAAATTCTCTCTCTCCATTGCTCCCACTATTCTGCATTGGTTTGCTCAGCCCAGATATTGTGCTGCAAACTGCATAGCCTACTCAGGAACCAATCCTCTGGAGGAGCCGTTGATACTGCCATTGAATATTCTCCTGCACCTGCACTCTCTGCTCTAGGGTATCATGGGTGAAGTCCAATGCTGAATGTGTCTGGATTTGAATTGCTTTCATATAGCCCAAGGAGCCTCTGCATATTCATGCTTACCATCATAATGACACAGTGCATTTCTGGGTCCAGCCCAAAAAAGAAGCATGAGGTACAGACAGAGGAAACATGGATTTTTCAAAATGTTTTTAACCTGCCTCGCTTCTGCACTGCATCCCACAGTTCAGAGCTAAAGCTATCCTATGATGCAAACTGTTCAATCACGAAATAAGAACTCTACTCCTCAATTTGCCGCAAACTGCCAGCATGTGTTCACACAATGCAAATTGAATACAGAACAGGCATTCCACGAGCACACTCTTAATGGCTATGTCTACACTGGCAAGTTAGTTCGAATTAAGGAGGCTTAATTCAAACTAACTAAAGCCATGGCTACACTAGGCTTTAGTTAGTTCGAATTAAGGGCTTCCTTAATTTGAACTAATAAGTTCGAATAGGGCTTCAGAAGTAAGGCTTTAATTCGAACTAACTGGTTCGAATTAGCCAATGTGGTCATGTTAATTCGAACTAATTTCTTAATTCGAACTAACCAGCCATTGAAATGAATGGGGATCGCTAATTTGAACTAAGCAAGTACCATGAATGGCACTTGCTAAATTCGAACTAACTTTTTCTAGTTCGAATTAAGCTAATTCGAACTAACTAAGGTTAGTTCGAACTAACTAATTCAAACTCATTTTAGCAAGTGTAGACACAGCCAACGTGACTTGTGTACTGCAAGTTACACACACATTGAAAAGCTTTGCCTTGACCCCCACCCACCCCATGTAGGTGACCCATATAGCCTTATTTGTTTATTTACAAAAGTGACCACCAAGATGTGGTGCTACTAATTAGCATGTCGGGGTATAGGCAGCAGTGACAACACTTAAGAAACCTATTTTAGTAGAGGATGGGAACCCAACTGAATTATGCAAAGCATCAGTGCAAATGAGCACCTATAGCCGATGCTAGACAATTTAGTTTTCAACATATAATTAGTGGAGCTGGTAGGCAGTTTTCAATACAACCCTAATTGCAGGCTAAATGTAACAGAGTGCTGTTGTGCGACTTAATTGGTTAATGTTTGTCAAGCGTTTTGAACATGCAAAAAAAGCTATGCAAGTGCTTAGTGTTATTATTTTAATACAAAGGGGTCAGGCAGGTGTTTGCATTTTTCCTCACTAGTGAGCTACATATATGACCTGCTTTTCTTCAAAAGAAGCATCTATGTAAGGGCATGAGTTAAAAATATAAAACTGGAGTCAAATGGGAACTGGAATTAAAAAAAAAAATTATGTGGCCCTCACTACCAAAATATATTATTGAGGCTAAGTGTATAATGGGATTCATAAAAAGTTTGGATATTGTTGGCTTAATTTTCAAAAGTGATTAATATGGGGTGTCACCATTACAGGACACCTTCAAAAAGCATGATTTTCAGAGTGTAGGTGCTCAGCATTTCTAAAAATCAAACTCAGTTAAAGTGCCTCAAACTGTGCATCCCAAAAACTAAAATCACTAGTCACATCTGAAAATCTTGTCCTTCTGTAATTATCAAGACTACCTGGAGTTGTGTAAGATAGGAAGATTTATAAGGGTCATCAGCCATCATGTTTCAGATTATAAAATTGATCACTAGTTGTATAGGATTAAGAATCAATTTCCATGTAAGGGTGTGCTAATGCTTAACTGTCCATGACAGGGATTTTATGTATGCCTTTGAAGCCTATGGTATTAGCCACTATCAGAGATCAGATAATGGTCTAGTGGGACCATTGGTCTGATCCAGTATGGTGATTCTTATGGTTCTCTGTAGCTGAAGATGTTAAAATTGACATTTTAAGAGAGGGAAATATATTCTTCATGACAGTTCAGAGAGATGAGGATGTGAATACAGAGAACAGAACTCTTGCTGCAGAGAAGAGAGGACAGAAAGCCTTATGGAGTGAGATAATTTTTCTAGAAATCTATGTGGAAAAACTCTTATGAGGTTGAAGTCTCTCATCCTTAGTCTCAGTCCAGAAATTATTTCTTTTAAGGTTTCAGGAACCGATGTATAATTACTTCAGCACATGAACAACTGAAGCAAATATCAGAGTTCCAAGTAAGATCTTGACCTCTAGCCACCTATAAGTAGAATTTTCCTGAGATATCCCTTCAGTAACCCACACTGGTCTGGGAGCAAAGGATGCCAAGGGAGCACCTTGAAAACACTTAGCTAGAAGGAGTTCTGTAAGGCACTGCGAGAGCTGATTGGAAATATTTGACCAAATAAATGCTTTTGTTGAGAAACAGCCTTTTCAAAAACAAAAATGTCACAAAAAATTCTCATGTTTTGAATTTTGTGGGTTTTTTGATGAAAACCAAAAAGGCCTCCATTTTTCCTTTCTATCCCCTTCTTCAGTTGCAAAATTGAAGTAGGGGGGAACAAAAGGGGAGGAGGGTAAGAGGGGAAAGGATATTGCAGTACAGGATTTCCCAAAAAAATCTTTAAAAATTAGTTATTTTTGGAAACTTCTAAATGAAAATTTTTCAAACTTTTTGAGGTTTTTTTATGTTTTTGATCAGCTAATTGGAGCCCCCAGATGCATTGAAGAATGTGACTCAATGCACTAATCAACCCATTTATACTGGTTCAATTTCCAGAATCTTTATTGCATCCATTAGTCCCAAATAGGATTTTCTGAAGAATGTGCAGTCAACATCTACTAAGAACTGGGGGGGGCAAGGGGGAAAATCTGTTAAATTATGATTTAATTGTTTAATTCTTTGTCCTTTTGTAAATATTATGACTTGAAAAATTTCCTATTCAAACTGCTTTGATATAAATTGGGTTTTTGACTGAAAACATTTCTCATGAAAAGCATCTGCTTTATGCGGAAAATTTCATTTTTCATACAAATATTTCAGCCAAATCAGTTTTCAGCCAAAATCTTTCAGCGACAACCAAGTTTTTCATTTTTGTCAAAAACATCCACAGGAAAAAATATTTTAGACTAGCTCTAGGAAATGTGCTTTTGATTAAGAGCTCCAAGTAGCAAACTACACACAGGAAACCATTTGCACTGCACACGTTTTATTAGTCTTACAAAACCTACTAATAGGTGTACCACACTCTGGAGCACCATCTGATGGCATTTTATCTATTAGCATATACAGATAATCATTGTAACGCTATCAACAGAGTAATTTTCATAGTGTGTAAACATAAACCATGCCTGGTTGGTGTGGCCTTCTGTCCCCCTCTAGTGGCAACTAAACCAGCAAGAGATCAATGAGTCTGCTACAGCCTTGGCTAAGAGACGTGACTTTTAGCTCATGTATTAAGCTCCAGAGGTCCCAGGTTTGATGACTGACGACTGGAGGGTCAGTTGACCTTAACACAAAAAACAAACACAATAATCATGCTCAGCTCATTGTCGGAGCTATATAAATAATATAACAACAATAATAATTACAATTATAATGCAAAGGATTATGTATTGTAAATATCATCTTACACTGGGAACTTAATTCTGCTCTCACATGTGTAACATACATCATAGCACTGAAGTAATTCATTTATCCAAGAAAACTCAATCATGATGCAGTGTCTATTTTCCTAACTAATTAATTATTCTGACTGAAAGAAAAGAGATCCAGGGACTTGGCCAGCATAACACAGAGTGTTAAATCGCTAACAGTACAGTGAACTGAGGTTAAAACCACTTCAGCTGTGTGGCTTAATGGGTAACATATTATTATTACAGTGGTATCATTTATTAGATAGCAGGTGAACATACACGGGTAGTTCAGAAGGTGTATAAAGACAGTTAGGATGATGGAAGGAAAAGGGTGAATGCCAAGCTCTGGAATACAACCTAAAGATATAATTGAGCTTTATCATTCCACATTAAAATCCAGGATCCTTCTAGCTCCCATTCTTTTATTTTACATAACACCACCTGTCTGTCTTACTTCTTTTACTAGAACCGAATTATATATGAACACTCACTTTGCTATCTCAGATCTAGATGCTGAAATGCTTATTCCTGATAAGTAGTCCTTAGTCATGTGAGAAGTCCTACTTCCAACAATGGATCTAACTGCATTAATAAGTAGTACTCAGCCTGAACAAGAGTTGCAGAATTTGGGCCTAAGTGAGGGCAGGGAACTATTTATATAGGGCAATATGCTCAGAAGGGAAGGAACCTACATACTGTCTGATTGCTGAAGAGCTGTTCCATTATGCAGACACTCACAGCTATAGACATTGGGAGCCGTTTTTTTTTTTTTTTGGGGGGGGGGGGGGGGGAAGAAATGTTTGTCAAGATATTAGGATTAACAAAAGCTCATTAGTAGATGAGGCATTGAATTTCTCATCTCTACCAGGCCAGACCCTATAGAGAGGTGGAAGGGACCTCAGTTTAACTCCTCCTCCTAAGGCCAGTTGCACTAAAGTCTAGCTTTTTTCTTTTTTTTGTTTTTTAAAAAGTGTGATGCAGTCTTACTTCATAGTCTTCTGACCCAAATACAAGAATGGTACCCAGTGAGCTGGAAGGAACCTGCTTGGGTGGGGAGTTTCCCCCCAGTATTCTAATGCAGGACCTGAGGCTGAAAAGGGGGAGGAGGAGCAGGGCTTGGGGCTGTGACCACCCTCCCCTCCCATACCTAGCTGCCCTGCTATTACTTATATGGCCAGTGCTTCCAAGCAAGGAAGAGAGAAGAGAGGGGAAAGCATTACCTGAATCCTTAAATGTGACTTTCTATCTTAAAAAGGCCAAACAAATAAAATCAGAGCAAGCACTGCAAGGGTGATGCAGGAAAATCTCCTGCCCTCAAGCAGGGATTGGCCGGGAGGGGGGAGGAGGCAGGAATGTAGGCTGGACCCCTGGGAGCTGGAGACCCTCAGTACGCCACTGTTATCACATCCATTCGTAAAGCATAAAACTTTACAGTGATAAATGATGGTTACTGAAATGGCTTTTATCCTGGTGCGATCAAAATATTTTTCTCATTAAAGTAAACTAAAATCCTCTTTTAGCACTGGAAAAGCAATCTAAAGCATTCCGATCCTGTGAAAGTAGTTTAATATTCTCTACCACAGGAAAGCACTTGAAATCACGCTTACTTTGTTCTGCAAGTGTTTTAAATTTTTCTACTACCAGTTTTCACTATATAGTCTATAATTCATTCATGACATTAAATGCTTATTTGCAGTGTCTATCACGTTACCTGTACAAGAGAATAATGCTTCTTAGGGACAGTTCAGTTCTACTTCCATTACCTCTGGAGCTGGGTCTGTATGACAACAATTGAACCCATGTACTAAAAACCTAATGGAACAGAATCCAATTTCCTTAATGTCAATCTGAGGCACAAAGGATCTGAAAGACGGTGAAGATTAAACCATATATAAAAACAAATCTTCACAGAAGTCAGTCTACATAATCTCCAAGTACTGTTAGGGATTAAAAAAAAATAAATAAAAAAAATAAAAAAAAATAAAAAACCATTACCACCTACATTGTGGCTATCATCCTGGCCTGTACTCTTGAGAAATCTGAAAAAGCTAAATAGAACTAGGCTAGGTCAATATTTGGAAAGAAACCTCAAAGGAAACAAAAGGACACTGTATGTAACTTAAAGCTGACATAAAATTCCAGTGTGCTGTAGAGAGGGCTTTTTTTGTGATGGTATTCAGGGATACTGAGTACTAGCACATTTTTTTCACAGTGATGTGGCCCTGGCTCCTGCCACCGCCACCGATAGCCCCAGATCTCTGGCCCAGTACCGGCACCTTTTTAAAAAAAAAAAAAAAATCACTGGCTGTAGAATTCAGAATTCTCCACCCATTTGCAGCAGAGGTCTTTTCTTGCCAAAGACATAGTGGTGACTTAGCCATGGAAAGTCACAGGAGCAGCTAAGGTAAAGAAATACCCCCTTCACCTCATGACTTCCTGCTCTGGATCTATACAGTCATCAAGTGAAGCAATGGCTCTATATTGTTTAACATTACAAAATCTGCTAATGGAGCTTTTATTTACTTAAATGTCACAGCTGCAAAGTCCGATATCTCAGGATCTAAGAGCAAGACACCTGTGCTGCTGGATCTCACTGGGAAGCCAGGAATCCCCTTTTCTAATAAGTTACAAAGGGGTAGCTGTGTTAGTCTAGTTCAGCAAAACAAGAAGTCTTGTGGCACTTTTAAAGATTAACAAATTTATTTATTGCATGAGCTTTCGTGGGAAAAATCCCACTTCAGGAGATCTTCGAGCACCTGATGAAGTGGGATTCCTCCCATGAAAGCTCATGCAATAAATAAGTTAGTCTTTAAAAGTGCCACAAGACTCCTTGTTCGTTTTGCCTTTTCCAATAGTATAAAATCCTAGCATGAAACCCTGCACCAGCTGACATCACATGGAGTTGTGCCATTCACTTTAGTAAGACCAAGATTTTATGCTTGGCTTTTAGCTTTGCAAGGTAATGGATTTGGAGTAGATAAGTTTTATGTACAAAAAAGCTGTCACTGGAATGATTGGTCTTGAAGGAGGGTAATTTTGAGGATGCACTATATTTGGAGGAGAGGAGGGAAATCTTTGTGACAGGGCAATATGTATATTTTTTTAAAAATAGGAAAGATTTGAAAGTGGCAAAGGTTTAAAAATATTAGAATAAATCCCAGGAATATGGATTGGTGCGTGGAAGGCAGGTGGGTAGGCCAAAAGAGCATACATGACAGTGATATCCATGTGATAAATTCAGTATATGGTAAATATATATACACACTGAGAAAGATACTATCTACCTGTGTCACTCTGGTCTCTGGAATTTCCCTATAAAACTAACACAGTCTATGAGGTGTTTCCCCACATTAAACTTCCAAATCCTCATGATCCAGTACATCGTTCTAGTCTGAAATCCTAACTCTCGCATACATACTCATAGACTCTAAGGTCAGAAGGGACGAATATGATCATCTAGCCTGACCACCTGCACAATGCAGGCCACAAAACTCACCCACCCACTCTTGTAATGAACCTCTAACCTATGACTGAGTTATTAAAGTCTTCAAATCATGATTCAAAGACTTTAAAATACAGAGAATGAACCAGCAAATAAGCTATGCCCAATGTTACAGAGGAAGGCAAAAAAAACCCCAATGCCCAAGCCAATCTGCCCTGGGGGAAAATTCCTTCCTGACCCCAAATGTGGTGATCAGTTAAACCCTAAGCATGTGGGCAAGTCTCACCAGCCAGTCAAGAAAAAATTACCTGTAATAACTCAGAAACCACTCCATCTAATGCCCCTTCCCAGGTCACTGGCATATCTATAACCAGTAGTAAAAAATGGACAATTGCCAAACTAAGCTGTCCCATCATATCATCCCCTCCATAAATGTATCAAGCTCAGTTTTGAAGGCAACTATGTTTTTTGCCTGCACAGCTCCCCTTGGTAGGCTATTCCAGAACCGTATTCCTCTGATGGGCTATGTCTACACTTGCACTTTTAAGTCAACTTTAATTAAGTCGACAGTGTGTCTACACTTAAAATTAAAGTGACTTAAAGGGGAACTTACAAAGTCGACCTAGAGCGTCCACACTGGATGCTCTAGGTTGACTTTGTGGGGCTAGGGGGACCTTGGGCAGGTCCACAGTGGCAGGGGGGGCACCCCTTGTGTGCAATGGGGCAAAGGGGGACAGGGACCCTGGCAGGGCAGAGCCCTGTGTTTGATGCTGTCTGGATTTAGGGAAACATTTATGATATTATTTTCAATGGATATCTCATAAATGCTATAATCCATAGGAACTATGCCATGTTTGGTATCAATAGAAAGGTAGTAATTTGCTGGGAATGACTATATAGTTTATGTCTAGGAATTCTATTTCAATTAGAAGTTAGGAATTTGGTGTTCTATCTATACTTTAACTTATGTTATTTTATTGAAATACCTGAGAGAGGCGGGTGTGTAAAACCATTGTGTCCTTAACGTTTAGGAATTTTCCAGGTAGAATGGTCCCAGGGAGTAAACTGATGAGCCATTAAGGACACAATGCTTGTATTCCTTATGTCCTTAATGGCTCATCAGGTTACTCCCTGGGACCATTCTACCTGAAAAATTCCTAAACATTAAGGACACAATGGTTGGTGACATCCTGTCTGGGGCGTTCCCACAGAATCATACAAGTTAAAGTATAGATATAACACCAAATTCCTAACTTCTAACCAAAATAGAATTCCTAGACATAAACTATATAATCATTCCCAGCAAATTACTACCTTTCTATTGATACCAAACATGACATAGTTCCTATGGATTATAGCATTTATGATTATAGCATTTATGATATATGAATAGAAAATAATATCATAAATGCTTCCCTAAATCCAGACAGTGTCACACCCTGCCCACATGCCCTGCACTTTGGGGGGCATGCCAGGCTCCTCCTGTGCTCCCCCCCCCCCGGCAGGGAGGGAATTGGTGTAGTCCTGGGGTAGCCCTAAGTCGACTTAGGGCTACCCCAGGGCTACACTGGCTTAATTCGACTTTAAAAAGTCGAATTAAGCCTTAAGTCTAATGAAAAGGTGGTTTAATAAAGTCGACTTAATTTTCATTAAGTCGACTTTATTTTCCTTAAGTCGACTTAAGCAAGCTGCTTAAGTCAACTTGAGGAAACTGTAGTGTAGACGCAGGGTAAATTAATTTACCAGTGTAGACGCAGCCATGGTTAGAAACCTGCATCTAATTTCAAGCCTAAATTTCCTGATGGACAGTTTGTATCCATTGGTTCTTGTGTCCACATTCGCGCTGTGTTCAAATAATTCCTCTCCCTCCCTGGTATTTATCCTTCTGATGTATTTATAGAGAGCAATCATATCACCCCTCAACCTTCTTTTGGTTAGGCTAAACAAGCCAAGCTCTTTAAGTCGCTTCTCATAGGGCAGGTTTTCCATTCCACAAATCATCCTTGTAGCCCTTCTTTGCACCTGTTCCAGTTTGACTTCATCTTTCTTAAACATGTGGAACCAGTACTGCATGCAATATTCCAGATGAGGTCTCACCAGCACCTTGTATAATGGTACTAACACCTCCCTATCTCTACTGGAAATACCCCTTTTGATGCACCCCAGGACTGCATTAGCTTTTTTCACAGCCGCTTCGCATTGGAGGTTCATAAGTCATCCTGTGATCAACCAGTACGTCCAGGTCCTTCTCCTCCTCCATCACTTCCAACTGATGTGTCCCCAACTTAAGAAAAATTCTTGTTATTTGTCCCTAAATGCATGACCTTGCACTTTCCGTTATTAAATTTCATCCCATTTCTAATACTCCAGTTTACAAGGTCATCCAGATCTTTCTGTATGATATCCCGATCCTCCTCTGTATTGGCAATACCTCCCAACTTGGTGTCATCTGCAAATTTAATTAGCACATTCCCACTTTTTGTGCCAAGGTCAGTAATAAAAAGGTTGAATAAGATTGGTCCCAAAACCAATCCTTGAGGAACTCTGCTAGTAATCTCCTTCCAGCTAGACAGTTCACCTTTCAGTATGACCCGCTATAGTCTCCCCTTTAACCAGTTCTTTATCCACCTTTCTATTTTCATATTAATCCCCATTTTTTCTAATTTAACTAATAATTCCCTATGTGGAACCATATCAAATGCCTTGCTGAAATCTAAGTAAATTAGGTCCACCACATTCCCTTTATCCAAAAAATCTGTTTCCTTCTCAAAAAAGGAGATCAGGTTGGTCTGGCACAATCTACCTTTTATAAAGCCATGTTGTATTTTATCCCAGTTACAATTAACCTTGATATCCTTAAGTACTTTCTCTTTCAAAATTTTCTCCAAGACCTTGCATACGTGTACCTGCCTTTGCAGCAAATAGAACTTCTATTGCGCCCACTCACATTCACACCAGCAAACATAGCAGAACAGATATGAGATGTGGAAAACCTGGATACGTGTATGCATTGTACTACAGGAATGACGAGGATCCAGATAATAAGACAAAGGGTACAGATTTCTCTGAAAGAGTGGAAGAAGGATAATGGGAAGGAGCATGCAAAATAGTTCACACTTAAATTTCTGAAACTGGACCATATATAATGAGCAGACATTAGAAGAGAACCTGTAGAGCCAAACCCAAATTCCTCTTTAGTCTCCCTGAAATTATAATTAGCACTGCTGGCAATTAGCAAAGGAGGGGAAGAGGAGAGTTTGCAGAAGTACTTTTTAATCTGACTTTTTAATGACCAGCAATGACAATATCTACTGTAGCAAAACAAGAGGCTTTAATGTAATAACAGGGATGACTGGGGTACTCAGGCTATGGCTCCCTGGGGTGAAAATAAATCTTTCTAGAAGGTGCTGATAGCACCAGCCCCTGATTTCAGATACATCACACCGTTGACTGCCTCCCCAACAGATTTGACAATAAATTAATAATTTTATACTCTGCTCCTTGATTCCAGTAAAAGGGTTAGTGTACATTCAATACCACACAAAGAAAATTTTCTCCACTCCAATGGTCTATGAACAAATTGATTATATTGCAATAACAGCTTGTTTACCAAA
The DNA here is from genome assembly GCA_007922175.1 of Pelusios castaneus. Lineage (NCBI taxonomy): Eukaryota > Metazoa > Chordata > Testudines > Pelomedusidae > Pelusios > Pelusios castaneus. The sequence goes on along the minus strand of ML685772.1, from coordinate 8,206,472 downwards.
ATGAAGACAAGCTCATTCACATGCCTGGTAAAAGCAGCAAAAAACAACAATAGGTTAACTAGAGCATTGGTTACAATAATTCGATGCAGATCTGACTGTAAACTATGACATGGTCCAACTGATTACTCCAGCCCAGCATATAAGAGCCAAAAAAAAAAAAAAAAAAAACCCCAGACACAATCCAAACTACTGCTGCCATTAAATTAACTCTCACTACTGCTGCCAAAGGAAAGGAGCCCATTTATCAAATTGAAACATGAAGCTAATTTATTATAACAAATACGAACTTCCATTGAATTCTATTGTGGTATCCAAATACACTCGCCTATTTTCGAATAGTAGTTTGTTTCTAAATATGTTAGGTCTTTCCTAAACAACTTGGAGCCTGAGAGGGTTGCATGCCACTGATAGGCTTGAAGTGAGTTAAAAGGAATAAATCATTGGGCTTTATTAACTGATAATATTATTTTGATGTATATTTTCATTACAGTTACAGGGAAAAAAAACCCTATTGTAATGTAGTGTTTCAATGTCATACTCCTGACTCGAATCTACCTAGTGTGGGGCAGGATTACAATTATTTTTAGAAATATTTTTTACACCTTCAGAGGTCATCTAATTGGCTTGCCACCACCCTTAGTTAGACTGGTTGGAACATTCATTTCCTATGTGCCTGGAATCCCCACAGCACCTTTGAGTGGACAGAAGGATTACCTATTCTTTGGCTCCTCAACAACACTTGGAACTGCTCTGACTCTACAGAATCTTATTTCATTCAGAGAGGGGGACATTCTGAACCTGAACCCAGTATAGGGCGATATCACTGATGATCTCCTTAGATAACAATAACACGCTCAGATCGTTGGCTCTTTTCAACTGATGCTAAAGCTGCTGCCTACCCTCCCCTTGGGTTTGCTCTGCATTTGACCATTATGCCAGCATTTTACCCCAGCCTGGTTGCTGAGAAAGTAGCAGAGGAGTCATTACAACACCCAAGGATTCCCCTTCAGTGGATCTTTAATGCTGACTTTTGGGCCCATTTTACACTAGCAGTCTTTTCACTGATTTTAATGAGCACTGGATTAGCCCCACACTGGATTAGAAAGGGTTAACCTCAACAGGGAGCTATAGAAGTGACTCCTCTGAGCAGCCTAGAGGGGCTGCATGGGGTGCAGCCAATCAGGGAGGAGTTGCAGGGAAAAACCAATCTGGATCGGTGGGCTCACATAAAAGGGAGCTGCAGGGCCAGAGTGAGTCAGTGCTGGCAGGGATCAGGGAGCAAGAGGGAGTTCCTGGCTGCTACTAGAACTAGGCAGTTGCATACCCTAGGGCAAGAGTGAAGAAAGTATTCTGGCAGTGGGGAAGTGGACCAGGGAGACATAGCAACATGGCGAGAAGTTAAGGAGTTGCAGCAAGTAGCAGCTATCTACAGGGACCCTCAGTCGGGACCCAGAGTAGTGGGTGGGCCCGTTCTTCTCTGGGGAAGTGGCAGGATTTGGACTGCACTACTAACTCACTTTTCAGAAGGGGGAAACATGGATGGTGCCAGAGCCAGAGGACTGAGCTACAAACAAGACGCTGCAATTCCTGAGACTACCAGAGTGGCTGAATGCAGACAACAGGGACAACGAGACAGATTACAAATGGTGGACGGGAGTGTTGTCCTGGAGCTACTGTGCAGAGTGATCAGGAGGAGGCGCTAACCCGGTGGTGAGTTCTGTGCCCTGTGACAGGCCCTAAATGATCAGACTAGGATAAGCACTATCTAAGACACTGGCACTTTATTGCATTCAAGAGTTCCGGCATCACGTATTTAATTTTCATCACAAGAAATTAAAGAAATAGAAGCATACACAGATCTAAGCAAAGGTATCACCAAATGTCTAAGAGTTAAAAAGGCAGTAAGGGGAAAGCACAGGCCTTCAGAATTCAATTGAATTCTGCTCTGGTGTTTCTAGATATATGACATAGGCTATTAAGAGAGATGGTTTTCTCTGAAAAAAAGGATGAAGAAACTTCCTATTACCAGGCACACATAAATAACTCCTAAGTGGATTGGCTCAGACTACACATATCAATGCAGCAATTTATCATTTTATAAATCATTATTTAAACTCTGTGAATGATAAACTACAACACAACATAGACACATTGAATAATTCAGTTCCTGGTGTCCAAACTACCTGTTTTTACCAAATGAGAATTTCTATTTGCAACTCCATTCACAATATTAAAAAAAAAAAAAAAAAAATGCACACAAAATGTAAAGTCAGAATGCACATTATCACCTTCCTTTCCTAAGTTACCATAAACTAATAAAATAAAAGATTGAATTCTCTTTAAAGATGATTTGTCAATGAAAATAAAGTCTTCTGAAGCATTTTCCATAGTATAAATTAAATCTTAATAAAAGAGTTTCTTGGACACATCTCCCCTCATTCTGGATTGTGTGGGCTACCTACCAGCAATCAGAGAACAGCCCTGTGGCAAATGCAACAGTTTCTTAGATGAAAGAGTAATACTTGGCAAGCATTTATGCATTTTAAGCCATCTTTTAATTAATTTAAGCAGTTGGAAATAAAGCAAGCCAAGCACCATACAATAAGCAAGCTCTTCATAGACCAAAGCTAGGATACGTGTAGAGCCAGGGTTACCTGAGGAAAAGGACTCCTTTCAGAAGTGTCCATATACAGTAAAATTACTCCAGTCCTCTGGGATGACAGCTGGGAAGTCAAGGGCATGCATCTAGTTGTAGGGTTGAGTATGCCTCCTTTTGCAGAGCTTGCAAAGCCCCACAACATTGCCTATGGAAAGATCAGAATTACACCCAATCATCTTCGTATCTGATGCAGCCTAGGCCAGATCCATTAAGGGGCTGAAGTTCCAATGCAATCCACAAAACCCGTTTGCCTGTCACTTAATCATGTAGGCCCCTGAATTTTTGCTGTAAAAGTCCCCTGGGTGCCTGAGTACTCAGGCTGGCACCCAGACACCTATCTCTCACCTAAGTCCCAGTGTGAGCCTCAAACCAGGGGAAGATAGGCATTCCCCATCTATCTCGCCTGCAGGGTCCAATTAGGTAGGTACACTCAGAGCAAATCTAATTCCACACAAAACAGCTGGAGGCTAAGAGAAAGGGATGTGGTCAGCTGTGGAAGGTGTGGGAGGGCAGGGTTCCCATCTAATCCTTAATTGAGTAATTCAGGTACTCACCTGGGATGTGGGAGACTCCCAGTTCAATTCCCCCTGTGCTTCCGAAGGGATGTGAACATGTACCGGCCACATAAGTGTCCTAACCACAGGACTACAGGATATTCTGATATGGGTCTCGCTTGTTGAAGCCGTTCCACTTTGTATTAATAATGAAACGTTAACTGGGCCAGAAAACAACGAAAGTTTAACTCTATAGCCCAGTAGTTAGGGCACTCACCTGAGAGCTGGGGCCCAGGAAGAGGAGGGGGATTTAAACTATGGAGTCTCTTGCCATTATGATGATCCTCTCTCTCCCACACCTCAGGAGAATACCCTAACCACTGGGCTAAAGTTGTAAGGGAGGCCAGTTCCGCCCTTCCATTTTACAAGGAGTCAGATAGGTGCCTAAGCCGTTCTCACAACAACGTCTTTCGTTACCTGACTCCGAGAGAGAGCCCCCAGCTATGGACTTGCAAGTAGAGACAGGCACTAAACTCTGTGAGAGGGGCAAAGATAAGGACATACTCCTCATAGGCATCGCCTATTGGCTAGTTTAGGCTCTCTGACTACTCTTTTGGGTTTTGCAACTCCCATTCTCAGGTGCCTATTTCACCTCACAGATCATATAAGGAGCCTAGCCACCTCACCTAGGCTCTTTGGATTCCAGCATTTTTCCAGGCCCCTAAAAGGTATTGCAATGCTCAACACTGAAATGCTTAATCCCTTTGTGTATCCAGGCTTATGTCCAGTTAACACAACATAGCTAATCTAAAGTACCTCATCTCCCCGCTACATTGGGACATTTACTCTCTTTCCATCAGCAGCAGCTGCAGCTGCAACCTGTTGCTCCCTTCTCCTATACAAAGAGGTTACGAAAAGATAAATGTGTATTTATGCATACTGCACCATCTCCTTCCTCCAAAAGTCAAATATCAAAGATGAATGCCATCCCATTTCTCCTTTTACTTGAAATTTTACAGGAAAAAGTGGATGCTATATATAATATAAGGCAAAAATATCAATTGTCCTGAAATTTCCTAAAGAGTGATTTTAGCATCACAAAATCACACACAATGGAACAGACTTTCACATACAATAATTACAAGGAGATAATAAATCAATACTGTTACAAGGCTATATTGTCATTTAATATAGACCTAGAATTAACAACTTCAGAGAACTTTTAAAATTGAAATCCAGTAATAAGAAATATGTGCAGATGCCCTGTATTTAGCAAGCTGAAAAAATGTATTAGTACTTAACGTGTTTCAAAGAATGACTAGGAATATCTCCCTATTATGATAAATTAACATGAAAGAGCATGAAATCCTCTCTGAGCTCAACAGAAGAAAAAAAAACTTCTCCTCCATTGCCTTCTGGTTTCTAGGTTCATTGCAATTATTTTGATGTAGAGTAAAGAAAGGCCTTTGTCCTTCCATTAGCCCTGAGCACCTGCCAATCATTTAAAACGGACAGACACTTTATCCATTACGCAACACAGCTGTCAATGAAACAGACATGATGATTTACAGATGTTACGTTCACTCCAGAAAGCTCCCCCTATTTTTAACTATTTCACTATTCCTTTAAAACAGCCATTCATAACAAGACAGACTCAGGCAAATCCCTGCCCATGCAAAACACAATGCAGTTAAACTGTGATTGCTATTTTCTTTTCAGTTAGAGGTACACATTAGTTATAACATTATAAATTATTAAAACCCTGTTTAAAAGGAGGGAGTGTTGTTCAGTTGCTTTTGGTAAGGATTAGGTTTGCATAAGAACGCTCAAAACGTAATCTCATACAGCTTGATATTATCAATGTAACACCTCAAATTTTCCCTTAAACCCATTCCTACAGAGACCGTATTTATTTTTATCTGACTCAGGCTGAGTCACAACTACATTTCTCGTTCTGTCATTCTGGAATGAAATAGATGCTGTTGAACTGTTGCTTGTCATTTTTAAAAATCCTTGTAAATCTTTTTTTTTTTAAAAAGGTGATATTGAAATGCGTTTCTTCAACATTTTTTCCCTCTCTCCACTGAATCGGTACTTTCCATTTGCATGGGTGTACTAAGCCGTTAGCATCATTCAAAAATAAATAAATAATAGAATACGCTCAGCCATTCCTTGTAAGGGAAAACAGACTTGTGAAAAAGCTGTGTGAATGATTGCTAGAAATGCAAGGGAGAAGAGGAGAAGAAACTAAGGGCAGGTCTACATTGCCCATCATTTTCAGTGGCAGTCGAAGGGAGATACATAAGTTACTTAAAATAATTTACGTTCTAGAGGGGCAGCTGTGTTAGTCTGTATAAAGCAAAAACTATGAAAGTCCTGTGGCACCTTAAAGACTAACAATTTCTTCAGGAATAAGCTTTTGTGGCCTGCAACCCTCTTGCATCTGATGAAGTGGGTTGCAGCCCATGAAAACTTATGTCCAAAGAAATGTGTAAGCCTTTAAGGTGCCACAGGAGTTCAATTGTTTTAAAAATAATTTGCATATCTAACTTCAATTTCCCAACACCCAGCCCATCCACTACACTGAGTCGAAAGACAGGCTCTCCCTTCGACTCAGCACTGCTCCAGTTGCCAGGATGGCCTACAGGGATTGACTTCCCACTTGACTGAGCAGGTCTTCACAGACCCAATCAGTCAATTAGGAAGGCTGATCTGTAGAGCCCAGCAAATCCGTGGATATCTGCATTATATCCCCAGATATCCACATCCGCAGACACAATGCGGATATCCACAGACCATTTCTTGTAGATGCAGATCGGATATGGATCCACATATTTTTATCTGTACAGGGCTAGAGCCCTGCAAATACGCAGATATCCGCGGATATCTGCATTATATCCACATCAGCGGATACAACACAGATATCCACAGACCATTTCTTGCAGATGCAGATCGGATACGGATCCACGTTTGTATCCGCGCAGGGCTCTACTGATCTGATGGCAGCAAATTTGCCACCGTCAATGAAGACAAGCCGTCAGTTAAATGTTGTCCCTACCAAGCTCAACCACATCTTTTGAGAGTGCAACTGAAGTTCAACTTCTCTTGCCAGCAAAAACAGTCACTGAAATACTGGCACAAATGCTGAAGGTCTTGCCAAGTTCCACTGGATATGGTGAATAAGTGGGTAAAAAGGGGGGAGTCACCTGTACACCTTGGGGATACTCTAATCCATATCTACCTGCTTGAGGGCCATTTTGTCAGCTGGAGATTTCCAGAGCCCAGTAACACACTTAGCGTCCCTACATGCCTGTCACACCTCCAATATGCCTCATACTCTGGCGGTCACGAGGAACATGGCATAGCAGATGCTGTATCAGCCCTATACCACTGGAGGCCAATTTAAATCTGCTTAACAAATCTGCTTAACACTGCCAAAGTAGCACAAAATAGAGAAACTGGACCAGGAGTTGGCACCTAATATTCTTAGAGGTTCATTAGTCACTTCATTCTATTGACAAATCTTACATAATCATGGGCTTATTAAGTTTTCTTCCCTCGGTGTACAGCTCCAAACTGTTTCTTAGTAATGCTTATTTACCTTCAGTTAAAAAAGATAATACAATACTAGTAAAATATTAGATCATCCACGCTGTAGCTTATTCAGCTAGAATCAACTCTAGCAGTCAATATCCAATTAAAGGAAAGACATGGATTTTCTTTGCTATTTCAAATTTTAAAGCTAAATCACATTTAAAATAGCAGAAACCCAAATATGCCCTTCTTAAAAGAAAACGTGAAATTAGCTTTCAATGTGTCTGAGGAGTTCAGAGTATCCAGTTTGCTTATCTAAAGAGATAACTTATACTATGCCCCTCCACACATACCCTAAGGTTTTCTGAACAAAACTGAGGAATCAATCCTACAGCATGGACTTGGCAGCACTCCCTAGAATCACACCTTTCCATTAAAAAACGTGGATTTCCTACCTCTTCTGCGTGGTGTCAGAATCCTGAAAAGGGCCGTCCAGGCTGAGGGTCAGAGCAGGAACAAAGCAGGTGTTCTGAAGCTGGAAGCAGGGATGGTGGTGGCAGCTACAGGAGATCTGCACTGTTGGCTGGACTCCTGGTTTCATTTGGACTTCTCCTCCTGACCTGGACCCTGACCTGAAATCTGCATACGAACTCTTCCACCACTCACAGCCTCATATTTGACTCTGCTCTGGCCCTTGACCCTGACTGCCCTTGTCAATTTGCTTGGACTCTTCCTAGAGTGCCCCTTGGACTTATATAGGGCAGGGAGCCAATCAGAAAACATGAGGGTACTGCCTGTCAGATCCACTGAGGAGATACTTCCCATGGTCAGCAGATGCTGGGCATGAATCTCAAGCTGGTTACAGCTGCTGCTGGGAGGCAGCTCTGTCGAGACCTGGTCCTAGACCCTCCGGGCCTCAACTTTGGAAAGTAAGCTTTGACTGTATATATTGATTCACTGCCTGCTAGTCTAGCTGAGTGCACAGAAAAGTTAAGAATAAAACCAAGACTTTGTAATGATGCAAAGACGTCATAGTCATCACCCTCCTCTGCACTGCCTCCAAGGCCACAGGTGAGAATAAAATTGAGGACTTACTGCTCCTCCAGCTAGGATTAAATGAAAGTTTCCATTAGCTCCCTCCAGCTACTGCCACTGAACAAGGGAGCTGGGAAGAAGGCCAAAGCTCTTACTGTTGTTGGCAGGAGTGAAAAGGGATCTAGCTGGCAAAGACGAGCGAGAAGGGAAGCTTTTACAAAGAGACAGCTGTCATTGCCATTATCCCACCCACTCCCCTGCTCTTTAATGGCGCCTCTTATGACAACTGCATCGATTCTGTGCACTTTAGTTCCAGATATGAGGAACAAAACAACATGGCCTCAAATTTCTCTGCTAGTTTTCTGCCAATGAGGTGCACCATAGGGCAAAGCAAGGGGTTGTCCCACGGAAAGCTGACAAACACCTATATTGTTCCCCATGTCTGGGTGCAGTGCTCCATGGAGCAAGGGTGTGACAGCGACTCTCCAATGAACAATATGGGAGAGGCACCGTGACAGTCTTTTAAAAGCCTCCTTACCGACAAGGTTAGCATGTTAGTCTCTTTACAGCTGATGAGCAAACTTGACCTTCCTCCCATCTCCCTTCCTCAGCAGGAAGAAGTAACGTTATCTTGCCAATTGTAAGTCCTGTAAATCTTGTCCCTGGGTATCACTGAGGGCTGCAAACGGGATAATATGGTTTTCCCAAATTATCCTGCTCGTTCCTGAGAAAAGTAATCTGCAAATCCAGCTGCTCTCGATACCCCCATCAGTGCAGGCTAATAATACTTTACACTTCCTTGCTCCTTTCATCCAAAGGTCTCAAAGCATTTTATAAACAATTATGCATTAAGTCTCACAAAACTCCTCTGAAGTAAAATAGTATGACTACAGCCATTCTGCAGCTCAGGAAATGAAGGCACATGCAGAGGCTGGGGTGAGATTTTGCAAAAGCTCTTTTAAATGACTAAGGACAAGTCTCATTGAAATCCCATGCCAAGTACCTAGGTCACATAGGAATTCTGCTGCAAAGCCAGGAATAGAATCCAAATCACGTGACTTCCAGTCTAATGTACTATCCACAACATAATTCTTTTCATTTGTGAATGTTTCATGGATCAATTGTGCTACACAAAATGTTAAGAAAAAAGGAGAAATAAGTGTCCATCAATGGCTCAAAGTGGAACACTGAAGAGAAAGCTAAAACATTTCTCCCCTTAAAAGTCTGAATTATGTTTGCTTACTTAATATTCTTTATACATTGTGCTCCATGTGGAAAGCATATTCAGCTGCAACAAATAGTAAGCAATACATTACCAGACCATGGAGGAGGAGTAGGGACACGGCTTATATATTGTAGAGCTGTAATTGGCTGTGTGAAAATGTTGCTTGTTGCAAGAGCTAAGCACAAAAATGCCTGATTATAGTTGAAGTGAAATTGCACTGGGCTCTCAATAGATTCATTTTTAAAATGGGCAATATTTCCAGTACCAGCTTGAGGAATTTCCAGCCCCAAAGTGTATAATAAATATGCTATGCTTGATAGGATGTTTTTCCACTTAAGTATTTTATACCATAGTATTATGATAGGAAATGAAGAAACAATGTCATGCATTATCATATGTTTTAACTCCCCCCCCCCCCCCCATCACTGAGGGAATTCCTTTTCATTTCTATATAGAGGCTGCAACCCCATATGCTTGCATTCATCTTTGATCTGCAAACTGTGCCAATCATTGTCATAAAATTTTGCTTCTATTTTTAATTGTAGTGCAAAATGACTAATTATGCAAAATCTAGAGAATTCAAGTGAAATTCTTGACATTGCGTGTATACTTTAGCTGTGACTTCAGATTTTGCAACATGCCAGTGGCATGTTAACATAAAGCACTTGGAATAACAATTTGAACCACTATTCAACAACAAAACACAAATATACTGCCAAAACAACAACTACTTAAATAGTCTTTGCATCCAAACACCCCAAGCTGGTTTTGTGGGTGTGGAAAGAAGAAGGGATTCATAATTTGATCTAACATCCAAACTTTATATCTGGTTTCTGGCACTGTAATTGACCAACCAAACTCCCTGGACACAAACCCTCCTGAATGTATGTATGCATGTGTGTATCAGGTCTGATTAATGCTGCCCAGTCTATTGCTATTTTACAACAGCTGCAGCAGTTCTTCAAGGGAGCCCACATTAGTGCTAGTACAGTTAATCCTCATTAATGACACACAATGCACTTTTACTAACATGCTTTGATTCTATAGTGTAGACCTTTTCCTTTGCAGTACTTTTCTTTCACAGTGAATTTCTACCTTATACATTATATAGCTGAAATCAAAAGTGGCAATGAGTGCTTTGTCAGCTTGTAGCCAGTGACTTCAAATAAACATTTTTGTCCAGAGCTTTTGTTGATCATCTATATAGGATTGTATGCAAAACCTATAAAAACAAAACAAGAAAATCCCAAGCTGCGTTTGGGAGTGATCTGTTTGCAGAGCACAGCAGTTCGCAGACACTGAGGCCTTGTACACACTGCCAAGTTATTGCGCAATAAAGCCCTTTATTGCGCAATAAGAAGCAGAGCGTACACACATAACTCACAGTTTTTGCACGTTAAGAGCCCTCTTATTGCGCAAAATGTAAACCACCAAAACGAGGGTGGTAGCGGCTAACGCGGAATAGCTATTGCGCGACAGCCCATGTGTGTACGGTTACCGCGCAATGTGAAACCTCCGGAAATGGCCCACAATTCCAATCCCATCCCTTCTGCACTTCCTTCTGTACTCGGTTGCCATGATGTCATGTTACCCGCCCTCCCCTTCTATCCCGCGAATTTTTGAATTCTTCACTCTTCCTTCTGGCTTGCTGTTCAGTGCTGCTGCAGTTGTGTGCTCCGCTAGCAATGGCGTCGCAGCGCAGCAAACAAGCTCCAGCCTGGACAACAGCAGAGGTGCTAGATTTGATAGGCATCTGGGGAGAGTCCGCTGTGCAGTCACAATTACGTGGCAGCCGGAGGAATTTCGACATTTTTGGACAAATATCTCAGGCGATGATTGAGAAGGGGTACGAGAGAGACACTCTGCAGTGCCGGTCTAAAGTGAAGGAGTTGCGGATCACGTACCACAGAGCCAGAGAGGCAAACCGGTGCTCCAGCTCTGCGCTGGCTACATGCCGCTTTTACAAGGAGTTGGAAGCAATCCTGAGCGGCGATCCCACAACCACCCCAAATTCTACCGTGGACACTTCGGCAACAGCGTCCGAAAAGGATAGGGGAGCAGACGGTGACGATGCAGTCGTCGACGAGGAAGCGGAGGAGGAAGAGGACGTGGACGGTAATAATGGTGCGACCGACCTCGGGAGCCAGGAGTTATTCAGCACGCCGCCAGACACAAGCTCCGCGGATTCCTTCTCCACGCCTTCTTCAGATGCAGCAGAGGGGAGCTCCGGTAAGTTTCGTTTGCAGTGCTCACTATTCTATCAGCTAAAGCTTAGCGTGTACATGAAGATAAGGCAGTAACTAGTCGTTTTCTGTTTCTTCTTTTCTTTGGGTTAATGATTTGGCGTGGATTTACAAGCATTACATGAACAGCGCATCAATGCATGCAGCAATTGCCAAGTTATCGGTTCCTTTCAAGTCACTGAACGTGTAATCCAAATATTTCCAAAGTCGTCTTTTTAAATTTGATGGTAGAGCGAGCGTTTGCCCTCCCCCATTTAGGGAGACTCTCCCTCTCAAGCTTGAAAGCACGGCCGCGGGAACGATGGCCACGCACAATCCAACAGCGTAAGGTCCAGGCTGGAAGTCCGTGACATGCAGGATATGCATTCTTGCTTGCAGAGGCACTCTAAGCAGCGTGATATCGGCTTCCATTGCTGCGCTCTCTATCAAAGAATCAGCACAAGCAATGCCAATAGTCCACTGTCCCATGTGTCTACTCTCTGCGACCCGTCCTTCACTTTGCAAAACTTGTTTCTGCCCCCCGGAATTCCCTGTCCCCTGTAACTTTGGAATGCGTAGGGAGAGCATCTTTACTTCCACCAAACCAGAGTGAGAACAATAGCAGCATTCAAACTGTATAATTTTTACACAGATACGACCTTCGCTGGACAGTGGACCGCACCAGCTGACCATCTGAGACAGATAAGGTGGAGGCCTCGCAGGAGCAAGGAGGATATCTTCCAGGAGCTGATGCATTCCAACGAGGCATCAGCAAGGGAGACTAGGCAATGGCGGCGACAGTGCAGGCAGGAACGGAAAGAGAACAGCGAGAAGAGGGCGAAGCAGAAGGATGCCCTAATAAACATTCTCCAGGAGCAGACCCAGCTGCTGAAGACCATGGTCGGTCTGCTCCAGGCTCGCCCCCCCCTCCCCCCAGCAGCCACATCAGCAGTTCCCACCAACCATGCAACACTCGCCCCCCAAACAGTTTTTTGAACCACAGGGACACCCCTGGTATACCGTTACCTCAACCCCTTCCCCAACATATGTCATGGAGTCCTGCACCTACACCCACCTATAGCCCCCTCCCCTTACAGTTTTCGTTCATTCTGTGTTCTGTTAATAAAGTTGAGACGTTTGTACATTTAATCTGTGTTTATTGTTTTACATTGAAAATCTGCCCTGGGCGTCAGTTATTCAAAAAGTAACAGATAGCGAAGCACACATTCAATAACCACCCAGTTATGTAAGTATCCAATACCGAACGATAACACTGATGCCAAACATTTAAATGCAGCCTATAAGTCTCCATTCATAAAATGCTCCTTCAGTGCCTCCCTTATGCGCACGGCTCTGAGCTGTGCCCCCCCGGATACCCCTGGTGGCCGGTTGCTGGAAGGAAACTCTAGCCGCTCAGCCTCCACGTTCCAGGAGTTGGGAAATCTCTCCCCCCGGTTTTCACATATATTATGCAGGACACAGCACGCGGAAATAACAACAGGAATGTTGTCCTCATTTAAGTCTAGCCGCCCATACAATGATCTCCAGCGTGCTTTTAAACGGCCAAAGGCACGCTCAACAGCCATTCTGCACCTGCTCAACCGGTAATTGAACCGTTCCTTTGCAGGATCCAAATTCCCAGTATAAGGCTTCATAAGCCATGGCATCAGTGGGTAGGCTGGGTCCCCCAGGATAACTATGGGCATCTCGACACCCCCCCCAGACTTTTTTTCGTCGGGAAAAAAGGTGCCCGCTTGCAGCTTACGGAGCAGTCCCGAGTTCCTGAATATGCGAGCGTCATGCACCTTTCCCAACCATCCCGCATTTATGTCCATGAAACGCCCCCGGTGGTCCACGAGTGCCTGAAGCACCATGGAAAAGTATCCCTTTCTATTTATGTACTCTGACGCGAGATGATCGGGCGCGAGAATTGGGATGTGAGTGCCATCTATTGCACCCCCACAGTTCGGGAAACCCATGTCCGCAAATCCAGCGACGATCTCCCTCACGTTCCCAAGGGTCACCGTCCTCCATAGCAAAACACGGTTGATGGCTCTGCACACTTGAGAAAGTGCTACACCGACGGTCGACCGTCCGACTCCAAACTGGTTTGCGACCGAGCGGTAGCAGTCCAGAGTCGCCAGTTTCCAAAGGGCAATCGCCACACGCTTCTCAACAGTGATGGCTGCTCTCATCCTCGTGTCCTTGCGCCGCAGGGCTGGGGCTAGCTCCTCACAGAGTTCCATGAACGTGGCTTTACACATGCGAAAGTTCTGTAGCCACTGGTCATCATCCCACAGCTGCAGAACGATGCGGTCCCACCACTCTGTGCTCGTCTCCCGTGACCAGATATAGCGGTTCACAGTGTGCAGCTGGTCTGCAAAACAGATCAGCATTTCTGTTCTGTTCTCACGGCTGTCAGTCTCAGAACTGGAGTCATCAGAATCCTGCTCTGAATCTGAGCTGAATGCGTACTGTGCCAGAAGCCGAGCTGAGTTCACAATGCTGAACGCGGCATTCCAGATCAGAGCTGTATCCATGCTGCTGCTGCAAAAGCCGTTCCGGAAAGACGGTCGTTGAAGTTTAAACTTCGCGCTAGTTGCTAGTGGCAACTGCCGTGGAGCGTTGGGAACATAATGCACCATGGGAAATCAAGATTTTTCCCATGATGAATAGCGCGAGCCTTCTTCTTCCCAGGATTCATAGCGCGATTTAGTGCTAGAGGGAACTGTGGGATAGGTACCCACAGTTCACTTTGTTTTCTTGGAGGATTGCGAAAAGCAGGGGGGGGCTCTGTTCCGTTAGAGTCAGCCGAGTGTATACGCGATCTTGCGCAACAAAAACCACGGTACTTTTACAGCGCAACAGGCTTATTGCGCGACTATTCATGTAGTGTGTACATAGCCTGAGACAGCCTCTTTCAGAAGCAGTCGATACAAGTCAGTCAGAGCTGAGGATTTCAGGAACACAGAGGGAATAATTTATCCGCTGCATGGAGGAAGATCACCTTCTTCACCGTACAGGCATTGCTACACTTGTATAGCTCTGCAGCCTGCTGTTTTAGAATAGTGATGATCAACTTCCTCATCTTCATTCCCATTGTATTCCAAAGATACACGATAACCATTATTAAAATAAAAGTCCCTTTTATCTTACCTTACAGTGGCGCTGCTCAGGTTATACAGGGTCAGGCCCAAATAAATACCTAAAACCACCTGACACTGCAGTTCTATTTTTTTTTTTTAAATACACAGGAATTTGTGTTAAAATTCCATAATAAAAGGTATTATGAAAAGTGATAATTGGCTATGTGAAAAATATTTGCCTTTAGCTTTTATCAGATATATTGCTAGTAGTATTAAAGCACAATCTTGCTTTCCTCGCATGTGTTTTGAGAGATCAAGGCAGGTTTGCAAGCTGTGCAAAGAATGCAGATGTTGGCTCCAAACCTCAGACTTATTGATTTCTTACATCTACTATCTTTCGGGGAGGGGGAAGGTTTTAACATTTTATTCATTTCACAACAGAAATATACAAAATTAAGCAGAATAGTAATATAAATTGTCACATGTGCAGGAGATGTCTCTCTAGATCTGAAGCAGCATTTTTAAAAATAGCATTTTGTTTAATTTAGGTAAATCAAGACATTTCCTAATACCAGCATGTTGGGAAATATTTCTGCTGTGATGCCAGATTTATTTCGGTTTGGGATAGTCCCTAAACAATTGTGGCTACCCTGGCATTTCCTCCAGCTTTTAGGTGTGAATTGTTTGCCTCTCTTTTCGCCTTTGCAAGATTTGCTGGCAAAAAAATCTCCATATGCCATTGTCCTGATTTACTGAAATTACTGGAAAAGATCCCTAACTGGAATCCACACGGCTGCAAGTGATAAATGTATTTCGTCACAATGGGACAAATCCTGCTCCCCACCCCTCACTCCAGATGAGCTCCAACTGCAGCAGAACTCATCAGATTCCCCTGTGCTGCATGGGGAGTGGGTTGCAGGACACAGGAGAAATGCAGTGGGTGTCTGTACCCCTGAACACCAGAGAAATTTCTTCTGTATAACTGTTAGCATCAGGCTAAAAGAAAGGTATGACCACACTGATACCTCTGAATCCCACCCTCACAGAAAGGCAGAGACTGGGGACCCTACTGTAATCTTGATACTGCAGGTTTGACTGCAGTGAGGAGGTGAATTCCATTTCTCTCCGATTGCCACAGAATTTTCTACTCCATTTGATACATCTCAGCCCCCTTCACTCAGGTTTAGCATAGGGTGCAGGATTGGACCGAAAGCCACGCACACAAATACCGACTACAGAAACACAACTCCCAGGAACAAAAGAATTCAGAGTAGTAAGATTTAGATTAACAACACAACCATCTGAGGAAAAATGGACCTCGTGAAGTGAACTGATCAGAAACAAGTTGTGGGTTTACAACAACATTGTGGTGCCTCCTCTCAATGCATACGCTATGCAGCCCCAACTCTGTCGTGTTACCCTTTCTAATATATCTGACAATGGGGTATCCTGTTTCCTAAAGAAAATATTGCATCATTAACAATTCTGTTTACATTTAATATAAAATCCATAATGAAGCGTATTTTAGAAATAAAGAATTGTATCTTTTTCCTCCCTTGAACTATACAAACAAAAGCCACTGTGTATCCTTTAACCTATTTGATGTCAATCCGTTAAAAAAAAATCATGATAGCTATACAGCAATTCATGCTAAATAAAAATGAAATAATTTTTCATTTTGGCAACCAGGAAAAATAATTGTTAACAGGCAGAAGAAGACAAAAGAGGACAACAGATTGTTGCATGGCGAGTTTGATAAAGGCAATGTATTATTCACTAACCTATATGTTGCACAACATGAAGGGTTTGACTTTGTCACACTATATGCATTCTCTTATAAATAAATTCCTCTTCCTCTCCCCCTTATTACTGTGATCATACATTTCTGACATGCTGCAAGAGCTACATTAGACATGACAAAGGGGACATTTCAGAGGAAAAATGCCAGAGGTTCTCCTCTTCTCCACAGAGCTCTAGAAATATTTCATTTTTTTTAAACAAGGATAATTTTATTCCTTTCTTCCCCCTTTGTTCTGAAAAAGCACCAGGTACTCTGAGAAAATAAAGCAGACAGCAGATCAACAATCTACTTAAAGAAAAATCTACATCCATTTCTTTTCCTCCTTCCTCCCCTGCCCCTTTTCTTCATTAGAATGCAAAAGCCATTCAGAGAAGGGAATTTCTTGGTTGCTTGTTCACTCCCTGGAGGGTTGTTCCTTTACTGAGGGGTTATTCCTTAGCTGTGCTATTTATAGATCTGCTTTCAGCTGCTGTTGGAAACTCACCATTTGCTGTTCAGCACTTTAGGGGTATATAGCATTTTCATAAATTCCGTGAATGGCACAGAGATTGCTTCTAACATTCCATCTGCATTTTGATTTCTTCAACAAAAATATCTCCCATCATTGTTCTCCTTTTAAGTCAAAAAATATGAGCACCATCGATAGTTTCATAGTATAAATAAAAAGGAAGCAAACTAGCTTGTCATTCCAGAAGAATGCATTTTCAATGCAATCTTTTTTTTTTAGCATTACCAGTTTATAGCCTTGCATTATTAGCAGTGAAACCATCAGTCTGTCTGATCTATGTCAGCAGCAGCATATGATAAGAAAGGAGATGTTACATTTATTCATGAAAAGCAACCTCTCTCACTCAATAACAACCCCTCATCTTCTTAACAGAGACCCTACATGGCCCGGTAGGATAAATATGCAATAGCTGCTTGGTTCAGTTCTTGGATGAAGCTCCTGTTCTGATGCTACTGCAAACCATTCTAGACACAGTACAGTAGTGGAGGAGAAAGCCAGCAGTGAAGAATTCCATTTCCCTCTCCCCCAATTCACTGCTCTGACAATCTACACGGATCCAGAACTGCACCACGAGAGGCCAAGAGTAAGCTCTCCAGCTCAGTCACACTCGGGGCTGCCATAAACAGCACTAGCCGCTGCACCAGGAAGAGGGCATGTCAGGGATAGAAGGAATCTCTGTAGTGATGCTCCTGTGGGGATTCTGGGCTGCTGTGGACCACGGAGCATCTCATAAGATAACCTTCTGGAGGCTACCATAAACTAAAGCATACAAAGGACTGTTCCAGTTTATCCTGGGAACCATTTTCACTCTACCCTCTCTCACCTACCTGTGAGCTGAGTCTTTTCTGCCGTGCACTTTCAGGAGGGCACAGCACAGAATCTCACCCCAAAAGTGTTCCTATTAACTTCAAGGAGAGCAGGTTCAGAGGCTAATGCCAGGTGCTGGAGAAAAGAGATTAATGGTGACACTAAAGGAAATTGGATAATTTGAAAGGACCTTCTCCTTACTTCTCCTAAGTAGGTGTAATTCTCTAGCATATACCCAAGCGACAGACAGAACCATCTGAGCCCATATCGTCCTGATCTCCCTGAGAGGCCCACAGCAGCCAGACCCACATTGAGGAAGCCAGCCAGAGGAGCTATTGACCAGCTCTAGCAGGGAAGGTAAAACTGACTGAAGCACTCTTGGGTCGCATTTAATGCCACCCTGGGACCGCAGGTGCAGGAATAGGGAATCAGCTGGGAAGGCTCCGCCCCTCTTTCCCATCCCCCGCATCTCCTCCCTATAGCTCCCTGATTGAAACACTTCAGTTTAAACATCACATATCATGGGTCAGGGAACCTATCCATCAGTAAAATACAAAGTTTCTTCATAACATACAGTTGCCCTGTAGGGTCATTAGTTAGAGCCCCACAAGACCTCAAGTGTCCGTCTGGCCAAGCTAGCCTATGTCAAATTAGCTGAGTCTTGGTCCAGTTCCTAGAGAACAATTAACCACCTCACCAAACAGCACCCCGTGGTGAATAATTGGCATCTTTGTTGACAACCTACATTTATATGACTACGATCTCCTCTCAGATCAGTCCTGCTATAGCAAGACTGCGACATGTTTGCAAGGCAGCATGGGAAAACTTACCTGACTTGTGGGAAAGCAGAGGACTTCAGGCATTGAAAAGAAAATTTAATTTACTCTGCGTCCACACTGGCATTTCCTTAAGTCGACTTATGCTGCTGCTGCTTAAGTCAACTTAAGAAAATTCAAAGTTGACTTTATAACACCTCGTATAAAGTCGACTTTGAAGCTTAAGTCGACTTTTTAAGTCGACTTAA
>ML685772.1:8139764-8187677 GCA_007922175.1 Pelusios castaneus | reverse complement strand
CTAGAAGGGTTCCTTCTGCCCAGGACCTAAGAAGTCCCAAGCAGAAGGGAGCTGAGAGGTCTGAGGCAGAAGGGAGCTCCATGCTCCCTTCTCCGCCGGACCGCTCAGGGGCTTGCTGCCCTGGGGAGAGCCAGCCCCATGTGGGGCTGGCTCTCCCTGGACCAAACTAGTCGACTTAGAGTGTAGACTCTCTAAGTCGAGTTAGTAAGGCCCACTTTAAGTCGACTTATGAGTCCTGTGTGGACTCTCTAAGTCGACTTAATAAGGTCGACTTAAAGTCGACTTAAATAAGTCGACCTAAATTCCCCAGTGTAGACATAGCCTTAGAGGCCACTGACATGTACATCAACAATCCTTACTTGCACGGTGGTGATCTTATAAGGTATTTGTGTAGTAGTGTCATGTATGTGCAAACAAATACAGGGCCATATCTATCTGCTGATTCATGGTGAGAGTTACACAATAACTACTTTTGGTCCTTCTTGATGTCATTAAATAACTACAGTATCCTGTAATTAAAACAATTTACCAAGTCAATTATGCAGTTTGTCATGGAAACTACAGACAGTTGCACGATGACAGTTCTGCCTTGGATCACTTTTCAGTAAAAAACCTAGCATATAAATACACTTTGCCCATTGCAATTCTCCTGAATTTGATAATTCAGTTTTTCCCCTAATTTACACTTTGCATGGTTCCGTTGACTTCTGCCCCGATTTTCAGCCCATACCACCCAGAATTTTGCTCTTAAAACCAAGAGCTCAAATTTGCTCCCATTGAGTCAGTGGAGTTTTACTACTGATTTCAACAGAAGCAGGCCCCTCTAAATCTGTTCACATTACTCACTGACGGCAGTGCACCTACTCACATGAGTAAAGAGAGCAGGATTTAGCTTTCAATGGCTGTATAACAATGAAATTTTCCTGCATTTAGAAAGGGTAGATATAAAAGTATTATAATTACTACAATGGATTTTTCACTCTGCATTGTAAGGAGAGAAACATTTGTCATGTCATAAAACTACACTGCCACTACAATTCTTGGTATTTATCAGGTCGCAATCCTGCACCCAAAGGGGCCCACACTAGCAGGATCAAGGCCCAACAGGAACCGCAGTTAGCACTTATTTTGCTAGTTTCCAGTGAATCCTAAAGCAAATGGAAAAGTTCAGTGGAATTCTGACTTTAATTTAACCTGTCTACTTGTCAGCAGATTCAGAATATTCTGTTTAAAGGCACAGGGGACAAACTCAAGTGCTTTTCATGATTTTTTTTTATTGGAAACTATGTTTACCTTCAATTGTGAAAATTCTGAGTGTGATCAGGTTACCCGAGTACACACATACTTCACCTGTTCCCTCATTTTATCCCTTCTAGACCTCACAAAAGAACATGAACATGGGAAATAATTTTGCACTTTCTTAAGTCAGAGGTCAGGGTTGCAATGTTCAAAGCAGACTAAAAGATCTCCCATTAGTTTGAATGAAAGGAAGATTTCCCATTGGTTTGAATGAAATTAAAATGTTAATGTCTAAATCCCCTTGACTGTTTGGAAAATCTGAGCCAGAAACCAGGAACTATGTACGTTATCATCAAATGAAACTTAAAAATTATTGTGATATTCCCCACCATAAGTAGTTGTACAGCTACTGTATAGGTGTATACTACAGCTGTTGTGTTGCAATTGTTAGATCAGTTCACAGATGCAGTTCTCAGAAAACTAGCAGCTACTTAAAGGCCCAATCCTAGCCTCATTTACTTCACCAGGAAAAGGATCAGGTCCAAATGAGGACCTCAACAGCAAGAAATGAATTAATGTCTAACCATTCCAAGTCTGTATTTTATAGGTTCTTAATTAATGTATTATACACACTATGTTTCTTAGGACCTGATGTGAAGCCAGTGAAATCAATGAAAAGAATGCCAGGGACATCCAAGGCCTTTGGATCAGGCCCTTATTGCACAGTAAGGGGTGACTTATGCAGAAACTATAAAGGACATTTTAATGCAGAAATTAATAACGTAGGATGCAAAAACTTAGCTGATAATACAGTCACCAAATTCCCAGAATTGTCTTATGATTAACTGATTGGTTATCACTAATTTGATACCCATAGATGCCCAATAAATGGTTTTCATTGAAACAACTGCATTTGAAAAAGAAAACATATATACTAATTTCTGGGGTTTAACAAGCCACTCAGGCCATAAAATTCTCCCCTAAGATGTTCAACACTTTTTATACCTCCCCTTGTTCCATCTGAAGGTTGAATTTGGCCCTCCTGTCAAAGAAAAAATGCAAATCTCTTAAGTGTGATTAGCAAGCCTTTACTTAGCTTAATATACGGGAGCGCTCACGGGGAGAGAACAAAGGAAATCTCCGACCTGTGACGTAGCAACAGCTTCTCTGATAGACTTTAGTTCATGTTACAGGAACCAAATACAGTCTCTGATAGGTTAGAAAGGCACTCCTCCCAGATGCACATTACCCCACCCTGATAAAAACATTCCGAGGTCACGGAGACCGTTCCCAGACCGAAAGATGAGAAAAACAATACAAATCTAGAAACAGCTTGAGCTCAAGGCTGAGAAAGAGACGGAGACAGCAAAATTCTTTATCAGTGCCCCCCAGCTGTAGCCTTCGACACTCCTAGATAGTCATGTCATGCTGGCAACTTTAGCCATCATGAGAAGAGAAGATGGTCAGTTGAGTGGCTGGGGCACTAGCCTAAGATGTGGGTTCAAGTCCCTATTCTGCCAGAGACTTCCTATGGGTCCATAGGCAAGTCTTTAGCTTCTCTACGGTTCACTTCTCCAACTGTGAAGTGGGGATAATAGTATTGCCCTACTTCATGGGGATGCTCTGAGGTGCTCAGGTACCCTGGGTACAGGCATATATGTGCCTAAGGTAGCTATGCACATGCACTCACATAGTGACACCAGTACCTTTTCTCTAACTCCTTATGTTCCTCCACAGGGTTAGAGCCAACAAGAGAAAAGGGGCACCCCGCAGACAGTTGCTGTTGTTCAGTAAATATATTGTGCTAGCTCCAAGAAACGCCAGTCAGGATCAAGGCCCTGTTGTGCAATGTGCAAAGGCATAGCTGACATAGTGCCTGTTCCAAAGGACTTCACTTGATTTCAAGGCTTCTCTTGCCTGTTCCTCCCTTCAGAAGGCATTCTGCCAGCAGAGTACCAGAGTGGGAATTGAATATTTATTTTTGGAAGGTTTGGGATATAGAGATGCCTGAACTGTGTAGAAAGTGCTACGTTTTGCTAATAAGAAACCAGGAATAGCAAATATACCACTTAATTTGTAAAAAATAATATGTTGATTAGGATAGCAGGAAACATGGGAGCAATTTTGAGCACTTAGGAACAGGAGCTTTATAGCTTTGCATGGTGGGAAGTGGGGCTCTGAAGAACATTGGCTCTCTGCAGGCTGCCTACAAGAGACGGTCTACCAGTTGTCACTAGTGTCAATGTAACCTTCAGGTGGGCTAAAATTAATTAAATTGCCCTTCTCCAGTGCCTCACAGAAATCAATCCCAACCCCTGTGGAGAAAAGCAGCTGGAGACCCAGGTTCCAGTCTGTACAGGACTCACGGCGAAGCTTGCTCAGAGCTACACTCACACATTAAAATACTACTACAATAAACATAACAATGAACTTTATTAACTACTAACTAAATGAACCTTATCCTAAGAAAACAAACTACAATTAACCAAGAACAATCCCTTGCATGAAAGATACCCAAGAGTCCCAAAGTCTGTGTGGAGTTCACCCAACTCTCAGCTACAGTCTCTGTTCCAGTGTGGAAGCTTGAGTGGCAAGAAATAGCTGTCCTCTTCTTTCTTTGCTGGGATCCTCTGTAGCATTACATGCAGGCTCTCTCTTCTCCTCTGCAACCAGCCCTCAGTCCCATATGCATGTCTGCAAGGTCTGTCGCAAATGACTCCTTTACATGGAGAAAACATCTTGTTCACTCCTGGCTCAGCTCCTCTCCAGAACACTGAGCACATGGTCTCCCGTCAAGGCAGCTCCTGCCTGCTGTCTGCTCAGGCTGCTGCTCTCCAGTCATCAGACTGATCACATCATACCAGCAGGGTACACTGTGGAGCATGCTCAAATTGCTACCACTCCCTGCTTCTGGAAGTTTCCAGTTGTGGGTTGCTAATCTGCCCAACAACAGTAACCCACCCTCAGCAGGTCTCTCAGAGATAGCCTTTTCAGGCATATGGGTTACATCAACACTGGCACTTTTAAAAAATATATTTGGGAAATTTTCACACAAACATCTCAGTGAACTATGAGTTAAGATTGCCAAAGGGCATATACCAGGAAAACAGATGGTAAGAGGAAATAAGCTACTGAATTCATTTAATACCTCATCTACATTTCATTCACCCCCTTCACAATCTCAGCTACTTCCCTCTTACTACATACATTCCACAGATATCTGCTCTTCTCCTGAAAAACCAATAAGCAAAAACTAGGGCTTAAACTGTGATGGTTAATGGCTACACAGTATGTCCATGTATTTTGATGTTTAATATAGGGTTGATGGAACTTTCATAAATTACATTGCACATATTTGATGGGGGAAATATCAATAGTTTCTGTTATCTTTTGTATGTCATTTGGTTTTTAGTGTGGTGACAAGCCAGGTTTAATGTCAGACTACAGATAATTACTGAGATAAATTGTCCCAGATATTACAAAAAATATGAATGGATGATTTAGGTTACTGATCATTCTACATCTAGTAATGCGTGTGTAGAAATTACGGAATTGAAATGTGGGTGTGAGCATGTTTATTTGTTAAGTTTGCCTTGGGTTTCTCAGACGACGTCAGTGATAGAAGGGAAGAGGCTGATGATGAAAAAGAGAATTGATGAGTAGAGTATGGCTGAGCTCTAAAAGAGTTAACTACTTGTTTTCTTACACTTTACACATTTGTCATACACACTCAAACAACTTTAACTCAGGATTGAACATGTTTTTTTAATGAGGGATATGAATAAAAATTAAGGTCTCATAGATATAAGATCTATATGTCCCCTATATATGAAAAAATAGTAAAGGCTTATTTTTTAAGGTGTGGAACTCTAGCAAAATCATTTTCAGACTTGAACTAAAACAAACAGATGGTGTAATAGTTCCAAAAAAAAAAAAAAAAAAAAAGAAAGACATTCTTACCTAAATCATGGGTATGCTGATTTATACACTAAAGTATTACACTAATGGTTCTTAAAAAAATCCATGTGGATTAAAATTCATTAGTTCAGTTTGCTGTATTTTTTACACTGGGTTGTTGGGAGGCGTGGGAGGATTAAATAATTTCCCTTTTTGAATGGAAGAAATAATTTAAAAGATGGTATTTTAGGCTAGCTGCTTATCTAGTAACCTTGAATCTGCTTTTAGGAAAAAAAAAAAAGAAATACCGGTACTTTCTTCGGGGTATAATTTCTGCAGTCCCTTTTTGACGTAAGTAGGACATCTATTTAATAAGCTAGCAAAGGATGTTTAAATCAGCCAAGGTTTGCTGAGGTTGACATTGTTCTGTTCATTTCCATTTCCATTCTTCACCTCACATCTCAACACTATATAGAAAATGGGGTGCTGTGTTTTTTAACTGAACAGATCGTAACTAGAATCTCAGATCTGAACCTCTTCAAATCACAGAAGTGGAGGGTTTAGAGCTGAATCTCTCTTTCTGATCCAGACTCTGACAGTTTTGATTCTAGACGAATTTTCTGATTCCTAATCAGAAACTGCTGTATTTACAAGAGAGCAGCTGATCCTTTGAGATTTCCACCAGCTAGGGCAAAAGACTAATATTTGTTCCCTGTCAAAATGAGTCAAAACCTCAACTAGTGCTTTTTAAGCCTACAACAAAAACTTAAACCCCTCGAGTAATCGTAATCCCAATCTAGATCCAAAGAACATCTCTTCTGTAAGTCTTTAATTACTGATGTAGTACAAATTGTATTTTGTAATAAGACTTTCAGAATTATCATGAAAAATATTTGATTTTACCGATTCTCTGAGTTTTCATCCAGAGATCTAACCACATTAAAAACATTAATTAATTAAGCAAGCCAGCCTCATAACAGCCTTGATATGGGAGGTGGGGATTTACGGTAATTGCTTCAGCCAACCTTGAAATGAAATCATTTCATTTGAAATACACTATCATACCACTTAGGAAAGGAATTAAAATGTTAATACTCTAGCCAGTTGGAACTGATTGGGAAATGTAGGTCGGTAGAACTCAATTGCCAAGGCTGGAATTTGGTCAAAACACAGTGGTTAATAACCCTTCTTTGATATAAAATGCTGAGGGATTTTAATGATCCGAATAGTCAGTAAATCAGGGTAAAATGCAGGCCCCATTTAAGTCATTGAAAAACTCCTATGACTTCAACATGGCCAGGATTTCATCCTGTGATTTGCATCTCATCAAAAAGACTTTTCCTGAACTTCTAGCTTTTTGTTTGGTTCCCCCCCCCGTCCTGGGGTGGGATTATTTGGTATTCTCACAATCCAGAATAAATGAAGACAAAAATATTGATCATTGGAAGTAACCAGACCAGTGGTTCTCAACCACTGTGTCAGGACATATTACTGTGTCACCACATAGCAGTAAATGTGTTGTGGAGAGCCAGGGAAATGGCTGGATTTAGCCTGGAGGGGGTGGGACAGTTTGTCCCGTAGAGCCGAAATATGTTGCCAAGTGTGTCGCAACCTACAAAAGTTTGAGAACCACTGAACTAGAGAATTAACATAGCAAAAGTTAATCAGAAAAAATGGAAACTGTTATAAACATGGTAGGAGGACAAAAAAGGGACTCAGAATTCACGAGACAAAAATTCACATGGGAGATGTTCCATCTTTTAAAGATTACAGTATATTTACTGGATATATAAAGCCTTAAAAAGAAACTAGGAGTGAACTGCTAATGGAAGCATATGTTCTCCTAATAGACACTAGGGTCATGTGATGATTTCGTTTTAAAGTCATGACAGTTCTCACTAACTGAAGGAAGCACCCTCCTGGTTCTGAGAGATGGGATAATTCACAGTGTGGGTAAAATGTAACAATTCTTCATGTGAAAAGTATTGTAATAAAAGTATGGTGATCTATGTAAACTATTAGAATTCTTTGAGCATGTCAACAAAGTCATGGATAATGGAGAACAGGGTGATATAATTTATTTAGATTTTCAAAAGATCTTTTGAAAAATTTTGTCACAAAGAGTGGGCTCGGGGTGGAAAGGAAAGTCCTGTCAGTGGAATGGAAACCAGTTAGGAAACTGCAAAAAGTAAGTAACTAGTAAATGGTTACATATTCACACAATGCTAGATTTGAATAACAGGGTAACCACAGTTTTTGTACTAGTGCCAGTGTTTCATAATTACCTAGAAAGAGGAAGAATAATGAAGTGGAAAAATTACAGATGACAAAACTATTTAAATTAATTAAGATTAGAGAAGACTGAGGAACTTTACAGAGACCTAAGAAGTCTAAACAAATGGGATTCATGATAGGGGATGAAAGTCAATGTTGACATATATAAAGTAACGTATAGCTGAACTATTCATCCACACTGATATGTTGTATACTAACTGTAAATGCCCAATAGAAAGTTAAGTTCCATTATGGACATGTCAATGAGAAACCTCTGCTCAGTGTTCAGCATTGGGGGTGGGAAAAGAAAATCACACATCAGTTCTAAAATGTTTGGAATACATATAATGCTATAGTTATAACATTATCACAAAAGTCAAGTGTCCCAACAGTGTGCCTTTACCTGGAATACTGAATTCAGTTCTGGTTGCCACACCTCAGAACATAAAGCAGAAGTAAAATGGGTCCAGAAATAGGTAGAGACAAGTAAATACTTCAGAATGAAGAGAGATTCAAT
This sequence comes from Pelusios castaneus, assembly GCA_007922175.1. Classification (NCBI taxonomy): domain Eukaryota; kingdom Metazoa; phylum Chordata; order Testudines; family Pelomedusidae; genus Pelusios; species Pelusios castaneus. The sequence goes on along the minus strand of ML685772.1, from coordinate 8,179,750 downwards.
AGATTGGGTCAATTTTGTTTAGACAAAATGACAACTGCCAGGAGGCAACATAATAGAGATATATAAAACCATGATGGCACACAGGGGTGCAAGTCAGGTATTCCTATTTGCCTTTTCTCATAATAGAAAAACAAACGCAACATATTTTAAGAGAGTCAGAGGGTATTTTTTTTAAAAAAAATTATGCAACATAAAATTGACCTTTGAAACTTGCTGCCACAAGATTTCTTAGAATCATAGAGCTGTAAGGGACCTCATGAGGTCATCTAGTCCAACCCCCTGCTAAAAGCAGGACCATTTCTACTAAATCATCCCAGCCAGGGTATTGTCTAACTGGACCTTAAATATCTCCAAAGACGGAGGTTCCACCACCTCCCTAGATTACCCATTCCAATGCTTCACCACTCTCCTAGATAGAAAGTTTTTTCCTAATATCCAACTCAACCCCCCCTACCTGCTACTTGAAACCATTGCTCCTTGTTCTGTCCTCTGTTACTACTGAGAACAGCCTAGCTCTCTCCTGTTTGAAGCACCCCTTCAAGTAGTTGAAGGTTGCTATCAAATCCCCCCTCAGTCTTCTCTTCTGTAGACTAAATAAGCCGAGTTCCTTCAGTCTTTCCTCATACGTCATGTGCCCCAGCCTCCTAATCATTTTCATTGCCCTCTGCTAGACTCTTTCTAATTTGTCCACATCCTTTCTGTAGTGGGGAGCCCAAAACTGGACACAGTATTCCAGATGTGGCCTCACCAGTGCCGAATAGAGGGGAATTATCCCATCCCTCCATCTGCTAGCAACGCTCCTACTGATGCAGCCCAATATGCCATTGGCCTTTTTGGCAACAAGAGCCCACTGTTGACTCATATCCAGCTTCCCATCCACCATAACCCCCAGGTCCTTTTCTACAGCACTGCTACTTAGCAGATCAGTCCCCAGCCTGTAGCAGTACATGGGATTTTTCCGTTCTAAGTGCAGGACTTTGCACTTGTCCTTGTTGAACCTCATGAGATTTCTTTTGGCCCAATGCTCCAATTTGTCTAGGTCTCCCTGAATCCTGTCCCTGCCCTCCAGTGTGTCTACCATTCCCCCCAGCTTGGTGTCATCCGCGAACTTATTGAGCGTGCAACCTATCCCATCATCCAGATCATTAATGAAGATGTTGAACAGAACCGGCCCCCAGACCGACCCGTGGGGCACTCCACTCATTACTGGTTGCCAACTAGACATCGCGCCATTGATTCCTACCCATGAGCCCGATGATCTAGCCAATTTTCTACCCAATTTACGGTCCATTCGTCCAACCCAAGAGCTTAGCAAGATTAAAAAAAAAAAAAAAAAAGAGTAAAACATGTATATGGGTAATGAGAATGTCAGGACTTAAATTAATTAGGATTTTTTAAAAAATAGACTATGATGTCTCACAACTCACAACATAAGCCAACCACAGCCTGACAACATTAGGAGGAAACTTCTTAATAGTCAGATTGTTCCCCAATTGTCCACTACAGAGTTTCTTGCATGTTCTTCTCTAAAGCATCTGGTATTGGTCATGTTGGAGACAAGACACTGGACTAGATTCTGGATCACGGATCTGATCTAGTTTAACAATTCCGGTGTTTCTGTACAATCAGATGATAGAATGATTCCTTGTGTTAGGACACAAAGTCCACCCTGCATAACCAAATGTGTAAATGCTTCCATGAACTTGAAAGAAAAGTGCTGCTGAGCATACAGCTGCTGATGTAATATGTCAACAAGATAGAGATCTTCTGAGATATTGCATTCCTAGAAGTTTGCACTGTCAATATGAATACGTTTTTGTTGAGACTGGACAACTAACTATATGGAGATGCATCTATTTTTTATTAAATATTGTTCTCTGCGTATCTTCTGTCATTGGCCCTATACATGGGATTGGTCTCATGATGCATTTTGGAGAGTTAGTTCCAATACCAGAAAACCTGCATCTCAACTGACCAAAGAGTAATAGTAACACTCCATGGAAAAAAACATGAATCACAGAGGTGGTGAATTACAGAGGATTCTTCTGGTTCATTTGTGCTGTGACCTTAAGGGGAATCTATGATAATTCACAAGGGGCTTGTAAAAGCAAGATGTATCTAATACAGGACTCAGAAGTTTAAAAGGCCAAGATTTTCAAAAATAGAAGCTGAAAGATTTCATTAAATTGCTTGATTTTTTTTTTTTTAAATTACTGAGTACCCTGTATTGAATGCCTAAAAACTTCAGACATGGTAATCAGTAGCGTGGCTGCCAAAACATCTGTATACCAAATTCATAACTAGAGTCAAGACCATACCATTTATTAGGGAAGGGGAAGGCACATACACATCTACCCTTAGAGGAGCCGTGTAGAACAAGAGAATAATGATTTTCTTTAATGCAGTGGTTTTCAAACTTTTTTCCTTGGGACCCAGTTGAAAAGAATCATTTATGCCCACGACCCAACAGTTATATCTTTGAGCAATGCATTCCAGTCTTTTGGCAGTGGCAGCAGGGGGTGCCGTGACCCAGTACCTGAAGGTCTGTGACCCAGTACTGGGACCCGACCTATGGTTTGAAAAATCACTGATTTAGAGTAATCCTTAGGCTGATATAATTTGTGTCAAAAGATGAACTGGCCTCTGGCCCAGGAGATGCAGAGAGAGTGTATGCATATAGGTATGCATAATATAAAAAGGATATATAGCCACCCGTCCCCTCCCTCTTGGGTACAGCACCACATAGAGCTTGATCATATTAGATAAAATTGATCTCAAGAGTCTAAGGCCCAAATTTTCAATTTTAAGGTTGCCCCACGTTTTTGGGACTCCTAGAGGCAAGTTTCCTATAAGGCTGAGTACCTGCAGCTCACCTCAATTTTATTCAAGAAAGGTAAACTTAAGAGTGAGCTACAACTGCCCTAAATGCCTCAGGTTGGGCATCCCAGAACTGATGTACCCAATGTTAATGGATATTTAAAAACCTGGGCCTGTGAGTTAGCAGCACAGGTGGCAATAGAAACCAACAACTGTGATTCCTCAGTCCCTAATCTAAACAGTAGACACACTTTCTCCCTGTTAAAGAGATCTGAAATCTGAGCTTCACTACACTAGAATTTCCAATGCCACCCCATCCCTTGAAGGAACAAAGAATCAGCTCTTACGTGTCTTAATATTCAGCATCAGCTACAAGATGTCAAAGATACAATTTACAACTTCAGTGAAAATTCAAAACGATTTATTTAGTTCAGTTAAGTTTTTTTTAAAAACTGATTAGCGGCAGTGTGTGGAAGTGCAGTGATTAAGCAATAAGAGATGACTAATAGAGCGTACATTAGCTTTTAATACCAGGCAGTTGTTTCAGAGCTGAGGGGAAGAGGGGGAATGTACAGGACCCATCAATAATGGCTTGTGTTCAATATTCAGAATTTGCATATTGTGATTAGCTTGTTAGTACTGTAGCTCAGCATCATCCCTCTTTGCTCTGCAATATCATTAACAGATTAAATCTTCAAAGGAAATACCTTCCTTCATTGCTTACAAGGGTATGCTGTACAACCAGTTACCTTGCTCTACACAGTTAGCTCTAGTCAGTGAGATTTTTTCCTTTAACGATGCCATGCTCTAACTCTTAATGCATAATCCTGCTGCTGGCACTTCCTAAAGCAGGCAACAATAATAACAGAATCCGTGATTCTATTCATTTATGCATGCTGCAGCTTCAAACACCACTTCTCACATAAAGAATTATCTCATATAACTTTTTCTGAAACCCTACCTTGACCAGCACCTCCCTCCACCCCCATTCATTGAGGCTGGGACCAGTGACCAACCCACAAAACTTAGATCTCTTCCACATGAAGAAAATGTGTTTTGGTCATGAATTCTGGGAACTGAATAGCCCAGAATTGTAAGATAACCTGCAGCATACGCCTTAATGTAACCTCTCTGTATACAGGCCTCAAAACACCATGGAAACAATGAAAGAAACAAAACTATAATTAAAAAAAAAAAAAAAAAGCAACAACAGCCAATGTACCACCTCCAAGAGAAAGCTTTCAAAGTATATGGATGTTTAAAGAAGTAGCTCTTTACATTCATCTTCACAAGAAATATTGTCAAGAATTCTTCAAAACAAACTGCTGGATAATCTCATTGGACCTAAACAGGCACAGTTTTGATCATCTTTGTAAGTGACCTGGGCTGTTTGATAATTGCAAGAACTGTCAAAAGGTTGTGGTAGTTAGCCCTTATTTATTACACATGTGCCTGTGACACTGTGCGCCCTGGTACAGACTGGATTGAGTCAGTGCCAATGTGACCACAACTGACAGATAGACTGAAAGTTGATTTATTATAGGGATACAATGCTTACATCTCTTCAGCAGCTGGGGACCCCACTATGGCAGCGGACGGGCTCCTGGGCGTTGTTTCCGAGACACCTGCTGTGCAGCTTCCAAGGTCCACCGGAGAAGTCCAATATGCATTAAACATTCCCCTGAATTTATGTTAGCTGAATGGGGGGCGCAGGGAGAGAGGAGGAGGGGTACACCTAGGCTGTTACAACATACCTACATAAAGATCACAAGGTGAGCATTCATTGTAAACAAGTAAATGTGCATGCCATCAGGTACTTAGCTCGTGGACAAGGCATGTAAACAAGAAGCCATGCATTTGTAACCTTCAGGTGGGCTAAAATTCATTCAATTGCCCCTCTCCAGTGCCTTAAAAGAAATAAACCCCAACTCCTATGGAGAAGCAGCTGGAGACCCAGGACCCAGTCTATAAGGGACTCACAGCAAAAATTGCTCACAGTGACCATCCCACATTAAAATACTAATAAGAACAAACATAACAATGAAATTTATTAACTACTAACTAAATAAACCTTATCCTAAGAAAACAAAAAGGAAGTTAAACAGAACAGTCCCCACACAAACACCATGAGAAAAATACCCAAGAGTCCCAAAGTCCAGGTGGAGTTCACCCAACTCTCAGCTACAGTCTTTGTTCAAGTCCAAAGGCTTGAGTGGAGAATAGCTGTCCTCTTCTTCTTTGGCTGCAGGAATCCTCAGTAGAATTCCATGCAGGCTTTTCTTTCTCCTCTAGAACCAGCACCATCCGGTCAGCTCACTGGTTAACTAGCCTTCAGTCCCATATACACGTGCACTAACTCTGCTGCAGAAGACTCCACTGGAGGGAGAAAACATCTTGCTGTTCACTCCTAGCTCAGCTTCTTTCATGAACAATGAGCACATGGGCTTGCCTCACTGCAGCTCCTGCCTGCTGTCTGCACAGTCCACTGTTCTCATGTGGTCTGACCACATCACCAGGAAACCCTGTGGAGCATGCTCAAAATGCTACCACTCCCTGTTTCTAGAAGTTTCTGGTTGTGGGCAGCTAATCTGCCAGCAACAGTAACCCACCCTGAATAGGTCTCTTAAAGAGATAGCCTGTTTTAGGCATATGGGTTACACATCTTCAGGCACTTAGCTCATCGCCAGGGCACACAGCAGTCAGAGTGGGGGTGTCACTCATCTATACCATACAATATCTTGCGTAATTCCCTTACAGTGCCTAATAACATTAGTGAAGGATCAGGCCTTATTAAACTAGGAGCATTACAGACCTGTAATCATAGAATCACAGAAACTGGAAGGGACTATGAGAGGTTAAGTGCAGTCCCCCGCATTCATGGCAGGAGCAAGCACCATCTTAAACCATCCCTGACATGTGTGTCTAACCAGCTTTTAAAAATTGCCAATGCTGGAGATTCCACAACCTCGCTAGGCAACTTATTGCAGTGGTTAATCACCCTGACAGTTAGGAATTTTTTCCTAATGTCCAACCTAAACCTCTCTTGCTGTAACTTAAGCCCATTGCTTCTTGTCCTATCATCAAAGGTTAAGGAGAATAATTTTTCTCCCTCCTTCTTGTAACAACCTTTTAAGTACTTGAAAACTGTTATCATGTCCTCTCTCAGTCTCCTCTTTTCCAGATTAAACACACCCAGTTCTTTCAATCTTCCCTCATAAGTGTTCCAGACCTTTAATCATTCTTATTGCTCTTCTCTGGACTTTCTCCAATTTGTCCACATTTTTCCTAAAATGAGGTGCCCAGGACTGGACACAATACTCCAGTTGAGGCCTAATCAGCGCTGAATAGGACAAAAGAATTACTTCTTGTGTCTTACTTACAATACTCCTGTTAATACATTCCAGAATGGTGTTTGCTTTTTTGCAACAGTGTAATACTGTTGACTCATATTTAACTTGTAGTCCACTACGACACCCAGCTCCCTTTCCACAGTACTCCTTCCTAGGCAGTCATTGCCCATTTTGTATGTGTGCAATTGATTGTTCTTTCCTAAGTGGAGTACTTTGCATTTGTCTTAATTGAATTTCATTCTGTTTACTTCAAACCATTTTACCAGTTTGTCCAAATCATTTTGAATTGTGATCCTATCCTCCAAAGCATTTGCAACTTGGTATCCCTGCCAGCTTGGTATCATCCACAAACTTTATAAGTATACTTATACCATCATCTAAATCATTGATGAAAATATTGAACAGAACTGCTTGTTATGCCCATCCAGCATGACTGTGAATCACTGATAACTATCCAACTAGTTTAGTTCTTATGGTAGTTCCATCTAGACTTTACATCCCTAGCTTGTTAATGAGAAGGTGATGTGAGACTGTACCAAAAGTCTTACTAAAGTGTAGATATACCACATCTACCACTTCCCCTCTATTCACAAGACTTGTTACCCTATCATAGAAAGCTATCAGGTTGGTTTGACACGATTTGTTCTTAACAAATCCATGCTGACCATCACTTAACACCTTATTCTCTTCTAGATGTTTGTTAATTGATTCCTTAATTATTTGCTCTATTATTTTTCCTGATCCAGAGGTTAACCTGATTGGTCTATAATTCCTTGAGTTGTCCTTATTTCCCTTTTTGTAGATGGCCACTATATTTGCTCTTTTCCAGTCCTCAGGGATCACTCCGGTTTTCCATTATTTTTCAAAAATAGCAGCCAATGGCTCAGATATCTACTGTGTCAGCTCCTTGAATATTCTAGGGTGCATATCATCAGGCTCTGGTGACTTGAAAACATCTAACTTGTCTAAGTAATTTTTAGCTTGTTTTTTCCCTATTTTAGCTTCTGATTCTATCCCATTTTTACTGCCCTCCCCTACGTCAGGCATCCAGTTGCCACAAACCTTCTCAGTAAAGACTGAAACAAAGAAATCATTTAATTCCTCTGCCATTTCCACATTTTCTGTTATTGTTTTTCCCTCTTTATTGAGTAATGGTCCTATGCTGTTCTTGGTCTTCCTCTTGTTTCTAATGTATATGAAAAATGTTTTTTGTACCCTTTATGCCTTCAGCTAGTTTTATCTCAGTTTGTGCCTTGGCCTTTCTGATTTTTCCCCTACATAATTATATTTGTTTATAGTCATCCTTTGTAATTTGACCTAGTTTCCACTTTTTGTAGGACACTTTATTTTTAGATTATTGAAAATCTCTTGGTTAAGCCAGGGTGATCTCTTGCCATACTTCCACTTCCTATCCTTCCTATGCAGTAGAATAGTTTGCTCTTGTTTTTCCTCTTAGACATGCTTCCAAAGGGATCCTACCTACCAGCTCCCTGGGTGTGCTAAATTCTGCCTTCTTGAAATCCATTGTTTTTATTTTGGTGTTCTCTCTCCTACCATTCCTTAGAATCATGAACTCTACCATTTCATGATCATTTTTACCTAAATTACCACTTTCAAATTCTCAACCGGTTCCTCTCCAGTTATCGAAATCAAATCAAGAACAGCCTCTCCCCAGTAACTGTCTCCACCTTTTGAAATAAAAAATTGTCTTCAATACGTTCCAAGAACTTGTTGGATAATCTGTACCTTATTGTGTTATTTTCCCAATAGACATCTGGGTAGCTGATGTCCCCCATCACCATCAAGTCCTGTGCCTTGGATGATCTTGTTAATTGGGGGGGGGAGGGGCAAAAGCCTCATCTACCTCTTCGTCTTGGTTAGTGGTCTATAGTAGACCCCTACCATGATATCACCCTTGGTTTTTTACTCCTTTTATCTTTATATTCCAGTCATGTATATTTTCCCATCAAATCTCTGTGATGAAAACTATATCATAGTTGTATTTAAAGAAGTCAACCTCTGCCTGTAATAGGGTCCTCAATGAGCTGGATAGCCTAGTGATTAGTGTCCACTCAGCTGGTGGGAGGTGTAGCACTGCGGTAGGTGGAGTGGGCAGGCCTGGACTCCCCAAGTTCCCACCCAAGGCTGGAGGAGGGTCAGCAGCACTGACCCATGTGAGTACTCTGTTACCCTCCCTGAGTAGTAACTGTTCTCTCCACTTCCAGTCCTAGATAAGGAGAAAGAAAATATAAAGATGAAACCAAACTATCAGCACCAGCTGGGCTCAGCATACAGTCCTTGGGGTCTCAGGGAGGTGTCTCTAACATCTTTTGCAGGAGCTTGTGGGGTAGGTATGCTCTCCTTCCTGTCCTCCCTTTCTGAGCTGGGTAGCTCCCTTTTCCACCCTGTCTCCAGCTGGAAGACAATCTGCAGGGTTAAAGCAAGTTCAGCACACAATAGTCTTTTATAATTCAGTTTTCTTGATTGAGTAAATACGCATGGTTGGGATATTTTGACGGATGAGGTGAGTATGAATGCAATTCTACTAACCCTCAACATGCCAGCTATTCCACAATGTAGCAGCCAAACATCCCGCCACCCATTTTCTATGTGCTCCTGTTATTTCCACAAAATAAAGAAGGGAGATGAACCTGGAAGAAAGCAGGATGCATTGTAGATAAAGGAATATAGCTTTAAAATTACAACAGGCAGAAAAGCAGCACCTGATATATCTGCTGCAGACCCAGGGCAACTTTAACCTGGCACTAGTTTTCAATTAATAATGAAGTGTGAGGCCAACAACCCAGAAATATTTGGGGCTAACTGAGAACCCAGATAGAATGGAGTAGTTGGTACTGTATTCATCAGAACAGTATATCTGCACTCCAGGGCTTTATGTTCTGCCATGTAAGATATTCATAAGAATTTTTAAATCTCTTTGTTGAGAGATTTACTGTCTGATTACCAATTCTGGCAGGTTTTCAAGAAGTTTGGATATGAACTGAAAGCAGGCAATTTGAATTAGCTATGTTTGGTTTGAGACCATCAGTAATTCAATACCAGCACAATTCTATTTAAAAGATTTTAAACAATCCAATTGCTAGGCTTAGAAATCTCTTGAGCTGGAATTCCATCAGATAAGATCAGTGCAGACCAATTTTATGCATGAATAAGTTCAGGTGGCAGTTTACACTTTAATTATGTTTGGATCATTTTTCCAAGAATTTTAGAGCTAATGCATCTAATATTTGATTTCCAAGACTCAGAGAGTGTAATATCACATTTAAAAGAATCTCATGTCTCTGGCCTTTCAGATGACAGGAATCCGTGGCAAATGCAACTAACACTCCTCCAGATTCATTTCCATATAATGTGACGGCTCTTTCCGCATCTGTGTTCTGGTAAATAGCTTCGCTGGCACAGTCCTTTGTCACCCGCACTACAGGGAGATTAATCTGGGGAACGGGACTAAACTATCAAAGTTTGTAAGCATTTTGTTGTAGTAATACAGCTCCAGTAGGCTACCAACAATGTAGACAAGGCATAGTTATTTTTAATCACTGGTTTACACTGTATGATGGTTAAAAACACATGCCCTCATTACACTAAAGCTCTCACCATTTATAGCAATGGGGAACAGCTGTATTAGTGCTTCAAAGTACTTAAATGTTTCTCAGTGCAGATACACCCTCACTTCCAAGTTTTCCTAGCGTTTACAGGGCTCAGAATACAAGAGAGCCAACAGAAGAGAGGCACTGTATAGATCTGGATTTGGAGCTAGATGTCTAGATTATAAGACTTATAACAAAGCAATTTCCTTCCACAGGTCTAAGAGTGCATTACAAACTGGACAAACAGACAAGGAGTCCTGTGGCACTTTTAAAAACTAACAAATTTATTTATCGCATGAGCTTTCATGGGAGAAACTACTAACGAAGTGGGATTTTCTCCCATGAAAGCTCATGCAATAAATAAAATGCGTTAGACTTTAAAAGTGCCACAGGACTCCTTATTTGTTTGGCTGACCTAGACTAATACGGCTACCCCTTTGGAACTTACAAACTGGGGTCTATTTTCAAAGAAGATGCAGGACAACAGAAAAGGGGAAAGAAGGGAATAAAGGGGGCATTAAAATATTATTTTGTACCAACTTCACTTCTTGAGGATGGAAGAACCAGATTCAGACATAGCCCCAATTGTCTTGCTCCCCAAGCTGGCTGAAACCAACGATTGTATGAAACCGACGTACTTGGACTCTGGAGACTAATGAGGAAGCTTTTGAAAAAGCCTCACCTGGTGTAAATTGGCATAGTTCTACTGATTTCAGCTAAGTGCTGCTCCTTGATAACAGCTGAGGCTCTGATCCTTATCACTGATAGTAATAAAGTCCACTCAGTTATTTACTACCACCTCTAAGCTATGTAAAATAGCTCGAAGCTAGGATTCCTGACCAATCACACCAACTGGTTTGTTTTACGAAGACAACTCCTGTCTTCATATGTGAAGGAGCACTTGGTACCAAAACATTGCTAGATCAAACTCAAGACTGGGTTGCGTCATCTCCAGTTGTATCATTCGCAGTCACACTGAATGAAGAATGCCTACCACCCTGCTGCAAGTTCATCAGCACTCCTGATTTTTCTGACATTCTGGGTCTGATGCAAGGCTCATCTCTGTACAAAAGCTTTTGCATGGGGGGGGGGGGATCTTGGGCGGTGGGGTTAGAGGTTCTTTTTTCCCCCTAAACGGGACAGAGGGATGTGGAGGGGTGGATCTTTTTTGGCATCTAGCAAACCTGCATACTGTTTTCGTTTTCATGTAGACAGTGCTCCTTGCAGGATTGGGGTCATATTAATTTGTAATTATTTTAAAGAGGTAAGGAGGCAGAGAAAGATAATGTTTATCATATGCAGGACCAACATTAATGCAGAAATAATCAGAGCAGAAAACTAATTCCTCTTTTTATGTTCTGTACATGCCCTAAGATTTTGATTCAAACAAAAGAAATAAGCAAGGCAATTAACAGATAGACTAGAGCTATGCACAGAACAGTATTTTTCACGGCAAGTGTTGTAGATATCCTTGAAAAGACCTGATTAGTTTTGGTCAGGGGGACCCCTCCATACACAGCTGGCATAACTAACAACATTTATATAATTTATAAAATTTGGTATACTGTACAGCTTATTTTCCAAGCACAGTTCTATCTTAACCTTTTTATAGCCTGTATTTACTAGTCACATTTTCCAATCATACAAAGGCAAAAAAAATTCTCTGCAAATCTTCTCATCCATATTAACGTCTGGTTTTAAGTCTCATCACTGATCTATTTGTCTATGATCTTGTAGGCAGAATTATCCTTTTCTATAGGGAAACTTACACATGTAGTTTCTTGAGTCACAGCAGTTTCTTTCTGCACACAAAAGAGTCTCATTCTCATTTATACTAAAATCCCTTTACACTGGTCTGGCAGTGTCAATGAGCCTTGAAGTGGACTTAAATGAACTCTGCACGTGAGGCTGGCCCTTAAGGCATCTTTACACTGCCGAAGTAGAGTGAAGGGATTCTAATGGAAATGATAATCAGGTTCAAAACCTGAAATCATTTTCTCTCTGTAAGCTTTTCTTTTTCACATCAGTGTAGAGCACTTGTAACATTCTGTACTTGAGTTTTTGTCCTAAATTCTTCTCACAGCACAAATGAGGCAATTGCTGTTTTATGATTTCTTTTACTTTGTGTTATGCCAATGTGGCCTATTACTTATTTGAAGATATTGGCAAAAATAAAGAGGAAAGTGGAACAGGGGAAGGTGGTTATGGAACTGAACTAGAACTCAGGAGATGGTGGCTCAATGTCCAGCTCTGCTACAGACTTCCTAAATAACCTTGGGTGAGTCACTTAATGTCTCCATGCTAAGATCCCTCCCCGTCCCCTCACATGGGTTAAATACTTATTTTCTATCACCTTTTGTTCATTTTGTCTGTTCGGATTGCAAGCTCTGAATAACATAAAACTATGTGTTTGTACAGTGCCTACCACAGTGGGATCCTGCACAGTTGGAACCTTTAGGGGGCTATTAAAATACAAATGTGTAAAATACTAACAAATCTGTGAGGTACAGACAATTCGTTGTGATTTCCATGTTAACTATGCAGTCCACATTTTTGTCCTACACTGACTTTTTCCAGTTGAAGGTTACATAATCTTATTCCTATTTATATTAATTCAAGAAAATTAGGCTCTGAAAGCTATTTAAGAGTCAACAAGCTCTCCTCTAACTTCTATTAATAAAGGTTCTGATAACTCAAATTGTCCTTATAATGCCTGATTTTAAAAACTTTTAGGCATACAAATGTGCAAGAATAGGCACATCTGTTGTCATAAGAGTTCAATACGATTGCACCCCCAGTTCAGAGACTGCCATTAATACCTTTACAACAATAGCTTGCAAGTAACCAACTCTACGTGGCATTCTCTGAGCTTGCTGTGTTTGCACATGCAAAGGACTGCTTAGAATCTTAGCTGAATGTATGTAAGTGGTTATTTGCACTTGCAGACATCCAATTTGTGCACACAGCTGAAAACTGTATGCTCCAATTAAGTATACAAAAGCACAGTTGTTTATGTGTGCCTAAAACATTTGAAAATCCAGCCCATAAATACTACACATAACCCTGTGTCTCCACCTTTTGTCCTCATGCCTTCTGGTGTGGGATTTCTCTGCATGTGTGGGGTGGGGGTTTTCCAGAAACTCTCTCTGTTATGAAACACCATGTACACTTAACTTACTGTTCCAGTCTAGCAGAGATGATAAAGCATGGAATTTCAAGAGCTTTATTAATCACACTTAGGAATATGGCCGTATTCAGAAGCTACTCAAGACCATCTGCCGCCCGAGGCAAACTTCAGCATCCTCCCATCATGCACACTGCGTATCTGCCTGAGCCATCCAGCTCAGTCACGGTCATCTCCCCACCAATTGCAGATTAACAAATCTTATTGCGATACTGCCATGGAAAAGAGGTGTGCAAAGGTGCCCCGCCCCTAAGAGCCCACTGACATCCAGGGCAGTTCACTACTGATCTGGCCTGCACATCTCTGGCTGGGAAGAGCCTCTCCTCTCCTAACACTTCTCATCTCTTCCATACTCTGGAGTGTACAGCCTAGCCCATCAACACAAGTGTTCTTAATTTAGAGTTGAGTTGTTCTCTAACTCAGCAGTTTTTCAACCTTTTGCAGGTCACGACACACTTGGCTGCATATCGTTACCCTACAGGATGCACCAGCCCATCCACCCCAGGCTGAATCCAGCTATTTCCCCAGCTCTCCGCGATGCACTCTCCACCGTAACGTGTCCCGGCACAGTGCTTGAGAAGCGCTGCTCTAACGTATCTGCAAGGATGTGCGCTGGAGGCTGCTCCGAGTTAAAACGACTGCTCCATAGGCAAGAGCACAAGCCAAGGAGGCAGCCAGTTCTGCTCTCTGCTCAGCCTCAGGCTGGAGCGAGGACTGAGCAGAGCCCAGAGAGATCACATTCGGGGGCTGCCCCACACGACAGTGGAGCTGAAGGCTCCAAGCCAGTGCTGATCCCTGACAGCCTGCTCTCAGGAGCAGTTCACCAAGAGTGAGATCAGGATTTTGCATGGAGCCACACAGTCTGCACAGCCCTTTCTCCCAACTCCTTAATCCCCGGCCTTTTCCCTCCCAGATAGGCTCCTCGGTCCAGAGGCATTATACTCTGCCCTTGGTCTCTGGCTTCTGTATGCAGCCCTGTACTGGAGATCCCTTATAGCCCCCCAGCCACCCCACTCCAGGCAGCTCAGGGCAGAGACAGACCAGCACTCAGCACATAGGTGGCCAGCAGAGAGACTCACAGGCCCTGATAACCTTCAGCTTTACATTTCAGTTTGTGGCCCAGCAAGTGTCCGGCAGCCTGTGCTCTGCGTGCTGGAAACATTTGCTTCCTCATTTGCTACAGGTTTGCTTCCAGAGGGTGTAACCTGCTGAGCGGAGCAGGGATGAAGGGGAGAGCACAGCCCAGGAGCCAAGTGTGAGGGGGAGGACAGAGGAATTTAAGGAGGGAGGGGTAGAAGTGACCGGAGAGTCCACAAAGGGTCAAACCAAGGAACAGCAGCCCAGGACATTTGACTTCAGATTATTTTGTGCTACTCTTTCAGTTGATTCACCTGCACGCGTGCACACACACACCCTTCCCCACTTCCCAGATACACACAGCTCTCTACACCTCCTCAACCCTCAGACACATTGCTCACTCCCATCCCCAAATACACACAGTTCACTCCAGTGAGGATTACACATACAAAAATCCTCATTCCCACCTCCCCACACAGACAACATACATACACTGGAAGCCCACAAACCCCCCTAACATACGTACACCCAGACCCACTCTTACACAAACATACAAGAATACACATAGACTGATATTAACAAACACACACACCCTAAATACCCTCCTCAAGTACATACACACATTCTTTAGAAACATGAACATTGCACTCATACATAACTCATGTACCTTTCACACGTACCACACCCTACACCGACATGCACCTTTTCTGCATGCAGTTACCCACCCGACTGAAATGTACACACTCCTTCTACACAGGCACACATATAACTTCACACGCATTCTCACGCATGCACATACTCACACATGGCATTTAAAATTGGGAGAATGAAAGCAGTTCGAGCTGAGAAGGAAGGCCAGGTCTCCTACAGCATGTCACAAACCAAGTAATGTGCAACTCTAGGTCATAAGGAGGATCATAACCATGTGATATACACCTATAAAATGTGTCGCTTTAGTGTCATTGTGGATGTGGCTACTCAGGATAAGGCGTGTGTGCGGCTCTGAGTGTGAACTCTGGTGGTGGACTTAGCTGATTCGTGGTTGCATGGACACAACTGTAACACAGATACACATCCAGTGTAGACATACTCTCAATGTATAGAAACCCTTAGGTTTAGGTACACAGCCCTACATTTTGATGCTCAAACTACCATCAAAGTCCCTTTGTACACATCTGAGCCCTAGGCTACACTTACCGCTGTTTTCGGTGGCAGTCGACAGGAGATATGCAAGATACATAAAATACCTTGCATATCTCCCATCAACTTCTTAAATACTCCCTACACACTACACTAAGCTGACTGGAAATGGCATCCAGTTGGCATAATGTAAGTGCAGTTATGGAGCTGGTGTTCCAGCTCCGGTTCGGTTATTGATTGAGCGCATCTACATAGCTGCCTCAATCGAAAACTGAAGATTTGCCCTAAGAGTCACACTGAGCATCCACAACTGACATTTGTAATTTCTACAGTAGTAATGCCCGCCACTTTCCCCCATTAGTGCAATGGATCAACAGTCTATATATAGTAGAATAACATCTTCCCAATAGCTACATTTCTCCATTTCAATGAGCTGGGTTTACTGTCTAACATGTTGCCTGGCTATAATTCTGTTTTGCAAGAAGCAAGTGGATTGACATTTGGGGTGTTTGCCTCTCGCAAAAGAGAACTATGATTAGCATTACACAACACTTTCATCAAGCTAAACTTTACAAGATTTCTAACTTGTCTGTCCTTTCCAACTGTGTCTCAGACCAATAGTCCTTCTGTTGGATTGATTTACTTTGTGCCTAGGTAGACAAAATTCAAAATATGAAAGAAAACTGGTTTGACATTTTCCAGGTGATAATGGCAGAGGTTTTCCCTGCCTTTTTCACAGAACTGTTATTGAACTGTGTATTAAAGCTCTATAATAGCATGGTAGAAAAAGCTGCTCCTACCCTATTACCAATGGCTATGGGAATGGTATAAACTCATCCTGACTACTCACCACTGTCTAGTTCCCAATATCCAGGAACAGCATTTCTTTCTCCAAATCAATTCCAAGTGCTGCAGTGCACTTAAATCAAAATCAACAATAAAACAATATAGAATACACAACTATTAAATCAACTCCTCTTAGTCTATGCAATTCTGGAGAACAGTCGGGTAGCAGTCTTAAATACAGACAGACAGAGAGAATATTAAACCATTTGCAAGACCTAGTACATTGACTGAAATATAAAGGCTCCTCCAGTAAGTATCTGACATGACAAAATTGCAGTATTTATTTATTATCATATATAAGCTGCACTATGGTCTTAGCCAGGAGAGATACAACTATCATGATTCCTTACTGTAAACCTGAAAAATGTTTAGTCACTATTTTCTTCTTATTAAGGTTTTCAGAAACTGCATCTACAGAGACACTTACAATTTATGTTTGCAAACCTCCTGAGAGGCATTACCATTGTCCAGAAGTAATTTTTATAGCACAGCAAGCTGCTGGGAAACTACTGTTTGGAAGATTATAGTAACCAGCATACTATTACAGAGACTTTCATTTTGCCAGAAGTCTGAGTCTCCAAGACAATCAATAGCTGTTTTCTCATGTGCTTTTTTTTATTTTTCCAATAGACAATCAATCTGTTTTTAGTATTTTTATTACTTTTATCCCTTGGCACCTGTAAAGTTTTCTGGCTATGAACTGTTACCTTCTTACTTTAGCCAAAATTCTAGAGATATTCATTAGGACAGACAACTTTATCAAGCTGAAATTCACTCACCACTCACAAAGCTTGAGTATTTGGACTTTATACACGTATAGTGCACAAGAGCTGCATAAGTGGAATACACCTTCCTAACTCAAGCCTAGAGTGCAGAGTCGCGAAGTGGCCACTCCAACCCAATGGCACCCAGAAATAATGGACACACCCCCTCTGAGTGTGTTGTGTGGATTACTAAGGCCACTGGTCATCCACCCTCAGTGTGTCCTCTGCACTGACCTATGTAGGAGCAGAACAGAGACCCTTTCTAAGGAAGTGTGCAGGCACCCTTCTGAAGTGGGCAGATCCCACATACGTCATCTATGAAGGGTTTTAATGGTGCAGAAAACCTTCCACCAGTCCTCTGTTCCCAAGCTAAATTTCACCCTCAGTGCATATACAGAACAGCATTTCTGAAATCTATACATGATCATACTTGTATATGCATGGATCCCTACACGGGGAAGCCTTGTTACTAAAAGAGCCTCAGTTTCCAGCTAAGCAGGCACTTGCAAATGAAAATACCAAGAAAAGATTATCTGTCATATTATGTTCTGTCTTGCCAGAGCCACATGAAGAAAACCCTAATATTGAATGTCCACCTGCAAATACTCATTGAACAGTTACCCTCTGATGACAATCTGGACTGATACAAAATATCCCACTAAGCCAAAACAATAAATGTCGAGCAACTTCTGATTTAGTAGGCACAAAGGAGGATGACGGTGTACTTAGTAAAAGTTAGTCTAAACAAACAATGTAAAGAAAACTATAACATCTATTTTAGAAGATGCTACACATTTTTCATACTGGAAAAAAAACAATTATTTTGTTTGTAAAAGACAGACTTGCACCATATGTTGCACATCCTGCTCATTCATTTCCAGTCAGAGTTCCTCTCCAGAAGAAACAAATGATTCCTTCAACAGAAAAGGCTGATCTGAAGAGGTCAATTTCTATGGCCACTGTGGCAAAACAACCCCCCTTGTTCTTGCTAAATAGCAACCGTCTCCTCTGGCAGTAGAGGCCAGCGGTAAATCTGTCCCAACTTAGACAAGTCGTTTTGGCTTTTCCCCTCAGTGCCTCTCTCTCAGAGCATCTGGGGCAGGCCTTGGGTATGGCCTGTATAGTGCCCTTCAACTCCACAGGAGGGGGGAGGGTTGTTCCAGTCAGTTTCTATAACCCAGAGTCCAGGGAAGTATATTTCTATGGCTCCTTCACAGTGCTGCAGAGATGGTGGTAAAGTCCTGGGAGATCAGAGCTGCATCAGTCTTTCCTGCAGCTTGGGGCCTGGGTTTTCCCTCTCTGCTCTCCTAATCTGGGGAAGTGTCTCCTCCTACTGCCACAAATCTTCTGGCAGCTACCCCATCCACCACCCTGCCAGCCGAGGCAGCGTTTTAGTATCCCTTAATTGGGATCAGGTGCCTCTAATTGACCTGCAGTAACCTCTCCTCTGCCTGCAAGGAAAAGGGCCTTCAACAGTCTGGGCTCATCTACCTGACCTGGTATACCCTTTTGTATACATCTGGCCTGAATACCATACCACTGGCTCACCACATCAGGGATGGGAAGTCAGGGATGATACCCTGGTGCAGTGAATATAGATATGATCCCCCAACATGATCTGAGATCCTGTGCAATAATTCCTCTTGCAAACTGCTCCCACTTTTTTAACTAAACAAATGTTCCACTCCCCAAAAGAGACAAAGTAAAATTAAGTAGTGGGATTGGGTAGCAGGACATCCATCTTATTCTGGTGTCAAAAAAGAAGAACCTCCAGGTATCGAGATACCAAAATCATTGCATGGCCCATATTATGACAAAAGTTGAGCTACATAGTGATTGTGTTTCCTGGGTTTTCCATACTAACAGCAATTTTATATACTGGACTGAGGTTCCAAAAAGTTAAGAAATTGACCAAACCTTCATTCAATTTTAAGTATACTGAACACAAAAACCAAGCCTTTATTAAAGTTAGACACATGGGGGAAAAGGAATTGGAAGTTCCAGACTACCATCAGAAAAGCTATACTTGCAATGTTTCCGGACATAAGTGTAGGAAAACCTCTTCTAAGTCTACAGCCCAATTCTGATGTCTACCAGTTTATTAAAAAAAGTCTAAAACTAAAAATTTGGACTTTCCGTATTCTAAAACGCAAGGATTTATAACTAGGAAAAAGAATGTTTATCATTATGATAAGCAGGTTGATAGTGCTACCTATTACTAAGATTGCCCAGCACTTCCCATCAGAAAACACTTTTTTTCAGGTCTGTGATGGAATAGACACTCTCCACCACACAGCTGCCTCTTGGCAGTGTTTGTTTTGGGGAATTTAGCTCAAGTGGTCTCCAGTCCAGCTTGTGCTCCATCACTCTCTGGCTGCTCAACCCTCTGGCTGAGCACCTTAGTCCAGGCAACCCCCGTTCCAGGAGATAAGTCCAACTTCCATGTCCAAGCCACTCTTCAATGACTCAGTGGCCTGAGAGTCCATTGCCACCCCTGGCACTCTGTGGGAGTGAGGATGGACTCAGGCCCACCCTCTTCTCTAGGTCCCAGCCCAGGGACCCTATATGCC
Organism: Pelusios castaneus; assembly: GCA_007922175.1. Taxonomy (NCBI): domain Eukaryota; kingdom Metazoa; phylum Chordata; order Testudines; family Pelomedusidae; genus Pelusios; species Pelusios castaneus. The sequence continues at coordinate 8,160,391 of ML685772.1, read as the reverse complement.
ATGACCTCGGCACTGTCTGCTACCTCCCTCCAGTCTCTACAACAGTCTTTCCCTGGGCCACTTTCCCCACAGACCCCACTTGCACACCAACCATCACCTCAGGGCTGTGCCTGTGCAGTCCATTCATGGCCTGCTGCTCCAGCGTCTCCGCCACCACCCACGCCAGGCACCCTTGCCTCTCGAATGCTGCTCCAGACCTTCTGCCACCCTTCCAGCCTTCAGGACCCTGGCTCCTGATCAGCTCCCTGTGGCACCCACTGAGCTGTCCAGGGTGCTGGCTCACTCAGCCAGCAGCTAGGAAGACAACCTTCCTCCCTGAGCTCCTGACCCAGACTGACCAAGATGCCTAGGCTCTGCTGCTCCTTTTTTATATATGGCTCCTGACCCCTGATTGGCCCTTTACTGCTCACTTCCCACTGGGTGCTATTCCCAGGCCCTCTTTAACCCTGTAATTGCCAGTGCAGGGCTGCTGCACCATCACAAGGTCCTTATAACTTTAGCAAACTTTAACCACTTCAATTGCAATTTTCCTTGCTGGGTGTCTTCCACAGACTAAAATTTTTGGAAAATTTCAGCAAAAACAATTCAACCATTTGAGAATGAGGGGAGGGGAGAATGAGTTTTGCCCTTGTTAAAAATTTCTGGCAACCTTTTCTTTGAAAAGCTCTGACACCTCCAAGCTTTGGAGCAGGTACTTTATTGGCAGAAAGGTGACCTTTGTGTCAGAGATGTGCCTTTTGTCATCTCCATGAAAATCCACTTAAATATGGCCCACTAATAGGCCTTTGGAGAATTTAGCTGCTCAAAATCTAATTACAGAGCTTGTGCAGATTGCAATTTTTCAGATTTTCTTTGCATTGGGCATGCTCCAGCTCAGAGATGAGCAGGACTTTCACTGCAAGAGTAGATCTGGGATACTACAGCCTGCGTCAGATCTGGGCTCTGGAACTCCAAGTTGGGAGACTGACTACTGTGCTCTAAATGACTTCCTTCTGAGCCCAAACAGTGTGGATGATGCTACCTAATTACAGTACATAGGGATCAGGAAGCAGACCTGTAGTGTAGAGGGGAGTAAATTGGAACAAGAAGATTGGAAGATGTACAGCGGAGTAGAGAATGTCTGACAAGGAGACCTGGACACAGAGCCTGGTGTGGTTAAAAAATAGGAGCCAGTGTGGTGGGAGGTTGAGATTACGTGTGGAGTTACCATGAGACTGAGAATGTTTGGGCAAGATGTGTGGGACTTAGAACCAGTGAGGCAGAGGTGAGGGGAGTTGGGGTGAATGAGAACTGACACTAGACCAGGGGTTGGCCACCTTTTGGGTGGGGGGCTGCCAAGACTTCCCACTGCCAGTCTCCCACGTGCCATGTGGGCCCAGCACCTTGAACAGAGTGTTTGGCTTAGTGGCAGTGGGTGGAGAGATGGGTCTGTGGGCCCATTTTCTGCTCTCCCTCTCCCCACTGCGGCAGTGGGGTACCTGGTGGAGGAACCGGCCAAGCCCTCCTCTGAGAAGTCACCCCCGCTGGCATCCCAGCAGCCGCCCCTCTGCTACGTGGGCCCAGCAGTGCCCTGACCAGTGCTTGCACAAAGCAGGTGGAGGTAGGGGTGAGCAGCTGCTGTGTGGCTCCTGTACAGGACCAGTGGTGCACCAAACTAGCCCCTCAGTCTCCTGTCCCCTTCTCCGTGCCCCCAGGCTGGTCACATCTAGGGAGCTGCGGGGACCCCGGGCATGCAGGGGCCAGGTCACCTTCCTGTCTGCTTGCGTTGGCTCCAACCAGGGGCACCGCTGCAGGGCCAGAAGTGGGTAGTGCCTTATGGTGACCACCACGTGCAACCCTGCTTGGGGCCAGGAGCTGCACAGCTCTGGCCTATACCCTGGCCCACTTGGGAGAATGGCAGGACCAGATGGCTAGAGCAGCCACAACACAGCTCTGGTTGAGGCCAGGAACAGCATGACGTGCCGCTCAAAATCATTCCGTCTGCCCCCTTTGTCATGCGTGCCATAGATTGCCAGCTGTGCAGAGACTCGGACAAGGAGCCAGGTAGAAGGGGAATGACACTGAGAATGGAGAAGGAACTTGGTGAGGGAGATTGGGCCTGAGGAACAGTGGGGTGAGGACAGACAGATCAGATAAGAAGGTGGGGTGTGAGCTGCATGAGGTAGGGGCCCTGTGAAAAGATAGTATTTGATCACGTAATTAAAACCTTTACCATGATGCATAGGCACAACAGAGATGACTTAAGGTCGCACCAGCAACTTTAATTCTGCCATTTCCTAACTTTTGAGTGCTTGATTTTGCAATCTTGATAATGTTCTTTCTAACTTAGATTTTTTGTATGTTATTGCTTAGGTTTTGAAAAAAGCAAATTGAAAAAACAGAAACTCTATTCTTGTGGTATCATATTATACCCACATGGTTCATCAGTAAGGTTAGAATCTCAATAAACCAGGAATCTGCCACTTGAGCTAATGTTATTTAGGTTGCAAAGTCAACACAGCTGTGTGCCACAGGCTAAATTTGGGGGGAAATTTCAGCAGAAACAATTAATCTGTTTCTGAGAATAAGACTAGGGAAAATTATATAGTTTTGCCCATGTTAAAAACAATTCTGGTGACCTTATCTTCATGCATAATTTTATATATATTTATATGCACAAAAGTGGCACTTTGCAGACAAAAATTGTGACACAATCCCTAAAAATACAAGATAGAAAAAAATACTTCATAAATACTTCCCACTTTAGTCTTTCAGGAAGAAGAGGATTATAAGGACTTTGGAACATATCCTCAAAGGTATTTAGGGGCCTACCTACCAGGGATTTCAATGGGAAATAGGCACCTAAAGACCCTGAGATCTGGGCTTACAACTTTCTATCAGACTACTCAGGATATCCTGGCTTTACTCTCTCTCTCTTACCACTACCATCTGAGAGAGCCAAAGCAGCCACATACCTTCTTGTTTGACTTCCAGCTCCAGATCTGCTGAACCATATGACTGTCACAAAAAGACACCTGGAATGTTCATCCATTGGTTGTCTTAGAGATATCACACAAACATGTATGTGTCCCACTCTGTCCAGAAAAGCATATTTACATCAGAAATATCTATAGTGTGTATGTGATGATTTCTTCACCTATCAATCAGTACACTACATAACGGACAACTGGTCATCTGATGTGTTTGTCCAAAAAGCTGATTGCAGATATTTCATGTTTCTTACTAATGTAAGAGTCATCCTCATACTGACAAATTTCCCTGAACAGCCGAGAGAAATTGGCAATGCCTGGATCTGATAAAGTTAACTCACTTTCATTAAATACATACAAAGTTTTGATTAATGAGTGTTCTGTTGCCATCATTTTACAAGCATGGAAAAATTATTTTCAAACCTGATTTAATAAATCACGCTTATTGCAAGCTGTTTAATTTTCTTCCTGGTTGCTGTGACTACAATATTTCTAATAATTGTATGTTCTGTAGCTGTTGCCAAACCTATAAAAGCAGATGGATTTGTGAATTCTATAGCAAAGCTGTATCAACCATATATTCACAGAAGGAGAAGTTATGCAGAAAATAATTACAAAGCTATGGTACGTCAGATATGTTCTGAGATCATCTGTTGGGTGCAAATGGGATAGTCCTCACATGGCAATTTATAGCAAATAACCCAATCATAGCAACAGGGTGCCAGGTTCTCTTAATGAAGTCTATAACTCGCCATATGAAACTTCCCTGCCTATCCTGATCAGTAAGCATCTATAAAAGACAGAAATCATCTTAAGAAATGTAAAGGAACACGTTCAATATATTTTTAAATACTAACATTACATTTACTGGGTAAGAGAGGTGCTGTAATTTCAAAACCCTCGCCAAAGTACTTTAATTCACCATCTATAGCATAATTGCCGCGACACAGCTTACTTCTAACCGCCACCTTCTACACACACTTACACAGTTTGTAAAGATATACAATGTGTTCACAGGGTAGATGATGTTCATCCCCTGGAATTACTATTTTGAAAGGTATGTGAGCATTTGTTCCCCCTTCAATGTGGATGACAGAGGGTTGTACGCTATCAGGTGAACCAACACACTGATTACTTAGGCACCAGTCAGTTCCCCTGGGAAGGCTGATTGGGGACATACAGTTAATTTGCCGTGCAGCCTCGGAGGGCAGATGAGCCAATATGCCATCATTTGAGAGCTGTAAAAGGCAACATAGGAAGAAAGAGGGCCTCAGCTAGGTGGGTTTAGTATGCTCAGAGATCTCACAGGAGAGAGAACTCTGTTCCTCCCTGGTGCTTTGAGAAAGAGCTAAAGGATGAGAAACACTGTAAACACTTTGCTGCACAGACTATGTTCATGTCGGTGACAGAAATGCAAATAAATTCACATAAAATTGCCACTTACGGGAGAATCTGGGAGGTTTCTGGGGCATGGACAGGGCCAGGGCCAGGGCCAGAGCATGCTGTGTTACACAGCACATTCTGAGAGAACAGGCATAGTTTGGAGGCCCTCACTCCTACAGAAATTCTTGCCTTATTAAACTTAAAAATACAACAACCCTAAACATTTCAATGTAGCCTTGTGTCCTTTTCATCCTAACCAGAGAGAAGAGGCACATTTTGAATCCTGAAGAGCCTCAGAAAGAAGACAAGAGCAGTGGATGGGAAGTCGAGGAAAATTGCAGGAGCCCAAACACGTCTCAAACTCCTACTGCAAATTCACTTTTAAGGATGGGGGTAAAATAGCAGATACCTCCTGAAAAGTCTCACACATTCATTTTCTGCTCAAGCAAGAGCCCCAACACAGTGTCGACATGGGAACAGTTCATGCAGTTCAGGCTCAAGCAGCACCTCACAAGTGCAATCATCTCTTCCTTCCTTCATTCTGTGGTGTAGCGTACACCTCAGGCCCAGTCCCACTAATGGCCACCCTTCTGCCACCCTGAGCAATACAGTCTTCTGGTTAATGGGGGAAACAAAGAGAAACAAGAACCAACAAGGAAGCAAAGCACAAGAAAGAGCAAAATATATACAATATTGAGACCAAAAGACCTGCCCCAAAAGGAAAAATGAACTGAGAGTAAAAAAGAAATAGAGATAGAAAGAGATGAGAGAGAGAGGATTAAAAACAGATTTGAGAGAATGTGGTAATGTGCTGGAACATGGCAGGAGAAGACAGTGGCAGGACCCACATCTCATCTATCCCAAATGGGAGCTGGCAACAACCAAAAGAAGTGACCCTCTACATTAAATAAGTAATGCTCACAAGGCCTTTGTGAAGTATGTAATATAATCCATTTACAAGTGGTGGAGAAGTTAAATAGCTTGTCTATGGACAACAGAGTCCTGTGGCACTTTTAAAGACTAACAGATTTATTTAAATAAATAAATAAATTTAGATAAATAAATCTGTTAGTCTTTAAAAATGCCACAGGACTCTGTTGTCTTTCTACAATAGACTAACACAGCTACCCCTTTGGATCTTGTCTATGGTCACAGAACAGCTGGGATTAGGAGCAGGCATTCTAGACATTAAATCACGCACTTCTTTCTCACTCATTTAATAAATGTTTCTCTCAGAACTATGCTAATATCACTGAGGACACCATCCCCGGTTCTGGCAAGGAAATAAGGCAATGTGTTGACTTGTGATCCCCAAGAAGCAATAGGAAAAATAAATAGTTCTTGACAAATGGAAGAAGCAAAGCCAGCAGGGAAAGAAACTTTCTTTTCCAGATTCTAAGACGGTGCTATAAGGAGCAGAAAGTAATATATAAATAAAAGCTATTGAATAAGTGCATTTAAAGATGCCTCTCCACTGGCTTCACAGTGTTCACCCAGACCATTTTTCCAATGAGAAGAGTTGGCCTAATTATTTTCTCATAAAAACATAATTTATTAAAATAAAAACCTAAATGAAAAACTATCCTGCAGGAAAAAGAATTTTACAGAATAATGGGGGATGTGTGGAGAGAGTGGGACCTGGGTTAGGAAACTTTTCGTTGCAACTGGGAAATTCAACATACCAAATTCAGATACCAGCTATTCAACAACTTAATATAATGGGACATTTAACCATTGCAATGGACTGGTCTAAGACCATACCTGAACCTTCCTGGATAGATTGGGATCACCTAATCCAGCTGTTACAGCAACTTCAGACTGAGTAGTGCAAGACACAGACTCTGGAAGCCCAGGCCCTCCAGGGAACCAACGCCTTTCGACTGGCAGCTCAATTGCCTGCTGACTGTGCTTGGACTGATGTTGCCTGTGCCCTTAGGGCAGGCCTAATGGACTCTCATTCACTCCTCGGTCGTATCACTCATGCTGTATGGGTGTTAATTGTATTAATCATTTTTATTATTGTGTTTATGGGAATTTTTAAGTTATGTACAGCCCTAGCCACTCCACAGAAACCATTCCTGTGATCTCAATGGCTATGCGGTGGGCAAACCCACCTTCTCCCTCTCCCCACAGCATGATCGAGGGACTACGGTGTTAATCCATTAGGAGCCAGGGCCTCCTGGATTAGTGCCCCACCAGTCAGTGTGAGGGAAGGAAGGGCACCTGGGCCTTTTTTTTGAAAGAGAGGGGGGGAGTGTAGGGGAAGCTAAAAGTTAATGCTAATAAAATATGCCAGGTTTGAGCCACAGGTTACTATGGTAATGGAGTTAGGCTCTGCTTTCTAAACATTAGTGAAAGATTTATTCTCTTCCCTGTCCCAGCTCTCTTTCTCAAGGTTTCAGCTAGAAATGTAACCAACAGAGCTTATTTTCTCACCCCTGCGTAAAAGGCCTTGAAAGCAATACATTTACCAACTTTCCCATTCCTCTTCTCTGTGTAAACTGCCTGGTTAGCAATATTATGGGTGCTGTTGTATTAAAAGAAACATGTTGTGAGTTAAACGCTTGCGCATTACTAACCATAACAGTAAATAAATAAACAAAGGCGGGGTTAATTAAATGCATGAAGTAAGCAGTGTTTGGGTGTTAAAATTACTAAATAAGGGTCTTTAAATTACTGTCAATCATAAATGTATAAGTCATGTATTATCATACTGCTTTGAATAAAAGAGCTGTACTAACCCCCCCCCCCCTTGGGGCTCACTCGAGGCGTCGAGGTGGAACGAGAAGGCAATAAAGGGTAACGTTTGACCCAATCCACCTCAGAATGACCTGTTTGTTTATTTAACTTCCAACAACCTTTATCCCACTTTTACAGTAGTCATGACTTGCGCACCCCATATTGATTTGTCAACAGCTTTTAGTAGTTGGAAGAGAGAAAGGCAGGTGTAATGATCCATTGCTGAGGTTCTCCCTAGTAATATTTTCCAAATCCTTTTTAAAACTGCAGTGACAAAGTGGTAATTACCTGGGTGAGTGCAGATTGAATGAACCCCAGGCCATTCCTCGTGTAAAATTCAGAGATGCATTGAAAACTCTGGGAGTGAAATTGAATTTGCAATGAAGTGCAGCTTTTACCCAAAGGCAACAAAAATTCTGCTTCTAGTTTTCATTAAATCAGGTTTATTGAAGTATCATTAAAGTTGGTAGGATCCAGCACTGACACAGGTTCAAACAACCTCCATGAGTTGGTAGAAAGCTTCAACGGACATCACCATGATACAAACTTGTAAGAACATAAGAAAGGACGTACTGGGTCAGACCAGAGGTCCATCCAGCCCAGTATCTGTCTACCGACAGTGGCCAGTGCCAGGTGCCCCAGAGGGAGTGAACCTAACAGGCAATGATCAAGTGATCACTCTCCTGCCATCCGTCTCCATCCTCTGATAAACAGAGGCTAGGGACACCATTCTTAACCCCTTTCTGGCTAATAGCCATTTATGGACTTAGCCACCATGAACTTATCCAGTTCCCTTTTAAATATTGTTATAGTCCCAGCCTTCACAACCTCCTCAAGTAAGGAGTTCCACAAGTTGACTGTGCATTGTGTGAAGAAGAACTTCCTTTTATTTGTTTTGAACCTGCTACCTATCAGTTTCATTTGGTGACCCCTGGTTCTTGTATTATGGGAGTAAGTAAACAACTTTTCCTTGACCACTTTTTCCACATCAGTCATAATTTTATATACTTCTATCATGTCCCCCCTCAGTCTCCTCTTTTCCAAGCTGAAGAGGCCTAGCCTTTTTAATCATTCCTCATACGAGACACTCTCCAAACCCCTAATCATTTTAGTTGCCCTTTTCTGAACCTTTTCTAGTGCTAGAATATCTTTTTTGAGATGAGGAGACCACATCTGTACACAGTATTCGAGATGTGGGCATACCATGGATTTATATAAGGGCAATAATACATTTGCAGTCTTATTTTCTATCCCCTAACATCCTGTTTGCTTTTTTGACCGCCTCCGCACACTGTATGGACATCTTCAGAGAACTATCCACAATGACTCCAAGATCTTTTTCTTGTAAAAGATCAGGATTTTAAAAGTCCTTGAGGAATTGGTTATAGGACATGAGCCTTCCACTGCTAGGTCAGCAGCTTTAACCAAAACCCCAGCCTGCAGTGACAGAATTTATTACTGTCTGATGATGTTTGTTTTGTGGCCTGCTGTATGCCATATAAACTGGTAGTCTTAGTCCAACCACTAGTGAATATGTATGCACATTACAAGCACCTTTCACAATTAACATTAATTTGCTGATGTTATTGGCCATCATTACAGAGAGGGGCTCAAGACTGCCATGAAATAGGAACTGCCCTGACATACATAAAAGTAATCCTTTCAGCTCCAGGCTGAAATACATTCATAGGGTGCTACATGAAAGTTAGCCCACATTGTAATTGAAAAGCCTTTTCAACCGGCTGAAAAAACAATAGCACACTTTCTAAATCTAGTAAGTGTATGGTAAGGTTAAATATACCCTGAATGAGAAACAGAACAACTCTATTCAGATACTCCCAGACCAGAGTTGTTGGCTCAGATGCACCAGGAAAGATAAAGGGCTCCCCTTCTTTCACGGCATTGGTGATTAGTCTTGCCTTCCCAGCCCAGATCTCCAGAACTTTCAGGTCTTCATTCTGCCCCTTCCTGAATATGCCATCTGTCTGGGTCCCTCACACATACCAATCAGCTAGGCAGCCAAGCCAAAATAGCAAATGTTGACTACTCACAGATAAGTGATCACAGTCCACCCACAATTTATTTTTTTTAATTAAAGAAAGTCATAATTTTCTTGTGGAATGTCCATGACCAGGCAGAGAGCCTAAATCTGTCTGATAAATTATTCATTGTAAATTATTCAGTCAGCACCAGCTATTAATCTGGAACTTTCACAAGCACTAAATTACATTATAAAAATCCTACAGAGCTGCAGATTCCAAAGTACTGCCTGTACCAGTGATTTAGGCCATGGCCCACACATTTGCCATCACTGTGCTCATTTATGATTAAACTAATGCATATTTCCAGATGCCTCAATTCATGTTAAATTCATTAAGTAGGACTAATTTGTCTATTTCAAGTGATAGTACCCACCATCGGTCCAGAAGCAAAACATTCCAAATGGACTACTGCAATTCTCTGAAAGAGGTAGATACTCTATTTCTCATTTACTGGATCACCCTAAGAAATTAACATGTTGGAGCAATAGACCAAAATAGAAGCAATTGATCAAACACATGAAAGAGTTTGGTCAAATACTGAATATCCATTTAAAACATTCTGTTAATATTTCCCGTCAATAATAGACTGCCTTCCTCTACTACATGCCAAAAGAAAAGTAAACTATATTTTACATCAGTCACATAAACTGTACACTTGTCCAGCAACAACATTATACCCCAAAACTCTTCTACCTCCAGGGCTGCAACAGACACTTTCTCTAGGTTTGATACCTGCACTTCCCCGAATTATTTCCTAGTGGATTAGCAAGTGATTCACTATTTCTGAACTATCTTTTCATCCATCTTGGTAACATATTGTGTTATCTGCATGTACATTGAGGGCTGTACATGTAAAACGTCAACAGATAAATGTAATGCACATGAGATTATCAGAAGTGGAACACCCACAAGGAGAATGTTGCTCATTATAATGTAAGAATTTCCAGAACTTTTATTGTGCTCCAGATACCTTAAATATCACATGGTGTGTCTACATTTGTAAATTAAGTCAACTTCAGCTTGCTTAAGTCGACTTAATTTACTCTGTCTACACTACGCTTTCCTTAAGTTGACTTAAGCTGCTGTTTAAGTCAACTTAAGGAAAAATTAAGCCGACTTTCTAAAACCTTCTTTTAAGTTGACTTTCTGCTTAAGTCGACTTTCTAAAGTCGACTTAAGCCAGTGTAGACGTGGAGTACCCCTAAATCGACTCTAAGTCAATTTAGGGGCCTCCAAGGCTTCCCCACTGCCCTCCTTGCCAGGGTGGCTAGCACAGCAAGAGCCTAGCATGCCCCCCCCAAAGGCCAGGGCAGAGCCCTGCCCACCCTGCCCCTATGCCCTGCCAGGGTACCCAGATACAATGGGGCAAAGGCTGAGATCCCTGGCACTTGGCAAGGGGGGCCCCCCCTGCCACCGTGGACCTGTCCCAGGTCCACCTAGCCTCTTCAAGTTGACCTAGGCATCCAGTGTGGACGCTCTAGGTCGATTTTATAGGGTCCCCTCAAAGTCAACTTAAAATTTAAGTGTGGACATGCTAAGTCGACCTAAATTAACAAGTGTAGACATAGCCACAGAAAACAGAGAAAAATCTATATGCACATATTCATCACTGACTAAAAGACATTCCTGAACAGCAAAACAAACAAGGAGTCCCGTGTCCCTTTTAAAGACTAACAAATTTATTTATAGCATGAGCTTTCGTGGGAGAAAATCCCACTTTGTCAGACGCTTGAAGTGGGATTTTCTTCCACGAAAGCTCATGCGATAAATAAATTTGTTAGTCTTTAAAAGGGCCACAGGACTCCTTATTTGTTTTGCTGCACTGAACTAACCCGGCTACCCCTTTGGAGCTTGTCAACATGCAGATTCCTGAAATGGTTATCAATGTTGTTTCACATATTTTCTGGGGACAATTAGACAATATTCCAATCATATTGTGAAAAGTTTCCCAGGGAAAATGATAAAAGCCTCATTTGTTTGAGTTAGTTCAAAGTGAACTGAATAAAGAACTGGAAAATATACTGAAGGCAACAACCCCTCACAAGAGAAGTATGGAGACAATGATCTTACAGGTCTTTTCCATCTTAAGGGTAGGTCTATACTAGAACTAGAAGATGTGATTCCTAGCTCAGGAAGAAAGACCCACACTAGCTCTGATCAAGTTAGCATGGAAAAATAGAATGGCAACATGAGTGGTAGGAGGGGCAAAGGGAGAATGGAGCTAGTATCTTGGGCTATGTCCACACTAGCAAGTTAGATCGAATTAAGGAAGCTTAATTCGAACTTACCAAAACCATGGCAACACTAGGCTTTCATTAGTTCGAATTAAGGGCTTCCTTAATTCCAACTAATAACTTCGAATAGGGTATTAGAAGTAAGGGTTAATTAGAACTAACTAGTTCAAATTAACCAATGTGGCCATGTTAATTTGAACTAATTTCTTAGTTCGAATTAACCAGCCCATTGAAATCAATGGAGATCGCTAATTCAAACTAAGCAAGTGCCATGAATGGCACTTGCTTAGTTCAAACTAATTTTTTCTAGTTCAAATTAAGCTAATTCGAACTAACTAAAATTAGTTTGAATGAGTTAGTTCAAACTAACTAATTCGAACTAATTTTAGTAAGTGTAGACATAGCCTTGGATTGGTACACAGTTGGGCAGATAGCCTCTCCCAACTTTAATGGTCATTTTTAGTACACGAGATCAATCACAGGTAGGGCAGGTATGTCTCCTCAGACTGGGAATCACATCTTCACCTTGAACATAGCCCAAGTCAACCAAGAAATACACGTGGATCATATTCCCTTCAATTCTTCTAGCTTTTAAGATGTAGCATCACAATTTTTCAGCATTTAACTTCCAACAGTCAGCATCTGGGTTCCCATTCACAGCCTTCATGGTGTGAATGCGACTCTCCCCAAATGCTTTGCTGCCTCTGAACACACTTTGTTTCCCCATGATTCCTGCATAAAGCTAAAACCTATCATCATGACTATCATATATGAATCCAACTGCTCTGCTCATTTATAATCCTCTAGAATTCACAACCCAAACTGAGCCATACCAGAGCCTCATCCTGATAGAGTTGTAGTTCCTCAGTGCCAAAGAGTCAGGATATGAGGAAAGCCTATGCTCTCACATATCACAGTGAATGAAAAAAAAAAAAAAAAAAAACCCAGCACAGTGAAGTATACTGAAAAACAGATGTTGCCAAGCAGATTAAAGTTTTGTCAGGAAAAATCTAAGATTGATCACTTCCCAACTTGTTCTTATGAGCAATTTTTTTTAAAATTGCACCAGCAATTATTAGTGTCTGCAGTTATGTTAGTGCAATTGTTTGTCAGTGCATCTGCATCTAGATGTTTAACTGCCTGGCCTGTGTGAGCTACATGCAATTAGATCTACATTCTATTATACATGCCCGCAAGAGGTTACAGTTATACGACTGTGGCCACCAAATAATTGCAAGTGCAGAGATTGTTTGACAGTGTAGTCCTTAAATTTAGTTTGGATTCAAAGAATTACTCTCTTTTGAGGCAGAATTGGACTACAGAACTTTTACAGTAAAGTGCAGGAACTCCCAGTTTTCCTCTGTTTCTCTCATTGTCACCAGAATCCACAGAAGACCAAATTCTGTTCTCATTTACACCTGTGAGATCCCATTAGCTTCAGTGGTATTGCATGTTATGCCTATTGCTGTTCCATAACATTTAATTGAACAAAGTTGTTTGGAATATATATTATATGATAGACACTTGAAAAGTAGCATTTTTCTATATATTAAAAGCAAATCTTTACTATACCATCCAACAAGTACCTGCTAAAAGTATTTCTGCAGCTATTTAAACATTTTAAGAGTAAAAAATTCTCCTGTTCGTTACCAGTTCTCTTTCTGACTTAAAACATATATATCCATACAAAATGAATCTAGTAAGTGTTTATTAAAAATTGTCTTCCGTAGTTGGCATGATAAAAGAGTCCCAAGGGGGTATTTTCTTCTAGTATGAAACACACTGTTCGAAAGCAATAGTGTTGCACTGATGTAAAAAGGACAGCAGAACATGAGTCTTCATCTTCCTTCACTCCAGACTTTCCACTAAAATATAAACCCTAATTCAATTTTCTCTCTCCCTTTCAAGCAAACTTCTGACTATCCTATTCAATCATTATTATTATTTGTAGTGAAGTAGTGTACAGAGGCCTTGATCAGGATCAATACAAGGCACTGTACAAACATATGGGGAGGGACAGTCCTTTCCCAGTCCTTAACCCAGTCTCAGTTAAGACAAGACACTACAAGTGAACATACCAAAGAATTCTAGTTAGTGGAGGAGCAAAAACCAACCGGAATGAGCAGCTCCATAAACTAGCTATGAACATAATTTGCTGGTGTGAGTAATATAAAGGGTTTTGAATTTTAAAATGAGATAGATAAAAAAATCTATATTAGCAGGAATATTATTTCCCATTCCTCTCCAACAGACTTTTGCACCTGTAATGAAATCCCAGTCCCATTGACTTCAATAAAGCCAGGATTTCAACCCTAGAACAGAGATACCATCAAGTTCAGTCCAGAAAGATTCATTGTTCTTCCTCCTGGTTCTCTCTTTTCACTTTTCCTCTTATGTTGATTTTTAAAAGGCACTTGGATCCAGCTACTCTGTTAGAAATCCCAAATCTATTTGTCGTGTTGTTGCCTCATTAGCAGTTTCAGCTCGCTGGACAAAATGGTCCACTTGAATATCCAGCATCCAGTAATCATCTTCCGTTCTCTCAGTCTGGCCTTTTCACTGATCAGAAATCCCTAACGGCTCAGAAAGATGTCGTTACTGTGATCAGAAACCTCAGCCCCTGATTTTCAGACAACAGCGGTACCCATAGCAACTATTGGTAGGAGCATCTGGGAGTCAGATCCCCCCTTTCTTTCCTACTGCCATTGCTGCAGAGCACTAACAAGAGTCAAAGCCAAGTTAATTCTCTAATCTACACTTTATATCGTAGATACTCCTGCTTTTTTTATATGCATTGTTAATTTGATTGATGAATTAAATGACAACCTCTAGCTGGTAGAAAGTCAGACTAAAAATATCAATTAAAGACAGAAAATATAAAGATGAAAATAAAATAAGGAGATTTTAATAAGAAGTAAGAACTGCATCAAAAAAAAGTGGACCTGATTCTCTTCTTGTATATCTCAGTCCTACACAGGCCTAGCATCTTTGGTTTCAGTGGAATTACTCCTGATTTATGTGGGTGTAAAAGAGAGCCCCTACGCAACACCAGGAGCATAAATCTGGGGTTACTCCTGTACCCATCCCTTCTGCATGACAGTTGAGAGGAAGACTGCCACCTTTATTTTTAAAAAAGAAAAACAATTTATAAAAGTTACTTACAACATCATATAACCTGAAGAATGGTTTCCAACATGCTGTCATCATTTCAAGCTTTCTTGTTGATGTAGACAGACAATAAGGCTATGTCCACACTGGCAAGTTAGTTCGAATTAAGGAAGCTTATTTCGAACTAACTAAAGCCATGGCTACACTAGGCTTTCATTAGTTCGAATTAAGGGCTTCCTTAATTCGAACTAATAACTTTGAATAGGGTATTAGAAGTAAGGGTTAATTCAAACTAACTAGTTCGAATTAACCAATGTGGCCATGTTAATTCGAACAAATTTCTTAGTTCGAACTAACCGGCCCATTGAAACCAATGGAGATCGCTAATTTGAACTAAGCAAGTGCCATGAATGGCACTTGCTTAGTTCAAACTAATTTTTTCTAGTTCGAATTAAGCTAATTCGAACTAACTAAAATTAGTTCAAATTAGTTAGTTCGAACTAATTCGAACTAATTTTAGTAAGTGTAGACATAGCCTAAGAGAATGGCACCTTGGAGCAGTCAGAGGACAGACGAACTGAGATTGCTAGGGAGAAGGGACTTTGATACCCCAGAAGGGGAAAACCCGAATAGTGACGTGTCCAGAGGATTGAGTCACAAAGAGACAGCAGAGGTTTGTGGAGTGAGGGAGAGGTGGAGGATGTGTGGGCAACTTTGATAACGTGATTTGTTGCAGGGGTATGTGCCTGCTTTAATGTTTCTGGTTTTAGGTCTGTAGTTGCTGGTGAGTATCTGTTTAAGGTTGGGAGGGCTGTCTGTAAGTGAGGAGAGGTCTGCCACCCAAGGCTTGAGCGAGCAAGGGATTGTCTGATAGTATAGGCTGTAGTAGGCTCTTGATGATGTGCTAGAAGGGGTTGAGTTGGGGGTTGTAGGGGATGACTAGTGGCATTCTGTTATTTTATTTCTTGGGTTTCTCCTGTAGTGGTTGGCTTCTGGGTACCCATCTGGCTCTGTCAATCTGTTTCTTCACTACTCCAGGTGGGTACTGTAGTTTTAAGACTGCTTGATAGAGATCCTGAAGGTGTCTGTTTCTTGTCTGAGGGATCAGAACAAATGCGGTTATATCTTGGGCCTTGGCTGTAGACCATGGATTGAGTGGTGTATCCTGGGTAGAAGCTTAAGGGATGAAGGTAACTATAATGGACTGTAGATTTACGGTATAGGATGGTTTTTAGGTGTCCATCACTAAATTGTACTGTAGTGTCCAGAAGGTGGATCTCCTGTGTGAAGTGTTCCAGGCTAAGGTTGATTGTGGAATGAAAATTGTTGAAATCTCTGCAAACAACATTATTTTGAAATGACAGTTTTGTTTCCAAATGTTTGGGGAAAAAATTGTTCAATACGTGAAATTGTTGTGTTAAAAATGTCTCGAGTTTTCATTTACACATTTCTGATTCAAAATTTTGGATTTTTTTCATTTCCTGAGATTTTTTTGAAAGTCCAATTTCCCTATCCAAACTATAATGGACATTTATTTTGAAATATCCAAATTTCCTTCAGGATAAAAATTTTGTTTCCCTAACCAGCACTATTTATCATATTTTAAACAGATTCATCCTCACACTTTTAAGAGGTCTCTATTGCAAGTATTTTGATCACCTAGTTTATATAAGAAGAAATTGGGACACAGAAAATTACTGTAGGTTGCTTTCCCAAAGATCACACAAGTATTTGTCGGAGCCAAATGGGTCTGTGCTTTAGCCACAAAACTAGCCTTCCACTCTACCTCCAGTGACTTCTTTTACAAGTTCCTGTTTCTGTTTTTGTGGAGACAAATATGCCATTCTATTTACATCCATAACTAACAATGCAGAAACCCAGCAAATGATGGCTTCATGATTTGTGCCCGGAGCAAACAGGAGACAGAAAAGGAAACCTGTTCCTCCTCCTGTCCACAGATGCCAAACAGAAACTCCAACTGAATTTATCCGATTCTTGTTGTTGGCTGCAAATGCACATTTTATTAACAAAAGGAACTTTTGCTCTCTTAATCTGTCTTGCTGTATTCATCTACATTCCACACTTCTTCTAAGTGTGCCTGTGCACAGATAAATGAGTCGTGGATTTGCCACTATCTTTAGCAAATCATTGACATTGCCTTAGGTTACAGTTCTGCTCAAAACAAGCTATTCATTTTTCTGGAGTAATAACTTCCAACATAGAAAAGCAAACGTATACCTGAATTTTTCCTGTTTTTGTACTTTTATATTGAATGGTTTCCGTTCAGATTTTTCACAGTTTTATGCTATTATTCCACTGTCTAGAAATACCCTCTGCCAATGCCACCCAATTTTTAAGTATATAAGTGTGAACTTTAACCCTCATGCACATTCGTGTGTAGTATTGTACCCCGTGAGCATAAATATTGCAGTAATTCTTGAACTAGTGACCCTCCATCTATGCTGTTTTAAGACAGTGTCATCAGACAACCAATTTGGTGAGAAAAAAGTAATTTAGCACGAAAACATTTTTTCTGTATGAAAAAAGTGTGTGGGGTACAAATATGTCCCAAATGTGTTGCACTGTTTTTTGGGAGGGAGAGGGGGGCAGAGGTTTTGTTGTTTTTAGGTTTTTTAGTAGTTTTATGTACACGTTTGCATCTAGTAAGAAACTCTTGTGTGGTAATAGTTAGCAAAGGCTAACTGAAAACGCATTGCAGTGGCAGATTGGTGTGTACTCACTCCAAGGTAGAAAGTACTCGGGAGATGTTGAACCCTTCATATCCAGGCCTATTATGTAAGGATGTAAGCAAGGTTAGGAATCTGAGAGCCTCTCTTGCTTAGCAGCTAAGTAGGGAGGGGGGTCACTGATTTACCTGTGCTTGGTATTTGCATGACACTCAGCATAATTTCACCCAAAGGCTGGGCATGATGGGAGTTGGTATGTGTGACTGGTTCAAATCCTCTAAATCTGGTGTTTTATCAGAAGGGGGAAAGGAAATATTGTTCTTTCATGATATGCTACCCTTTGATTGTATATCTGTTATTGACCAAGCAGCTGATGGAAAAGTCACCATCAGCAATAGAGAACTTGGAAAAGTGAGCAACCCTAGTTTTCAGAATTGTAAAACCGGGTGGGGAGGGGTGTGAGCACTAGCTCTGCTGGAGCTGTGCCTTAAGTCAACACCTATTTCCCCACCCATTGTTAAAGAATAGACCTAAAGATTCCTTGTAGAGGCTCTATTGTTACTTTGATTGAGCTGAAATCACCAGGGAAGCAGAAACTTCCCAGCAAGCTGAAATCACTGATGAGGAGCTGAAATCACCAGGGAAGCAGAAACTTCCCAGGGAGCTGAAATCATTAGGGAAGCAGAAACTTCCCAGTGAGCTGAAATCACTAGGGAAGCAGAAACTTTCCAGTGAGCTGAAATCACTAAGAGCGGACAGCAGGCGGAGCCAGCGGACAGCAGGTGTGACCAGCAGGTGGTGCGGTGGAGCCAGCGGACAGCAGGCGGAGCCAGCGGACAACAGGTGTGACCAGCGGGCGGTGCGGCGGAGCCAGTGGACAGCAGGCAGAGCCAGCAGACAGCAGGTGTGACCAGCGGGCGGTGCGGCGGAGCGGTGGACGGCAGGCGGAGCCAGCAGACAATAGGTGTGACCAGAGGCCAGCGGCACTGCCGGCGGACCCAGACAGAGTCAGCGGACAGCGGGTGTGAGTGGCCAGAGGGTGGTGTGAGCAGACCTTGAGGTGGCAGAGGACAATTGGAGGGGAGGACTGAGGGCTGACTCCCCCTTCTCCCCTTACTGGTGGAATGAGTTCTGTCTATTGGGTTTGGTGGGAATCTTTGCACTGAATCCCAACCAGTGCTGCATTTTGATGTTGTTTTTATTTAGCCTTATTAAAAGTCTTGTATGTTACACTCAGACTTGTGCTTGCGAGAGGGGAAGTATTGCCCTTCTAGGGCGCCCAGGGAGTGGTGTGTAATTTCCCAGGAGACTGGGTGGGGGCTCGAGCTAATTGGTGGTGTGACATTACTTGGGAACCCCTAGGAATAGAACCCGGTCCTTTGCCGCTGCTGTCACGGCCTGGCAAAGGGGTTACATTAGGTTTCCTCATCACAGTGAACTGATGCTTAACACAAGAGTGGATTTACTGTCTAGATATTGTACTTCAAAACACTACAGACTCAGACTCTTGAGGGAATTTTCTATCTTGTGCAATTCAAGATGGTAAATAAAAGGACTGATATTCTGCTTCTGACCTTATAAAAATGATTTGCAACTCTGAAAGCAAGTACTTGTGTGATGACAAAATATTAGATTGTAGTGACTTTGGGATAATCATGTTGAGATTAACTCTAATAGGGGAGACCATGTTTCTGTTGACTGTTCATTGTGTTAGTCTTCAGACAATAAGGAGCCTGTGTTCAGGTTGGTATAAGATTGGAAGATGTGTAGTTGGGGCTAACGTCACTATTATTCAGTTTGCTGAAGATCTACTCAAACGAAATGTAACCTATGTTGGAACAGTCCATGAAACAAGATGCATCCATATCACAGCAGAGAATAATTGCCATCAGTGTTTGGGTTTGCTGTGCCACTGACTGTGGTGTCCTATGTTCAAAGAAGGGCAAACTGGTAAGAAAGCTATCGACAATAAATCACTACAGGGCTGTAGGACACAAAAAGAAACCCCATATAATTCTCCATTACAATAACACTGAAGTGGTGTTGATTAACATGGACAAACTTGGAAGAATGTGCTACCACAGAAGCAAGATACATATGTGGCCAAAGGTTCTTTTCTTCAACATGCCTAAGATTGCTGGCATTGCAAGTTTCATCATTTGGATGACCAATCTTGACCAAGACAAAGAAGGCACTTATTTCTTGACAATCTAAGAGAGAAACTCATAGATGCACATATAAAGAGAAGAATCCTTGATAGCCATCTTACCATGGCCATCAAAGCAGCACTCTACCCTTTGGCCACTATTGAAAACCAGGCACCACAGGTGCACCTAGAAAACCTGGCAGTGAATGCTGAAACACTTCCCCACGATCCACTGATTGGAAGAGTCACAAGCAATGTGGTAAATGCAGTGAATTTGTATATGCTGATCAATCTACTTCTAAAATATTAAATAATTGTTCTTTGCTTCTGAATGCCTTTGGTGGATAAAACTTTTGTTCCTGCACAACACAGTTAACATAACTTTTTTCATGACACTGGATTTAAAGAAATATTTTGTCCTAAAACATGAGAGACTTACTCTTGGTTTCTGAATCATTTAGGTTACAAACTTCTCCCACAACAGTTAAATATAACTTTCTTGATATTGGATGAAGGTTAAAGAGTTGGTTTGGGCCAGATTTAGAAAATTTGAGTGCTTAAGTGAAGGTTGTTGGCCTGCAAGCCTCCTGAGAACAAAATGTCTCTTTATTTCCAGTACTTTTTAGATAAAACCGAATCAAAAACATACCCATAATAGCTTTTCTATGCATCTTTAGAACTTTGCCTTTTAAGACCAGCTGTGCGTTACTTGTCAGGATGGGTAATGGTTGGCCTGGGGCAACATCTCACAGTCAAAGGGAGTGAAAAAGGATTCGGAGACGATTTTCCATAAAAATATTTCAGCGTGCTTATGAGATAGACTGGGATGCTCATCGAAACAGAGGAAATAAGATTCAGCCTGTGCTGACTTCCCAGACTTGGACTAACTTTCTGTGTGAAGGAGAAGATCTTTAAATACAGTGGCTTACTCCCATTGAAATCAATGGTAACATTTTCATTGACTTCAATGGAAGCAACATTAGACCACCACCAGACACTTCTGAAAATCCTACTGTTAAATTCCACCATCTATCGGGTTCACAATGATTTAAAGCAATCAGTGCCAGTATATTACGATTTAGAAATATCTTTACACGTCACTAAAATATAACCATTTTCTACTTGACTTACTGTATAGCTGGATTCCAAACACTTTTTATGTCAGTAACTTTACCATGACAATGATCCTTTCTGAATTCAGTCGAACCACTAGCATGGTAAATTATTACATGCACAAGATTTGAGTCTTCAAACCAGGCCCATAACACCCTTGGCCCAGCACTGTTGAGCAACAGAGCACAGGTATAGATGCTGTCAGT
>ML685772.1:8111082-8134764 GCA_007922175.1 Pelusios castaneus | reverse complement strand
TCCTTCTCACAGGGACCTGAGTGGTCCCGGCGAGAAGGGAGCCCTGAAGTCCCTTCTTGCTGGGATACCCACTCCAACTGTCCGCTGCTGAGCAGCTGTAGTGCGGGTGCCAGCCCTCGCTCCAGCTGCTCAGCAGCTGGCAGCTGGAGCGCAGGTCTCCAGCTCTCCCTCCTCGTCGGGACCGCATGGTCCCAGCTAGGAGGGAGTGTGGGGAGCGTGAGGCTTCCTTCTCCCCAGGGTCCGCGCTCCAGCTTCTGATCAGCTGGAGCGCGGGTCCTGGGGAGAAGGAAGCAAGCCCCGCGGTCCTTTCATGCCGGGACCTGAGTGGTCCTGGCGAGAAGGGACCCATGCCCTAAGTTGACAAGTCGACTTAGGGCTACCCCACGTCTACACTGGCTTAAATCGACTCTAGGAAGTCGACTTAAGCCTTAGATCGATTAGGAAGGTGGTGTTAGAAAGTCGACTTAATTTTAATTAAGTCGACTTTATTTTCCTTAAGTCGACTTAAGCAAGCTTAAGTTGACTTAATTTACCAATGTAGACGCAGCCTATGTGAGCAAGCAGCTGCATTTAGCATTACCTGTAGTTTCTGTACAGATTTAAGGTGTAAAGCAAATCCAGTCTGGCTATGACAAACACATGAATTACTATGGCAAGGTCTGTCACAATTCAGGGCAACAGTACCTGTACTCCTTCTGTGTGGTTAAATAAGGGTACCCGCTTTTTCATTTCTGATTCCCCAGCCATCACTTCTCTTGAGCTCAGACCTTCATCTCTATCTCTCTCTCTCTCCTGACCAGGATTTTTCCAGGCTCCATAATTCTCTGCCTATACTGCTATTCTTGGTAAACCACTCAGCCTACGTAAGCAGCATCTGCACCTTGCACTCTCTTTAGAGACAAGCAGCAAGATAATTGCCCATGACGATAAGTTCACACACACATTTATTCCTAAGGTGAAAGAATGAGAGAGAAAACATATTAAAACAATAAAACAAACATCCACCCATGCTAATAAGAGAACCCTACCAATTCATGGCCATGAAAAATGTATCAGAGATCATGAACTCTGATCTCCATGAAATCCAGTTATTGTAGGGGATGGGCAGGGCTTGAGGCACCCCACTGGGGGCTCCAATTGGTAGTCCCAGTCAAGCTGGGGAGAGGTGGGCCTTCCTTTTCCTTTGTGGATGCCACTCCCACCTCTGGGACCTTCCCCTTATTGCAGGAAGCACCACGGAGGTTAGCTGGGACAACTCCTGCCCTGGGTGGGAAGCTGCAGGGGTATGGTAACCTACCCCCTGCATACTCTGCAACTCTCACTTCTGCTGGCAGTGGCATTGGCTTTAGAGCTTCCCATCCAACCAGAAGCAGCTGCTCTCCATATACCCAACTCTGAGGGCAGCCCCCCATCAGCAGCAGCACAGAAGCAAGGGTGACAATCCCATGACTCCCCTACAATAGCCTTGCAACTCCCCACCCCATCATATCCTTTTGGGTCAGGACCTCTTGGTTACAATGACATTTCACATGTAAACATCTGAAATCATGAAACTGACTATTTTTAAAAATCCTATGACCATGAAATTGGCCAAAATGGACCATGAATTTGGTAGGTTCCTACTAAGAAGTTTACAAGAGATCACTCCCAGTTACAAAAGGGCTTTGGTAGGAGTCAGTCCTGCAAACCCCACATAAGGGTTTTTCTATGGTTACAAGTTCGTAACAGCTTTAGCTCAGAACAAAAACTCTCATGAAATAGGCAATCTTTGCTACAGCTTGGGCCATTCGTTGATCTACACATTCAAGAGCTCAATCAGTAGACAGTGGGTCTCTCTTCAGGGCTTAGGTAGGACTATAACACCACATTAGACCTGGTGAGCGATGGTTTTAAACTGAGTTGGGACATTAGCAAGAGCAACAGACCCAAAGCGTGAAATCAAAAAGAATGCAATCATGAGAAAGAAGAGTTGTGCTAAACTTGTGTTAAAGAAATACAACTTAACCCATTGTAATCAAGTTTTAGCAAGACATTTATTCCGGCATGCAGGAAGAGAGTCTGTTAACAACACAGAGTCTGTGCAGTTAAGTGAGCTCTGCTTGCAAGCAGATTTTGCAGGTATTTATATGATAGACAATTAACAATTTTTGCCTATTAGGTGCAAGTGAAAGGTTACAAACTGGTTAAAACAGAAAAACAGTTCAGAGACAGCTTATCTTATTTAGAGTTATTTTACCTTGAGAGGCCAGTTGTTTTTCTTTCCCTTCTCAGACTATACTATTCTTATCTTTACACTTTCCCCCATTCTTCTATAAGTCATGCTGTTGCTGAGCAAATTTGAGGCCTGCAAGGTTTGCTTCTACACTTGTAATGACTCTTCAAGTGTTATCTTATTTAAGATTTGGGCTCAAGTGCCGGTAATAGAAATTGGGTGCCCAGGGCAAAAAATAATTATCTATATAAGAAACAAGGTCCAACACTTGGTGGTGACATCACTGGTTTGTTAAAGGGTATAAAAAAAGTAAATTCTTCAAGGTGCTAATACCTGCCTGACCAACTTGAATTTGACTACAATTTGTCTAAGCATCAAAGGGATTAGCCCATCTGTAAGTATCTTGATCAAGTGCTTATAAATATTTTGTTCCTGTTTGGTTACAGTACATTGTTTATTATTTAAGTTTTTTAGGCATATTTAGAGCAACTGTATAAATACCATTTGACCTCTAATTTAACCATACATTTCTCTAATAAAAGAAATGTCATGGCAATACCAAGCATAAATGATAATTCTAATAGTGTAGCTTCAAAAGGCTGGGTTTTGCATAACTAGAGGGGGGTAAGTTTGCATTTACTTCCCATAGAAACCATCCATTAAATCTGTTTGTTCCAAAAATTAATTTTGTCTGGTCCGTTGTTTACGATAATCCTTTGACGTTAGTGATAATTGCCAGCATTTCCATTAGCCACGTCTCTGCCCTAGAAATAAACTTTTCATTTTTAATACAATGGACTCCAAAGATATTTCACTTTAATTTAGGGCTGTCAAGTGATTTTAAAAAATACTCACTATTAATGGCAGTTTTAACTGCATTGTTAAACAATAAAAATACCAATTTAAATGTATTATAAGTATTTTGGATGTTATTCTACATTTTCAAATATATTGACTTTGATTACCAAACAGAATACTAAGTGTACAGTACTCCAAATTATTTTTATTACAAATATTAGCACCATGGAAAACAAAAATAGTATTTTTCAATTCATCTCATACAAGTACTGTATCTATCATGAAAGTTCAACTTAAAAACCTAGGCTATTTTTATGCATAACTGCACTCAAAACAAAGCAATGTAAAATTTTAAAGTCCTATGAGTCCAAGCATAAAATGAATGTTTAGCATATCTGGCACAAAAATAACTTGCAACGTTGGCTACATCAGTGCCATGGGAATGCCTGTTCTCACTTTCAGATGACATTATAAATAAGACTCACAAAATTATCTCCTGTAAATGTAAAAAAGAATTAGGACTGAGTGGATTTGTATGAGTAAATTACAAATACTATTTATTTTATCTTTTTTACAGTACAAATATTTAAATGACAATAAAGTGAGCACTGTGCACTTTATATTCTGTTATAATTGACATCAACATATTTTAAAATGTAGAAAAAATATTTTATCATCAATTTAAATTGATATGCTATTGTCTAACAGAGCAATTTAAATTGTGATTAATCATGACCTTTTTAAAATCTAGTTAATTTGTTTTGTGTTAAGAGTATGCATTGGCTTTGATTGTCAACGCCACTTTAATCCAACAAGATTTTTCAAGGATATCATAGGAAATTAGCACATCTCCCACAAGGTCCACTTCTGCAGAAGAACTCACACTACCCTGCTCAGAGATCACAAAACACATTCATGATTACTGCAACTAAGTGAGTATCTCAGAAGAAGATTGTATAAAATGCCTAGGTAACAAAATTGACTAACAAATGATAGCACTACTGATCAGATCAGGGTGTTGATGTCATTTCTTTTCTTATTTTCAACTGGTTCCTATAATTTTAATTCAGGCTTATCTGCCTTGGAATTTTAGCCAGTTTGTTTTCATACTCAAGCTGCACTCCCAGAAAATATTGGGTAAACAGATCGACATCACTATATGGGTCAGATGAAATGAAAGCATAGAACTAGGTACCATCAGCATGTTAAAAATACCACAGCCCAACTCACTTCACCATCTCCTAGCAAGGCCTCAAGAATACATTAAGCAGGAGGAGTTACACACATGGGCATACCCTAAGTGTATAAACAATGCAGTTCTCTCAGAGAAATAGAGAATATTTACTCAAGCTCAATTTCATCAGTTCCACGATGCACATACATTTGGTGTCAAGTGATGGTTTCTTCAACAAGGCTGAAAATTGCTTCTTTTAAAGAAGCTGACGTGCTGCTCTGTTTCAGAGATGTGTTGACAATCTCCAACAATAACAGACCCACTATCTCCCCAGTAGATTTTATTTGCAAAGAAGGGGAGTCTTCCAGACCCTCATGAGTAAAACTGATTAAAACTTACACAGGAAGTCTACATGTTTATCCTACACAAAAATGTCTTTGTGGTAAACAGCTTTCTGAATCAAAGCAATCTTATTCTCTACACAAACTGAAAATTCCTCATAGTTTTGCTGATGTTCTATGCACAGCAGTTAACCAGTCAATTATTATACATCATAGTCACATAGACCTACAACTGGTCCTGCCTTGAATGCAGGGGGACTCAATTACATGAGCTGTTGAGGTCCCTTTCTGGTCCTACATTTCTATGATTGTATGATAATATGGAAATAATTGACAGGTAAGTACACATACATGCAATAGGTCAGGTTTTCTGTTCAAACAGCTAGTTCTGCTTCAGTATGCTAGGAGCTTAAGCTTGTGAAAGGTACACATTTTTCTGGAGTGGCAGGAGGAGGAAGAAGATAAGAGATCCAGGAAATAACAGGAAAATGGCTTTTACAAGACATGGGTTTTTTTTTGCCAGACATAAATGAAATTGTGCTATTGCATTTGCATTCATACTGATGAAGCAGAATCAAGCAAGCAATGGTATCACAGGTCGCGAGCAGGACATTTGTAGTAGCAGAAGAGCAAAACTCTTTCTGCTTCTGTTTGCCAAATGCCCAACAGAGCTCTAAATAGAAATATACCTGCCGTCAGTCCAGAGGGAACCCTTCTGTTTTCTTTACAGCTTTATCTGTCTTGCTGATATTGATTCACATTCCACACTTCTCTATAGGGATCTTCACATGAACACACATTAAAGATTGAGTTTTTCACATAAATGCATTTGTGTCTTATCACAACTTGATGTGCATTTTCTAGCAAAGTGCTATACTTCAGTGAATATCAGCAAACAACAGATGGGATTCTTCTTCCACATGGCACCCCATTAGGTATATGATTACATTATTTATCAGGATCGGTTTTGACTTTTCACCACAATCTATACATTATACGTTAATGGAATTAGCATATTACAGGAAAAGGTATCTATAGTTAGGGTTCTTGTTTGCTTTATCTGCATTTTTGCAGATTCCTTACTGGTCTCTAATGATTTCATAATTAGCTTGAATGAATAAATAACTCCATAATTAGATCCATATTTGCATATAGTCTATCAAAAAAGCCAAGAGTTGAGTTGCAGACATGCAGGAAATTGCTAACATTTAGTGAACAGTACAGTAGTTTATTAAGTACATTAGTGTGTGTGCATAGGAAACTGGGCACAAGTGAAAAAGCTACACATTTCCTCTTACAATTCAGTATAGTGTGATGGTCTAAAAGTATAGCAACTTACCACTTACAAGTCACAAATGACACATCACTTTCTGAATTGCGGTTCACTCTGTACACCTCTACCATAATACATATTACACTGCCAGCCTCAGAATGCCACAACAGTATTGCTGTCCCCTCGCGAAAGGAATTAGGACTGGGGAGTGCTTTGTACAGGAGTCTAAATCTTTGAAAACACCATGCTAATAGGCAGCCTATGCTGTCTGCTTCCACCATCAACCATAAGGGGCAGCATTGTAAAAGCCTTGACATATGTAAAAATAGAAATTTAGATGAACATCTACCATGAATGTCCTCTCCTTGATATCTCAATATCATTTCTGAATAGCATCATGTTCAGATCATAAACACTGTCCATTATTCCTGCCTCCAAATCATTCAGCAATAAATTCACCTCAAAGGCCATTACAAAAGTGCATAATTTTCTATGTACACTGTTTCCTCCCATCTGTTCCAAATTTGTTCCTCATTAATTTCCACTTATGCCCCCTTGTCTTGTTTAAATTAAATTAGGCCATTTATATAGATTAAAACAGCAGAGATTCATAAAAGTGCTTGGTCTCAAAGAGCCTTCTCTCTACTTTCTATTGTTAAAAACATCCTTGATCACACTTCCTACCATGCAAGCTGTTTTTAATCTGTTTCTATGAGAAATGAGGCTGAACCATTACCCAAATTCCCTCCAACTTTGGCAGAGGTTATTGAAATCTGGACCTAAAACCAGACCTAAAGATTACAATTGGCTCTCTCTTGATAATGGTCCAAATTGCAGGGCTGGATTAATGCAGGGGCTTTAGGGGATGCAGCCCCAAACCCCAGCATGAAGGAGGGCTCTGGACTGCAGCCTCTAAAATGCTTGCATATCCAGCCCTGATGGCACAGTGCTGAGTCTGGGATGCTGGCATTGTCATTGGGGAGCGGGGCGTTAGGGCCAGAGGCCATGGTTGGCCATGGTGTTCCTGCTCTGCCGACTGGTCTGCCCTAGAGGTGGAGCTGGCTGGCATGTGGCTGCTGCACTCTGGGGGCAGGGATGGCTGGTGTTCAGAGCGGGCTCCGGCAGGCACTCGAACCACACCAGGGCCCCCAGGGGGTCAACCATGCCAGTCTGAGCCCTGGGGCTCCAGCACAGCAGCCTGACAGCATTGTGGGGCCTGGAGGGCTGCACTGAAGGCCACTCTGCACACCAGTAGCTGCTCTCTGTGCCCACCAGTCCCGCCTTGGAGGGCAAACCAGCCAGTCTGGGGGCAGGAGCACTCAGCCAGTCACAGCCTTTGGCTCCAGAGCCACAGCCTGCCCTGCCCCAAGGCCTCCCTGGTGGGTGCCAGGGCCCCAGGCAGGAGGAGCCGGGATCCCAGGTAGAGGGGGCCCACAAACATAGGCATCCCGGGGCCCTTTAGTCCAGCCTGCAAATTGGAATCCCAAGCCCATGAACTTCTGAATTGGGCTCTGAATCTCACACAAATCTGGCCTTAAGAATCTATTAATCTCTATTTCTCTTCAAGTAGCTCAAGTATCTCTCCTCTTTGGATTGCTGGGGCTCTTCTCAAAAGCAGGGACATTTTGTACAATTATTAATTAAGGTCACCATACGTCCGGTTTTTCCCAGACATGTCCTCCTTTTTGGAGATTGCATTGCTGTCCAGCCGGGTTTTTGAAATGCCAAAAAATGTCCAGGATTTAGCGGACTGGCAGACTGCACACATGCAATTCTAAGTAAGGACAGACTCACTCAACTGCAACGGCTTCAGCAGATGTTACTGAGAATGCTCAGTTCATCAGTTCACGCTCATTAGATGCCCACAGGCACAAACAAGCTGCCTGGGCTGCTGCATGCACCACATCATTCCGGTCACCTGATGGAGGAAGGGGAAGTGCTGGTACTGCGCCCAGTGCAAAGCTGCCTGGGGGCATTCCCAACCAAGGCCTGGGCTGAGCGTGTGAGCCACGGTCGGCTGCTGAAAGGTGCTGGGAGCTGTGCGGCAGCGTGGCCCTCCTGGAGCTAGGCTTGGCCCTGCCTTGCCCAGGCCCCGCTTGCCAAGTGCCCTGAAGCTTCTCCGGGAGGGGCCCCTGCTAAAGGGGGGCTGAGGCTGTGCCTCACAGGGGCTGGAGCCCCGAGGGCAAAGGAAGCACTGAGGACCACCCACCAGGGCAGGCAAGGGAGCTGCCCTGCTCAGGGGGAGGGTTTGTGTCTGACTCTCAGTGCCTGGCAGCACTAGGGTTCATGTATAACCCTCACTTCACTCCAGAGCCCAGCAAACACTTGGCAGAAAAATAGTCAATGAGAAAGTCAGTGCTCCTGAGTCACCAGGGGAGGTGTGAGTGAGAGCCCAGTGATAAATCTCTCTGAGCACCACCGATCCAGGCTTCCAGCAAAATCAGGGCAGGCCAGACATGACATCCCTGCCCCCACTGAGCCACAAACCCAGCAGAAAATGAAGGGGGGAGGGGCAAAATCTAGTGGGCTTCTGTGGTAGGCTGTAGTGAAGCAGCACAGCGCACAAATCCAGTCAAAAAAAGCTGTTGCAGCCAATAAGTTCTGAAGATCCAGTGGCCCCACATGGGAAGCTTTGAAAAACATTTGATTTTAGATGCATCTTAGGAAGTTGTTTATTGCCCACCTAAGCTTATGCCTTAATAAATTGGTTAGTCTTTAAAATGTCACAGGATTCTTTGTCTGAGTTTAGCCATGGTTATCCTGTGTTACTTTCTTTGATTTAATATAATCGCTAAATGAAAAACACAACTAGAGATTTGTTTGGTAGCAGGCTATGTGTTGTGTATTTATTTGTGTAGACAATAAGGGCAGTTAGACAACCCAACTTTGAAAATATGAGCCTCAAAATCAGGCCTTTACATTTAGGCGCCTCAGTGAAAATGGTTTGATGAGATATGCTGAATGTTTCAGAAGGTTAGGCTACCTCGAGGCATCTTTGCTCTATGATCCCCAATGCTGATGCCATTTCCTTTTCTCAGCCTTGCATGCTCTTCTGTCTGTATGAAGCATTGTCACATGGGAGATGAATCAAAGCGGAGAAGCTGAAACAAGTTTTGGCCCGTTGTATGGTTTTGTGTATGCTGCGTCTGATGGTGGAGACCATCTCAGCAGTATGTAGAGTTTTGACACCCAGGCTATGTCTCCACTTGGAAATTTAAGTTGACTTAAACTAAGTCGACTTAGTGTGTCTACACTATAAAATTAAGTCGACTTAAAGGGGGACTTAAAAAGTCGACCTAGAGCGTCCACACTGGATGCTCTAGGTTGACTTTGTGGGGCTAGGGGGACCTAGGGCAGGTCCACAGGGGCAGGGGTGCACCCCTTGCCCAGTGCCAGGGGGCTCAGCCTTTGCCCCATTGTACCTAGGTACAATGGGGCAAAGGGGGTCAGGGACCCTGGCAGGGCATAGGGGCAGGGTGGGAAGGGCTCTGCCCTGCCAGGTGGGGGGGGCATTCCAGGCTACCCCTGTGCCCCCCCCCCGGCAGGGAGGGCACTGGGGTAGCCCTGGGGTAGCCCTAAGTCGACTTAGGGCTACCCCACGGCTACACTGGCTTAAGTCGACTCTAGGGAGTCGACTTGAGCCTTAGGTCTACTAAAAAGCAGGTTTAATAAAGTCAACTTAATTTTAATTAAATCAACTTTGTTTTCCTTAAGTCGACTTAAGCAAGCTGCAAGCAAGCTACACTACAGTGTAGACGCAGGGTAAATTAAGTCGACTTAAGCAAGCTTAAGTCGACTTAATTTACCAGTGTAGACGCAGCCCTAGAGACTATAGATTTCAGCTTTACAGAATGACCAGTTCTAAACAGGAGCACTGCATGTAGGGACATGGTCTCCACAGTCCTGTCTATGCTGAGGAAATTTTCTAACTTGTTTTAAAACTGATTAGGACCAGTGTAGAAGTGGTTTAAACTGGTTTCAAGACTGAAATTGATTTTTCTTTGTCTGGACTAAAGTATATTATATATTCATGTTGTATACTCACTGTTACTTATTCTATATGTTCACGCTGTAATAATGTGTGTGTATATATATATATATATATAAAAAACACATTAATACAACATGAGTTGATAGATACTGACATAGATACACTCCCCTCTCTGAAGTGCCCTCTTTTTGGAAAGTTCAAATATGGTAACCCTATATTAATATACTCCTTTTTATATTCTCCTACAAAAAACCATAGGGTGAATGTTTCAAAAAATTCTCTTTCCTTTCCCATACCCTCTTTATATCCTACCAGAAATAGAGGATTTGATCCACCACTGCCCTGCACCTTGTATAGTCATTTACATCAAAGTGAGTACAAACTGGATACAATGTGATTCTGATTTAGTAGCATTTTTACACCTTCTTTGCTCTGCTGTAAATAGCTACATATGGTGCAAGAAAACTTAAATTGTCTAGGCCCAAATCAATAGTTTCATAGACAGTGTACATTACATTTATTTACAAAACTAGTTTGTTTAAAAGCAGCTCTGAATAGCAGCAGGTGCAAAGGTGTGATTGGTTGTTCCTGAAGGCACATCCTCATGTCTGACTTTCAGCCTTCACTTTAGCACTTCCACTTCCATGAGGACACAGGGCAATTTCACTAATCTTGCATGAAGAGCTGACAGCCTATACTCCCTCCAAAACATCCTTAACATACCCTTATTTATTGTTAATTTAGGTCCACGCTCTAAGGAAATACTTCTAGTCCAGTCCCACTTCCAAGCTTGGAATTTAATGCAGGTATTTGTCCCAAAGTTTTCTTACAACGTATGGGACCATTCACATTATTTACGAGTAATGACATGGTGAGTTTAAGAGTGCTTTTTTTAAAATCCAATCATCTGTTTTGTACCCACAAATATTTCAGGCACAATTTGGAATGAATAAACGAGGACAGAGAGCAGACCAGTTATCTGTTTTCTGGGCATACAACTGTACCTACAATTGTTTTGGGGTGCAAAATGGCAGGCCCTAAACGATCTGCTCCACTGATGTTCAAACTCATACACAGTCTAACATGCATTGCTGAGTTTTAGCCTCCTTTAGTTTCATGAATGTGAAAATCTCAGTAGAACTCCTTGGAAACACGGTTTTGCTAGCTACAAGATTTCAGAGATCTTCCAGTCAGAAAGCTGCATTAACTTATTTTATGCACATCACAGAAATTAAAGATGGAAAAGACCTATTGGACCTATCCCAACCAAACTTCTCTATGTTATAACTAAAGAGAAATGACTGAACATTTTATTATGACTCTATCCCACACTTACTAATCAGCTGCAGTAGTCAGGGCTCGTCAACCATAGAGGTGAACTAGGCGGTCGCCTAGGGACCCAGGCTTTAAGGGGCACTAAAGTAGATGGAAGAAAAATTTTTATATATATTATCTCTTATAACATGTGGGGGAGGCGCCAAAATCATAGTTCACCTAGGGCACCAAAAACCCTTGGGCCGGCCCTGGCAGTAGTACAAGATTCCTGAGCAGCAAATAGCCACATATTAAAACCAGAGGTGGCCAAAGGCCCATTGTGGAGCCTCCTACAGGCTCCCTGCGGTGCCCCAAAACAACACCCCTCCCCCCCGCAGCCCCTTCTCCCTGCCAGATGTCCCAGGCCCCTGTGGCCCCTGCAGCCAGCTCCCCCCCCCCATACACACAGCCCCGGTGCCCCTCTGGGGGCCCCCAAATCCCCTGTGGCTCCAGCTCCCCACACTCAGCTTCCCCCCCACATACACACATGCCAGCAGCCCACCAGGGCCCTAACTGCCCCAGCGCCCCACCCCTGCTCCCCACCATGTATCCTGCAGGGTGGGAGGCAGATGTGGCTTTTGGGTTAAGCGAAGGGGCCCCTTACTTCTTAGGGCCCTAGGCAGGCGCCTGCTTCGCCTACCCCAAAAGTCGCCTCTGTTAAAGACAGAAAGTCTTCTTCAAGGGCCTAACTCAACACTCCCCTGCTCCAGTTTATGCTTGTGAAATTCTACTGATTTCAATGTAGTCCAGAGGTATAAATCCAAAGTAAAGAAGCAGTGAATGACTCCCTAATTGTTTAGTTATGGAGATCAGATAATCCCAGATTCATCTGAATCCTGTTTATTTCTTCCCTGAATATGTATAACCTCTTTCTCTCATTTAATGTTTAATCCCTTGCCCTTACTGACTTTCATGGGTAAGGCTAGTCTTTGTTCATGTTATTGAGGTGTAATACAAACTGTAATACGAAGGTTGAGGTCCTTTCCTGTGGTAACACCAAAAAACTGTGGCAGGGCCAAGCCTAGATGAGGTAGAGGCAGAAGTAAAATCCTAGAATCATTTTAACCACACGGCTACTGTTCTCATCCTTACTATATATTTCCTATATTGTTAAATTAATTCCTGAAAAGAAAACTTCACTAATTTAAACGGTGAAGAAATTATGAGTTCAATAAAATGAATTTTTAGTATGCAACTACTTTTCGATTGATGTAATTACTGGTTTTTAATATTTCACTTAGTCACTTTTTCATTTCTTCCTTCCAACTAATCTTTAGTTCTTTCAAACAACTCAATACAATGCAATATTTTCCATGTTTTAAATGGTTTGTGTTCATTCGCTGAAGACAATTCATTGCCGAGAATAGAAAATATCCTGAGACACATTGTACGTGATTTGAATTGATTATATTTTGGGGGATGATAAATTGATATATTCAGACAGTACAGTGTATTGAGTTTCTTTGTTTCCTTTAAGATGAAAACATCACTATTGTTAAAACAGTATTAGATATAAATACTGTATAATTCCCAAAATTACATTTTGTTTTTTTAAACAAACAACTGAGGAGCAGCATACACACAACAGGCAGATAATTCATCAATATTTTTGCAGGGAATTTAATTATTCTAGTAATAATAGGATGGATGCAACAGCATAAGAAGAAGTAGGAAAATTGGATTTTTTTTATTTAAATAAACACATGGAATCTTTAGTAATTAAAATGTTTAAGTGAATGAATCACTGCCTAGTGATAATTCCCAAATGGAAATGTTTATAGCAAATCAAAAACCACAAATGTAAAATTGCACCATTAACTTAACACAGTATATAAATGTATTCATTTTAAAGAGACAAACCAAGATATAGTGCACAGTAATTATCATGCATGTTCATTTCCTCGTCTTGCAGTTTAGTTCATCTGATAAACAGATTTATTTCCAAGGTTTAGATAAGTATTTTATCTCAGAACCATGTAAGTTCCATGTTCTTAATAGTGATATACTTAAGTTCAGCCTTATATTATGCACCTTGATTGCTGTTACACTCATATGACAGGCTACAAAATTTGTAAGCTTGCTCTAAACTATGCATTGCAAATATGACTAGTCAATTTGTACGATTCTAAGATGGAAGTGAGTCTATTATGCCAGCAAATCTTTCGTTGCTTTTAATAAAAACAGAGCATGGTAAAGAATACCATTTGGGTATTTGTAATTCTTCATTATACAGCAAAGTACACTTCAGAAATGCCAAAAAGGTTGCAAAAAATAAAAAAATAAACCACAAATTTTTAATAAATCACAAAACTAAGAAGTCTCAAATTCTGCAATGCAAAAGGAACTTTTCTATTCTTTTGATTCTAATCTTTGCCATTTATGTTTTTTAATTCTGACACGGTACCATATAAAATATTGCAAATACTTACATATGCAAGTAGCCCCATTAAATGCCATTCTGCATTAGCTTCAGCTTCTAAACAGATTCATGGTGTAACCTTATGTAGAGCCCACTGCAGCAGTCTGATCGAGCGGTGACAAAAGTATGAAGCTTGGTAGCAAAATCAACATCAGAGAAGTAAAGTAGAACTCTCTGGCCATATTTCAAAGATGTTTTTTAAAAGCCCCTGGCCACTCCTGGGTCATCTAAAACAACTGGAAATCTAATCACACCAAATTGTAAACTGTGGTTATAATTGGGTGGCCAAAGAACCTTGGGCTATGTCTTCATTGGAGCTGGAAAAAGTAATTTCCATTTTGAGCAGACATACAGTACCCTTGTGAGTTCTGTTCAAACCGGACTGCTAGAAATAGAAGTATAGGCTCCTCACAAGCAATGGGAGGGATGAGTTACCTTAGTACACATCTTCCAGCATAGCTATATCCTCACAGAAGCTGATAAAACTTCTTCCAATTCCTCTTGTTGCTTTCCCTAACCCTCCATGATAGGTCAGTATTCTCAAGACTGAATACCAGGCAAATAGCTCTTACTCATGGCCTCACATTCACCCATATGCCCATAAAGACAAACTGGCTGCTTTCTCTGGTCCTGATGAGACAGAAATATATAGGTCAGACCATCAGCTGATGTAAATCAACATATCTCCCCTCAAGTCAACTTTTAAGTATCTTGAGATTTTTGCTTTCATACTGGGCACTGTCTGAATGGCAAGGCCCTGGCAGGAGAATCTGCGACTGTATATAGGGCCATGTGAAGCACGCTTTCACTCCTATTCTCCAGACTGAAGGGATTCCATCCCACACAACAACCAGGGCCTGTTCTTGAATTGCCTCCTGAGACACATGACCAGAAGATCCTCAGATACCTAGGTGATGGGCTCGTATTAGAATAGAATCAAAGCTGAGTCTAGCTCTGAGGCAAAATAATTCTTTACACCTCAGGCCAGTGGTTTCCAAACCACGGGTCAGGACCCAGTACTGGGCTGCAGACCCTCAAGTACTGGGTCACAGAGTCCCCTACTACCACAGCTGCAAAAAGACTGGAATGCATTGCTCAAAGATGTAGTTGTTGGATCGCAGACACAAATGATTTTTTCCAACTGGGTCCCAAGGAAAAAGGTTTGAAAACCACTGCGTCTGGCCATTTCATGCTGTCCTTTTTCCTCAACATAAAGTAGAGCAGCTTTATAGCTCCCCTTCTCCAAGAAGTCATTCTGGTAGCCAGGGCTCACCAGGATTCCCTTGGCCAGAACGTTTTCCCTCCCTCATCCCTAGACCCTCCACCAGCAGCCAAAAGGAGGGATAGCATAGAATCTGCTTCAGTGGTCCTACAACTCCTGAGGGCTCACCTAGGTTGAGGAATCCCCACAAAGCCAAATCTCCCACTTTATGGCTACTCTGGTGAGATCTGGCCTTAACCTCTCCACCAAATATAAAATAGGCTTGGCTTGTAGGGACCAGGATTTAACCTTTAGGGGTTTTTTTGTTTTGTTTTTTGTTTTTGTGGGTTTTTGGCCTGCAAATGTGTAAGATTAGCCCATATCTTGTAGTGTGTTAGCCATTGACAAGAATGCAACAAAACTGGGCAACTAAAACTTCAGAAGAATAACACCAATTTTCAGTCAGACATTCATTTCCATGTAATGATAGAGATTACTTGGCATCTGTCCAGTGTGTTTGTTCCCTGATTTTCTGCACCGGTACAGTAGAATTATCTACTGAACTTCAACACTCATTGTCCATAACTGTAGATTTTGCAAGAAACCCATAGATTCTTTGCACATCTGGACTTAAAATCTACCATCTTTATGTAACATTATAATCCAATTACAAGCAAGCAGTCTGCTACTCAAATTGCCTCATAATTAGGAGTTGTTAGCAAATCACTGATGTTGAGAACCAAAAGAGGCAATTAAATGTGTTCAATCAAAACATCTGTTTTAATATTATACAAATTTACCAATCTATTATCTTAAATCTAGTAGATGGGAACATGTTAGTAACTGCCTAAAAGATAGAACATTTAAATTAGGATAGAAAACAACTGAAGAGTAGACCTAAAACTGGAAGTCTCAAGAGAATTAAATTTCAATGTAGCCTTGAGTGATTTTAATATTGCTGTTAAGCATACAAAAATTTTTTGTATCAGCTAATAAGCCTGCCATGGCAATGAATCTGATGCCCCCTTGACTTCTTTTTACAAGAAAACTAACCATTATGTTACTTGTGAGTCTGCAAATTGCAGATAGATTTTCCATCTATTTAGAACGTGCCATTCAATTTATTCACTTCTCTGCCTCAAGACATGGTTTTCCCCAACCAGCTTTGGATATAAAAAGCTTTTGTTCGCACACCTGTTCAAAAATCAATTTCTCTAGTACAATGTTGTGTCCTGCCAGAAAGGATAAAAGGAGAATCATATTCTGCAAGGATTAGAAACAAAAACAGAACAAGAAAGAAGCACCACTGGAGTAAGTAACTTCTACAGAGTTTCTCTGCATAGGTTTTTGTCAATGGCTCTACATTACAAAGGAATAAAATCAAATCACTTCTGTTTGTGGGAAGGCAGTTAACCTGAGATCAGGAGACCTACCTTTATAATCTGGAGCATAATTCCCTGGCTACAGCAAGCACTGAGTGCAAAGTTACATGGGAGAGGATTTTTGTTTTGTTTTGTTTTGAAAGCAATCTTCTAAAAGCAGAAAGAAGAGCTCACAGAGTATTAGATTTGCATTAGTTCGCTGTAATTTGCCTAATTCTTCATTGTCACTCCTCACTATTGATAAACAGCATACAGCCATGGAAGATTAAAATCCATTTAAGGAACCTTGTTCCATCTATTAACCAGGTGCATAGACTCTCATAAAGACAATAACTGAAGAGGTCCAGGGGCAGGTGTTTATCTTTTATTATGAGGCATCCTTCCACAGTTGCAACTCTTGGATAACTTGGTTCCTTTGCCCTAGGTGTGGAAATGTTGGAGAATGAGAAAATAATGGGGAAATAAAAACACAAGTAAATTAAAAATATAAGTATATTTCATATTATTTATCCACTTTGTGGTAAATTTTCAAAGCAATGTACAAGTCACCAAGGACTGAAAAATCTCAAAGCCATATAATGTCTGATCATGCACCGTGTGGAACATTAGAAAAATATAATGAGGCCAGTATTTAATTCATAGTCCAAATACCCTTTATCATTTCTCCAGCTATAGTTTACAAGTGGATTCTTAGATCAGATTCAGCTGTGGCATTTTAGCAGGTTATTTTTTGAGTCATCATCAATTGGGGCTATTAGGTAGCTACCGCATACAGCACAATTCAATAGCACTAACAAGATTACATAAGCATATTCTTTTACATCACAGTAGGGGGGAAAAAAAGAGAAGAGACTAGATTCTGATCATGTCACAGAAATGTAATCCAGCACAAGACTACTTCAGATCCTGGAGTTACTCCAGTTACACCAGTGTAGCTGAGATCAAAGACTAGCACAAAGTCTTTTAATTACAATACCTATGTGCACAATCACTTGCCTCGTTATAGCCCCAATTTAGCCCTCCTGCTGATTTAAGTGCCAAAATAAGATGGTTTTTACAGCAGAATGATTATTGTGCCTTAGCTATATCACTGCAAAATCCTAGCGGAAAAAAAGCACAGGTAGTTTTTATCGTGAGAGCTAGGTGAGGTCAACTCTATATTCCTGCCTGTGCCTGACACCACCTACTTACCACACAGTGAAAACTAGATGTGCTTTATCTCCACTAAGATTTCATCCAAGGATAGCTAAAGTGCATTAGTTACCCCACTGTAATGAGCCACATGATTTTAGCAGTAAAGAAATGGCCTCAGATATACTTAGAGCCCTCCAACTAATTTCAGATCAATGTGTAAGAATCTAAGGACAGGATTTGATCCAGTGTTGGTTTGAAGTTAATGTACCTTTTCAATTTATTAGGTTCCCACTCAGAAAAAGAAATAAGTTCATAATAAGTAATGATTTTTAATTAATCATCCAACAAATTAAATGGCTTGAAAGACCACAAAAAATGAGGTATCCCATTTTCACACAATTACTGATAGTAATCAACAATGTGAGGGAAAAAATGCACCCTTTTTCTTTTTGGTTTACTGGAACCTACTATCACACATACTACATATC
Organism: Pelusios castaneus; assembly: GCA_007922175.1. Classification (NCBI taxonomy): domain Eukaryota; kingdom Metazoa; phylum Chordata; order Testudines; family Pelomedusidae; genus Pelusios; species Pelusios castaneus. The sequence continues at coordinate 8,117,037 of ML685772.1, read as the reverse complement.
AGTATTGTTCAGTAGTAGCTGATAGGAAAACTTAAAGCGCTTCGATGATCCAATGATTCCTGTCACAAAAAGTGTTCTACTTTTGCTACCTGCATTCTGACAGCTCATTTCACTTTTAAGTCCAAAAGTGCCTTAATGCAACCATTATTGTAATAGCCAGATTACTGTCAGTCACCTTTCCAGATACAGAACAAGTCTGGAAGAAAAGCATTCTGTTAAACCAAAGTGAGCCACAAGTGACTACTTATAGGAATGATGTATTGCTAACATGCAATCTAGAAAAATAAGTATTCCCCTGGGTATTAAAATGTTCATTCAGCTTATTCATATATGATCACACTGAAACACAAAGCAAATTTAAATAGAAGGACCCAAGAGAGCTATCATATTACATTCAATTTCCTCTTTGAATATGGGAAGTATATGGTATTCGATGTAGATGGAGAGATGAGTGAAGAATAAACTTCTGTGGAATCATTGACTGCTTTTAGACGCACAGTTGGTCGAGGCACCCAGCTTTCTGTTTCATGTTTTTTTTTCAAAATCCTTAGCATGCTACTTTCACTTCAAAGTCCTAATTCCATTTTGGAATTTGTTAGTTCACTCCATTATCATTATTTTCATTTATACCACAGTAATACTTAGCTGTCACACCCAACATTGTACAGCGAAGTACTTCTATAATACCAAGTATTGCCCCAAAGATTTTACATTCTACATACAAAGATTTACTTTCTATAAACTGAAAAAGGATAGGAAAAAGATAGTAGTATTATCCTCAATTTACAGATGGTAAATTTAGGCACAGACTATATGCGCCCCAGTTTTGCAAGTTACTCAGTGTGGGACAATCCCTGAGCCTATATGGAGATCCACAGAAGTCAGCGGTCATTCACAGAGTAGTGTGCAGGATCAGTGTCAAAATTACTTGCCCAGAGCTACAAAATTTGGGACATAGCTGGGAATTGAACCAAGGTCTCTTGAGTCCCTAGCCAGTGTCTAAGCCAAAAAGTCAACCTTCCTCTTCATGGAAGGGGAATGGGACTCAATTCCTCTTTTCTGAATATAATCATGCATTTATGGGACATAACGAGGGACAAATTTGTAAAAGTGTTTTAAAAGCTTCAGTGTGTCAATTGCAGCACTACAATTGGGCTGTGAGAATGAAGTAGGGTTCCCCAAACTTCAGGTATTCTACAATTTCCCACATCTATGGCTGTTCAGAAAACATGTGACAGATGAAGCAGGTTTTGCATTTGGGTACATCAGAGGATAAAGCAGAACCTTGGTTGTTTCTTGCAGTTTCAAGGAATCCAGTGCTAAAATAGAACGTGCTTTTCATTCTCCGGTCACAAAATTGGTGGTGTGAGCCTCATTAACATCAGAGGGAGCTGGCACAATGAGCAATAATTTTCATTTTTAAAGGATACTTTTAATTTTACTTGAATGGATTTTAGTAGTATTGTATTGCATAAACCTTTCAGAATCCTCACAAAGGCAAACTAAGATAAAGCAGCTATTGGCTAAATATATTATATTATAAATAAATTGGCTAAATATCTTTGGATTAAGGGCTCTGATTTAACTAATCCTCTGGTTGGTTGCCCAGTATGAAACAGCATCTTTTCAGCCCTAGGAACATTTAATTTTAAAAAAACAAATCTACATTGTTCAAATGTGGGGGTTTTTAATTGATGTCCCTCAGACAAGGTGTCAAAAGTCCCTTTCTGACTCTCTCTGTAATCTCTGTGGTGAAAAATAAAGATCACTTAACAAAAACAACGAAAGTCCTGTGGTACCTTAAAGACTAAAAAATTTATTCGGGCGTAAGCTTTTGTGGGCTCCAGACCACTTCGCCAGATGCATCTGGTTGGAGCCCATGAAAGCTTATGCCCGAAGAAATTTGTTAGTGTTTAAGATTCCACAGGACTCTCGTTGTTTTTGCTGTACACAGACTAACACAGCTACCCCTGGAGAAGATCACTTAGGACTTTTGAAAAGAGTAAGGCTTACCTAGTTCAAGTGTCCTGGCCAATACTTCCTTTCAAAAGGTTAGTTCCCCTTTTCCAAACGCTTATCCAAAATCTGTATATGTCCCCCAAATCAAATTATTACTGCCAATATCATTTATTCTAGACACAATTTAAAAAGTTGGCCTCCAAGACAATCTGAATATTGAGATTCACTTGTGTAATAGGCCCTGAAATCCAGACCCGCATGGATTTGGTGAGGTGAGCATGTAACAACTGGTGCATTTGCCTATACAGTCTCTACTTCACCTGTGCTGTAGTGATTATTTGCATAGCACTTTCAATAACGGTGTTATCTCATAGGTGTAAAAGGTCACATAATAAAGTCAAAATATATTCTATTTACTTCCATATGTTTGTCTTTCACAGTAATAACTTTGTAATGTATGCAAAGACCCATAAGCCAAAGGTTTGCTTTTATTACAAGGACAGGAAAGTAATTTGTCTGGAAATCAGACACTCCTTCTGCTTTTCTCCCTATTCCTGTTCAGGAATATCATGAGACCTTGGATTCAGAGAAATCTTAACCGAGGAATTACTCATTACTAGGTAATGCACCTCCATGCAGCAACTCCATCAGTGATAGGCTGAATGAATTTCGCAGTGATTGTTGCAATCAACAATGGCAAAATGGGGGTTGCCCCCTGTTACTTACAACTATAAGACTATAAAAGGAATGCACACTAACAATGCACAGAAGATAGTCGTAAGGAAGCAATTTAAAATACAAAAATCTTCCTTTTCATCCCTGGTTTTACCTTTTCTTCCAACTAATCACAAAGTGAAATGAAGTGAAACCACTCTTCTGTAATGGAGTTAGTTAAACATTTCCTGTGTAGAAGAGAAGATTGAGAGACCCTATAGAAGCAAAAGAAACTTTCTGTACTTGGGACACATGAATGACACTTTTATAAACAGTTCTGATATAGGCCCCAATGTAGCAATAAGCTCTTTGTATGTACACCCTTGCATGAGGAGCCACTTAGAGTTAGCTGGGGCTCTGTGAAGGCCTTGGGGATCACTCACGTGGAGCTCATTGCAGAACCTCATCAAGATCTGTTTGACAAACACTTTTATATTCTGACTAAGAAAAGAAACTATCTTTATCCACATTCTTCTGTCCCTATTTTATTCAAATTTGTGATGAGTGATCTTCAAGAGACTTGGCAGGTCAGATGAGCACCTCAATATGTAGATGTTTAAATATGCCAAATTCTGCAGGATACAGATCCATAGTGACACCTCTAGTTTTGCTCCTATTTGGCACTAGGAGGCGGAGGCTTGGAAAATAAACATTTAGCCAAAAAAATTATTTTTAAAAAAAGCAAATTATGGTTCATTAATGTTTTCAAGTCCTGAGCTGCTTAGTGTGGGTGAAAGAATGGGTGAAATTCAGATTAGTTATGTTAGAATAACCAGTTTGTCACTCTCAAATTTAAGTGCCAAATGTTATAACAAAACTAAATGTTTGGGGAAAGGAAGCACTTGTGCATCTCACAGGTGTCGAAACAATATCAAAATCATCCTTCTCTGCTAAGAGATGCTATGCAAACTATCGGCAACATTATTCTAGAAATAATCAAAATACAGCTTAAAATACAGACTCCGTTTAGTCCAATCTAGATCATTTAGTATGATGCCTAACCAGCAACAATATTAACATGTATGTTAATAACATCTGACATGCAACTATAGTGTTCAATCAGTTGATAAATGGATGAGATATTGACCTCTGACAACTTACATGACTGTCAACTACAGCCTGTCAGCCAGCCACCCATCTCCTTCAGTCCAGGAGATATAGGATGTTGTGAGAGGTCCTGCCAGGAAGGATATTCAGAGATTAGCAAAGTGTCTTCTAGCACATGACACCCCTGGCTGGGTGTCATCTTAAACAGCCATGATCCAAAAATATTAATTATACTGTTTATTTTGTGCTGGGATGCTCATTAGATTGCAATGTAAATGGTGTTTACAACCTACTGTTCACTCAATGTCCCTTTTCTGTCCAGAAAGACAAAGACAAAGAGGAGTAAACTCACTGAGACTTTCCCTGGTAATTAAAGCCCGGCGAGCCACAGACCCTCCCTTTAAGGGTCTATCTCACTGCACTTAAAAACCTGTAACTGGCCTGTGCCAGCTGACTCAAGCTCATGGGAATCACCCAGGCTAAGGGACTGTTTAACTGCAGTGTAGACATTTGGCCTTGGGATGGACCCCAAGCTTATCTAGGGATGTAAACTTTATTCTAATTAAAAATCTGTTTAAATGTTCTAAAAATAAAATGGATAAACACTTCCCCGCTGCTCTCGCACTCACTGGTGGGGAGACAACCCAGCTGCCGCTCCCCTCCCCCTCAGTTTAAACAGCAATCAGCTGTTTAAAACATTTAAAGAGCTGACTACCATTTAAACGGTTAACTTTTCAGATCCCTAGGCTCTAGGACCCCGGAAAGGAGGAGGTGGGGAGTCCCCTTTGCCTGAGCCTGAGAACCCAAATTATCAGGCACAGGCCAACCTCAGGCAACTGCAGCATAGACATACCCTAAGATTGCTCCAGCTTTGTGAGAAGGATCAAGAGCAGCTCAGCTGTCTCCTAAGGCAGAAAGCAATCCCTGATGTTCCCCCTGAAAGCTAACCCATCTGTAAGCCCATTGCTGGATCGTACTCATGCTACCCCCCCCCACCCCCCGGATAAAGAGCCCTACGACTAGCTCAGGCCCCACCTCAGGAAACCCTCCCTATGGAACAAAGCACTTAATCATTTACCTCAGCATGCCCTTCAAGTTAGCATAAGGCTATGTGTTTTCTTGAACCGGAGCCTAAAGGTAGTAAAAGGACATTGCTGTAATAAGCTGAAATTCAGACATTGGTTAAAAAAAAATACCAAGTTGTTTCTATGCCCCACCCACAAATGATTCAAGAACTGGGCCTGGCACCTCTGAGAGTGCTCTCTTCCTTTTAATTGGTCACCAAATTTACCATTCTGCAAAATTATACCAATAGAAAAATGATTACAAACAAAAGAACAAATAATGGGCAACAGGTCCTAATGTTTCCACTGCGGGAGCGGAAAATGACAAATGTCCCCAAAAACCTTCTTTGTTCCACACAAAAAAGAAAATATCACCAATCTAAACTGAAAGAACCATGAGAGTTATATAAATTATGCTGGGATTTGAGTGAAACTTAGCTGAAGCAAGTGAGCCTGATAGTCACGCCTCCATTTGGAATAAATACAAGAATCAGTGAAGTTCCTTTTTTGGAGTAAGATAGCTGAAACAAAAGAAGACACCACCAAAAACACAGGCCACAGGCAAGGCCAGCCAGGACTTGAGTTATTTAAGCAGATGGACTTCACTGGGGACTGAATGTAAATGCAGAGGGCTAGTGAGTGTTTTGATAGATCTGCTTGTGCGTGCAAGCAGAAGCAGCAGAAACATCGCTGAAGCAGACAGAGAAGAGAGCAGAAAGCCAAAGACAGCACAGAAGCACCTGAAGCATGACCCTGAGGCTATGTACACACAATCACTTTATTGCGCGATAAGGCTCCTTATCGCACAATAAAGCTGACTGTGTACACACGATCATTTTTCTTGTTGCGCGCCAACACCCTCTTGCCGCGCAACAGTAAAACCACTCAAACAAGAGTGATAAGCATTACTGCGGAACAGCTGTTCCACAATAATGCTCGTGTGTATGCTTTTTGTGTGTTAGACAGCCTCCGGAAATGTCCCAGAGTGCCAATCAAGGGCACTCTGGGACATTAGAGCTGTCAAATATGTCAATTTCACTGCTCTGCCAGAGCAGTGAAACTGACATATATGTCAATTTCACTGCTCTAGCAGAGCAGTGAAATTGACTATTATGGGAGCTGCCAGGTTTGGCGGCTCCCCTGGACTGAGCTAGGGGTTCGGATGGCGGCA
>ML685772.1:8037186-8110682 GCA_007922175.1 Pelusios castaneus | reverse complement strand
CATGTTCAGGGAAATAGGATTTTATGTACATTCTTCATAAACAAACAGGACTTCATCAAAGAAATACCTGACCATCAATAATTTCTCCTCTAAATAACAGCCCTCGAGACATTGAAGACTTTGGCTAGCCATTCAGGTCAAAGGAAGTAATATATAGTTCTACTTTCACTGCAGCTTTCTCAAACCTTGGCTTCTTGGATTATGTTTCAAGTATTAAAAGAAACTCACTGCTCCCTTTTAAACGGCACATTCATTTCCAAATCCTTTTATTTATGTTTAAAGCTCCCCTTAACCTTACAACTAGTTGCCTAAGGAACCTTTTCGGACTCATATTTGCTTTGGGTTTACACATTATACTCTGCTATTTGCTCTGCCCTTTCCTTGTTTTGAATATTTTAACAGCCAACATTAGAGCTCGGTCAATAGCGTTAAAAGTTCAAGCCAACACTCTCTCATTTTGTTTTTCTTTGGGGATTCTTTGCATGTGGAACCATCTGTAAATACAAACATTTTCTGGCTGATTGATTACTACTACATTTATTTCTGCAAGGTAAGAGGATCACTGCTGGGTTCATTCTTGAATTTACTGTGGGTAAAATCCCGGCCCACCGAGCTCATCTGGAGTTTTGCCATTGACTTTAGCATGGCAAGATTCATTCCTAATTAGGTTGGGGTAGGAGGTCAGACTTTACCTAACATCAGCCTCTTTTTCTAATCTAGACAAAGCCCTGGAGAGGCTAAACTCCAATTCCTTGCAACTGTGCAACATAGGAGTAATACCACAAATCTGATTTGGTAATATTTTTCTTTGTATTCACATTACACAGCCATAAATGACTACATAAGGTTCAGGGCAGTGGAGGTCAGAACAATAAAGGGCTTTGTAGATGGTGACATATGGACTCTCTCGAGCCAGAGATTGTTGAGTAGACTTCCTCATGAATCTGATGGCAGGGCCTGGCCTGATGTTTTCAATTCCAGAGTAACTATACCCATGGTTCTATGGAGCATGCCCACTGCTACCAAAATTTCCCAGAAGCAGAAGCCTGTGCAGAGTAAGTTGAGTGCTCATAGGGTCAATAAAGACTTATTTTCTCTATGAGAAATCCAGTTACTGATTGCATGGCTAAACATCCCTGTTTAGAAGACTGCTCATCTCACTAACCCAGACTCTCCCTTTCATAAGATACCTGATCTTCTCTGTCCAGGGAAGAGGGAGTCCTGGGGCTTCCACAAATTTGTTTCCCTGCAGGACCGAGTAACAGATTGCTGCTGCATTGTACGTTAGAGCGCCCTAAGCAATTTAGAATCACTAGATTGCCAGTCTGCTTGTTTGCTTTCAGTCAAATCTTAACTAGCTTGAGAGATGCTCATCTCATGCTGTTAGGGGCATAAAAATGAAATATAATTATACTCAGTTACAGCAATACACAAACAGTGTTACCCTGAGAAAATGAAAAGACTAGCAGGATCTTATTCAGGGGGACAAGGCAATATGCCCTGTTTATTATGAGAAAAAAATCACAATTAAATTAATAGTTAATATCTAGAACCTACACACACCCCCAAATGTTCTGCCGATGTTCATGTATAATTACCAGTCCTGATTGTGGCTGGTGTTTGCAGTTCATGGCAGCTACTCAGTAGCATGACGGGGGAGTGGGGGGCAGCAGGGGGTGTGGCCCCCCAGGCGACAGGCATAGGGGGGTGCCAGGCTGGCCCTTCACAAGGTGCAGGAGAGATCCAGAAGGAGGCTCTGAAAAGCACAGAGCCTGCTGTGTTGTGAAAGGCCAGTCTGGTGCCCCCACCCCAGGTGGAGGGGGAGACTCATTGCACCCCCATCAGAGCCAGAGGGGCAGGTAAGTGCTGGGGAGAGGAAGGGGCACCCGCCAGGCTGGGCTGGCCCTTCACAGAGAAGCAGAACCAGTTGGGTGCTGCCTCCTGGGTCCTTGTGCTGGACCCAGTGAACATAGAAACAAACCCTTCCAGCAAGGACCCAGGAGGCAGCACCCAACTGCAACACAGCACTCAAGCCCTGTGCAGGAAAGGAAGCTAACATGGTCTGATCAGACTATCCTCCTGGGCAGCTGCTGGAGCAATAGCCCTTCCCCTCCAAGTGCCAGGCCCTTTCTTCCTGGGAGATGGCTCTGCTTCGTGAAGCAGAGCAGTTGAAAAATCAATGAGGAGGAGTGGGGAGGAGGAATTCCCTCAGTAGCAATACGGTAAATAAGGGAGGGGGGACTGCTGGGGCTGGGCAAAGGTGTGGGCTAATGGTTAGCCTGGATTCCCTGGAATGGGCTGCCTAGGAATGGGGGGGGGGGTCTGCCCCCAGCCCTCCTGCTGAGGCTGCAGTGAGGCTGAAAGCTGCCTCCAGCCCTAAAGGAGTAGGGTCAGGGCAAGTCTGGGGGCTGTGATCCCCTCCTCCAGCCCCCTACTAGAGCTGAACATAGGGGACTACAGCCAGGGCTTCCAAGTTCCCTGACTTACCCGGCTAGAGATTCACAACAATGCTGCAGATGGGGGATTCCCATTTCCTTAGCACTGCACTGTAAGGGTGAGGAGGGAGCCTGGGGGGCAGAGGCTAAGGGCTGGATGGAACCTGCTAGGGTGAGGGGCTGCTGCTCCCAAGTCTCCTGCTGCAGCTGCAGAGGCTGAGGCAATGAGGCTCAAAAATCTGCCTCCAGCTCTGAAGAAGTCAGGGCTGGGAGCTGTGACACCCCTCCCCCACCCTCCATCCCTAGCTTAGCTGTCCTGCCACTGCTTGTGGCATGGCGTGCAGTGGGAATTGCCACAGCTGCCCTGCAGGGAAGAGAGATAACGGAGCAGTACCTCCTCTCCAACCTCCCTCCCCCCCGCCCCCGCTGTTATGCTGGGACCTCTTCTACCCCACGGGGGGAGGGGGGGGGGGCGGGGGAAGGGACACAGATGTGGACTTGGCTCCCAGGCGTGGAAACCCTTGCTACACTACTGCAGCTACTTAGCCAGGGAAGCCAGGCATGGGGAAGAGCGGGGTCTCTGTCAGGCACACAGCCGTGCACCAATGCTCTTGGATGTTCTGCAGAAGAACATTACCCAAAGCTATGCAGTCTCACCCTTCTTTTATATCTTTTATCCATGGATCTTGCCGTGTCACATGGCCTCAGTTAATGAGTCATCAGTTAATGGCAGATGTGACTTTGATCTTGTTCTTGATGGGGCTTTTTATCCCTTTCTTTCTAGGGTGGATTTTTCTTGCCTTTGCAGGGTTTGATTGCATTGTTCTTCAGCCATTAAGGTGGCGCTGGCAATTTGTCATCAGGACAGGCTGGCCTTGGAGACTGATCCCTTCACTCACATAGACACACCCCTCATTCACACATCCAAACTAAGCTAAACAAAGTTTCAGCAAAACTTAGGCTGAGCAATTCAAAATGAAGTTTTGGTTACAATATGGAGTCACGTCAGACTTTGGTTATGATGTTAAAGAACAAGTGAATGAATGAGCATAGCACATTTAATCAATGAATAGGCATTATTCCAGTCAGAAAATATTTTTGGAAGCAATTCTGTGGTATAAATTCATCTCCAATCCTACAACAGTGTTGAGTTGTGTGTTCAAATACTGGATTTATTTGACAAATGCTACATTTACATTCTTGAACTGCCTCAAACTTTTTAAAAACCTCACCTGAATTCCTAATAGGCCTGACTCTGATCTCGCCTAAGTCAGTCAAACTCCCCTGATGACAATCGAGTTATTCCTGATTTACACAGACGTTGATTAGGGGAGACTCGGGCACATGGGAAATCATAATCCCTACATTATTCTGGTCAAAGAAAGAACTGATGGAACAGAACAGGGAAGCAGCGGTTATTAGCACGCATTTACATGACTTGTTTAGGAAGACATTTCCATTTGCATGAAAAGTGCAATCATTTTCCTTAGAGAAATACAAGCAATTTTACTGGTGGTAAGCACTAGTATTGAACAAACTGAAATAAAAACAAATTATATTGATCTCCAAGTCATTCTAAAAGCAGGCTGTCTGAGGGAAATCACCTGGCTTTTTAAAATTCTGACACCCAGGCCATGTACACATGATCACTTTATCGCACATTAACAGTCACTACCGCGCGATAACAACAACAGCGTACACACGTGCAATAGGGCTGTTACGCGTCAACAGCCCTATTGTAGTGCAATAGAAAAACCACCTCGACGAGTGTGGTAGCAGTTAACGCAGAACAGCTGTTGCGCCTTTTGACTCATGTGTATGCTTACCGCACAATGATTGACCTCCGGAAGTGTCCCAGCATTCCAAAGTCGTCCTCTTTGGTCTTCTCCCCACCCGCTCTGTGGCTGTGACGAAACAGTCCCCGCCCTGTTTTGATTCCCGGGATTTTCGAATTTGTCCTCTGTTTCACTTCCTGTTCTCTTCCTCGTGGAGTGCAGCTCTGAGTTTCACTAGCAATGGCGGCCCATCATGGAAGACACGCACCCATTTGGAGCACAGCAGAGGTGCTGGACCTGATCAGCATCTGGGGAGAGTCTGTTGTGCAGGCATAGCTACGCGGCAGCAGGCAAAATTATGATACATATGGCATAATTTCTTGGGCCATGTCAGAGAGAGGTTATGATAGAGACTGTGCAGTGCAGATCAAAGGTGAAGGAGCTAAGAATAACCAATCACCGAGCGAAGGAGGCAAACCGCCGTTCAGGATCAGCGCCTGCTACATGCAGGTACTATAAGGAGATTGAAGCCATCCTCAGTGGGGAACCCACAACCACTGCAAAGAGTCCTGTGGACACATCGGACCCCCCTCATCCACTGAATGCCAGAGCCGAGCAGGATGAGGACGTGATTGATGAGGAGGAGGAGATGGAGGGTGACCTGGAGGAAAGCGCAACAACGTGTAGCCAGGAGCTGTTCTGAACCCCCGCTGAGACGTCCACCCAAGACATGAATTGCAGCGTATCCTCTGAGGCGGCAGAGGGGGGTTCAGGTAAGTTTCTCTTTCATGCAGCTATGGCTCCTGCTAAAATATCATTGTCCGGGGCGGGGATGCTTGCTGTCTCGGTCCCCACTGTGCACGCTCTTTACTCTGCATTCATTAGAAGTGCATCAACACAGGCAGTGATTGTCAAAAAATCATCTGTATTTAGGTCACTAAAGGTTTCCTCAATGTACCTCCAGAGCCTCCTACTCAGGTTAGATGGGAGAGCGTTTGTGTCTATGCTCCCGGATAAGGATACTCGGCCTCACCAGCTGCAAAGCACAGCACTGGGAACCATGGCAGCACAGAATGCAGCAGCATACGGTCCTGACTTGCATCCGGTGGCATGTAGGATATGTATTCTAGCTGGCAGGGACACTCTGAGGAGAGAGATATCGGGTTCCATCTGTGTGCCCAGTGCAGAATGTTAGCCCCCAGTAAGGTTTCTATTAGGACGTACCTTGTCCGCTTCAGCGAAGCATAGGATGTTGACTGCCCTGTACCTTCCAGTGGAATGTGCTACTGGAAGGTTACATTGGTTATCTATGCTATGTGTTAACAATAGCTTTATTTTTTTTTTTTATTAGATTCGACCTTCACAAGGCTGGTGTCTACCCCAGCTGACCACATGAGAAACATTCGGCGGCATGCTCGAAGAAACAGGGAGGATATATTTCAGGAGCTGATGAAAACAACAGAGGCATCCGCGAGGGAGAATCCAGCCTGGAGAGAGGAATCCCAGCAGAGGAGGCAGAAACACAGGGTCGAACTGATAAGCGTCATGAAGGAGCAAACAGAACTGCTCAAGAGCATGATTGCTTTGCAGACCCAGGCAATTAATGTACGGGCTCCACTCCAGACAGTTCAGCCGTGTCTGCCTCCCACACCCCGTAGTCCTTCAAAGCATTTCTTTGAAGGCCACCCGTCCCCCTGGTACACTGCAACATCCAGTCCTTCACAGAGCTACTTTTTAAGAGACCCGCAGCTACACCCACCTGTAACACCTCCCACCACCACCCCCCTTTCATCTTTTAATGAAAACAGTAACAAAAAATTTGAAGAGTGGCTTTATTTGTACACAGTGAAAATCTCAGAAGGTGCACTTGATGCGTCCTGGAAGTGAACTATGGGAGGCCGTCATTGAAATGCTCCCTGAGTGCTGCCCTTATGCGAGCAGCTCCTCGTTGGGCCCCCCGAATACTCCTAGTGGCTGGCTGTTCGTATGCTTCCTCGAGGAGCTGTGCCTCCATAGCCCACACCAGGGAAAACTTTTCTTCCCTACTTTCACAAATGTTATGAAGGACACAGCACGCCGCAATTACAGGAGGGATGTTGTCCTCGTCCAAGTCCAGCCTCCCATACAAACAGCACCAGCGCCCTTTTAAATGGCCGAAGGCACACTCCACAGTCATTCTGCAGCGGCTCAATCTGTAATTGAACCGCTCCTTGCTGCAATCTAGGTTACCGGTGTACGGCTTCATGAGCCATGGCATCAGTGGGTATGCTGGGTCTCCAAGGATGACTATGGGCATCTCCACATCCCCCACAGTAATTTTTTGATCTGGGAAGAAGGTACCCCCTTGCAGCTTCCGGTACAGACCAGTGTTCCTGAAAATGCAGGCATCATGCACCTTTCCCGACCACCCAGCATCGATGTCCGTAAAAGGACCCTTGTGATCCACGAGTGCTTGCAGCACCATGGAGAAGTAGCCCTTCCTGTTGATGTACTCGGTCGCGAGATGGTCTGGAGCCAAAATAGGGATATGTGTGCCGTCTATGGCTCCCCCGCAGTTAGGGAATCCCATGGCAGTAAAGCCATCCACAATCTCGCGAACATTGCCCAATGTCACCGTTCTCCGTAGCAGAACGCGATTGATGGCTCGGCACACTTGTGAGAGGGCTAATCCAGCGGTGGACCTCGCGACTCCAAACTGGTTTGCAATTGACCGGTAGCAGTCAGGAGTCGCCATCTTCCAGACAGCTATCGCAACACGCTTCTCCACGGTTAGGGCGGACCTCATGTTGGTGTCTTTACGTCGCAGGGCAGGGGCCAACTCCAAACACAGTTCCAAAAAGGTTGCTTTCCGCATTCGAAAGTTCTGTACCCACTGCTCATCATCCCACAGCTGCATAACAATGCGATCCCACCACTCGGTGCTCATCTCTCGTGACCAGAAACGGCGCTGCACCGTGTGCAGATGATCAGTGAAGGAGCTGAGCAATGCGGTGCTGTTGCTCTGCAGGGCATCGATCAGCCCCTGCTCCTCGGCGTCCTCGTCTGATTCGGAGCTCATTGCGTACTGAGCAACCAGCCGAGATGTATTTAGAATGCTGAAGGTGACAGTGGAGATTAGAGCAGGATCCATGCTGTCGCAGTTGTGATTGCTCGCAAGTAGTGCGGCACTGCACTGTTGAAAATAGGCGCGAGTTGCTATTGGCAACAAGGAAGACGCAAGGGGAACACAGTGCACCACAGGAAACTGAGAGTTTACCCATGGCGCTTTGCGTTCCTTTCCTTCATCCCAGGATTCCAAGTGCCGATTCAGGGAAAATTGGACTATGGGATAGGTGCCCAGAATTCATTGCGCTACACCGCAATATTGCAAAGAATTCTGTTGAGTTGCAAGGAGCGACGTGTGTACGTGCTCTCCCGCAATAAAGGTCACATGTTTTTTATAGCATGATTGCCATATTGCGCTTTAATCTGATCGTGTGTACATAGCCCCAGAGTATCACTGGTATTATGGCCTTTTCAGTGTATCTAAAGCCACCATAGCCAGGCAAGGAAGACTCACCCTAGTGCAGGGGTTTGTAACCTGCAGCTCCGGAGCCGCATGCGGCTCTTTCACTGTCCCCTTGTGGCTCTGGACTCTGGGCCCCCTCCTGCCACCAGTGGACCCTATATACAGCCTGCACCAGGTTCCAGGCTACCCTGCCACCAGGGGACCCTGTGGGAGGACACTCTGGGTTTCAAGCTCCTTTCCCCGCAACCAGGGGACCCTGCGGCAGGCACCCTGGCCCAGCTTCCCGCTCTCCCCATCTGGAGGCTGCACCTATTGCAGCTCTCAAAACACTTGGTTATTGAAAGAATTTTTTTTAATGACTCTTCTTACCTTTTGGGTTGCTGACCCCTGCCCTAGTGTGCGCGCTATGGAGCCTAACATAGCATCTCCTATACTACCACTCTCTCTTTGCAAATGGGGGAAAGAGGGCTTAGACAGGTCTTCCTTCCTTGCACCCACTGTTTTCCGGTTGCCAAAACAATCCTAGAGGGGTTATGGCAGCCTGGGCAACAATACAGTAAGGGGATGGACTCCCAGTGCATAAAGAGCAACGTCAACAAATATCAGAGCCAAGACTGTATCATACAAGGTACGATAACCGAAGGATTACTTTGAGTCTGTTGCATGGAGATATACCAAGCCTGACATAAAAGTCTGTGAAACCCAGGCTGTTTGTCCCTAGATTTTTTGAGGAATCTCCTTTCTGATTCATGGCTGGAAGGATCCCCTTCCCAAGCTGTTGACTGACTGCAGATAAACCAGAAACTCTACTGTTCGCCTAGCCAGCTTTTGACCATGAGTGAAGATAGCTCAGTGGAGAAGCCAGATCATATGTATTCTATGGACTGCAGGCTGAGGGTGGGATTCTGAGAAAGAGAGGGTGGCTTCACTCCCAGGCCCCTACTATTTCTCTGATGACTTTTACCTTCTTTTCCTCCTTCCCATCACAAAACCATACCCTGTTTGTGGTGTCAATTAGCCCCATCCCTGATCATGCAAGAGACTATGGCTGGGTACAGAATGGTGATACACTCAACCCATAAGAGCTCTCGCATAGAAAGGGATTCCTTTTGTTGGAAAGAAAAACAGAGTTGTCCTGGAGAAGGATTGGGTTGAATGGCACCCTTTATTAACCATTCATTTCCTCGACGTCTCGAGTGAGCAAGGAGGGGTAGTTTAACAACTCCTTTTATCCAAAGCAGTATGGAGATGCATACATGATTGACAATGTTTATGAACCCTTTTTTGGTTATATTGATATCTATTAGATGCATATAATTGTCCCGCCTTTGTTTACTGTTGACAGAATTTGCATATATTGCGCAGCTGCTTTTCCTTTCAACTCATTATTTTCTGCAAAAGACACTGACTTTACATTTTTAAGGGGCCTGGTACCAGGGAGGGTAAGGAAAAGGTAAGAGGTAATCCTACTTCTTCATTAAAGATCAAAGAGTAAGACAGTCCAAACCTCATTTCTTAGCCTAGTGGCCAAGAGAAAAACAGGAGAAGGAAAGATAACATACTTTAACTATGTTACTTTTAAGGATACATAAATATAAACATGCCCAAGAAGCTACCCCATTACCATAGTGACCTGTGGCTCAAACCTGGCCTATTTTTTTAGCATTAACTCTTGACTTTCCTACACCTTTCTATTCCATACCCCAAGGTTACTGAGAGGAAATCTTCAATCTAATCACTTGATAAGGCACAACCATTGGGAAAACACATGTGAACTGGCAAAAATCCATACAGCACCACAGGGGGGCAGGGGAGAGGAACACCAAAAAACAAATTCCAAAGGGGTAGCCGTATTAGTCTATTTTAGAAAGACAACAGAGTCCTGTGGCACTTTTAAAGACTAGCAGATTTATTTATCGCATGAGCTTTCGTGGGAGAAAATCCCACTTCGTCAGACGCTTTGAAGATCTTCACCATTACAAATAGCAGACATAGTTACACGGCAGCTCAAGACAGAAAAATACAACTACCAATCAAATCATTAGACATTAGGTAGAATGGACACATATTTAGCGATGGGTGAAATGGTTAATTTCAATGAAAACAGAATTGTTCGGAAAATTTACAAATTTAGAAAGGGGGAGCGTGGAAAATCTGCCATTATAACTAGCAAGCCAAGAAAAAGAAAGTTCTGTATTTTCTCTATAACACTTCAAGCCATTTCTTCAGGGATTACCTAGGTGTTTGAATTACTGGTAGGAAGAGGAATGCCCCAGAACTTTTTTCCATTCAATGGCCTGACCACAACAAATATATAAGTCCCAAGAGCCTGAATACACTTAATTTAAACCAGTGGTTCCCAACTTGTGTTCCGGTGGCCAAAAGTGCCCCTCAGCTCCTCTCCTGCTGGCTGCAGAAAGGAGTCACTGCCTAAGACCAGGCAAAGTGTGTTTCTGCAGGGCTAAAAGACCGATGCAGGATAGGAGTTTAGCACACCCATCCCCCTGGTTATAGCAGGGAGTACTGAAAAGCACTCTGCCTAGGTCCATAGGTGCTACGGTCCTTGCTGGGGCCAGGGAGAGGAGAGGGGAGCATTGATCTTCCATCCTCCTGGCTGCAGAAGGGAGCCACTGCCTTGGGACTCAAACAGAGTGTGCAGAGCTGCAGAATGCATGAGATGGGAGATCAGCAAGCAAGAAGGCAAACTGCTTTTTGGGGAGGCCTGCTGGTGGAGGCTGGTGGCCCTTCAGGGCTGCAAAAATTATATCTGTGGCCCTCAAGCCAAAAAGGTTGGGAATCACTAGTTTAAACCATGGTCTTAAACGAAAGTCGCCATGAGTTTTACTTGTTGTGCAACACGATTCAGGAAGCCATCAGCCAAATGGTACTCTATGAGCCCACCATGGATTCAAAAATTTCTTGAAGGGAGAGGATGGATTCAAAAGAGGAAAAGGTGAGCTTGAGAAGGGTTATTAAGTATCTTTTAATTGCTTTTGCAAAAAGAAAAAAGAATGCAATAGTAACAGAAGCACAGAATGTTTTTGCAAAAGTTATAGGGAGGTTTCTAGTGTGTGGGGGAGGTCAATCTTCTCTCACTATTTAAATCTTTCTAGCATTGGCACTTGTCTCATTCTTATCATATCTGTGCTGTTATTGGTAAGTTATTAATTGGTGGCTAAGGTCCTTTCTACAATATGCCACAGAATCCAAATCTTTGAATCCCAAATAAGATGCTTTTGCTCCCCGATCCCTAACAGTGCAAAGCAGAACTAATTGACCTTCATTTAATCAATACTTCTTTTCTCTATTGTGAATGGACTACAGAGCATTGATCCATCAGCATTCATTCCACTCAAACCAGGGAAGAATAATTATAGAGCAGTTGAAAAACAATTCATTCTGGTTTGCACAATTTGTCCGGTGCAAGTAAAAGAAGGCCTTATTTCAGATTAATGTAACCAGATCTACTGCTGCCCTTCCAATATTTTTACAAGAGACTCTCACAAAATATCATCCCTCTGCCTGTGATTAGCTAGGTGTATCATAGTGCATATATTTGCAGAGATGCAGGATGGAACCTTGGGTAATATATTCAAATATTTTCCTGTTTAAACAAAAATATTTTCTCCTCATCACAGTCAAGAAGGAAAACAGAAGCACTATATAAACTGTGCTTTGCAGGAAATGTTTATAATTTGATCCTGACAAACATATCTAATATGTTAATGGCAGACCAGAGTTTACTACTTGTATAAACTGAAGTGGAGGGTGAAGATCTTGAATAGAGAGCCAGCATGCATCCTACTTTGGGAACATTTTTTGAAAACAAATGTGCTATTTGGTACAATCCAGCTCATCTAAAAGCAAAACATTTGATTTTTCAGAAATTATTTTTAGTAGTGCCATGGATAAATCATCTCTGGCAAGGATGATGAAGCACTATGCACAGAGGAATGAACTCCACCAATAGAAGGAAAATCGTCCCAACTTCCCTTCCAGTTTGGTTGCAAAATTTCATTAAGGGCTATACTATTTACCAGGACAGGCCAGCACTTTAGGTAATTAATAAGGCCCACGCTGTCCCAAGTAACATCATTAATGATAATTTGAACCATTCACTACACGAATACATCTGGCATCTCTATGGAATATTACTTCTCTGGGGTAGCGTACCTAAAAACCCAAACTCTTGGATGCATTCATATTGGAATGTACAAGAAGTATGAAATTTTCCAGTTTCTTAAATAAGCTGACAGCCCTACCTTCCAACAGAAATAACGTTCTAGTCATTTATGCTAATATCCAACTTTGTGATCATATGAGGACATGAAGCCTAGATGTTACATTGATGCATGCCCTAAAAATACCTATGCTAGATAGATTTTAAACCATTACCTTAGAAACACATCTCTTTCATATGTTACTAAAAGTACAGTGCGAAAGCAAAGTGTAAAATACTGCATTACAATTTAACATGGCTCATTAGCATTCTCACAGGATGTCCCCCACCTCACTCAGGGCTATAATTAAAGACAATCTAATCAGTGTTTTAATGTTCATGAAAACAGTCAGACAATCCACAACACACACACAATCATACATGGAAGGGACCTCAAGCGTTCATCTAGTTCAACCCCTGATCAAAGCAGGACCAACCCCAATTAAACCTTTCCAACCAGGGCTTTGTCAAGCCACACCTTAAAAACCTCCAAGGATGGAGATTCCCCCACCTCCCTAGGTAACCTGTTCCAGTGCTACATCACTCTCCTAGTAAAAAGATTTTCCTAATATCCAACCTAGACCTCCCACACTGCAACCTGCGGCCATTGCCCTTAGTTCTGTCATCTGCCACCACTGAGACCAGCCTGGCTTCATTCTCTTTGGAATCCCCCTTTAGGTAGCTGAAGGCAGCTGTCAAATCCCCCCTCACTCTTCTCTTCTGCAGACTAAATAAGCCCAGCTTCCTCAGCCTCTCATAAATCATGTGCCCAGTCCAATACAATAATCATTTTTGTTGCCCTCCACTGGACTCCCTCCAATTTGTCCACATCCTTCCAATAGTGAGAGGCCCAATAACCACCACCACCCCCTTTCCAAATCAGATCTTATCAGTAAGAAATTTACACAGTTAAAACATATTGTAGTTAAAAACTACTAGCACCACTGGCCTCGCCAGTGCTGAATAGAGGGGAATAATCACTTCCCTGGATCCGCTGGCGATGCTCCAACTAAAGTAGCCCAATGTGCCATTAGCCTTCTTGGCAACAAGGACACACTGTTGACTCATAACCAGCTTCTTGTCCACTGCCAGCTGCAGGTCCTTTTTCATAAAACTGTTGCTTAGCGTGTTGGTCCCCAGTCTGCAGCAGTGCATGGCATTCTTCAATCCTAAATGTAGAACTCTGCACTTGTCCTTGTTGAATCTCAGATTTTTTTTATTATTTTTATATTTTTGGACAATCCTCCAATTTGTCTAGGTCACTCTATTTCTTATCCCTATCCTCCAATGTACCTAGCACTCCCCACAGCTTAGTGTCATCTGCAAACAGACTGAGGGTGCACTGCACCCCATGCTCCAGCTCATTAATGAGCTCTCTCATACTCAAGGTGACAATGATTGGAAAAACTAGTGCCTGCCAAGAAACTGAAAGATGTTCCAATATCTGTTATCCATGAGAAGAGCGTTTTACTATATATTAAGTCACACTTAAATCTTCAAGTCGCCTGGTAATGGTATCATTAGAACACCAGCAGCAGCTTGAGTCAGCACTGAATGTGCTTTGCTTTAGAAAATACTTAATTGCAAATACATATTGCAGAAATTATTACTTGGTTAATTTATACTGGTACTTATTTATCTATGTAATTACAATGGGTGGGAGAAGAATTAGTTGGACACATATTCCATAAAGCAGACCTCAGAGACAGTGTATACTACCAGAATTCCAAGCTGGTGAAAAACAATAGTTCACATTATGAGCTCTATTTAAGGAGCTACACAAGCAAAGCTATTTGCAGCATACAAGTTTTAATGGCCCTACAAAATCCAGAAAGGATGCTACATATTCTTGAGCTCCTTCTTCTGGCTCCTCATCTCCCTGTTAGTATTTCTAGAGCACTTCTATAACAGCTGAAGTCAATGGAGCGATGCTGGTTTTCATGAGGTGATGATCTGACCCAGGACATCCATGGTTACTTTTAACAGTGGTTAAGAATAATACTACATTTTCATTGTTTTTAGCAATTTTAAAGTTTTAAGCAATCAAAGAGTCTTGAGCAGGAGCATTTTAAAGATCAGCCTATTTTCCCATCTCTGTACAGGGCAAAAAAAATAATTCAAGTGATGTAAACATTCCAAATAAAAGTTATGCCAGTCATTATATGTTAATTCAGAGCCATGTTCTCTCATGTGGGACATGTACCCTTCCCCATTCTCTTTAGTACATCTAATTAGTCAATAGATCACCACCACCTATATATTACCCATCCATCTTTATTATGAATACCATTAATTCTATTCACTTTGGATCCACTACTGCAATGCAGTTCACATAAGTTTTAAAGTGTATCTCGACTGCTTTTTGGAGTTGACATGCCCCAAAGGAACCACCGCACAAGGAACCAAAAAAGCTCTGAAACCACATGGCAATGGTTTTGGGGGAAGCCTTACAGAGGGAACAGGAACCACTCTAGTAGCAGCCCCCTCCCCCACCTCCACCCCCACCCCCTAATGCTACACCAGTGAGATATATATAAGCCATCTGACTTAAAAGGCACACAGTGGAGAGCGTGGTTAAATGGGAGCTGAAGAATAATCACTCTGCTAGCATGTTCCCCTCTTGGGGCAATAGAAAAAGAGTTAAGAGCATTAGGCCCTCTCTACCCTGGCCACAGAACTCGGCAGCAGTCAAAGGGAGATATGCAAGCTACATAAAATAAGTTACATATCTCCCTTCGACTTCCTAACGACCACTTATATCTCTGACTCCACTGCACTGAGTCAAAGGGAAATGCTGTGACTTCAACTCAGCACTCTACTCTTCTTCAAGGGCTAGAGTTACTAAGTCAAACTCCAGATTGATAGAGTTGGTCTTGACCGATGGTTCAGTTGAACTAGAAACATTGAACTGGTGGTAGTGAATTTGCATCCATCAATATAGACTTAGCCTCAGTCTTTGAGGCACCAAACAGTAGGATATCCTTCAGTGAAGGGAGCAGGGAACCAGCCAATGGAGGCACAAGCCATAACACTTCCAAAAGAATCCAACTCAAAACACTTCCTAAGAAAATCACAGCACATTCTAAAAACAGCATTTCAAGTGAGCCCGGTAACCCATTTTAACCCATTTACAGTTCAGTGTAAGGTAGTGCCAGGACACGCAGGTATTCTTTACCACCTAGGTATCTAGCCAACACCACCAATACCTTATCTATTGGCAAACAGTTCAGAAAAGAAACGTATCCTCCACACTCACTGTACATTAGAAAATACTTTAATAACCAGTAAGACAAGGTGGGAGAGGTGCTAGTGCAGTCAGAAAAAAGGGGGAAACTAAAATGGTTTTGCATTTTTCCCTTTTTCAAAATTTGAAATTTAAACCTCCAACATACAACTCAATGGGAGGACAGAGCCAAACTACCAAAATAAACTCTGACAATCTCCTGCACACAACTATCACACTAGCTGACCGTTTCACTACAGTGATCATAAACTATAGGTGGAGAGTGGAACATGTAAAGAACCACGCAACCTGAGATAGAAGTGATGTTGCAAGCCATGTGCCAGAGGAAAGAATGTGAAGGGGAGAGATGGTTTCTACTCTATGCTCCAAAATATGAGGGAGCTCAAGAAAGAAAGAGGATTTTCCATGAAGAAGCCAGAAAGAGAAATTACTCGACACTGGAAGAAAGACGAAAGATAGCAGGACAGCAAACTGATGTTTAGCATCTTTGCAATGAACTGGGAACAGACAATAATGACAAGCGACCGAAGAGATACAACTTTAGATACATCATGCAGCCACAGCCGAGATAGGTGCTCAATGTATCTAGTTCCAAACATCCAAAGTCTCATTTATTCTGTATGATTTTGAATTTTGACAAACACTTGCACAGCTTGTCATGCCAATAAATAAAAACACTTAGCTCTTATTTTCAATGCAGATCAAAGTAGATCTTACAGCACATTATAAAGGAGATCAAGTAGCATTATTGCCATTTTAGGTAGGAAAACTGAGGCAGAGACCAGTGAAATGACTTGTCCAAGGTCACTGTGTAGGCTAGTAGCAGAGCCCGGAATAGCACTCAGGTCTCCTGAGTCCCACTCCACTAGGTTGCACTGTCTCCATGAAGTATTATTAATTTGAACCAAAGCATTTTGCATTTGGTTTTGAAAGCATGTATTACTGTTTACAATTAAAGCAAAAACTTTTGGCTTGAGATCAGCTCTTTCCTGCAGTTCTTAAAAAAAAAAAAAAAAAGCGTGCCTTAACCTTGAATAGATAGGCATGTTGGAATGTTCTGATGTCTTCTTGTCAGTGACATCAAAGTCAGTGTTGGCTCCTTTCCTGGTCACGCTGCTGCATTGTACAGAGAGAAATTCTCTTGGGGTTTTATCCTGCAGATCACAAACATTAGTACAGCACAAACAAGAAAGAAGGAATGATACTCAATCATTTATAATTAAATCTGGACATGAACAATTCAAGAAAGCAACCGAATTTTTATTATAGCATTGGAGGGACATGATGAAAACTAATATCTGCCCAAATTATTGATATGTAATTTCCTTGATAGCAATTACACTACACACAGTTCATTCCAAAAAGTGATTTTGGAACTGAGTACATCTGTATTACTTGGCAGCAAGTATTATCTGCCCTCCCACCCATCCTTCAGGGGAGGGTTTGAAAGGCAATGAAATGGGTGAGGTCTCTCCCATTGCACAGTAGAAAAGGGTTACAGGGAGACACTGGAGATCTATTTCTCACTGGGTGCTACAAAGTAGAGCTTGGTAAGTTTCTATAAGGATAACTGAAAAGAGAGGAGAAGAAGACGAACAGAGAGAAAGGGGCATGACCATTGGACCCCTGTTTATGCATATATACCAGCCGAAGTCCCTTGTATACTCTAGGGGAAGGTGTATCTACTGTGGAGGTTACTTGAGCTCTGAGGCTAGAAACCAATTAACAAGTGGCCCATTATTTTTCTATTCAGTTGTAACAAAAACGGACATGCAGCAAAATCCTCTCAAAATTTCACATATCTCAAGAGCTAAAGTTCATTGAAGGAAAGAAAAAAAAAGATAAATAGACATTAAATATAAAACAACAAATGTTGTTGGAGGGGGAGAGATGATACATTTTAAAGCATGCTGAAACCATACTATAGATTTGAGCTGTTAGACCTCTCTACAAAGACCTTTCAGCACTGTAAGAAATAACCTCTGAGCACTAGAGTCCATCCTCAATCTCAACCTTAACCAAGCTCTTTTGCATAGTTCTTGTATGTCTTCATTACCAATGCAGTGTGGATACGTGTCATCATGATACGTCTAGAAGGGTTAAAGGCTACCGGATCGTTGAGCTTTAAGGAAAGCTTTTCTAGCTTTGTGTATGTTCATGTGTCAGAGGTGTCTAAATGTACCATCAATGCGTCCGCATATTTTGAGTAGAAAAAGAATGATGTTAGAGGAAACTAGGCGATATAAATCAAATGCCATCATGTGCCCAAAATTTCCTCCTGCCTTATATATTGGACAAACTGACAGTCTCTACACAAAAATAAAAATGGACACAAATCTGACATCAGAAATCACAGCATTCAAAAACCCATAGGGAAACATTTCAATCTCCCTGCTCACTCCATTGACGACTTAATAGCTGTGCTCAGACAAATGGATAACAAATCGCAGCTTCAAAGAGAAACTGCAGAATTGGATTTTATATGTAAATTCGATTCCTTTGTCTCAGGGTTAAACAAGGACTAAGGATTTTATTCTCATTGCAACAGGTGATTTGACCTCACCTTCCTCTATATGCTGTTCCCCAGTGTTTGAATCCCAACACCTATTTTGATTTGCTGTTACAGCCTGACCTGATCCGGTGTCATACACTTCCCTGCATTTAATTTCCTCCCATTCTGTAAGTTCCCCATCTTCAAAGCATCTGAAGAAGTGGTATTTTTTCCCACGAAAGCTCATGCGATAAATACATTTGTTAGTCTTTAAAAGTGCCACAGGACTCCTTATTTGTTTGGCTGACCTAAAGAAACACAGCTACCCTTTTGGAACAAATCTAGAGTGTAATAGTGTCACAGACCGACTGTGGTTTTCATGGCAGTGTTATTAATGCTATTGTTTGCTATTAGCCAATAGTTTTGGTAAACTTAGACTACAAAAGAAAACATGGTGTGAATCAGATGATCTAAATGTATGCCGCGTGTTTGATTGCAGATAAATTCTACTGCTACCACAACCATGTTTGAGAAGGTATCAGCATGGAAATCTCACACCAGACATTGGAATCTGAGTCTTGTTGGGTGGAATGTGCCAATAGCATTCATTCATAGCAACAGACTACTGCAATGTGATATAATCAATGAAGAGAGATGGAAAATTTTCAAAGCTATCTGGGGACAGGATGCCCAATTTCCACTAGTTTTGAAGATCTCAGCCAAATGTCAAATTAAGGCTATTGAAGTTCAAAAGTGAGGAAAGTTTAAATTGTAATTTGTCATGTGAAGTCTACTTTTGGTAGTTACTGCATAGCTGAAAGGGCCGTACGACAAAGAAGCCATCAGTAAGCCAGTCAGCAACACCACAACATATCTGAGAAAAAGCATGAGAACAGGACCATTTTAAATTCTCATCCTCTCTCTACCATTCTGGCAGAAGAAAACACTCAGAGGAACAGATTTATAGGTCACATCTCAATGACTAATGTAAATACGAGTAAGATTACTATTGATTGTAAAGATATAGATACCAGAAAAGGCATCTTCATTCGTCTTCTAAAACCTTTCCCTTCTCCCCCGCCAGATGCTCACAAAACATTAGTGTTTCATTTTTAAAAGAAATCCCTCATTCATCTTCAACTTCAGGATTTTCCAGGGAGTCCCATTTTCTATTTGTCTGTCTAGAGGCAGTGTGAAGGGGTGTGGAGACCTCACATGGCAGCAGGCACTAATTGGTAAGTGAAGACAGCACTCACGCACTCCCTCAGCTGTAACTTAGGATGGCTGGTTAGCAAGCTTCACTGCAGATGGAGCAAGGAGCTGCTGGAGACACTGGGAGCCACCAGTGCTTCAGCATCAGCTGGGGAAAACTGCCCAGAGAGAGCAGCTTCTAGGCAGAAAGATCGAGTACAGGATGCTGTGCCAAAGATGTAGGTGGGAAGCAGTCCAAGGAGGCAGTAGGGCATTTAACAGACAGGCCTTGACTGCTCATACAGGGCTGGGACTCAGGACTCAGCCCTACAGACCCCATAGGGAAGAGGACAGGAGCTGCCAAGCTCCAGCCTTATCAAGACTGTTAGTCCTTATTTCTGTTCCTGTGTTAATTTATTTCACTCCTCTCTGATGAAGAAGGGACACACAAGAGATCAGCTATTAGAAGCCCACCACAGGCTCTTAGGGTCAGGGCCATCCTTGGGGGGGGGGGGTGAACGGAGCGATCTCCCCAGGCCCCGCGGTTACGTGGGCCCTTTGCTGCCCCACTCCCAGCAGGGCAGTGCAGGGCCCATGCCATGGCCCCCCAACAGCTGTGCTTCCCCCTGCTCCCCACTGCCTTGCGAGCCAAAGGCAGCGGGGTGGGCCAAGAGTGCTTCCCCTGGCCCCTGGGCCGGCCCTCCCCCCACCCCCAGGGCACAGCCCGCAGGCCCAGGGGAGGGGCAGCCTTCCCAACATCCCTGGCCAGGGCCACATACAGCCAGGAAGGGTTCCTGGCCATGGCCTCGACCGCGGTCAGCTCCCGGCGGCAGCCTCGGCTCCCCGGTTAGGGCACCAGCCACAGCAGCCTGGGGTCCCGGCTGCGGCTGGGGCAGCGGAAGCCGGGGACGGCCTTGGCTTCCCCACCTGGGGCCAGCTCCCAGGGCCACGGCCTCGGCCCCCAGCCGCCCGGGTCCTCGGCTCCCTGCCGCCCAGGCTGCAGCTCCCCGCCGCCAGCGGGTGGCCTCAGCTTCCCAGTCCGGGACCATGGCTCCCAGCCTTGGCTTCCAGGGCTGGCTCCTTGGGGGGCAACCGGGGTCCATGGGGAGCATAGCGAGCCGGCACCGCACTCACCATCAGCATGGGGGAGCAGGGCCCCACCTAGGCCAATTGGCCCTATGCCCCGCTACCCCCAAGGGATGGCCCTGCTTAGGGTGAGACACTTAAAAGAGCAAGAGATGCAAATGACCCAGCTGGCGCAGCAAAAAGCCAAGCACCACCGGGGCACATTTCTTGACTTTTAAATGCTTGATTTAAAACTTTAAATTTATTTAATCCCCCTCGTTCCTAGTCCCAGTCTCCCCACACAACTGCTCAGCAGATCTCTGACTCCCAGTACCAGGTTTTCCCTCCCACTCCCAGAACACAGTGTCTTTGCCCAGCCAGTCCCTATCTCCTCTGATTACCCACCCCCAGCTTCCAATCCAAGGCTTTTTGGGCAACCAGTTCCAGTTTTCCTCTTCCCCTTCTTACCGACCTTCAGTCCCCATTCCTGCAGCTCCAGCTCTTGTCCCCCTCCATATTCCCTCGATATCAGTGAGGGAGGGAATATCAAAAACACAAGAGGGTCCATGTCCTTGGCCTGACCTGGAGCAGCAATTACAAGGAGAGTCCTGCTCAGACCTTTGCAACCCCAAGCTACAGCATGCCCAACATAGACTCTTTATGGGATTTAGTTGTAAACAACAAGTAAATCTCTATTTAGCAGGTGTAAATCTGGCAAAAATTGAGCCAATTTTCATTAGGGCAGCAAAAGGCACATCTTTGACAAAGACCATTCCCCTTCCAAACTATAGCAAGGAACAAAAAATGTTACTAAGAGTTTGTCTACACTGGGAAGTCAATACACAGTGAGCTAGGGTGTGAATTTAAAGTGCACAAGTTACTCAGCGGTAACTCCCAATGTGGGCACTCTTACTGAGCACTAAGACAAGGCTCGACAAGTTGCAATGGTAACCAGAGTTTATATCCTGGCTCCTAGCATTTCTGTGGAAATGCAGCAGAGTAGCACCCTCTGGTGACCAAAAATAAAATTGCTAGTGCCTAGGTGGGAGCCAATTTTGTCAAGCCCTGCACTAAGAGCACCCTCGGGTGGTTTGGCTTAATAAACTTCCAGAGTGCTTTAAGCAATACACAGCAGTAAAAGCATCTACCTGAGGAGTTACTGAGAAGTAACAAGTACGCACCAACTAATGCATACCTTTTCCCTGTGTAGACAATCTATAAGTAGAGCAGGTCATAGCATTTTCGGGTGGCCCAGCAAACAACCTCACCACCACAACTTGTCTGTCATCATCTCCTCACAGGAACAGCATAAGGCATTTGTGGTGAGTTAGGTCTTGTCTACATTAGCACTTATGTTAGTAAAACTTTTGTTGGTCAGGGGTATGAAAAAAAGCACCAAAGAGTGACAAATTTTGCCGGCACTTGAGTGGACAACGCGGTCAGTGGGAGACGCTTTCCCACCAACATAGCTACTGACACTCGTTTAGGTGGTTTTATTAATGACAGGAGAGCTCTCTTGCCAACATAATGCAACTACACAAGCACTCTTACAGCAATATACCGATACAACTGTACCACTGTAAATTTAAAGTGTAGACTAGCCCGAAGTGAGATGATTCTTTGGATATTCCCCAAACTTACTGATCCCTTTTACATAAAGTGTGCATGTGCTGGGCAATTTCTCTCGATGTTCCTGCTGCTACAGACATAGAGTTCAGCTATTTTCTCCTTTCAAACTTTGCAGTTGGTTACACTGGTTAGTTCCAAGGCCAAATTTTGAAGAAAAAAGAGTAGAAAAATACTTCTTCCCACTTTCAGTTAAAGGTGAGATATTTTTCTTCCCAGGGTCAGAGGACTGCTGTGTTAACAAGGTGCTCATGAATTCCTTGTTTTTCAGCTCATCAGTGGACTAATAAAAATGTACTAAGCTTATCTCCTGTGTTCTACTAAATTCTGTTGTGTCCACTGGCATAAACATTAGTTTCACACAATTCATTTCTGGTGGCTTGTGGTGGGAAGGGAACGTTTCACATGGTAATCAATAAACTGCTGTTCAATAGAACTATTATGAGACTAAATAATGTAATGTCACTGTGATTCAAATTAATGTAACCCAAAAGAGGGGGGGGGGAAGATGTGTTTTTACGAAACTAAGACTGCTCTCAACTGATAACTTGTTCCATCAACGAAGAGATGCACTCTAACCTAGTGGTTCCCCATCTTTTTGGCTTGAGAGCCACAGATATAATTTTTACAACCCTGAAGGGCCACCAGTATCCATCAGAAAGCCCTCCTCCCCCACCCAACTGCATCCTGATGGAAGAAGTTTTAGTGAGTTTTAGCCCAGCAGAAAATGCACTCTGCCTGTGTCCTTAGGCAGCAGCTCCCTTCTGCAGCCAGCAGGAGGGGAGCTGTGGCCTCTGGGCCACTTTGAAAGCCGACACAGGTTGGGAACTACTGCCCTAACCTCTCCAACAACTGAAGATGGCCAGAACTGATCAACACAACTGAACGGCCATAGTGCCTAATTTTTTTTGGTCTATTGTCTGTTGTGTGCATGTCTCCATGCCCTCCACTAAATGGAATGCCAAAATTGCACCAATGAGTGGAATTAGGCTGCCTTCCAGTAGCTGTCCCACAGGCATTATCAGTGCTAATACTCACGCAACTAAGTGACAGCTCCCTTAACAATAGGTGACTTTATTTTTGGAGCTGAAGGTCATGAGTTCTATTTCAGATGCTACGTGTGTGTGTGGTTTAATAGAGGAAAAGAATGACCAGTGCTTAAACTAGCCTGAAACAGGAGGGAGTTCTCGCCTTGAGAGAAAGGAAATCTGAGGTGGGATGCCTGGCTGGGTAAGCAGCAGAGGTAGGGGAATGCTCCTTTATTTTTCGCACAAGAGAAGGAGCTGTGGTCCTCCTCACTTTAACCCTGGTGTGTGAAAGATTCATGAAAGAGCTCTAAATAGGAGAAATGGGCAATCTTTACTTGATTTCTTCCTGGAAAACACTACCACATGAAAGTGGAATATTCCAGAATGGTCTCATATATCAGCAGTGTAACAATGCTTCAAGCAATGATTTAATCTCCACAACTACCGAGCTGGGAGATATCTCAATTATCCCCAACCATCAAAGCATCATTCACTGGTTCAGTGACAAAGTAAGCCAGACTCCCAGCCTCTGAACATTCCCATATATGGACATTTGAAATGGTTGACTATAGTTTAAGCCAAGGCTTGTCTACATGGGGAATGCACAGGGAATTTAGTGCAAGCTAACTAGGGTATACATTTAAAATGTAATAGCTAACTATCTAGCTGTGTAGACTCTCCTATTCAACACTAAGGCCTGGTCTACACTGCCGGCAAAATTCAGCAGCATTCAATGGATGTTACACAAGCTATGCAAAGAAGCTTGTGTAACTCCCGTTGACTTTGTAACTTCCCTTTAGTATGCCACCTCCACTGGGCAGCTCCAACGGGAAATGTGTAGCATTCCTGTAGCAGTGCTATGCTATTTTTGGAGATTACTTTATTAGATCAACTTCCATGTCTTTACTGCTGCTCAGTTGAACCGGAAAAAACAATCTTATAGTGGCAAATATGCTGCTGTCAGTGTAGACATAACCTAAGAGTGCTTTTGGGTAGTTTAGTCTAATCTATTTTCAAAGGCAGAGCATCAACAAAGGGAGCTTGTATGCAACAGCTGCTCCACACAAGTTATTCTGGGCTTTATCCCTGTGTAGACAAATTTTTAAATCTATGTGAATCACCAGGCAACAGCCAACTAATTGAACCACATTAGGCAAACCTGTGGGATTTTGCTTCTGCATGAGACAATCAGTTTAAAGAAGATGTCAACAAGCTACTAAATAGTCACACAATTCTTTGTACAAAACTAAGCTGCCTCATCAAAGGTCAGTTCAGTTGTACCATTCCTGAAGTTCATATCAGATCTTACAAGCACCCTCTGTTTTCACATTTTTATAGCAATGACTCTTACAAATGCAAGTTGCATTCACCTTGAGGAAAGATAGGACCAAATTCCTCTTCCATGCTACAGATAAGAAGGAAAATTTTATTTCCTGCCCATATGCTCTTCATCAGGCCCTTTGAACTTAAACTTGTGGTGAATACTGATAACACCTATTATTCTACTACGTAATTATATCTGCATTATCCCAACTGACTAGCCGTTACAATTACAGACTATTGTGCAAGACAAGCCTAAAGAAACAGATTATTAGAAAGATTATGAAAGACAAATATATAATCATTTTGTAATAAAGAACCCCACGTCATCTATAAGAAACTGATGGGGGTGAAACCTGACAAAGTGCTGTTTTTAGGAAACAGGCAAGAGTCGCAGAGAGAAGTCAAAACTTAAGGAAAATATAATTTTGTATTGAAATACTTTTCATTCCGTCCTGCATTCCTCCTTTTAAAAGTAACCTTTTCCATTATTTCTACATCCATCCGTCTCTCTGTGTATCGCAC
Organism: Pelusios castaneus; assembly: GCA_007922175.1. Classification (NCBI taxonomy): domain Eukaryota; kingdom Metazoa; phylum Chordata; order Testudines; family Pelomedusidae; genus Pelusios; species Pelusios castaneus. The sequence continues at coordinate 8,086,255 of ML685772.1, read as the reverse complement.
GCGTGCGCACACACGCACCCCTTTTTCTTTCTCCTGTTTCCACCATATGCAACTATCACACTATAAAGAAATGGTGATGGTTGAGAAGGTTTTTCCACTTCAAGATCTAGTTTTCAGGCTATTGTAACTTTCAATTAAAATATTCCTCTGTGGAATAAAATTTGCAATGAACCTTCACATCTCAGCAGTGAAAATATATTGGCAAAAAAAAAATGGACTGAATTCCAGTTTTGATACATTGGAGTCCAGAATATAGTTTTTCATCAACAGATTAAGAATTTATTTAGGTGTTATTTGTTGTACTGATTTCCCAGAAACAACTTTCTACAGATGGAGACTTGGGATGAGGTTAGTCCTCAGTGAGGACTCATTTGAGATATTTACTAGGAAACTGGATTACAGTTTTGTAATTATAACTGTTACAGTAAATATGCTATATTGTGTTATCCCTACTCACATTAACTTGCACTATTCATGGAATAGTAGCTTAAATATGTAGTAATGTAAGTATTACAATCTGGGTGATTAAAGTTTATTTTCATGTAGCTATTTGAATTTTACTGAGCATGTCACCAAACTCTCTAAGATGTCCAGAGACAGTGCCACCACTAACTAATGTTCATTTACTATCATCATGCACACTCAAAAATAATTTTGCCATTTACGCCAACTTGAAAGTGATTTGGATTGGCCAATTTGTTCATGCAAGTGTGCTCACCATGCCGTTCAACATTGTAGTAGAAGGCTGTGGCTGTGTTTGAAAATCTGGACATAATGTCTACATAAAATCACTCAAATGACACTTAGCCAACCAAGAAGAGCAGAAGCGGCAAAAATTAAAATGTGCATGAAAAAGAGAGGGAACCAAAGTTTATGGGAAAGTGAACACAATGGAGAGGAGCAATGACACCAGAAAATGACATGCAGAGCAGGACAGAAATGTGAAAGGGAGATGCAGCTCAAACAAGCTAGAGTCCTTGCTGAGCTCTGTACTGGAACAGTCAATCAAGCAGTGGTAGTGGGATCACATAGCTCTGAAAATCATTGGTCCTTAAGTAGGAGACAGGTGCCTTAGTAATACCATAGATTAAAATCAGAGACTGGGACAAGGAGAGTCATAGAACAGCACAAATGTAGAAAGCCCACAAAATAACATCAGGAGTCAAGACTGAAGAGGGCAGATTCACTGTCCACTCTATCACTTAATTTCCGGGAGGGCATAGCGGCTCTGTTCCCATCAATGCTAGACAGAGAAGTTAGTCATGTCATAGAGGCTATAAGAACTTTTATGAGCAGCATTAATCTTTTTTACTTTTACTAGAGAAAAGGAAAAAACTTTTGATTTAAAAATAAATTATTTTAGAAAAAAATCAACACATACTAAATAGAAGGTCTGAAGCAACATGAAAAGGCACAAGACTGTTTCATTGACTAATATCAGGTATGTGACAAAGAAAACTTTTCCAATGTAAAAACAATGTTTCAGGGACAAAAACAACAATTAATTCATTTTAGATTAACAAAATAACATTTTACCATATAAAATGTAAATTGATCCAAAGCTTCTTGAGGCCTTGAAGTACAAATCCATAAATTCCAAAAGGTGATTTCACTCTTCAACAAGCAATTTCCTAACAGCTAACTATAATTTTTACTTTTATCTTGAGTAAGGCAATACTATCTCTGTGGAGAAGAATAATATATTCTACAGAAAACAAGTCTTCTGAAATAAATGTGTTATGAAAACTTACAAATATGTGTGAATACACAAGAGCTACAAATCGCCTTCTGTTTGCATATCACTTACCTTTCGGTGCTATCAGTGTAAGTTAGAGCAAATTCTTCCTGCTAATTCACAATTCACCATTCAGATAAGTCAGCTTTGGGACCAATAATGCCTTGCCTTATAGTTATAGCCACAACAAAGAGAAAAGACATTCAGTAGCATGATCATTCCCAGTAAACTGGAATTCAAAAGTGCTCAGTGTGTGCGCTTTGTAGGCACAGGCCTACATGGGGGATGGAAGAGAACCATTCTGCCACACCAGAGGCACTTTGCCTCACAGAGGTAAATGTCTTTCAGGGTTCCTTCATGCTCAGAGAAGTGTACAAACTGCCACAGCTTTTCCATGGTGCAGATAGCACACTCTCCTCCTTTTGTGACCAGCCAACTCCCACAGCCAGGGCACAGATTTGCAGAGCCGTGGTTCTGCCCATTCTATGTCTTTCCCTTTGAGGTGTTGCACACCCCCAGGGCCAGGGGTGGGGAGAGGGGGTGAGGGATGGCGTAATTAGAGAACCATTCCTGTGAGAGGTCAGAGGAGCTGAACTGGGGGAAAGGGGAGTCGATTAGGACAAAGAGCATGGGAAGTGGGGAAGACTGAACTGGGAACTGATCTGGATGGAATACTGGAACTGCTGAGACTGGCAGCCAGGATAGCTGGGATGAGCTGTCAGGAGAAAGAGTGAGGGTGGGAGTCAGGGAGGTGGAAGGAGAAGGCAGCTCAGATGAAGAGCTGGGGGCAAGGCAAGGGAAATTGGGACTGGCTGGTCAGAGACTGGGATTAGTAGCTCAGGAAAACTGGGATGGGCATGGGGCAGAAAGAGAGAGACATGAGGTGGTGAAAGACTGGGAGGAGAAGCTGGGAGTCATGTTGGGGAGGGAGATTGGGACTCAGATAAGGAACCCAGTGAAGGAGGCTGGGACAGTGATGAGTATCCTGAGATAGGTCAGGAGAGAGACATAACTGATGAAGGGACAGGCTGGAAGGAACAAAGGAAGAAGCAGGCAGGGATGGGGGCGGTGCAAGGGTGAGACACTAAAGCACACGCCTCTCCAGAACATGGGACTGCACTTAGGACAGCCAAGCCTTAACATTTCTCCACTGTCAGCCAACTGGAGTGAAAACGTTGGCGAAGTACACACCACATCTCTCTCTATCTACTGGCTAATCCACACAGCACCTGACATCCTATCACTATCAATTCTCCATTAGCAGAGGTCTGTTCTGTGCTGATTACCAAAAGGTCCCAGGCTTGCTGATGACCCACATGGATGTCATCAACCTGATAATGGAATTTCAGTGGAGGGGGAATTTACATTTTAAACCTGCACAGAAATTGCTCAGAAAATAACTATGGTAAAAGATCATTATTAAGATTGCAAAGTCAAACGCTCAAAAGTTAGGAGATTCCAGAATTATGTTGCTGTACAGTTTTAATTCTGCCCCCTTGTGTGTATACATTAAGATACAGTACTTAATTACGTGATCATATACTATTTTTTCCGAAGGACCCCCTTTTCTGTCAGGACACAAGTAGACCTGACCTGCGGATGAATCAAGGCTGTGTAATGTAGGTGGTTTCTCAACCTTTTGGATGTCCAGGGACTGGCTTCTTATACCGTATCAGGAACAGCACAGGGACCAGTGCCAGCCATGGACCCATCCATTGAGAAGCACTGGTTTTTTTGTTGCAGAAATTGGAAGGTTTGTGGTGAATAAAGTTGGGTATTTCAGGAAGAAAAAGGATGATCTTGCAATCAAGGCAGTTGAATGCTGCCCTTGTAAATTAGATTCTACCCCTGCCTCTGCCCAGCGTTCCTATGTGGTACTGATCACTTCAACCAAACTATTCACAGATGGCACTAAATTTTGTGTGCCTCTTTCTTGCACAGGAAGGCTTAGCGCTGGCATTTCCTAACTTTTGATTTTACAACTGTTATGTTCTTTTAATATAGTTTGTTTAATATATTCCTGCATATGTATTATGTATGTGTATTATATATAAATAATGTCTCTATAAATAATGAATGTATATCTATTGCCCCAAAGAATACCTAAGGGCCATTACAGTGATCTGTGTCATATAACTAACATTTAAACAGAGGACCAACTCATTAGTCCAGATTTTGCTTGTAGTCTTATTTGAAGCACACGGTGCCATGGACTAGAAATGCAAGTTAAATGTTCACAAAAAATAAAAATAAATAAGCTTTTAAAGAATCTGAGTGAAATTATTTCCCATCTCAGTTAACCAGATTTCATTTCTTTGGTACCTGCTATGTCAAACTTCCCAGTTCTCTAACCATCCATGAAAGCTTCATGGAAACAGAGTTAACAAGACCTGAATTTCTAATGTAGAAAACAAACTTCTGTTTTGAAAAAAAAAAAAGTGTAACGAGTCACCTTCGTACATAATAAAGAAGCAAAAAAGGGCACAAATTCATTTTTTCCTCTGTAGATAACCTTTAAAATAGAGTGCTTAGGAGCATTTAGAGTACTGATGGATAATTCTGAGGTAAACCAATAGAGAGGGTAGCTTTAATAGGCTAAACAATTAACCTTGGAGAACCTTATGCCACCCAGCCCAGATAAATTAATGTTTTGGAGTGCCTCTGATGAAAATGGATATACAATGTCATGCTTTTGACATAAGTTCACCCCAAAGTCAAAAATCACTAAGTTGCTACATTATAATGTATTTTGTTTAAAAGCACAAGTCAAAATATAAATCCAGGAAAGGAGGATAAATATGGAGACACTGACTTCTAAGGAGTCTAGTATTAATCCAGCTCAGGTCCATAATTAAAGAAAGTTCTTAAAATCTGGCAGCTTTTTGGAGGTCTCTGATATGAGATGGCGGTCCACTCCCTGGTAGAAAAATTGCATATCACTTGGGTACTACCACAACTGGCAACAAATATATTAATTTCAATTAAATGTATATGCAATTATAAAAAAGAGTTATTAGCTGTCATAAATAGCGTGAAAGTGTACAAAGACAGAAAAGCATAAAAAATGAGTCAAATGTGCACGCATTAAGTACGAGTCTTCATCTACAGCAAACATCCTAGAGTGAAAATGCCCATGGCCTGAGTCTCTCAGTGGTATGCATTAGAAATAACTCTATGTCAATGGAATTAAAATAGCATAAGTAAGGTGACAGTAGGTCCTATAACTTTTATGAAAGAGTCCTAAAAGTCAATTTTTATAATGGACAATCATGACTGATAAATGTACAGCTTTATTTATGGCCAATCCTACATCTCTATAGATTGTGTTAATATTTATGTCCTTTATGCTTTTTGGTGACAAAAGTGATTTATATGTCCACAGGACTACTAGAGAATGAAAGTAAGGAAGAGTTATGGGTAAATTCTTCCATTGGTTACAATGGTTACCAGAGCGCAAGATTTCCCTGCGATTCTGCTCCATCAGGCCTGCAAGCACAATCACTGTTTTCCATTGGCTTTCAGATGTATTTACAGAACATGCATGCCTGAAGATCTTGAATTCAATGCAGGTGTATGAACTGTAAGCAATGTCTGAGTGTCAAGCAAGGCCTGAATGCACTCCCCCAACATAGTCAGCTGAAAGGGAAGCACCTTATTTGTGTGGGCTTTTTGTTTTCATGAGTACAATTAATTACTTAGAATAATTTCACTGTATATGGATAAACCAGCCCAGACACTGGGCATGATGAAAAATGGTCAGTATGGCTGGTTTGGATTACAAATCTCTTTTGTTTTAACTGAAGGGGCAATGAAATGTCCTTTGATTGTATGAACTGTATTTAGGCTGTTCTGATGAAAATTCACTCTCACCTAAACAGAGCTCAAAAGAGTGGCACAGTCAGTATGCTTAGTTTATAAAGCAAGCGGAAAGGAGGTTGAAAGGGTTCCCTGCTGAGGTTGCACTAACAAAGGGTTAGCCTCGGGCATAGGTTAACCCTTTCCTCCCATTGTTAAAGGATAGAGCTAATCATTCCTTTTGGAGTCTTTTGTTTGAAGCATGGACATTGCTCCTGTGTCAACAGAAATGCTTTTCCATGAGCTAAAAATCACTCTAAGAGCTAGAGAAATGGAAAAACCTTAACTGACAGCAGAGAGGAGCTTCAAGTGGTTGGTGCCAGCAGGCAGCAGGAGCCATGAGCTATTGCCAGCAGCAGACGGTAGAAGCTTGCAGACCTCAGGGGCCATGAGTACTTGGTGCCAGCAGATGACGGGAGCATTGAGTGGTCAGTGCCAGCAGATGGTGGGAGCCCATTAATGGGGATTAACCAAGGCCCAGAGGTGACAGGGAGGTAGTAGCCCGCATCGGCAAGAGCCTGCAGGAAGGGACTGACTAACCCTAATTCTTTCTACCACCACCCCTCCATCCCCCACCACAAGAGGTGGACAATGAAAGTACATTTCCCAAACCAGTGCTGTTTTCATATTTCCTTCTTTGTTATTAAAAGATTTATGATGCACACTCAGACTCTGTGCTTACAAGAGGGAAAGTATTGCCCCAGGGGACAGCGCATGACTTCCCAAGAGACCGGGTAGGAACTTGGGCTGGTTTCTAGTCGTGTCATTAACAGGAACCCCTAGATATAGAACCCTGCCGTCTCTTTCCCCCCAGCTGCCTTGCAACTCATTTCCCCTGGCCCCCATTCACCATCTCTCCACCCACCACCACAACACTCACCTGGGGGACCCCACAGCCACTGGAACCTGCTCCCTGGCCAGGCCCAGGGTAACACAGCAGGGCAGGAGATTTAAAAATGCCCCACCCCTGCCCAGCACCAGCAGAGCAGCCTGCTGGGTTAACACAGGCAGATTTCATGTCTTGAAGCCCATAGCTCCTTACTGCCACAGCTCACCATGGGGGAGGAGGGCAGGGGAGACAGGCAGGTTTAGCCCATGACACACTCACTGCTGTGCCACGACACACTTTTGTGTTGCAACACAATGGTTGAGAACCACTGTTCTAGCCCTCATAGTTCTCCTTTTATAGTGAGCCATGAAGAAAGAAGACTAGAGATGGATGGCTGAAAAGAAGAATAAGCCTTTGGATTTATATAACACTTTGCAAAAATATAAAATGCTATACAACTGATTAATTAAGCCTCACAACATCTAAGTATTGCTAATCCTTATTTTACTTATAGAGGAATAGTGGGCTAGTGACAGAACCAGGATTAGAATATCATGGTCCCCAGCTCCCAGCCCGAACCTCAAGACACTATACCAGCTAAAAATATACTGAAATATTCACGCATTTTATCCCATAGCCTGTTTTTCTGAGACAAAGTGCCAGATCACAATATAGCCTGGAATCAGAATACACGTTCTGTATGACCGTTACAAAAAAAGAGACACCTAGCATATGGTTCCAAGAAAACTGCAGTGTTAACTGGCTTCTCTTGCATTTGGTATTTTAGAACAAAAAGACTCCATAGCACAAAAGGCCTAAGCAGTGAGAATAGCATTTTGAGCCTGTGTGTAAGCGAAAAAGCAGCTCAAAAAAGCTGATTTTAAAAAAAGAGAAAAAAGCACTCTATATGATAGAAAATGCTGCATGAGAAAGGAGTGATTGTAAAACTAAGTTTTCATGTCAAGGTTTAGCCGCCACAAAGCACTTGTAGTTTATTGTATTTCAAAAACCAATAGAATTATAGCAAAATAATCACAACTCACCCAGGTCTTTTGGAGGTAACAGTATGTAGCAAGGTCTGCAGTTATACTGGGAGGAGATAAATTAATAAAATAAGGGAAGCTAATCCTGTGTCTAACCCTGATACACATAGTATTAGAATCTCTGAATTCTGTGGGTCCCACAGAGAGAATACCACCGAATAACAAATTTCAGATTAAAAAAAAGCAGCCCCATCCTTAGGGACTGGTAGAAGGCTGAGTGTCCAAGACAGTACATGGCATCACAAATCTGCCTGGCACGTTACAGACAAGTAAGAAAACAAGGTGATGATTTAACAGTCTTGTCTAGAATAAACAGAAAAATTGTTCTGAGGGAACTGTACCAATGTACAGCGAGTGCCATCTTCCATTGCGGATGCCTTGCACCAGTGCAGACTACCAATGCTACCTCCATTTTATGTCTGTGCAGTTGTAGATCACACTGGCAGAGGTATACTGGTGCAAAAAAATAGTAAAGACAATGCCTAAAGGTGTAAGGAAGAATGGCAGCTAAGGAAAGGAGAAAGAAATACTGTCCAGGAGGAAACGTTTTGTAATATAATTAAAATCAGGCATAAAAGGTGGGATCAGGCGGCCTGAAGAGAGAGGTGGGAGTGGGGGGAAGGAGACTGTTTGAGGACTAGAAAGAGAGGGAGTTCCAGGCAACAAAAATGTCACCAAGCCTTGAGTGGAAGAAGACAGGAGACCAATTCCTAAAGTTTACAGAGATATGCTGATTTACACCAGCTGAGAATTAGTCCCCTCAAGTCCAGAATTAAACTGGGAGACCAGTATGGTGCTGGTCTGTATAAGTGTTCCTGAAATCTTTTCCTTCATTTAGCCCATTCTATACCCAGACTGTACATTTAATTCATATGAAATTAAAGCAACAAATCCTGGAATTTTATATTACTATCTGTCTGGCTTCAGGGAAGATTAGCACTTCACATTAATGATCTCTGACAACATATTTCTCTTTCTTTCCCTCTTCGCCTGAGTGTTTTACATTGAGGACAGAGACTACCAAAAACAATGACTTTAAAATACCAGTTGAATTTTCATCCTATCAAATGAATTCCATTTCCAGCTGACACCTCATTGCCCTGTTTTTATAAATATCCCCTCGATTTTAACCTTTACCCTGTTTGTTTGCTTGCTTGTTTGTTTATTTTTAATGGTTCCCTTTATCGAAGAGACCCGGTGCTTCTGAACAAAGAAATATGAAATGCAGAGTTATGGTATGGATACAGAAACTGCACTTACTCCATTGTTCCCTTCACCTTCATAAATACACCTGACCTTTTCCAGGGAACATTGTTTATATTTAAACAATTTGTTTAATTTAAACAATTTGAACAATTGTTCATATTTAAACACTGATCTGAAACACTAAATTAGGAATAAAAGAGGATGGCGTGCAACAAACACCTAAATCATTAAATGAGCTTGCAACCGTATATTAAAGAAGTTATTAAAATTTAGGGGTTGGATAAGACTGCTTTTGCCTTTTTTTTTTTAAAAAAAAAATTATTGCTATAGTGTTTCATACACTGTCTCTGTAAACCAGGGCATTTTAGTCTTCATGGCTGGCAGCTTTTACAAGCAGCAAACTGTTTAAAAAAAATAAAAAAGAAAGCAGAAAGGTTGCATCCACTGACTGTCATGAACAGCACCTGCAATGCGCTGACATTTCTTTGCCTGCAGTGAAGGGCATTTTCTAAGACAAAAGGTATTTCCCTTCTGTGAAGCAGAAAACCCATCTATTATTCCATCACGGTGCAGAGCCAGGGAAATCCTTCATAAAACGAGAATTCTCCTACAAGAGATCCCTGCATACATTCCCCAGATAGTGCCACCCACGCATAGCAGCTACACATTTCTTGCCTTTTTTTTTCTTTTTAAATTGCTCCTGAAATGCTAGGCAGAGAACAGTGCCTATGATTAAAAGCCAGCAGGAGTCTGCCTTCAAAGTGTCAGAGATTTTTTCTTTAAAGCTATAACAACATTTACAGTAGTAATCCAAGAACACACTTAAATGTACGATAATTGCAATCTTTATTAAAAGGTGTAGAGTGATTGTTCTCAATCAAACCTGGGTTGCGATGGGTCTTATTTTTCCAAGGCAGAGGATTTTAAAAGATATGTAAATTAAAAATAAGGCATCTTGACTGAACAGCATTTCTATGTGCTAGTGGTTTTACAGCTGCTACAGAGGTTCAGCTGAACTACTGATGGGGCAGATAAGGCTATCAATATAATTGATCACCAAATAAGCTGCCTAGATTCTCTTTTGTACAACTGTGAAGGGAGAGAAACATTCGTTTTAAAGAAATGAAGCCAGCGTGTAGAATTAGAAGAGTCACATAACATCTCCAACTAGATGCCCCGATTTTCCTGGGACAGTCCAGATATTCGGGGTTTTGTCTTTTATAGGTGCCTATTACCCTCCATCCCCTGTCCTGATTTTTCACAGTTGCTATCTGGTCACTCTACTTCCTATTTGCTTTTGAATTTAGGAAGGTAAAAAAAATTAAGTAGCTCAACGCAGCATTTGGAAACACCGGCTCAGACCCATTGGTCCATCTAGTTGAGCATCATATTTAAGGGGAGCAAAAATCCAACATAACACACTTAGCCAAATGTGCAATCCCTTACAATAATTTTCTCAGCACAGCAGCTTACAGTAATGTTACTACAGCAGTTTGGGCTATTTTTGGTAGAATAGTCCAGTACTTTTTCTTGTTTAAAAGGCAATAAAATGTGAAAGAAGAAACTGTGTCCTGACCACTGCAGCTTATGCTTGGAATCATCCAATTTAATTATTCTTACCTTATGAAATTGCAAAGGTTAAAAATAGCCAGAAAAATTACCCAGAACACTGAAAACCAAGGGCATCTTTCAAAAACAAGCTGGGCAAAGAAGAATGGTGCAAGAGCACCACCACTGAGAATGCAGGAAAACTGCAAGAGAATGCAACAGAAAAGAGAAACCAGGCAAAGGACATGAATACCTGGTGGTGCAGCAAAAACGAAGCATTGCAGCATTAAGATGGGCAGAATATAGAAGCAGGAAAAAAGTCTAATCATGTTTTATATGTTAAAGGGCAAAACAGACCTTATGATAAAGGAAGAGTTTCCCAGATGAAATAAGGGGTAGTACCTCCACTTATGAATCTTCAATATTTCACAGATTTTACTTTTGAATTAAAAATGTGCCTTTTAGCAACAGAAACAGTCCTTATACGCTAGTGTTCCCATGCAGTCCACCACTGTGCTGTTATCCAACAGAAAAAGAAGCTTATGTGAAAGGCAGGTGAGTGGTTGGAAGGTTGTTTCCTTGCCAGAGTACAGAGCAAAGTGAAAGTGTTACTGCTAAATGACCGAGGTACACAAACCATCACAAAAAGTTTCCTCCCATTCAGTGGAGAAGCTGAAGTTCTGGCAGGAGTAGGAAGCAGTTGAACACAATAAAGTTAGGGTGCCAGCAGACAACATTGCAAAAGAAAGACAAATAATTAATGAAAAATTCACAATATCGCACGCTACTGCAGGTTTTGCAGGAACTGAAAGCCTTACAATGGAAAGAAAAGAAAAAAGTTTCGTGAAAGGATTAAAAAAAAAAAAAGAGTACTTGAGTAAAGCAAAGCTATTTCTTTGGTTTTCAACATTACACAATGGAGCTCACACACACACGCACGCACCAACCATATCTGCAGTCTCGGCGCTGACTGCAACACAAGGACCACTTCTTCCACACACCTCACGGCAATGCTTGAAGGCAAAGGAACGGGGAGGAAAGATGTAAATTCTGCCCTTCGCCCATACTGGCTCACAGAACAGGTCCAGCACAGCTGGATACAAGATCAGACACACACACATCCTTGTGCACTGACCCATAAGAAGAGATTATTCCTCACAGAAGCACAGTCTTTTCCCAGCTTCCTTTGCACCTCTACATGACCACTTAGCAGGATCAAAGGCTAAATACCACAGTTTGATTCCCTACTTATATCCAGTTCATCTATGCACCTTTCCAACTTACACAGCACAACCAAACATATTGTTACACAGTAGCCCCTTACAATTGCTACAGTTCTGGCAGAGGCCTATGCAAACAGGGCAGAAGATTTAACTGTCCAGAGGGGCACTTTCAAAAAAAAAATCACTTAAGGAAAAATCCTGCCCTCTTTCACAGATGTAGACACTCAGGATGAAACCAGTGTGATACAATCAGAGCAGGTCAGGATGGGGTCAACTAAGGCAAAATTTTGGCAGCCTGTCCAAGAAATGCTGGGCAGTAGATCCCACCAAGCACAGTTCCATGAGGATGAACTGATTCTTGGCACAGAAGAGGATCCAGAGCAGAGGGAGACCAGAGAAGAAACGGGGTGGAGGGGGACTCATTGCAGCTGTGACTGAATATCCACTGGTCATTCCTGCTGGCAGAGGAGTTGGGGTAGCAGCTCCAGGGTTTACTGGCATTCTGAGGCCGTATTAACTCGCCTTGCCCATATGAAACTCTCTGAGCATCCAACCAGTGAGTTTACACACATATCCTGGGATTAGCGGGAGTCCTTTTGCTTAGGGCATACCTACATTACAATGTAAAGTGGACTTATTTAACATCAACATTCAGCCACTGCAGTAATTAAGTCAGCTGGATGTGTCCACACTACACGTGACTCATTGTATCACTGGAGTGCAACCTCTCTAGCTGCTCTTGTATCAACACACAGAGCAGTGCACAATGGGTACCTATCCCACAGTGCAACTAGCTTAGAAAGCCTCATATGACCAAATTATTGTCACAGGGTGAAAGAAGAACATGGCTTCAGCTTCCCATGATGCAGTTTCCTCCCTCTTTACCCTGAAATCAATGGCAAACAGCCCATACTTTTCCCCACCTTTTTTGAAAGTCTGGCTTAGCCACACATACACCATAGCCAAAAAAGCATGAACCCTGCTCACCTCTGCACTCTTGCTGTGAGCATTACGAACACCTTACACTTTATCCTGCAGTATTTACAGAACCAAGAAAGAGGTCACCAAGCAGAACAGTGGGGTGTCATTCAAGCAGCCCTGGTGCAAGTCATAAAACAATTCCCCTTGCTGCTGGCAGTCCTGAAGCAGCTGAGAACGATGAAACATCATTTTTGGTTCCAGAAAACAAGCACCAAATTGCATTGTTACAGAATCGCATTGCTATGCAGCCGTGGGATGACAAGCAGTGGCTGCAGAAATTTTGCATGTGGAAGGTCACTTTCCAGGAACTTTGTGCAGAACTTTCCCCAGTCCTGAAGCACAGCAATGATAAAATGAGACCTGCTCTGCTCTGACAGTGGAGAAGCAAGTGGCCATTGCTCTGTGGAAGCCTGCAGTGCCAGACATCTGCTTCAGAAAAAAACCACCTGTAGTATAATTACAGACTCAAGCCAGTCCTCCATTATTGTAGAATACAACAAAACGTTGCAGAGCAAGAGACCAGACACACACGCTGGGTTGTACCAGGATAAGTCATAGTCCTCAGGGTGAAGCTCTCCAGTGACAGTAATCTTCTGGAGTAGGGGCACAGTGGCACAAATTACCTGCACCTCTTGCTCTTCTTGGGAGCTGAAAGCAGACTGACACAGCCCCAAAAGTAGATTGAGTCAGGCCAGGGGAGACAGAACCAGATGTGCCAGTTCAGCACCTACACAGCTTTCATTTGTGATGCCTCTGATTTTATTGTAAATATCACTCTTCGTTTAAACCTGTTTCCTTGAAAGGAGTGTGGGGAATCTATCCTTCTAATTCTTTTACTCTGAGGTTTTGTGCTTCAGCACATCTAATATAGATCATATTTGAATGCAACAAACAGCTGGGTCCCACTATAATTCTACAACAGGAACTTCAACGGTAGAGAGGTCATGTAGAAGAGGAAGCTGTAGGTATTGAAAGGATGTACTATGGCAGGGAGATATAAAGTCAATGAAATACAGTTCTGATTATCTCAGTTTTATGGGAGCTTGGTGGAAGGGATAATGAATATGTTTGGTTAATGAAATATTCAAATAACTAAAGGAATTAAATATGATGCGACATAATGCTGTTTCAGATAAAAGTTATGAACAATTGAGGTAAGGTAATTAAAACTGATCTTATTTTTAGGCACAAGCTATCATTAAAATTACTTTCACACATTTTAGTTAGGAAAATAGCTATTAAAAATAAAACGTTACAAGTCTGAGGATCCAATTTTTTCGGGCTTGGGTGTCTAAAATAAACACCTAAATATTTGTTTTAACCATTTTAATTCTGATTTGAAGCCATGTTTAAAACAGTTATTCAGATACCAATTCAGATGCCTTACATTAGGTGGACCTATTTGAAAGTTTGGCCCTGGGGGTTATTTTCTAACACCTTTAGCACCTGCAACTCCCACTGATTTCAATTGCTAACCATCTCTGAAAATCAGAGATTTTCCTTTGCCTCTCCATTCTGCGGACAGCAACTGTATGCCAAATAAGTCTTATTAGTACTAACTGGACCCATCTATTTTAGTTTCCACAGCCACGTACCTCAAAATAAGAATACACCCAAATGAGTCTTGCTTTAAATTTTGTGCCTTTGATATTTAAGGGCATGGACAGGAGCAGGGAAAAGATAGAATGACTGGCTTTTAACCTGGGAAAGCACTTAAATGAACAATTCATCTTCACTTAATGATATTTTTATATAGCACCTTTCATCCCAAAAGATTCCAAGCACTTTACCAACCATAAATGAGTGGACAGGATGTAAATTTTACCACTGTATCTGTAAAAAGTTGGTCAGCAGTAAGTTTCTGTAAAGTATTCGTTAAACGTTAACTTCAGCAAGCTCCAAAAAAGTAAAAATCAACAGGGATAAGAGCCTCCTCCAAAGACCATGGAAATCTGTGGAAACCTTTCTATTGATTACACTTCAGTTTGAATCAGCCTCTAAATGCTTCTAAGACAAACTTGAATGTAACAACTGATGTCGCTCAAACCTCAATTTGTCCATTACAAACATACAGAACAATATAAAACCATGCACAATTTGCAGTTACTGAATGATAGATGTAATACTTCCGATGGTTGCCTGATTCAATGAGCGAGTTTAGGGGATTTGGTCAAATGCCTGGTCCTCACTTCCATTTTTTTCCATTCCATTTTCCAGCTTTTGTTGTCGTGAGCAACTTCATTTAATGAACATTTGATCAGCAGAGGAAGATTCACAGCCCCATTATCACTTTAAAGAATATATGTAGCAGCTAATAGCAGGGAAGAAGATATCCACCAATCAGGATGCGACATCTGCTGCATGTTAAGGTGATAGTGCTTTCGGAGGACAAAATTTAGGCAAATAGTCCTGGCATGCCATTATCCAATTGTACAAGCATTGTGGCATTGATTACACACCAGTGCGGTTAAATTGGTCATGAGGTGAACATAGTTCCTCAAGGTTGGTTGAGGATAAAACCTTTTACTATTAGCCTCTTCCCTTTATTTTAACGTTCTTTATACAAATATTTGAAATGTGGCACAGGGTCTCGTGTTACTTTTAAATACTTTTAGCCATTTCTTTCATCTTTCTGCCATCCTCACTATGGCTGGAAGCAGTGTGAGCTCCCCTGTTTAGCACTGCTCATACACAATGATATTAAGAACAGTAAAAACAACGAGAGTCCTGTGGCACCTTATAGACTAACAAATTTCTTTGGGCATAAGCTTTCGTGGGCTATAACCCACTTCGTCAGATGCATCTGATGAAGTGGGTTATAGCCCACGAAAGCTTATGCCCAAAGAAATCTATTAGTCTATAAGGTGCCAGAGGACTCTCGTTGTTTTTGCTGTACACAGACTAACACGGCTACCCCTCTAGAAATTAAGAACAGTGAGTCTTTACATTTAAACTTCTTAATGGGCTTTTCTTCCTCATTCTGTAGAATCTCTTGCCAGAAAATATAATTAAGCTACTTGTTACCGTCAAAATAAAATGCTTTGCTTAAATAACTTAGCTCGTGAATGTTTGGAAAGATATTTCTTCTAATTGATCTTATAAGTGGAGAAGTAACCTTTTTCCGCATTGTATTAAAATGAATCTTTTATTTTGCAGTGATCTGCTCCATTTGGAGTTTATTTTAGTTTTCTTACCTTGTAAACACATCCTCAGCTACCACTTCAAACACACCCAGAGTGTTAAACTACTGAGAGGAAGAAGAAAGTTTAGTACAAGCACAGAATATAACTACAGCTGCTCCCTGCAGCCAGGCTGTGGTTCTCAGAAGTGCCCAGAAGCAAAACAGGGTAACTAACCAAGTCTGACATCCTATTCATAAAGCTCTTGCAGTTACATATGATACCGTATAACTGACCAGAGGCATGCACAAAAATTTAAATGCGACTCCCTTTGGAGGGTCAGATTGGGTATATTCTTCCCCCACCCCACTAGCCAGAGTTCACTCTTTGCTGTCCACCCCTTCCCAGCCCCACTCTTCCTTCCCTCCTCTCCACCACCACCCACCTTGGCCCTGGCAGGAACTCCTCCTCACCCATCCCAGTTCCCAGCTACACCCACTCACCACCACGCCGCCCTCCCGCAAGGCCAGAAGAGTTCTACACCCACCAACAATTATTGGAGGGGAGAGCTGTGCCCCAGCTTGCTCCCCCGTGTGCACACTCCTGTAACTGATCAATATAATATAGTTTATTATAGGGCATAGGGAGTTGAAGAACTGGGTCTGTCACTGATGTGCTACATGACTTTGGCAAGTCACTTTGCCTCTTTTTCCCCCCTCTTTCCCTCCCACATTTCACCTGTTGTGTCTATTTAGATTATAAACTCTTCAGAGCAGGGACTGTCCATGATGAGGTGTTTGTATAAAGCCTACACAACAGGACCCATATTTTGATTAAGGCCTCCAGGCCCTATAATAAAATAATAGTATTTTGTAACATTTTTCAGTTAAGGACTGCAAAATTTGATGAGGTGGCCAATCATAAAATTATTTTTCTGCTCTGATGTGATATTGAGGTGATGAAAAAATGGATGGTGACATACCATTCACTTCACTGGGAGGTATGCTTAGTCCCCCACCCCCCAACCCCATACAGCATAAGTCATTTCCAGACTGTTTTCTCATACAAACAATTTAAAGGGGTTAAATAAAATTAAGAATGTTAGGTTTATACTACTCACCTGAACTGACTTTTACTTGGATTATATAAAGAAAATTATAGCCTATATTAAATATGTCACTGAAGAGAAATTACTTTTGTAGCTGACAATTAATTGTCTTTGGTTTATGGATGCTAAGTGCCTAAGAGTTTCACAAATGTGATAATCCTTAAAGCATTTGGATTATTTATACCTGCATAAAAATGGTAGACGCAAGAAAAGAATCATTTGATATGATGACACATGGGAAATAAGTTAAAGAAGAAGGGGATTAGCACATGAATTGTGCAGTGGCTAAGAAACTGACTAAAAGGAATATAACAGATTGTGCTAAAAGGAGAACTATTAGGCAGGAGAGGGGGTATTAGTGGAATTCCTCAAGGATTAGCTCTGGGACAGATCTTATTTATAAATAATTTTAATTAATGCCATTGGCATAGAAACCAAGAGGACACTAATGAAATTTGCAGATGACGCAAACTTGGAAGGCAACACAGAGGAGGATCAGAATATCATACAAAAAGGATTGGATGACCTTGCAGGCTGAAGTAAGATGAAATTTAATAGTACAAAGTGCAAGGTCATATACTTAAGAACTAGAAACAGGAATTTCTGCTCCAAGCTGAAGGCTCGTAAGTTGGAAACAGAGAAGGAGAAAGACCTACATGCATTAGTCAAGGAGAGATTGGGAAGTATAAATACCATCGTAGAAGGCACTGGTAAGACCTTATCTGATACATCCTACATTTGCATTCTTTTTGTAACACTATAAAAGGCTTCCCCTCCTCTAGTAGCTGGGTTGTTAATACATGTGGTTTGAGAGAGAGGGTGAGGGCAGGCTACCTGCAAAATGACCCCTGGTCATAAGGAAGTGCTCAGTAAGCAGCCACTCTATTTTAAAGATATATCTTATGAAGGAAAACTTTAATATGACAAGAAAGGTTATTCAAAGAGAACATTTCAGAAATATAAAGTGCTTTTCTTTTCTTTTCTTTTCTTTTTTAAAGTCACTGTGTTCCTGGTAGCAGGCTCTTATCAGAGCTCCTGAACATGCATACCAACCTTGAAAATTGCACTGCAAGAACAAGCAAGAAAGTTATTCAAGACCCATTGAGGTATATTCCCCCTAAAAAAGGTGAACATCTCACACAGTCAGTGTTTGAAGTTAGTTGCAGCTCTATTTGGCCAACATAGACTTCTTTCTCACCTCCTCATGGGGAGCAAGAGGGCTGGTGTGGGAAAGGGAGCAACTGATGATCTTCTTTAACCTTTAAAGTTCAGGGGAAGATGAATGTTGATGGCGAAGAGTCCTGAGCAAACATTCTGCTCCCAGTCAGGTACACAGGTCAGAAAGAGGAACTACACCGTCAAAATTCCCATAAGATACAGAGGGAAGCCCATAGCATCTCTCGTTTAGCCCTCCCGTGTGATACAACAACCCTGAACACAAAAAGGGGACAACGAAAAGCCATGAGATCTTTCTGGCCTCATTTGCAAAACAGCAGAAGTTGAGGCTTACAAACACATGCACAATTATTGTGTCTGGCTGTCCCCACACACACAGTACCTATCAGATGAGAATTGGGCTTCTAATTAAGCATTTCTGCTTACAAATATCCAGTTTTAGCACGGAAACATAGCAACTGTGCATGTAAATTGAGCATGAAATTGTGAACCCTTTCTGGTGTGCAGCTCTGTCTATCCAGTAATTTGGTATCAGTTATCACCATTATCACTACATAGACTGCATAGGCCAAATGCTTTTCATGATATCTTCTACAGACATACAGTAAAATGCATGGAATTCAATGGCCACACTCAGCCTAAACGTAAGCACAAGTGCATCCAAAATATCACTTAGAAGGATCATTGACCCTGCTAAGATTTCAACTTGGAGTCTAGGAACCAGTTCCATCCCCTGTGTTTCAGGCCATAACTACACAGGTATGTTCCAGAACAGATGCTTTAACCACTTGTTTAGCAAATCATATAGATGAAAAGAATAAGTATTTAAACATTTCCTACCTAAATCATTCCAAGGAAAGTGGTAATTCATCATTTGAAAATGACTAATATCAAGTTATTACCCCTTAATTTTATCCGAGTGCAATAAAACTCAGAGAAAGGGTCTTCTGTTTTTAACTGTAAAAGCCTTGAAACTTTAAAAGTTAAAAAGCAATCAAAAGCTTTTTTCTTCTGTCATGTTAACTAGAAAAGAAAAAGAAAATGCTATTATCTTGTGTTGTTACAGAATTCAGAGAAGACCATTATGGAGGAAATATTAGAAGTATCAAGTAGGCCAGATTCATTCATGGTATAGTTCACTATATTCAGCTTGGCTAAAAAAGGCTTGAGGAGAGATAGGCCAGCTGAATCCTGCTCTAAGGAGAGAGAGACATTATTTACGATTTAAGAAAACACACCTAAAATGAAATTTGATTGGTCTTGCTCCATACAGGTGCAGAGTGTTGCAAACAGTTAACAAGGAATGAAAAGAAAAAGGGGTTGAGGGAACACGAATCTCCATTAACAAGAATGCTGCTACACAGCTGCCATCTTATTCTGATCTACTAACAAGACTAAGATCATCAAGGCAAGCGTATAGCTAAGGATACACTTCCATGGGCAGTTTTACTCTGACAAGTGACTGTAAAATTGGCATTGCGGGTTGTCATGTTTATTGTCATACATAGATCTATCTTGTCCAGTTGTCTTAGTTTACAAGTAATGCCCCACCCCCAACATATACTCATCCTCTGATCTAAGGGTATGTCTACACTGCAGCTCGGAGCAAGCCATGTTATGTCCAGTCTGGATAGATGGATTTGTGGCAGTGGGTCTCATATTAGCAGCCTAAAAAGAGCTGTGTGAACACTGCAGCACTCTCAGAGGCTCAGGCTAGCTACCCAAGCCCTGCCCGCTGGATCCATGCTCAGATGAGCAGCCCAAACACCACCACTACTACAGCAACGTCCACACAGCTACTTTTAGCATGCAAGCATGAGCACTAATTCCCAGGCTCAAAGGCAGTGTGGACATAACCCAGCTGGATTCTTGGGTTTCTCCTTCTAATGAACCATCACCTCCAAAAGGAATCCCAACTAACCCCACCTTACACCTGTGCAAATTCATTTCCTTCCTCATTTTGACACAAAAGTAACTGACTGGAACTTACTATATAAGTCTGTTGATAAACAAAAAAAAGATAATGCAGCTAACTTACTCATAACTGTTTCTCTCTACAGGACTAACAAGAAGAAAAAGATGTAAAAATATTTTGTCACTGAAGTTGGTTGGTAGATCTCTCTCCAGCAGCCTACAGGAGGCATTACTTCATAGTTAATCCGAGTAGAAACATATTTTAGTCCATGGGTGAATTCCTGGCCCACTGAAGCCACCAGCAAAACTCTCATTGACTTCAGCAAGACCAAGAAGACCCCCTAAGGCTTTTCACTCACATTCTCCATCTGCACCTCACTGCTTTTGACAAGGCATGCCTGAGAATAATGGAGAAAGCTGAAAGAGGATGGAGCCTTACCTCTATTCACTGTGCAGAAGACAACACTTCATCCTTAATTTTACCAGCACACAACAAACCTCCTTGCTGCTTTCCATATAGGGATTTTCAGGGAGGATCATTACACATTATTAAAACATTCTTCTGCCCCATTTCATATAAGGAGTCCTCTCTGTCTTTGTTGGTATTTTTAGGAGGGTAGCTTTTAATACACAGTTAATTTTACCAGAATTTAGCAACATTTTTAGTTATTTATGATGAATTATTGTGCAACACCCTGACTGTCTTGGCAAGAGACTCTTTATAGATACAAATATTAACAGTGGATAACAAATGTGCAACCAAACTATAAAACTATGGACATGATAAATAAATGAGTTACTATGCAAAATTAAGTGTACATACAAGGACTTTATTTCAAAATATTCATGATTATGGTTCAAGTGAAATAATTCATCCTTTTCAATTTCTCTGAATACAGTTAATAAGGTGCTATGATATGTTCCCTGAGTTAACCATTCACCTCACCTCATTTCAGATGACAGAAAGAGGATCATACAAGATATAGAGAAAGGGAAATGGAGAGGAAAGAAATCTTGTATTTAAGTGTTGTGCATTGTAAACAACATTTGCTAACTAAACTGGCCTATGCAGTAACTGAAATTTCAGAACCAGCTTAGCTTTATCTCCTCTGTTTCTGTCCATATTGAGTTGGATCTGTTTTGCATCACCATCCATAACTGGAAACAAACAGATGACTGTCGGCATTGGGTACACTTGGAAGCAGTAGGACCCATCTGTGAATATATTTTTCTCTCAGCTGCCCTTATTTCCATGGATCTCTGATCAGCTTTTTTATAGACGTTTTATTAGCTTTACTGCTCCTGGCTACTTTTCTACCTTTGGGTAGGTTTTTGGGTCATCGCCCTTCATTCCTTCTAAATATTATTCCACTCTTCACCTGTGTGCTTTGACTTAAAAGAAAAATGCACAGGCAGGCAGATATGGCACACATATTATAGGATGGTAGTTATTGTATGGGGTTATTTCATTCTGAGCAGTAAGTAATGCGTCACTGTTGAACAGTCACTTAGCCTGAGGTAAGACTTCCAAATGGAAATGTACCTACTCCCATGTCCGCAGGGGTTGTAAGATTATGCAGTGTACTAGTTAACTGCAAAATAAGCATTAAATCCTTTGAATAAAGCAATCCTGTTGAAATGAATGGAAAAGAGGCTGCCTCTCATTTAAAAAATTAGAATTTGGGCCAAATTGAGGCTTTGACCCACTGCCCACACTGGGGGTGATGAAGACAGGCTTATTACCAGGGTCCACTGCCAGAACTGTTGGCCGTGCCTTCAGGAGTGCTTGGGAAGTGCATATTGCTACATACTGACTCTCCTGCCACCAGCTGAGCTCTGCCCCATCTCACCCCACCCCCATTGCTGAGACCCTGCTCTCCCACTGGGAGGGCACCACAGTGGTCTTGAACTCCCTCACTCGTGCCACAAAACATAGGTTATTTATGCTAACACCGAGTTTGCCGGGTTGACAGGTTTTGTAACTTTTACTTTTATTGAGTCTCACTTACTCCACTAAACATGGAAATCCACTGTGCCATTTTCTGGACTCTATTCACAGAGTAAATTACAGTTTCAGG
This sequence comes from Pelusios castaneus, assembly GCA_007922175.1. Lineage (NCBI taxonomy): Eukaryota > Metazoa > Chordata > Testudines > Pelomedusidae > Pelusios > Pelusios castaneus. The sequence continues at coordinate 8,064,440 of ML685772.1, read as the reverse complement.
GGCTGGTTCTCCTTCTCCTCCCCTTCATTTCTTATCTGAATAGCTGCACGAGGCTGCTCCGGTCTGAAGCTTAAAGTTGGTGAACATGGACTACGACTCATTAAACAGAACCGTGCCACACGCCACGTCTGCCGCTCTGCTGAGACAGGGATCCTCCTGCTACTGCCTCTCTTATACCAGATTATTGCTGGGCACATCGACCATGGAAATTGCCACATTTGCCTTTGTGTAGTATGAAGTATTGGCCTCACACAACACGTCTACATGGGCTGTATGTGAAATCCACAGAGGAGCTGGGTAGAGAAGAGAAGTAAAAGTGTCAAAACTGCCAAGTTTATTGGCTGGGGTTGGGCCCCTCACCATTCATCCAGCGCTTGTCAGGAGTGATGAAGGGTCGCTCTGCAGGCTAACACTCAAGCATTGTATCACATCAGAGATTTTATTTTGGAAGAGAGAGAGAGATAGGGATGTGGCTGTGGGATAACAGCAGCAGCTTTCTTAGAGAGGCTTTTTCCATTTGCAGATGTATTCTGCATTTTCTTTGAGAACTGACTGATTCTGTATTTGCAGTAAGAACTGAATTTATATCCATGGAACTGTAGTGTTCACATCACACCTGCAACTCAGAATCAAGCCCATATATTCTAGTGGAACTGATATGAAGGGTAAAGTCACTTTAATAGCCCAGCACACTCGCACTCTATTAAAACCCCCATGTATTTCAGATTTAGCACAGCGGTATGGACGCTTGCACAAAGCTTGCCCTGCTCTAGCCCATGCTCAAAGTTAATAAGATTCAGGTGTACCAAACATTCAAGTTTAAAATTAAAATGTTTCTCTCACCCGTGTTTTTTCTCTCTCTTTACCAGGTTAGGATATTATAAACCAATACCACCCTTTCCTAGAATAATAATGTCAGCCAGTTACAGGAAGTCACTGAGGTGTTGATAATAAAGGCATATTTGTACAGAAGTTACTGCAAATGAACCTGATAGGCCTGATTTGCTGTAGCTCTGCTCTTTCTACAGTGAATTACACTGGTACAAAGTGAGCATAAAGTGCTTCCAAGTCACAATGGTAACAGTTTACACTCACTTGGCGTTCAGCTTGCACTGGTACAAGTCACTGCACTACAAGCAACGAAGAATCAATTTTTACAGAATTTTTTTCAATGTGGCCAAATTTTCTATTTAAATACAATATGTTTGTTCATCTACATCTAACCAGTTTGATCCTATGCATTTATGGCAATTAATCTGGTGATAGCAGAGCTTGAAGTTATGTTAACAAAATATCAGCTGTGAAATAGAAAGATAAGGTGGGTGAGGGATATCTTTTACTGGACCAACTCGAAAACTTGTGTCTCTCACCAACAGAAGTTGGTCCAATAAAAGAAATTACCTCACTCACTTTGTCTCCCTAACATCTGGGGACCAACACGGCTACAACAATAACACTGCATACAGCTGTGACATATACATTTGTAAATTGAAGCAGGATTCTATTGTAGTTCAAGAATTAATAGATTTGTGAGATATTTTGACCTATCTTCCAGAATACGATAATACAAGCAGCACATGGACTATTTGCTTACCAGGCCTTTTGTTTGTTGTTTTTTTTAAAAAAAAACAATAAATCCTTTTCTGCTTTTAGTACTTTGAAGTACTAAACAGAGGTCCAGATTTTCAAATGTAAATAAATGAAAATCTCATCCTATGTGCCTAATTCCCACTGATTTAGGGAGTTTGGTGCCTAAGCACTTTTGAAAATCCTATCATTCACCTATCTGTATCTTCAGGCATTTAAATCTCTCTGAAAATTTGGTCCAAAAGTCCATAAAAATCTTTGATTAAAACAAAAAAAAGATGGCAGCTAGGAAAAAAAAATAGCAAACATTTTCTAATGAAAACTAATAGCCAAGGAAACTCCATTTGACCAGATGAACCATCCTGAGAATTCCAGTAGTCTACAGCCATTTCCTTTTTAAATAATAGAGCGTGGATTGCATCTCTGTAGACTTTTGAACCAAATTCTCTTATCTACCATACTGTGAAACAGGAGTAAGGCTATATCCACACTGTACTGCCACATGGGTCTGAGAGTTGCAGAGTGCACCAAAATCATACGGCCTAACTGCCCTGTGTGGATGCTGCTGGTGCAAATGAAAAAAGGTACCTACTTCATGTAATGCAGTTCTGTTTGAAAGAGGACTACCTTAACACGAACTAGGTACCTTTTAGTTTGTACCAGCAGCATCCATGCAGGGCAGTTAGATTTTAACATTTTAGTGAGCTCTGCAGTTTCCACCCTATGATCCTCACTGTGGTACAGTATAGACAAGCCTTAATGCCACTGACTTCATTGGATTTCTAATGGTATGACACTGGCAAATGAGATGAGAGTAGCAGTAAGTAATTTTACTAAAGAATCCTAAAAATATAAATCTGAAATGCTTGCCAGGCAACATGTCATTGAGGGGGTACAGTAGAAGCCTTCACAGAGTAAAAGACATGGCACTATCAATCACCTAGAGAATCCAACTTTTTTTTTAGTACGAGCGAACAAAAAAAACTAAGTTACAGTTCCTGATTTAAACATAGAAAAGCTAATATCTTCAAAGGCAAATTGAAAATCTGGGTACTGTTTAATCAGTATTAACTTGGGCCGTGTTTGAACTGTGAGCCTAGGAGTAAAAGATTCCAAATCCAAAGTAAAAAAATGTCAGCTGCTATAAACTGTGTAGCTCCATTAATTTAAGCTATGTAAAGTGGCATTAAAGCATCTGGAAATGGCCAGTGACAATTCCTCTTGTGCAGGGGAACTCTCTGGTGACATAAGTCTGGCAATAGCACTTCACATACCCACTTCACTATCTCTAAGCATAAAAGAACAGAAGAGACATTGTGGGGGCATACCGGGACCTGGGCAATACAGGGATGGGAGAAGGCATGGCTATATCCAATTTTCCCAATGGCATGAATTAGTATTACTGCCGTGCAGCCCTAATTTGCACCAGGACTGGGCAGCTCTGAATCAGTGACTCACTATGGCTGCCCATCTCTATGACAAGTCAGGGCCTAAGCATTCTTTTCTCATCTCCTGCTTTCGTTCAGTACATTTTCTGGACAATCAATTTCAATCAAGCTTTCTTTTTTCTGCATCTTATTTTGCATTCCTTCAAAGTCTGTCCTTTTCAAAATCCAATATCTTTCTAATATGCCATTGCCAGATTATCAACTTTGATTGCATTATGGTCATTCACCCTTGAATGTCCACAAGCTTATTGTATTTTTCATATATAGTTTGTACAAGCACTTAATCCAAAATAGAGTCCATTCCGCCGAGCTGCTGAACAAACTGTAAGAGGAAACAGAGCCTTGTACTATGTCTCCAAAGACGTGCTTTTCCTTAACATTGTTCAAGTCTTAGTCTTTCCATTGTCAGGCAAATTGAAAAATTCTCTGACTAATGTTTAATCCGACAAGCTCTCTCATCTCTATTAATATTTTCTGCTCCTTTATTTTCTTGTAATCGGGTCTTTCTAAATAGCAACATTTAACTTCTCCTTCCATTTAAACTCTACTGTCATAATCTGTCGGTCATTGTCATTTCTTTTTTCCACATGTTTTCCTTTTTCTACCGGGGCGCAGATCAAGATCAAGCTGAAGATTAAGCTCACCCACCACAGTGCCCGGCAGCTGTGCAAATTTCTCCACCATTGAAGCTGAGCCCAACCTGCAGCCATCAGCCGCAGCCACAAGTACAACAGAGGTGTCAGCACTGCTCCACTTGCGGCTGTGGCCCCACAGCTGGGGGGGCCCCACTTCTGTGGCTGCAAGTGGAACACTGCCAGCGCTTCTGCTCCACTCGCCACCGCGGTCGTGGTCACAACTGCTGGCCAGGCAGCGGCAGAGAAATTCAAATCACTGCCGGGCGCTGCAGTATGTGGGCCTTATCTGAGTTTCCAGTCATGTGACCAGAAGCTGCCTGGCCCACCCTACAGAGTCAAGGGCTCAGCCAGGGAACCCCTGGCTGCAGCCCTGCTTGCTACAATATTCTACAGCCCTGTCCATCTACAATTAACAGATCACAGTAGAAAGTTGAATAAATGGGGAACTATAGACCCCTCCTATAAAAATTCCTACTATAACCTTCCTTGGTGCAGCCCTTACGCTGATTAGCACTTACACATGCAGGCCCATACATGGGCAGATTTTATTGTAGGTGAGGGGGCAATGCCTCCCCAAAATCTTTCCCATAGCCCCCACACCCCCCAATCTTCCCCTGTGTCCTGGGAAAGCATTAAGTATGGCCTGCAAAAGCATCTTTCCTTGCTCTCTTTGTGCCTGCAGCTTGCTGCAGAGGCAATAGCAAAGCTGGGAGCCTCACAGTGCTTTAGATCTTGAAAAAACCGAACATTCAGTAGCTGGATGCAACAAGGCAAACTCCTTAGAATCTGTGCTTAATCACTGACAATTTTAAAAGGCAGGAGCAAGCTATCTGTGACACCAGTGCATACAGAACAATAGCAGCCTATAGGTCTAAATTAAGTGATAGGTACCTTCATGTCAGGTAATGCTAAAGGCCTTAAGATGCCCAAGAGCTAGGCCTCAGGGTCAGGGGGTCAAAAGGGCATGGAGATGGGAAAAACCACAACCGTTAATTTAGCAATAAAGTCTGACAGTATGAAAGTGCAAAAACAGGATGCAGGCAGCTAACCGCAGAAAAAAGGGGAAGGGTAAAAGGTCCCCAGCACTCTGGCTAGCTGACCACAGAAAAAGAGGAAGGTCAAAATGTCCCTGACACTAGACAGGGCAGCTGGACCACATGAATTAGCAAAAAACCACGTCACTGCGGTTTTGAGCAATAAAAGGAGGCCTGATGGGGGGGGGGCAAATTTGGAGTTGTTGTCCCAGTTAGTTCTGGGGAAGCTCTGAGGGCCTGATCACCCCTCGGGGCACTCCCCGACTGGCTCTCCGTAAGATGCGGACAACAGGACCAGACGTAAAGCACCTAGGCCTGGCCAGCTGAGGGAAGGTCGGACTAGCAACCCGACACCAATTTTAACAAAGGAAAGGTAACCAAAATAGAGGGTCAGAGTAGCGCCTAACTCTCAAACAAAGTAACAAAAAAGTTAAAGGTTTTTCCCAGCTTTATGCTGAGACTCTCAGATAATGAACAATAACAGCACCAACCTTGGGTTTGGGGCTGGAGTAGGTGTAGGATTTATTTGGGTATAGTTTTGTTAATACTTTTGTCTGTTTGGTTGTGTTTGTAAGTGATGAGAAGGATAAAAGAAGAGTTGTGTTGAATACTGTGTGCATGAAAACAATAACCAGTGACCAGGTCTGAGACTTAACCTGTGGACAGCCGCATCAAGGCCTGCCAAGGCTTTGAAAGCAAGGGTGCACAGGTGAACCTCGTGACCCACTGGATCCCCTTGTGTGAGTGTATAAATGAGTGCCCTCTGTGCTTGATGTCCGTCGCTGCTATAACTTTGCTGCTGGGGAGAGGAAAGTGTGAATGGGGGATAACCGTTGACCAGGTCTGGGACAAATCGTGTGTGTAGCCGCCCAAGGCCTGCAGGGTCTTAAAGCAAGGGTGCACAGGTGAACCCCGTGACCCAATGGGTGTGAATGAGATCCCTATACAATAGTACAAAGGATCCTGTGTGATTGTGTCTTATATATTGGCTTGTGTTCTTGATTATTTTGGTTTGTGTATATTGGGCTTTGTTATATTCTCTATATCATGTGTTTAAAGCCATAATTGATGAAAAACCCTGAATCTGTATTCATGCAACAAGTGGCATTGTAGTTTAGAGTGCTTGTGGATATATTGGGTGTTTATTTTATTACTAATCACTGCCTTAATCTGTGTAATCTGTATGCAGTAATAAAAGTCACATGCATAGTGAATAAACAGAAATTCATTGCTAGTGGTGGTCTTTGCGTAGGGGTTTTGGGAGCACCCCCAGCATCTGCATATAAAGGACCGGGTATTTGTTTGGCCACCCTTCCCCCTTTAGGGGATAAAGCCTGACACTTCACAAACAGCCCAGCCCAGTTTTGGAAGTTTCAGGTTACCAGGTAGGTCTATATAGGCTGTTACAAATACTGTGAATGGGTTTTTTACCAAATCCAGGGTTGCACTTTTCTAGGACCTGCTTTTTCCCTTCTGAGGAGTTGCTATTTCTTTGTTATAAATTTTCCTCCCCTCATCAAGTAGACAGCTAGGTCACTGTGTATATGCATCTAAATGTTTATATAGGATAGAAGCAATCCAGACAATTATTGTGAATTGGAGTAAACTGGTTGGTTTAAGCTTGTAGATACATGTGGTATAATAAAGAAAAGCCTATATATGCTTAAAAAGTTGCAGGGAATGAATCTGGTTTACAGCATTTATCTTTGTCCAGAAATAATTTACAGTCTCAATAGAAACTGAGGAGTAGTATATCAGTGATTGTGTGGGTATACATTGTCCCCATGTATTTCACATAGTTCACATGGAGACAGACAAACAGAGCTGTCTTCCTTCCCATAGGCAGTGAAGAAGTGCATAACAAAGAAAGACGATGTAAATTAATCTCCCCTCATCCATTCCCTGGAAAGGAGGGGCTGAGTCAACGAGCAAGCGTGGTGGTGAAGAAAGAAGTACATACACTTAGAACTGTGATGGACAGTAAGTGCTGGGTTGGGGGCTGCAGGAGTTGCTGAGGGTAAAAGGGCATGGCTGGGGGCATGGGGGGGGGGGTGCTGGGGGTGGGGCCTGGGTCCCATGGAGCTGCCTTCCCCAAGGGAAGCTCCAAAATCCGCCCATGGGACCATAGAATCCCACTGGACTATGTAGGTAAAAAGTACTCACTGTGAATAAAGCTTGCAGGATTAGGATTTAAATCAGCATAAAATGTGTGGGTTGGGCTTTTGTATCCCTGTGCCTAATTCCAAAGTCCGATTGTAGCTTTAAAAAACAAAAACACATACACCAAGGAAAATACACACACACACACTTCCTACTGAAGTCTGCTATTTTTGTGCTACTTTAGAAAGTGCAGCAAATCATAACTAAATGTAGCTGTTGTTACTTGCAAAAATCTAGGTCACCCCCCTATATCCTATTGAAAACTCAAGACAGGAGCCAGTCCTGGTTAATTTAAGCAGCGCCCCACCCCCCATTCTTTCGCTACTGAGGGCTTGGGGTGTAAGGCACCTACCTTTAACCACCGGGCTCAAGGAGAAACCTGGTCAATTTAAGTATGAGCCCTTACCCTGAGGGCCTCTGTGGATCTGCAGGCTCTTTTCCCAGTGAAAAGCCTTACACACCTGTGCTCTAAACATCTATTGGCAACACACCGAATACATATGCCAGCAAATCGGTTATGCTTATCACTCCCAATACACAGACAGACTGGACCCAATGGACAGTCAGGATCCACTCATCTGAGGTTGCCGCTAATTCCTCTGCACATCGCAGTAGTGCAGAGGGAAAGAGTTCCAGCAGCTTGATCTTGAACTGCGGTCTGGAGATGGTTCCCTAAAGACCATTGTTTTTATCTATATAATGTAAATGAAAACTAGCTACCTCACTCCAATTTACTAAACTGTGATATGATTCAACACCTCTAGGTTACAACATTTAACCAATCACATACTGGCACCTGTGTTTCCTCCGCCTGGCTCAAGTCTTTTACACATTTTCTCTCTCATGTCTAAATTGTAACTTATTTATGATGTTCTTTGTTTATGAAGCTGGTCAGAGCTTATCTTGCCTATTTTACCATTTGTTGGATTTCTTTGCATCCTCCCTAAAACCTTCCATCACCTGAGTGTATCTACTTTACAACCCTTGGTGGTGGTAGTCTTGTTAGAGAAGATATGGGGGTACTTTAGCAGCAGACCATTTTTTCTTAACTTCTGTGTTCAATTCCTTGAGTTTCACCCAAGGCTGGTCATGGTTATTTTAGTATGGGGGTGAGTTAAGTCCCAGCCTAGACCTAAAAAAATCCCACTTTTCTGATTCTTGAACTTGATTTTTTGTTTTTGATGAAACAAGAGGGAATCAGCACACACTTCATACTGTAGTTTTATCTTGACATGATATTCATCAATGAGGACAGGAGAGCTAATCTAGTGCAAATACTTGAGCTATATTCTTTTAAGTCCTGATCATTTCCTGCAAGGTCTTTAGCATTCCTCAACTCCCACTGATGTCAATGGGAATTGAAAGATCTGTACCAGGTAGCAGGCCCTTAGTAACTAATATTTCACATCTGTAAATTCATTTCAGTAGTTAGGCTCACAGTCAAGATGGAATTTTATCCCTGGCTCTAGCTTACATATATCATTACACTATAAAAACATCAAGGGGTGAATAAATGTATATGGCAAGATGGCTTTGTTTTATGACTATACAAAGGACTATTATAACAGAAGCAGTAGACAACTCTTATTCAAGTCTGCCTCAAAGGCTGGAATTCAAAAGTAAGTCGGTAGCTGACGAAGCCCAATTGGTCAAAAATGTGAAGGACCTCTGAGAAGAAGTGGACTGATAAGCTCCTCTAGGTCTCTGGTGTAGCAACTTGCTGATGCGCAGTTCAGTGTCAAGATAAACTCTTCACTATGAACAGGAGCTATGTAAGGAAGTGAGGTAGTAAACTTTCTACCATCCTATGTATCTGCAGTCTGCAACAGTCCTGTCCTGTGCTTCTCTGTTTCTGCCCCAGCTGAAAGGAAGTGTCCCCCAGCAAACCAAAGACAGCATCTAGAGTGTACATCTCCACACTCTTTGGATGAATTACTCTGTAGCATCTTTTACCTTTTTAAAAATTTCCTGATTTAATTATAACAAACAATAACAAATACGACAGCTAACTTAACCACCCTCCAGTTTACTTAATCATAATTTAACATGTCCTGATTGGTCTCTAAGGGTGTTTCAACAATCTTCTCAATCTTGCCATACTGCAAATGATCTTAGGTCCTGATCTGCAACTAAATGCTCCGTATCATGGTCAATATTTGGGTCAGTTTGTGAACTGCTGAGAAGTAGGCAGAGTGTCAGGAGCTGATGCTGATGATTCCTTTATAAGAGATTTTGCCTTCATTTGTGATCACAGTATGAGCAAAAATGCCTCTTCTTTGATCACTGTAATTTGACTGGGCAGCTGGCACCCATCTTGACAAGTTTTCCACGGGTAGAAAAAGATTTGTAGAACAGGTCTTACTTCTTGATTGTAATGTTTTGTCTGATTGTACTTTCGCAGTCTTCTCTTCACTACCAGACACCTTAGTCATCCTTTGAGTATATATGCATCTGTCATAGAGCAGGTGATCATTTGGAACTCCAGAGTCACATTATACTTTCACATTTTCAAAAGTAATGGCTGTTTCTTAGGCAATCCTCCAACCCCCTTTGTTTCTGTACTGCAGTCAGCAGTTTGTGATCAGTTTTTGCTGGGAAGCTGTATCCATAGAGAAAGTCATGAAATCTTGTGCATTCATGCACATTTTTTTCAATTTGTGCATACATTATTTCTAAGGCTGTCATAGTCTTGTATGCATTTCAGGCTGGCAACCAATCAGTTCCATGACACAACAATCACGCTTCACAGAAAATTAAGTTTGGAAGAAACCACAGGGGGTCATTCCTTGTTCAAAGTTATTCCCCTTGGAGTCCCATAATTTTTCTCAGCATTGTCAACTGTTCCTTTCAAAATACTGACTGCCTTCATTGTTCACTACAATTATTTTATAAAATTTAGCGTGATAGACTATTTGTGCTTGACAAAGCTTTTAGGACAAGAAGAGTTCCTTGTACATTGTTTGTACCATTGTTGCATGGAAGCTGCCATCGCTTGGGGGAACGCCACAAAAATAACAGTTTCTGAACAAAATTTAAAAAGTTTGTGACTTCAATGCAAGAATTAGTGCTGCAATTCCCAACTAAGCTCAGGGAATGAGCTGAGCATGAATGTACACTGCTAGTGGGTTTAATCCCTCAGTCTGAGCTTGGAGACCTACATACTTTCCAGACATGTTACTTGCATTATCATATCACTCACCTCTAGTTTTTCCAATAGCAATGTCACAGTCTGGAGGAGCAACTTTCCCTTGTAGCTTTCAGTTTGTATAAACCCAGTGAAATGCTCATAAAAGTTGCCTTGTAAACAGTTTCATAAAACAGATATCTGATCAATATTAGCAATAGCTGGAGTTTAATGTACTGTCAAAGTAATATTTTGCCTTTTTGATTTCAGTTAAAATAAACTCCAAAACCTTATGTCCTGTTAGCTCAATGAACTCACCACAGATACCACTTTTAGTATTTAGTATGCTCATTTAGAAAACAGCTCAAATGTGGCAAGGGCTTCAAGAATACCAAGACAAGCTTCTCTCTGAATACGATTTAGAATTTAAAGCAGTGGTCGCCAAACTGTGGGGTGCATCATCCCACACAGGGGCATGGACAAATATTTGTGAGTGCAGCAGGCTCAGACCAGCCCTCATGGGGGTCAGGGAGATGCCCTGCTTCCAGCCCAGTTCCACTCACCCTCTACTCTGCCTCTAGCACGGCTTTGCCTTCATTCCCTCTTCACCCCCAGATTAGCTCCAGTTCTGGCCCCAGCTCCAGCTTCAGCCCTAGGCTGAGGTGTGCAGACAGATTCTGTTAATGGAAGGTGGTGGGCAAATGGAGTAGTTTGCCCACAACTGCTTTAGAGGTAGTGGTGTCACTGGCACTGGGCACGTGGGACATGTGCCCTGAGTCTGGTGGGGACCCGGGGCCCAGCCACCATCAGCAGCCCAATGTGCCCCTGCCAGGACTGGGGATCCGGGGCCTGCCGGGCTACCGCCAGCCCGGCCGGGCCCAGCTGGGGCCATGGATCCAGGGCCTGCCCAGCCACTGTTGGCTGGATTGGCCCCCTCGGGGATGGATTGGGCCCCCCCAGGAGGGATCGTGGACTGGGCGCCGAACCTATTTTGGGGGGCAATGATGTCCCTGTTTCGAGGAAGTTAACCATCACAATAACCATTAAAACATTCTTCCAGTAAGCAGTTTGCATGAGAACCAGCAGTACCACCTCCCTGTTGATGAGATTCTTACAGTGTGAGTATGGTAGCCATGCAACCGTGGCATTGTGATGTTCAATCCTGTCTTCATGAGAAGTTGCCTGTGCTTTTTCCCAGCTGGAAAAGCCTGCGTTACAAAGATGTAAGATTGTTAGGCAATAAAAAGAATTTCCACATGAAACAGAACACCGCTCCTGGGGATTTTAAGCACATCACCCAAAGCCTCTGATAAGTCTTCATTTGGTTTTTGTTCAAAAACGAGGTGATGAGTACTATTTCAGACATTTGAATTACTGCTCAGAAGCTATACATTTATTATGATGATTCTGAAAATAGAGCGGACCTTTCAATGCACTGGGTGTGAAATGTTTCTGTTATCAAAGGAAGCTATTTAGCTGTAGCTTGTTCAACATTAATAGCAACATTATCCTTTTTTATCACTACTATTCAAGTACTCCACCTTCTGCATGAACAGCTGGAAGGAAAACTGGTTCTCATTTTCATCAGCACTTTTGCCCTGGATTTGAGGAACTCTTGCTTTTTTTTTTCCCATCAGCCCTCCCCTGAAGGAACAGGTCCATATCTTCCCTTTGATCATCATTATCTGAGAAATACAGTCCAGCATCTTTTGCAACAGGATTCTCAAGGTCATTACAAGTGTCAAAATATTTTTTTTTTTAAAGTAAACACTGGTCTAACCCAAAACTGAAGTGTTGCCTGGGGCCACAAACCTCCAGCATAATTATAAAATAAGAACATGCTGTATAGACATGTTTGTTCTCATCAAACCTGAGGTTTTTGGAGATTGGCTTTTTACAACAGAAAATATCTAGAATAAAATGGCTGCTGCTGGATGCAAGACAAGGTATATAGTTTTATAACTCTGAAAATACGCATATATTCTTACTCTTTGTACATCCTCTCCTTACTAATAATGATACGTCTTTATTGCAGTGTCATCTATCTACTATGAAATCAGCAACTTCAAGCTGTATTTCAGCAGAGCTAAGTAAAACCTCATTTTAACTATGATTGTGTTTAATAGAGTTTAAAAACCAAAACAAAAAACCAGACTGGTATTAATCAGGTTGTATTTGGATTTGTGCATTTGGGAAATGCTAATTAAAATGTTACTTATCCTTTAACCCAAAGGCCTAAATACATGTGAGGGAAAACAAAATAACCATATGCTAGCATCCTTTTACCCTGTAGTGAAAGGTAAAACTTGCTCTTTAAGAATGTATTTTTAAAAATGTTAATTTTGATGCTTAAATTGTTTGTGATATAGGGGCATATGCAGTGAGTTTTTCCCTTCCGACACCCCCGTGAGATTAAAACATGACATTGTTGCTACCTCTATTACCTAATTGCAATGAATCATATACAAAGTATGGCACATCAAGTATGTTATAATTTGCTGAGTATGATTACGTGCGTGTGAGTATGATTATGTGCGTGTATTATCTTTGTGTCTGAATTCCAAAGGGGTAGCCATGTTAGTCTATTGCAGAAAAACAACAGAGTCCTGTGGCACTTTATAGATTAACATTTATTTATCGCATGAGCTTTCGTGGGAGAAAATCCCACTTCGTCAGAGGCTCTGAAGTTATATTTATAACTTTCCAACTGGATTTCAAATGTGTTTGCTCCTGGAGTAACAGTCTGTATCCAAGTTCCAGAGAGGTAGCCATATAGTTCAGCAAAAACAATAAGGAATCCTATGGCATTTTTAATGACTAACACTTGTATTTATCACATGAGCTTTCCTGTGTAAATCCCACATCAGATGCTAGCTACTTTGTGGAAAAAAACCAATGCCAGGTGATGGCCCATCTAAAGAACACTTAGCTCTCACAATGGACTATAGGAGGAGCTCCTTCCCACCTGGCAAGCCTTCCTAGGGATGTTTTAGCCAGCTAAGAAGTAATGGCTCCATCTATGACTCAAAGCATGCAAGGACATGTGCCTCTTGATTTTATGTTGACACCATCAGACTGAGTCTGAATAGGGACTTGGAATGGTTAACTCATCACAAAAGTTCCAGGGGGGTAGCCGTGTTAGTCTATTGCAATTAATATTTCTGGCTAAGATAAAACCCAGCTCCCCAAAGTGAAAGCTCATTACTTTTCTATAAACAAACAGATGTTCTCTCAATCATAAATATTCCAAAAGGGAGATGTGCAGTTTAATACAAAAGGGAATTTCTTTGGGATCATAGAATAGTCAACAAATTCTCATATTATTTCTATTTGTGCATGTGGGAAACTGCAGACCGGAGTTCGGTGGCAGCCTGTTTGATGCAGAAGCAGTTGTACTAGAAACTGAACTAATCATGAGAGGGTTTCAAACATGCCAGAAAATCTCATGGTTTACCTGATTTCTTTCAAATAGTAAAGCCCAAGCTTCCTTCAGTCCACCATAATAATATATCTTTTCCCAGCCCAGTATAGTCTCAACGTGAAGCTTTTTGTAGCTGGTTGTTCGTAATAGAAGTCTTGCATTCAGACAGATTGGTGAACTTGCTACCTGGCTTTTTTAAGGCCTTTGATTGTCTTCCTATTGCTGCTTCTCTGTAGCTAACATAGCTTTTAGGGCTTCAGCTATGTGTTCCCTGTTCGTCTTGTTATTTATACTCTCCTAGAATTCCTGCTGTCAAGTTAAGCTAGTTGCTGGATTTCAGACTGAAAGGATCTCGTAGTGATACTGTGCACTGTCTGCAGTCTCATCAGTGGCTATCGGGCGGCCACTTGGCTTCCAGGCTAATTCATCTCCTCCTCTACCTCACCGTAGATCCTTCTGATTTCTGCATGTAAGTGGAGTAACTGCTATAATCTTACTCAGGAAGATGAGTCATATCAGCTACTACCATTAGTGCACAGAAGCATCGCACTCAAACTTGTGGAAGATCTTTAAGCATAAGTAGGGGGCCAAGACCACCCTGTTATTTGCACACAGGAGGGTTTATTGACTGTCAAGTTGCATATTTAAAGAAGCAGCATTGAGTCTTATATTATTCAGAGTGCATTACCCAATAGGTTACAAATCAATTTTTTTTTTTGGTAACTGTTTGACATGTTATGAAACATGCTTAAGGAAAATGTGATAAGCTTTTAATTTTTTCATTAACTTTACTCCAAGTATGTAATGTAAGTGTAAGCCCATGGAGGACTTTTCACGCATGTGAAGAAGTGCAGCCGAGGATAGAATAATATGCGGGGGACTCCTATTATCCTAGTGCTGGGAAAACTGACACAGTCTTTTGTTCATGCCATTCATTATAGTACATAGGCACTAAAACACAACCCTGGATGATCCCCACTTGGGATCTGCACAGAGGAGATCTTGTGTATGTGCTTCACTCCTGCCTTTTGCTTAAAAGGGTGAGTTGACACTGGACAAATGGGTGGAAACTGAGGCCATGTACACACTACAGACTTGTCCCGCAATAACTTTTATTGCGGGACAAGGAAAGCGCTATAAATATAGCGCTTTCTCATGTACACATTGCTGCTTCTTTCGCAAAGGAGCATTCATGCTCCTTTGCGAAAGAAGAGCAGTGCATGGTGGGCACCTGTCCCACCATGCACTGCCCACAGCCAGCCCCCTAGCCCAGCTGCAGGGCTTCCAGTGGCAGCGGGGGCTGCGTGCCAGCCGATCTCCGATGTCAATTTCACTGCTCAGCTAGAGCAGTGAAATTGACATATTTGACAGCTCCAATGTCCCAGAGTGGCCCGGTTTGGCACTCTGGGACATTTCCAGAGGCTGTCAGCAGCGCAAAAAGCATCCACACAGGCTGTACCATGGAACAACTGTTCCGTGGTAAGCCTTACCACCTTCGTTTAGGTGGTTTACATGTTGCGCGGCAAGAGGGCTGTTGCCGTGCAACAAGAAGCTTTAGTGTGTGGACGCTTTGATTGTTATCGCGCGGTAAGGAGCCTTGCTGCGCGATAACTTTGTAGTGTGTACAAGGCCTGAGTGAACTGAGAGCTAGTGTGCGTGGTGCTAGAGAGGTGACACTTCTCCTCCAGTCCTAGGTCTGAAATGACTGGGAATCTACATGATTTGGGGGCAGGTAGAAAAAATATAAGGGGTAGGTAGAAAGGGAGCAGGTAGAAAGAATATACAGTGAAATGATCCTTGCAGAGGTCCTTTCTGTGGAACCCCAAATAACTTTAAAAAGGAGCAGCATTGTCTGGGGGTGAAGAATTGTATCAGCTTCTCCTTCAGTCTAGTTTTGTGTTTGAGAAGCCCTTGTGAATAACCACTAGGGAAAGAGAGAAACTATTAATTCATGCACTGTGGCTTTGTTTTCTTCTATATCTTTCAGATTATCTGAATAATAATTCTGCCAACAATGGCCCTCTGCCTTATACGTTGACCAAACTGGACTGTCTGCGCAAAAGAATAAATGGACACAAATCAGACATCAAGAATGGTAACGTTCAAAAACCAATAGGGGAACACGTCTATCTCCCTGGACATTCTGTAAAAGACATGACAGTTACAGTGGTTCAACAGAAAAAATTTAAAAACAAGGCTACAACGAGAAATGGTGGAACTGGAATTCATATGCAAATTTGATGCCATCAGACTAGGTTTAAGTAGGGACCTGGAATGGCTAACATCACCAAAAGTAATTCCCATTCTCACCTCCATCTATTTTTCCATCCTATTTGAATCAAAATAACTAGCTTGGTTTGCGAAAAAGTCTGAACTGACCTTGTGACGTACCCTTCTTTGCATGTATATATTCACCTACATATTGTAGTTTCCTTTTCATGCATCTGATGAAGTGAGACTATACCACACATGAAAGCTCATGTGATAAATAAATTTGTTAGTCTTTAGAAAAGTCCCACAGGACTCCTTGTTTGTTTTGCTAAAATAGATTAACATGGCTACCTCTTTGGAACTTGAATAATTTATGAATTTTTACCCCTACAAAAGGAATACTTGCTATAGTAGCATGGCCACTAGTTTTTAAAACTGAATTGACAAGATTGGTTAAAAAAATACAAAAAAAAACCCTAAAAAAAAAAAAAAAAAGAGGCAAAAAAGCTGAAATGCATGTAGTAGAAACAGGGAAATAAACCCCACAATCATGTATTTAAATTAAAGTAAAAGCCTCTCATATGTTAGCCCATATTTTTTATATGTCTAAACTTACAAAAGCTAGTTTGAATTAGTTAATTCAAACTCACTAATTCGAACCAATTTTAGTTAGTTCAAATTAACTTAATTCGAACTAGCATGGCCCCACTAGAATGCTAGTTCAAACTAGCCATGTCCATGCAGGGCACTTGCTTAGTTTGAATTAGTCAGTTGCAGGAAGGTCAATCTGCCAATTAGTTCGAACTAAGCAGTTAGTTTGAACTAATATGGCCTCGTTTGACGTAATTTGAATTAACCATTAATT
Organism: Pelusios castaneus; assembly: GCA_007922175.1. Lineage (NCBI taxonomy): Eukaryota > Metazoa > Chordata > Testudines > Pelomedusidae > Pelusios > Pelusios castaneus. Next base: position 8,047,955 of record ML685772.1, on the reverse strand, counting down.
CGAACTAATGAAAGCCTAGTGTGGCCAAGGCTTAAATTAGTTTGAATTAAACTTCCTTGATTTGAACTAACTTGCAAGTATAGACATAGCCATGGATGCTTGAGTATGATAGAGCTGATGCAGCCCTGTTGAACTGAATTGGTTTAACTACTCACTGTTGAAATGGCTTGTGTGACTCAACTGCTTTCCATGATTATCCACTCATCTTTCCTCAAATTTCCATCAGGGTATCTTTCATCAAGATATTAGGCCCTGTGGGGGATCGGAAGAATGATCATGCTCCAAGTTTGTGAATCTTTGTATTCACTCACAACTTTCTCAGGGCTCAGTGTGGTGTCGACCACTGAGGAACTAGAAGTGCATTTGCACTGTTGACTTTTACAAGGGTCTTTGTCCTCTGACTTGTCTGTCTTAATGCTTTGTCCATGCTGTTCTGCTGTTTGCAGGTGGCCTTGTTGTTAAACATCTAAGAGTGGGTTCTCAGTTCTTTGGTGATTTTGCTGGCAGTGTCTCTGTAGCTTTGACTATGGTATTGTTGGAAGAGCTGTGCAGGCCTGATGAGGAAAAATGTTTCAATTTGGCACCAAATAAACATTTTACGTTTCTCTAAAATACACGTTTTCAATACCAGCACATGTTTCTCCGGGCACCCATTAGCATGCAAACAATTCCATACAGGGTAAAGAATCCAGCATTTTAAGCATCCAAAACTACACAGTTTGCAACAAAATATTATTTATTTAAAATAAACAAAAAGCATATACCAAAACCAAACCTCTGTACCCCCTGCCTTTCCTGGAGCACTTGCCTTTTTTCTTCAGCCCTCTTCTTAGGGAGCAAGGCCATATCCGTATCTTCACTTTGATTATCATTTCTAAAGATGCAAGATGATTCTCAAATTCATTACAAGTTTTAAAATGTATTTTCAAAAGTAAACTGTGATGTTGGCCTCTAGACGACCCACAATGAGATAGCTTAAACAGGGCAAAACTGCAAAAAATGAGACAGGCAGACACCCAAATCTGGTGGTTTTTCTTCCATAAGACAGACAAGCCAACAATAAACAGCTTCTGATCACCTCACTGGTTAGTCAGAAGCTAAAAACATAAGATCCCTCAAAGTCTCTGACCTCTACCCAGACAGCCAAGTCAAATCTGGTAGACAAGATTTTCAGTAATCCCTATCATATGTAAAAAGAAGTTCTACTGGTTCCAAAAGACTGGATTCATGTCCAAACAGGTCAATGAATACCTCAAATCTTACTCAAATACACACTTAAAGTCAATGCTTATTCAGTAAACTGATTTCTTTTAAATATCTGTTAAAAGATCTTATATATACAGATGAGAATAAAAATCCATACATCCATTTCAAAGTAGAGATGACTGAATTGCAAAATTCTTAATTTGCTAAAGTCTCTGGAAATTACCCAGAATATCTTGGGCTGGGGGTGGGAGTGGGGCCATCAGTCTTTGTTTACCGCTTCTTTGTTAAAAGTTCAGACCAGGGATATGAAGCAGAAAAAGACGACAAAATAGAATGAATCTGCCTTATATGCTTTCTGCCATGTGAGTGGATGCTCTTTTGTTTTAACTTGTGGAAATTCATGGAAACAACACAGAGTCCATCAAACAAGGAGTCTTGTGGCACTTTTAAAGACTAACACATTTATTTAATGCATAAAACTTCATAGGCATAATCCCACTTTATCAACTGCACTAAATGGAAACTGCTGCAGTATGTTAGGTGTGTATATATATATTACACACACACACACACACACACACACGCAGAGAACGCATGAGTCACAAGGTCAATTCAAACAGTTCCAGAGGGGTAGCCAGTTAGTCTACTTCAGCAAAACAAATTGTTTTAATTGAAACAGTGTAGATGTAGGTCTTTAATACCAATTGATGAGAAGGGGAGACTGTTAAAAGAGGGGAAATTACCTTTTGTAGTGAAACAAACAGAGTCCTGTGGCACTTTTAAAGACTAACAGATTTATTTATCTCATGAGTTTCGTGGGAGAAAAATCACACTTCAGACCCTTTGAAGATGGGAAATTTACAGAATGGGAGGAAATTAAATGCAGGGAGGTGTATGACATAGGATCAGGTCAGGCTGTAACAGCAAATCGAAATAGATGTTAGGATTCAAATACTGGGGAAAAGCACAGAAGAAGGCAAGGTCAAATCATCTGTTGTAATGAGAGAAAAATCCGTAGTCCCTGTTTAACCCCAAGGCAACTGAGTCAAATTTGCATATACATTTGAGTTCTGCAGTTTCTCTTTGAAGCTGTGATTTGTTATTCATCTGTTTCAGCACAGCTATTAGCAAGTCGTCAATGGAGTTCAAAAAACCAGTGAGTTTTTCTTTTTTAAATAAAAACAAGTAAGTTTTTATTGTGTATTCCACCAGCTCTAACTTCACAGAATCCATTGAGGAACAAATAAGATTTGAAGTCTAGAACAGAAAATAATTTTTTTAGGTGTTCCGATTGTTGGGGGAAAATATTCTACTCCTTACAACAATGAACTAAAAGGCTGATTCAGCACCATGGCCCAAAAGCAGGAACATCTACACTGTCATTTTTAGCCCCGTAGCTCAAGTCCAAGTCAGTTGGCCCGGCTCTGAAATTCACTGCTCCAAGGTCTTCAACCTCACTAGCTATGATCAATTATGCACAGGAACAGATTTCTGGAGTAAAAAGATACCCTATTCACATGGATACTATTCAAAGCAGAACATTACCTTAGAGATTGCAAATGTCTTAATTTTTTAAATCAAATAGTTTAAAAGTATAGCAACCCTTTATCTATCCAGTCTTGAAAGCAGGAGAAGTAATGAAAATTGCTACAGGTGAGATTCAGATATTTTGATGAAAATTATATTTTTAAAATCACACTTTACACACAATCTCCTTGTTTTTGGAAATCTAAAAATGCACCGTCTCTTTCATAGCTTAGAGGTAAAAATTAAAGGGGTATTTGGAGATTAAAAACAATCTTGAACTAGTAATCAGTTTGAAGTGTTGTTGTGGTTTTTTTTTTAAGTTGATTCCTAACATCAGGAATTATATTAGGATTTCACATAAATGATTTTATTTTCTGAAGCAGCCATCCATAAAATTGAGTCCTCTCTGAGCTTACTGAAGCATTTTTAATTGAGCCTTCCTTTAAAAGGAAACTGAAGGCCAACACAAAAAGGATTTTAAACTAATATTTTCCAGTTTTTAGGGGGAAAAAATACTGGCCTGTGCTGAAGTATGGAGTTGTCTCTTGTTTTCCATAGCTGAATGTTTGAGTCCAACAGTTTTAGAAACAGCAAATAAAGAAAGAGTTTTCTTCTCACATTGTTTCTATCAAAGCTTGCTCTTCCCATGCTACAATAAGTAACAATAACCCTGAAGTTTAATTTATTTATTTGTTGACCTATACTAAATCCTGTTTGAAGAGTCAGAAATTCAGATCCTTCTGAAGTCATTGGTAAAACTCCCATTGATATCAATGGACCTCGGATATCATCTAGAATCTACTGTGGGAGGACCAATTAATTTTAAGAACGTGGCCCCAATTCAGAAAAGCAATTAAGCCCATAGTACATATGCTTGTTCTACTGACATAAATGAAGCTTAAGCAAGTGTTAAAACTTTTAAAGTCCTGAGCAGGGATGGTTTACCAAATCAAGCTCCTTGTTTGGGCTCAATCAACCTATGCATGCAGACCCCTGCAACCACACAGAGCCCCAACAAGACTCCACACAGGAATAAAGATCATAGAAGTGTAAGACTGGAAGGAACTTCATTTGGTCATCTAATTCCAGTCCCAAGCACTCAAAGCAGGACTGTGTAATAACTAAGGCTATGTACACACTACAAACTTGTCCCGCAATAAAAGCTATTGCGGGACAAGGAAAGCACTATATTTATAGCGCGTTGGTGTGTACACACCTGCTGCTTATATTGCAAAGGAGCGTTCACCATGTGAACGCTCCTTTGCAATGCAAGAGCAGTGCATGGTGGGCACCTATCCCACCATGCACTGCCCACAGTCAGCCCCCTAGCTCAGCCCTGGGGCTTCGGGTGGCAGCAACGGCTCCCGCCACCACCTGAAGCCCTGCAGCTTCACTAGAGGGGTGGCCCGAACCAGCGAGAGCAGCCAGTTCGTACCACCCCCCTAGCTCAGCTCCGGGGCTGACCCAAACGGTGAGAGCAGCCAGTTCGGGCCACCGCCCTAGCTTAGCCACGGGACTGAACTAGAGGGGTGGCCCGAGTCAGCTGCCCTCCCAGTCCAGCCAGCCAATCCCCCAGCCGCCGAACCTGGCCATTTTAATATGTCAATTTCACTGCTCAGCTAGAGCAGTGAAATTGACATATTTGACAGCTCCAATGTCCCAGAGTGGCCCGGTTTGGCACTCTGGGACATTTCCGGAGGCTGTCAACGGCGCAACAAGCGTCCACACAGGCTGTACCACGGAACAACTGCTCCGTGGTAAGCCTTACCACCCTTGTTTGGGGTGGTTTACATGTTGCGCAGCAAGAGGCTGTTGCCACGCAACAAGAAGCTTTAGTGTGTGGACGCTTTGATTGTTATCACGCAGTAAGGAGCCTTACCGCGCGATAACTCTATAGCGTGTACAAGGCCTAAATCATTCCTGCCATGTGTTTGTCTACCTGTTCTTAAAAACTTCCAATGAAGGAGACTCCATAACTTCCCTAGGAAATTTGTTCCAGTGCTTAATCACACTGACAGTTAGGAAGCTTTTTCTTAATGTCCAACGTAAGGCTTCTTTGCTGAAATTTAAGCCCATTGCTTCCTGTCCTATCTTGGAAAATTAAGAAGAACAATTTATCATCCTCCTCTTTGCAACAACTGTTTTAAAATACATAAGCTCATGTCACCCCTCAGACTTTTCCAGACTAAATGTGACCTTATAGGTCACGTTTCCTAGATCTTTAATGATTTTTGTTGCTCTTCTCTGGACTTTCTCCAGTTTATCCACATCTTTCCTGAAATGTGGAGCCCAGAACTGGATACAGTACTCCAACTGAGGCCCTATCAGAGTGGAATAATTACTTTGCATGTCTTACTTACAACACTCCTACTTGTACATCCCAGAAAAAGGTTTGCTTCTCTCCTCCGCCCCTGTTAACTCATATTTCATTTATGATCCACTACAGCCTAGGCCTCTTTCCACAGTATTCCTTGCTAGGCAGTTATTCCCCATTTTGTATGTTTGCAATTGATTGCTACATTTCGGAAGGAACACTTTGCATTTGTCCATACTGAACTTCATCCTATTTACTTCAGACCATTTCTCCAGATCATTCTGTATTTTAATCTTATCCTCCAAAACACTTGCTATGCCTCCCAGCTTGGTGGTATCTGCAAATTTTACAAGTTTATTCTCTTTGCCAAGTAGAGCCAGACACTGGATTAAGGTCTCTGATTACCAAAATATATTATATTTATATATTATTTTAGTTATTTGGGAGAAATTAAGTTCTAAATATAAAATGAACAAAGGGAAAATTGATTCAAAATAAGTTTTAAGAGCTAGAGGACAGTAGAATTTGCCTTTTGGCTCAATGCAGTCACCAAGTCCGGTGTCAAATTTCAGGGAGAAATGAAAGCTGAAGTTCAAGCTACAAAGTTTAGCGTTGCCATTACCTCTAGGACCAACCCATGTTACTTAATCACGTTACACAGGCTTTGGTCCCATTTACACAGCCAAGAACAAACCAGGCTATAAAACTGTTGGGGAACTGATGCAATATAAAATATTCTCTGACACAGTATTTTAGTTAGCATATTGTTGAGAGATGAAAAGGAAGAAGTCCCACAGACAGAAGTGTGACCACCTTCCAGACAGCTGTTGAACTTTCTGCATGGATTAGTTAGTGAACCTGTAACCAATAAAGATGTACTCAGCAAATGTCTGCCTCTCTTCAGGCAGGTGATCTTCTCCATTACCAACATTTTCAGAATTTTATTATACTTATGGCTAATTAATCACAACCATTTATGGATGAGTTCTGCTGAAAACCAATTAAAAGAGACATTCTAGCTACAGACAGAACAACCAACCAAATGAGATGGCACACACTGTATTTGATACCCTTTCTATGTTGAAATCATCAGAAAAAAGTATCAGGGGCAACTGTAGGGCAGCATAGCTGTCAATACTTCTCATACTAATGGAGTTCAAAGAACAAACGTAAAATAGAGAATTATCAAATATTGCAGAATTTCCCCATCTTGTCACAGTTCCAGCAAAACACACAAGATTGGGCAGGAGGAACTTTTTGTCTTATTTTATGCAATGGCATTATCTGGTTTCAAAGGAAGAGTTTCAGCTTTATTGAACAAGAAGTGGCAAGAACCAGTTCTGAACATTCTGGCTATTGAAGAGTGGTTTCACTTTACATCTTAGGGTGCTTATTCTGAGCACATCTGCAGTGCTACAAAAGAGCCCCTCTTTCTAAAGAAATGTCCTGTCTACCCCTAATGCTGTGAGATGAACATACAAATGAAATAGCACCTTTTATACTGCAGAAGTTACAGCGAATGGACTGACGTCATCTCTTCTGTAGTTCTGTTGACTTCGCTCATGTTGCAACAGGGCAAATTTCTACCCAAAATGCCTAAGCTGGCATTACCGACATTCCAGAGACTGTATACACTCCAGTACAAATCTACCATTTTACCCCTGGGAGTCGCACAGCAGACATTTAATGAAGTCTAAACATGTATAATTTCCATTTTTTACAAACAGGTTTAGAGCAGTGTGAGAGAAGGATTCTTATTTCATTATTATGAGTTGGTGAGGTAGGGAGTTTATCAAAAAAACTGTTTGCACTGGGTAAACGGAGAATCTTTCCTTTATGAGCACTACTTTCCTACAGGGTATGTATTAAGCAATTTACTCCACAAATTGACAGGGATAGAGGCTGCTTGAGGCTTCATATCTCATTGGCAGCATAAGCCTCACAAGAACGAACCTCCTGGCAGGTCGTAGTATCTTAACGTATTTACATAACTGTGTATATCAGGCTAGTTATCAGCAGCAACCCTGGGAATTTCAGCAGGTTTAGTATTCATTGTGCATTTATGTTCCTAAAAACATCACTGCACATTGCTCCAGTGCCAGCTATGTATCACTGTACCCACTCTAGATGCATGTATTTTAAGTCTTTTCATGACATAAGATTCTTTAGGGATGCAGTGTTGCTGTCTGCACTACATAACCTGATTAGATTGTTCTTGAATGTTTGTTTGGATCACAGATAATAAAAGCTCCTTGTTATTAGAAGTGAATGTCACATTTATCCACAACCTTCCAGAAAATTAGGATAATATGTGTCAAAACCCACTATTTCCCTGAACGGATTTCCACAGTTCTGCAGAGTGTCTCCATTGCATAACTAACCCGAGTTCCATTTGCCCACAAAAGTCCTTGACACAAGTATGGAGGTACTCTTAACTTGAGTCGACTGGCCCATCAAAGGGTGCAGACTAACACTCCTCCTCTGCTGAGATGACCACGTTGCAGTGTGAATGCTGCATGCTCCCCTCAAGTGCAGCTAGTCCTCCATGCGTTCCCACAATTCTCCTCATGTGGCTAGAAAGGGCAGACAAGTTCTCCCACAATTCACAGAACAGATCAGCTTACTGAAGTGCAAACCACCATGCTATATGCCCATCCGAAAGTCTTAGTGCCATACAAATGAGTGCAGCGTTCATGAGAACACAGCAATTCAGATGTGGATTTAGTGTAGCCACTCTCATTCAAGCTAGACTAACCTGAAAGGAGTTAACCTGCATGCAGATAACTCCAGTTAATTTTGCCGTGAAGTCATGGCCTCAGATCTGTCAGTTTAGGTCTCATGGATTACTTTACTTGTTATAAAATATTGGCTTAGATTCAAACCTGGTGGCCACTGGGGGAAACATTGCTTCATTGGAAAGCAGTCATAGCATTCACTCCCCCAGGGAGTCTATTTGAGATAAGTGCAGCGCAGAAAAGTAGATGCATTTGCTAGAAAGGGAACATGGAGTGGGAGTCTAGGGGGATGAACTGATTCAGGTCATTACCTCAGCAGTCACAGTGTGGCTCCTTTTCAGCATCCTGTGGAAATTAAAGCTGCCCACCCTGCTTGAAACCTTAACAGGGAATAGTGGTGGCATTACTGTCCATCCTGCAGTAAAATGAATCTTCCTCCACTCTTGGGCACAGGAGATTACCTGGGCCAGGAAGGTGTAAATTACACACTTGAGATGGTATAGATAGATTTCTGGATAACTGTAAGTCATGGAGAGACATTGGGGATAGTTAGAAGGTGCTGTTACCTAATGAGTATCAAAAAGGTTTAAACAGTTGGAGAGAAGCAGGGAAAAAGAATTAAGAATATTTGTTCAGACTCTGGAGCAAATCCAGAACCGGCCTCTGCCTGTGCAATGGTGCATCTCAGCCAGTTAGCAACCAGTTTTAACAGCTGAGAGTTATGATTTCCTTACTTCCTGGTAATAGAGATCTCTCTCATTTAATCAAATGGGAATTTTATTTTTCACTCTGCTTCTCAGGGCTATATGTTAGTTCAAGACAGAAATCAAGAATTGTCTCTAACCCAATTTCCAACCATACATAAGAGTTCCTAGTTCAAGTGATGCTTGAAACACAAAGTCACCAGCCCAGGTTGAAGCCTGAGTGCTACTCTAGCCAATAATGCACTAGGGAGCCCGCTACTTTCAGCTGCTAATTCAAACACAGTGGAGACTGGATGTTCTGCAGTCTGAGCATTCCCACTTGGGTTACACACCATACGCTGTTGATGCGACTTCCATTTCACTGTGTGGCAAACGGAGCACTCTTAGTCCCTGTGGGTCCTGCGCTTCATGCAGTGGCAACTAGCTGAGGCACAATTCTCCCAGGTCCAGATACCCAGTGCTATGGATCCTCAGTCCCTCCTACCCTGGGGCTAGGCTCTCTGCCCCACAGGCCGATGGGCCTGGGGCCCTAAGGCCCGTCTGGGCAAACTTGCCCTGACTGCCTGTACCTCCTAGGTGCTGTCAGTAACAGCTACTGGTCAGCTCTCCTCCACTCTTCTTCTCTCTGTTCTCCTCCACACACCAAATTCTTCTCCTACCTCCACCTCCAAACAACACGCCCAAACTACTTCACTGCCTGGCTGCTACAGGGGGCTTTTTATCATCTACCCTTAATTGGAGTCAAGGGCTCCAACTAACCTAGATGCCTTAATTAGAGTCACGTGCTTTAATTGGCTCAAAGCAGCCCTGCCCCAGCTACCCTGGGAACAGGGCCTTGCTGATTCTGGTGCCTTCCACCACCCTCCTGTAGCCTGATATTACATTGTTTTGAAGTAGTTTCAGGAATGTGAGGATGTGGCCACATGCTTCATAGCTTATGGCTGCTGTTTCACATGGATGTTACTGCTTAGCCCCAGAACAAGGCCTAACTTAGCCAAAATAAGGCCTCAGACCTTACACTGCAGTAACAGCACCTTCCTCCACATCTCCATAACGGCTGTGCTCCCAATTCAGCTAGGACAATGGCTAGTGGGTCAAGAAGCAACATCCACCAGTCCTGTCCCTCCCTTACAGCACTCCAGGACCCTCTGTGTAAGGTGAGGCAGAGCACCCCATGGAGATGGGCTCCATGAAGTATAGGTGTTGCACATCCATAGCATGGTGCCCAAATGCCATATTACCATCCACACATGGTAGAACCATGGCATATGAGGCCCACCACACGAGTTGTTTAAAAGTGCTGCTTAGAAGGAATTGAAGTTTAGATTCACAACTTTCTTCTATCGTTCCCTTGTTCTCCAACTCTACAAACCTTCAAGAGGTAGCACTTTGACCACCCAATGGTGACCTTGTCTAGCAAACTAAATAGCCATGATAAACTGGGTGCAACCCTCTTCACTGGTGACTCGAACTAGAATCATAAAATCGTAGGACTGGAAGGGACCTCACAAATTCATTAGTCCAGTCCATTTATGGTACAGCCAAGTATTATCTAGACCATTCCTGACAGGTATTTTTCTAATCTGCTCTTTAAAATTGCCAATGATGGAGATCCCACAACTTCCCTAGGCAATTTATTCCAGTGCTTAAATACTCTGACAATTAGGAATTTTTTCCTAGTGTCCAACCTAAACTGCCATTGCTGCAATTTAAGCCCATTGCCTTCCAGCCTCAGAACTTAAGGAGAACAATTCTCCCTCTCCTTGCAACAACTATTTAATGTATATGAAAACGTCCACTCACTACCACCAACCCTCTCTCAGCCTAACCATTCTCTTCTCCAGATTAAACAAACCTATTTTTTTCAATCTTCCCTCATAGGTCATGTTTTCTACATCTTTAATCTTTTGTTGCTGCTGCTTTTCTCTGGACTTTCTCCAAATTACATCTTTCCTGAAGTGTGGTGCTCAGAATTGTGAAGGCTAAATGAACTATTCAGTGGGGAGAAGAAATTGGACACATTTTTGGTGGGTGGGTGGGTGTGGCGTATAACCCAGAGGAAATTCTGATAAACAGTTATTTTTGTCCCAAATAAAGACAAAGTTGAAATATTAAGATTCCACAGAACTGGAAGTACCCCAAAAATTTTATTCTTCAACGTTAAAGCAATATTTCAACAAGCTGAAACAATCAAAAAATTATTGTTTGCTTGGCTGTCTTGTCTCTTTCTCTCTCTCACACACACACACACACACACACACACACACACACACACACACACAC
>ML685772.1:7984882-8037176 GCA_007922175.1 Pelusios castaneus | reverse complement strand
CACACACACACACACACACACACACACACACACACACACACACACACTTACTTCAACATTTAACTGCACCCCATGATACTGCCAATATGTATCATGACCCCTTTCTTCTTTGGGACACAGGTTACGCATCTGGACTACATCTCCCATGAAAAACACCATGCTCACGGGCTCCCATAATGAAGCACAGCAGTTTAGCCAGAGGAAATTACAGCCTAACATGGGAGAAATGTGCCCAGCCAAGGAGCCTGACAATGGAGCATGAAGCATCAAAGCCACAAACCCCATACAGCAATGCAGCAGCTCAAGTGGACATGGATTACTGCCAAACTGACCTTACATAAGACTCTTCGACAAAATATTTCAGCGTGGGTGGATGAAACAACGTGAAATATTAAGGTTTTGATTTTCCCACTGGAAACAAACTAAAAGTAGCCAAATTTCACCCCTCCACCACAGAAGTATGCAATGGATACTTGCACTTGTAAGAAAAAATGCTAAGTCACTTGAACTATTTCTGTCTCAGAAAAGAAAGGAAGCACTTTCAGTCTCTCCAGATCAATGCTGTTCAGTGAAATCTCCACTCCACTGAGTTCAGAAGGTCATAAGACTTGTCCAGCTAGGAGGGGGTTAACGCCATGCAGTTCACACTTTTCAGCTCCAGGGTAGCAGGTAGTTCTGAGTGCAAAATCAGAGTGTGCAGTGTCCACAACTGTAGTGCCGAGTGTATAAACTGTAGGGCTGTATGCATAAAGTTGTAGTGATGGGTGCAAAACATCAGTGTGCCGTGAGCACACATATGGCGGGGAAACTTATGTATTGTTGCCATGCCGTAGCCTCCATGATGTCCATGTGAGAGGCAATATGGCGCGGTACCCGTTTATTGTTCGTGAGACTATGTGGGATCTAAAGAAGTCTTCGCTTACCTGATCCAGTCGGTATCTTGAGGCGGTATTCAGCATCTACTCTGTCTGTTCTGGGAAGGTGTCAACACCTGGATGGGAAACAACTGCTTCCCTAAAAGGGAGAAAAAACAACAGATGAGTGCCCTCTCCACACCATAGGGCATACAGACTTTGCATACATAACATCTAAGCAGAGACCCTTACTCCCACCAGAGGGTTGATTGGGCGTGGTTATCCCTGTTTATCTGTCAACTGTTATATTTTCATTTATGTCCCAATAAATAAATCAAGTTTGGTTAATTAGAAGTATCTCTCTCTGTGATTAATCATTCTGACAGCTCCACAAGTTCTGATAGATGGATGTGGGGTGGAATTAGGAGGTTACTGTGGGATAGAGAGTGAATGAAAAAGATATCGATTTAATCTGTAAGATTCTGTCCCGGGGTAACAGATTAATCTAACAAGATTCTATGCCAATTATTCTGGAAACCTGTGAAATTTAACAGAGAATGAGATCTTCTGTACATTTAAAAAAAAAAAAAAGAAAATTATATCCCTCCTATAGAATATTATTAAATTCTATTAGATTTGTCCATCATTCTAGAATTGCTGATGAAAAAGCACCTACTAAATCATTTTTGTCCATCCCCTGCAGAATTAAGAGAATCTAGCTAAAGTTTTGGAAATTCTATCGTTAAATTACACACTCTTGATCTTAAGGGATAAAGTATAGAAATAATGTTGTGAGAAATCTCAGATCTGGGTAGGAATAATTATAGAGGTCAATAAATTCAGGAAAAACATTCAGGCTGAGTAAAGTAAGTAGTTGAATTTAGAATATATCTGCCATCAACCTGGTCAGATTTCTAATGCCAAATAAGCAGCATAATAAGACATCTGTACTATAACAGCTACAGGAATTTTGCCAAATCTGAAAGGGAAATGCTAGCAGCCAATAGCTTCCAAAAGCTTTCTTTAAAGAGGAAAAACATCCTAATAGTTTTTCCATTCATAAACTCACATTAAGTATTTGCTCTCAGTCACAAAAGTAGGAACAATACGTATTCTTATGCTGGATTGCTTATCTGAATAAGTCAGGCTTCAAACCCATGCTAATTTACATTCTAAATCTTTACTATAGGGTGGCTGTGTGTGGGGAGATAAAAATGTAATTAATGGTGTTCTGAAATAGCCACAAAGCATCACTTTATACAAGCAAGAAATGTCAAGAAATCTAACCTTCAGATGTTAGAGGAAAGCATAGAATATAACATGAACAAGTAACTGGATGTAATTTTGTCTCACTCAGATGCCAACAGTTAAACATACTGCACAGACTATTTACAAGGAATAATTCTTTTGTGCTGAACACATTTTGCTTATTTGTTTTTTAATTTAATTACAGGGGAATGGTTTGAAAAACCTGGAAGATTTATGTAGTGTCCTTTGCAACAGAGACGAGACATGACTAAAGAGCAGAAAACACTAAAGATTATTTAGGCTGCAGAACCCACACTCAGACCCTGCAACTGCCTGAATCTCTGGGAGCACTGAACGAAAGTATTACCACAATAAGTCTGCTTAAGTCATGACTCAGATTATGCACTACTGGCCTAGATTTCCCAAGTACACCACAGTATTCAACCAATACAGGACACTTCAGAAAAAGTACAGTCTCAATACCAAATGAAGACAGCTTACTGCAGAAACCTAATGCTATACTTAACAATATTAAAGGCAGGTCTTCGCTGACCGCAGCAAATTCGCTGCCGTCAGATCGATCTTCCAGATTGACTGAGCAGGTGAAAACCCACTCAGTCGATCCCTGAGGACCACTCCGTCAAGTAGCTTAGCACTGAGTTAATCCAAGGGCATTTCCCATTGATTCTGCACACTGATGAGTATGCATTAGGCTGCCAAAGGGAAATACTCAATTTACTATCTGCCTTTGACTGCCGCCGAAAAACACTCACAGTGTAGACCAGGGCTAAGAGAATAATATCTTGAAAACAGTAAGGAGTGGCTGCATTTCTAATACTGATTGAATCAAAACCCAGACCGAAATTAGGATTACTTGGTGAGTTTCAAGTTTAGGAGGGGAAGGCTTCTTCTTACACTCTCTGTCTTGCAACAGGGAAGACAGTTAAGTGATTTCATAATATGATTCTGGCACATAGCATTGGATCAATGCCTAGGATGGCAGGACTCCACAGGAGCAGGTGTCTGGCAGTGAGGAAGGCTTGCCATTGCTGATGGCCTAAAGTCTGAAATGAACAGTAATGCAAGCCAAATCTCTATGCAGTTTGGAGGGAGGGGGAAGAGACAATAAAGGGACCTGAATAGCTAAAACTACCAGGCATAAACAAATCAGAGGGTGTGAAATGCTGTACAACACATGAACAGAGATGTAGAGCTAGAGCACAGTATCCAGGATCTACCCATGGCTGATTTGTAGTAGATATTGCCAGGGCAATCCCCTCCCTCAAACAGTCTGCTGTTGGTTCTACACATTGCTTCCTCACCCTTTACCCTTATTTCATTTGCAATCACGCTGCCTGTCACTGTTCAGGGCAACTACACTGGTATTTCTCCCCCCACCTACTTCCCTTAGGATCCAGAAACGCCTCCCATACTCAGGCTTCTGGCTCCAGCTCCCCCTCCCCCCCCCCCGACATTGCCTCTTGGGTGGGGACTTTTATCTCCCCTTTCTGAGCAGGGCTGAACAGCTACCCTGCCCATACCTTGACCTCCCGAGAAAGACAGCTGCCTAAGCAGCCTATTCCGATAGAAGGGAATTCTCCTTCAGAATCTACTGCAAGTCAAATCAGTTGTGGATAGATACCGGATATCCTGCTCCACATTCCCATTCACATGTTGCTTTTTCTTCAGAAATGGTTCTCAGTGTGATTTATCTACTGAACAGTTCTTTCTAAGCACACACATTTTATCCTTCACATAAAAGCAATACAGAGAAAACATTAAATCACTAAAAACCTACACCACCCTTCCTCATTTGTTCTGTTCTTCTTTCCTCAACCACTGATACTCCCAGTCTTGCAGCAAAGCCTTGGCAACTTTTGTATCACTATTTTTTTTAAGCTGCAGAAGGTTCCTATATCCTAGATAGACTGATTTCAAATTAAACGCATCCCTTGGGAATGCTCCTTTTATGGTGATGAGGAGAATTAAAGAATTGGTTGAGCACCTTTTTAACATATAGATGTGTTTCAGTTCTGAATACTCATTAATGTGAAACATGCTATTTAGCAGCTTTTTTAAAAATTTACTCAAGTTTTACTAAAAATTGATCTTGCTCCCATGTTCAGCAAGACATCTGATGAGCTCTCGTTAACCTGGTTTTAAAGGGCACATGTAACCTAGACCAGTGTTTCTCAACCAGTATGTCCTGGCACACAGGTGTGCCGTCAGGCCTGAGCAGGTGCGCCATGGAATTTTTTTTTTTTTTGGGGGGGGGGGGGGGGCCAACAAACAACTCAGTCCTGGATTAACACATTGGCTCATGAATATTCATGAGTTCATTTGGAAACTATATGGTGATGTGCCTCAAAATAATTAAAGGTATCAAGGTGTGCCACAGCACAGAAAAGTTTGGGAACCACAGGCCTAGAGCCAAGCAATACAGATTTAAACGGGGTTCTTTTTCTTTCTGGAAGTTCAGTGTATGTAAGTGTTTGCTGCTTTGTTTGTCTAAGGAACGCACTGTTGTAGTTGGTCTCGAATTCTTATACAGTTAGAGATTTGAAGATGTCCAAAACTAAGTAGCTATACACATTTGCTTAATTAACGGTTTAGTGCTAAACTGACATATTCGTAGATCTAGAATTCTCAAAGACAAGTTGAGATTTCCTAAAGGAAAATTTAACACAATTGAAAATCTTATTCTACTGTATTAAGTAAAACTCACCACAATCCACAAAAGCCAACTTAATTGAATTTTGTCGGAAATGGAAGGGGAGGAAAGAAGCATTGAAATCTCTTATTTAATATCTGAGCACAACAATTTGAAAACCAGGTTTCAAAAATGAAACCAAAAACTTAAATGAAAGCTGTTCAAGCCTTCCTGCTAAATTTTATGGTTCTACTATGCCCTTCTTTAAACAAAGATGTCTCAGCTTTGTTGACATGCTAGAAACCCACATAAACAGAACAAGGGAAACTGCTCAATTGACTATGTGACAATCAGTGAATACACACACACACACACACACACACAGAGCATAATGTCAAATGCATAAAGTAAAACTAAAAGAAAAGTTGGGCAATATTTTCCTGAAATGTCCCTCAGAGCTGATCAGTCATTTTAGCATTTAACTGTTGATTTAAAAAAAAAGTGGACACAATTGTGGTTAAGATAGCTATTCTTACAATAAAGTTTACAGAAAAGAAACAAACAGCAAGTGGATTTGCAATCTCAGCAAGATGAACAGCAGAAATGAAAGAAACAGTAGACCAAAGGATCATTCCAATAATCCAGCTGCAATTCATGTCTTGCACAGACTATGAACACTAGTTAAAAATAAAGATGTGTCATTGATGTAAGATGGTAAACATTACTGCACCAATTTACAAGATACTACCATCGTGCCAACTATTTATCCCTTCACGTTTTGGAACACCTTTGGTAACAATAAAAGCAATGAGAGTCCTGTGGCACCTTATAGACGAACAGATTTTCTTCGGCATAAGCTTTCGTGGGCTATAACCCACTTCGTCAGATGCATCTGACAAAGTGGGTTATAATCCACGAGATCTTATGCCAAAGAAAATCTGTTCATCTATAAGGTGCCACAGGACTCATTGTTTTTGCCATACACAGACTAACACAGCTACCCCTCTGGAAATTTCGGTAACTATGTTGTTCTTTTTGTGACATCCTCACTCACATCAACAGTGCAACCAGGACAAGATTAGATTATATACAAGAACAGAAGTGAAAAATCTGCCATCAGGAATTGGGTGAAAATTTATAGAGTACTGGCATGACTAATGCAGTTCTGCCATCAGCTAGCCATTAAAAGAAACAGACCACTGTGACAGTAGTTTTAGGAAGCTGAGAACAAATTAGCTTTGCTTATTTTTCCATGAACAGCAGATCACTTGGTCCAAAGGTAGGCATTTTCCATAAAATGTTCTGTCCATCATGTAGTGATAACCCAAGAGCCTGAATACCCCCTTTTTTACTGAACTATGGCTTTTTTAGCTC
This sequence comes from Pelusios castaneus, assembly GCA_007922175.1. Taxonomy (NCBI): domain Eukaryota; kingdom Metazoa; phylum Chordata; order Testudines; family Pelomedusidae; genus Pelusios; species Pelusios castaneus. The sequence continues at coordinate 8,031,050 of ML685772.1, read as the reverse complement.
AGTATCAAGAAGTTACTGTGTACAAGGAGACACTCTCAGCCCATATAATGCATTACACGCATATCAATGACCTTTGCTAAAGGGAATTTCCCTCTCTACTCAGTTCCCCAAATACCATTGCAAAATTGGCATGAAAATATACTAATCAAGGTAAGACAGCTACATTTGCAAGGTTCTTGGAATGCCCTCCTTCTTTAAGGAGCCAGATTCAGTTCTGGAGTAGCCAACAACTCCCATCAATTCCTCAGATTCTTAGGCACAGCCAAGTCACACAACACAAGTCAGGGACTGATGGGCAAAGGAAGCTCAAAGCTCTACATTTCTCCCAGTACTGTTCTGTGCATGCGGTCCTCCCTGCACTTTTTTTACAGCACCCAAGGGGTTCTGTATCTGACACCAATCTATAATAGCCAGAGAAGGCCTACCTAGCAATCTAGTATTGGGATGGTATAGGGGTTTATTTTGACCTTCAGTAAAATGACAGTGACCTGTGATCAAATTCTTCCTTAAAACACACTTCCTCTAGCAAGCCTAGCAACATTAATCCATCTAAATTGGAAACAGTTCCCCATAACTTCTCAATGAGCTACCACAGTAGTTTGTATATTGATTATTTGCATCACACCATCACCAAACACTCTCTTGATCAGGTTAGGGATTCCATTGCAATAGACATTCTACAAGCATAAAAACATAGGAGCCTTTCCAGAAGGTCTTGGGCAAGGACCCTTGGAGACATTCTGCCCCTTTTGGAGTCAAAAGGACTCTTGCCATTAACTTTGCTGTGGCCAGGATGTCACCCTATTGTTGTATCTCTATTCAGCTGTGAGCATGTTATTTAAACCACAAGCACCAACAATCATAAGAGATACATTTTTCATGTCTTCCATATAGCTCCCATTAAAGTCTATCGAAAGGCTTCCATAAGAATCGAATCAGAACCACTGCATACCAAAGTGATAGGTACTTCAAATAGCATGAATTATTAAATTTGGATTAAGGCATATAAAATCAGAGTAACAGTTATTCTGACCATGATGCTGAATTAAATAATGTTGTTAACATTATGAATGTTAGAGGAAACACATCATTCCACAAAGACAGACAAAATCTGAGGTGACCTTTGAGTGTAAATTCATCAAGACAAAGACATCCTTGTCCAGATACCATGCACTCCTGTGGCATGGTAGAAATAAGATGCAATAAATAAATATATGATTTTGGTTTATATTAACCAATAGAGAAAAGTAAGTATGGTGATGAAGGTGTGATGTCCACATAGCCAGCACAGTAAATTAATATTTAAGTCATCTGATAATTAATTTAGTAACAGAATACTCAGGAAATATGACTCACTCTACACTGGTCTGAGCACATTATTTTGCTATCTGTATTATAATACTTTATAACAAATGGGTAGATTATATATACACTGTACACAGCAGCATACTTGCAAGAGGAATAAATTATTGTTCAGAATACATTATAATAATTCTTTGAAATTTCTTGAGAGCCCCATAGATGCAACAGATTTCTATAGGAATTCCTATAGAACTTTGTATTTATCAGTATCTAGCCAAACAACAAAATTACAGATCATGAAGTTCCAATGGTATCATCAGAAATACTGAATTTCAAGTGAGTTTTGGTCAGAAGTATGACATGACCCAAACCTGTATTTATAATCTTGCTCATAGTCTCTTGTGTCTGACTTTAGTGTCCCACTACTGATGCTATGGTTACAGACAAACTGCTACTTTATTTTTGAGCCTCAGTTGTCTGTCTTATAAAGTTCACCCCAAAATAATTTGAGACATTTTAGATTGAGGCATTGATCCAGTAAACGTGCTAAGTTTTATGCACGTTAAGAATGCCATTAGCATCAAGGGGTTTTAAACATGACACATGCTTAGGGGACTGCAGGAGCAAGGTCTGATTTTGCAGTACTAAAAGACAGTGACAGACAGCACTAGATGGGTGGTACGGAATTACACTTTAGTTCTTTAATGGGAGGGTGGGGGGAGGGGGAAAACAGCTGAGAGGCGTATTGGGAGGAAGACATCAAAAACAAACACATTGTTAAGATGCAAATTCTGTTCCGCTGTGAAACTAGTTTCTTCTGGAAGAGGGAACAGAAAGGTCAGGGTCCCAGACCCAGTCTGGTGCTAGAATTTATTTTATTTATGTTTACATTATTTGTATGATTACATTATTATTGTCCAGTGCACCAAATTTACTTCCAAATGGAGAAATGATTCTGTTTATGCCTATATTATCATAGTACATTAAGCACCATGAGGCCATTAGAATAAATAGAGTTAGATGAGCTATATCATTGGTTCTCAGATAGCCTATCTTCCAAGTAACATTAAGGAAGCAGCATATGTTGCATCTAGCTACTTTTTCTTAAAGTGCAGCACATTAGATAAGGAATGCACAGTTAGATGGGTTCTTAGCAGCATGGCAATTGATGAAATCACATCCTTTTTCAGTGTTATTCTGGCAATTGCTATGTGTCATTTTGATCAGTGCCCACCGCCTGCAGCTGAAAGAGGTTACTAACAATTTCCATTTTTGGCAATACTTTAAGTGCATAATCATTAGGGAGTCATCTCTTTCTATCCTAATAGCATCGATCATAAAAATTAGTTCACTTTGCTTCCATCTGGACTGTGCTTTTTGCACTTCCATAGAAAATTCTACTGGGGCCTTCTCCTGCTCCTATTAAATTCAGTGGAAGGTTTGAACAAGGGCAGAAACAATCCTTTATAGTTTCAAGATTTTTGGAGCCCATATATGCACTTTAAAAAGGACACTTAAGAGTGAAGTTAGAATTACTATTAGGATAAAGGATGAGAGGTACAAAAATATGATGTTCTGGATTATGATGTTCAAGAACACTTTTTCTAAAGCCCTATCATGTTGCCCTCCTGCAATCTGACTGGGGTACTGCTGCCCCATCCCAATTCTCCACTCCAGGGCCCCAACTTACCCTACCTTGCTGTGTGAACCTTCATTCCTAGGTCAGCTCATGCTCAGCCACCTGTGTGGATGTGGCCCCTCAACCAGTAGAAGAACATTCTCACTAGCCACTCCACTCATGGGATAGTCCCCCAGTAAATACCCCCTGTCCCAGATCCAACCCTGGGAACTACCATCTTCCAAGGTTGCACTGGGCCTTGCAAGGTCATTTATACTTGTCCATCAATTTAACAAAGAACTTGATATGCACCAGCTTTGCTCTCAATGAGGCCTTACACATACACTCATTCAACAATGCACTGCTTTCGATAAAACAAACAAGTTTATTGACTCCAGTAAGATTTTAAGTGAATATAAGCCAAACTAATATAAAATCAAATGATCAATCAGTCAAGGAGATAAACACAAATAAAAAAAGAAGTCGCATTCTAAACTAAGATCACTATTTCAGTCATCTTCAGCTTGCCACAGAGATTTGACTGAGATGGTCTATAGCCACTAACCTGCTCCTTCTCTCCCCCTCCTTCCCTCGGGTAGGTGTCAGTCCTTAATGTTGCTTAGAAGATGGAATCCAGGAAAGAGAGCCACAGACAAAGGAATCTGTTATTTTAAGCAAGTTTTCCTCAACTCCCCTCCCCCTTGGGGTCAGGTGATCATTGATGTCCACCAATGGACATGATCTTTCCCTTTTAAGCCAAGGTGCTTAAGCTGCATTGTACTTGTATGCATGTCTCTGCTGGGTGTGGAAATACAACTCTGTTTTATTTGGGGTTAAGACAACAAAGTTTCATATCTGTACATATATATGATGTGGCAAGAAACATGCCACCATAACAGTAATGACTAGTATGCCATGAGCTTTCCAAAAACACCTTACATGACATAGTTAGCCTTACGGCTACCCTGTAAGGGTGAACAGGAAAGATACACAGATCACATTACAAAGACATGTCAAAGGGGTGCAGCATGTCATAAGCCCTCCTCCAGAGCCTAAAGAAATAATATCAGAGCTTCCCGACTAAGGACTGTATGACCGTGAAACTTCCAACTCCTCTACTGGGGAAACCCAATGTTACAGCTACATAAGTGATCTGAGCCCTTTAAAATGTCATTTGCAGAGTTTATTAATGCCAGAAGCTGAAATACTCAGTTCAATGCATTTTCAAATCCTGTCAGCATAACCTAAAGTGTTTGTAAGTGACATGAGCAGACCCAAATCAGCGAGGCTGAGAACTCCAACAGGAGTGTTTTATTCAAGTCTGTGCTCTTTTATGGCATATTTCACTAAATAGACTACATCATATAACAAGATATATAGACTACTTGAAGGACATATTAAAAGCTACAGTAAGTTTTCACATCAATTTCTTTTAAAATAAAGTAAAAAAAAAAAAACCCTCTTTTTGGATCACAAGATCCCATTAAGATATAGTTGCGAATATACCTATACCAGCAAAATTGGTAAATTAGTCATCTATGAAAGATGGATACAAAATGCTTTGCCAATTTGCTTCAGATAAGTTTTTACAACACGAGTGAAATCTTGGCGAAAATCAACAAGGAATGGAAATAATTCCCCGAGAGCATTAGAAAGCTTGAAGAGTCATAGCCACACAAAAGTTTGCACTCGGCAAAAGGATACAAAAATAATCATCCCAGCAAAAACATTTCACACACTAAACTTGTGTCCTACACAGAACAGATGATAGTGTGGCTACTGATAAAACACTTTACATAAGCTCTTAACATGATGTAATACAGAGATTTTAGCACTCAGCTGGGGTTCCTGCATAACTCATTTAAAGCTTTACCACTTGAGTAATGCAACAATCCCAAACTCATGCTGATCATGCCTTCCTTTATCCTACACCACATCCTTCCTAATTAAAAGAGGCACCAATCCTGCAAAAAGGAACCTAAGGGCAGACCTTCCTGGGTCAAAGTCATTGGTGTTCCATACAGGCCCAGAAATCCAGCCCCTGCCCAACCAGGGCCTAAAGTACCCATACTTTAGAACCCAATTCTGCCACCCTTATTCTCACTGATAAGACTATTTGTGACAAAGAGTTAAAGAGTTAGGGTGATAAAGTTAGGCATGATCAAGATATAGATGTTATTAGCAATGTAGGGGGGAAGAGGGCAGATAGGGGAAATACTTTTGACAGAGACATAGTAAAACCTACAACCCCTAGTAACCTAAGAAGAGATCCCACCCATCCATACAAAGTGCCCAAGGTACCTTGACAGGTTGCAAAGGGTTTAACCTTAAGAGTGTGGGGGGGGGACACACCATGATTTTAAGCAGTCAGATGTAATTCAGCAAAAGTTCCAAAGCAGGGTAGTAACACCATAGAAAGCCCATCCTCACATCTAGGGCACCTCCTTGTCCCTGTGCATTGTTGCAGGGGACTTCACCTCCCACCTCCTCTCTATCAGACACTTTCTCAGTCTCCATAACCACTCTCAGCCAAGGTGTTCCCGAGGGCCCATCACTGGGTCTTCTGTGACTCAGTCCTCCAGCCAAGTCACACAATAATTCTGCCCCCTTCCACAATTCAGTTCTAAACTAAAGGTCCTTTTCGCCTTCTGGGCTTGATTTCAGTTCCCTTCCCCTTATAGAGCCATAGCTCAGACCTGCCTCACAGAAACACTTTGTAGTGCCTGAGTCTCATAAGTTCATAAAAACCTCAAAGACAAAAGGGATCATCAAGCTGATGTAACCTGAGCCCTAGCACAATGCAGAACCTTGCTCATCCACCCATAAGTAGACATACAGCCTCTGGCTGAGTTACTGCAGTCCTCAAAACTTGATTTAATTACTTCTAATTACAGCAAACCCACCTTTTGTTCTAGTTCAATAAGTAACCCATACCCTATATCAGGGAAGGTGAGGGGGCCAAGAAATAGCTCTGCATTGCTTAGGGGAGGGAGATGCTCCCTCTCTCCCTGCTTCACCACCACAGCTAGAATCAGTCTTTCTTCTTAAGGCCAATCACTCTCAATAGGGGCCACTAAATTGCTGTTACCTTGTTAGCTCATCATCAGTGAGGCCAAGGGAAAGCTGCTAAGTCAGTCAAGACTGAGTCCAGCTTGCCTCAAAGGGCCAGCCAGCCTATGATGCTGTGGTATAACTTTGCTCTATGCAAGGCCATTTGTAGATCATGCACTTTATTTTAAACGTATTGGATGTACAGGTGTCAGTCAGTCTCTTTTCTAATTGCAAAGAAATTAAAAGTGGATTTCCTAACTTGCAATAAAGCCCCTAGCAGGAATAAAATTGAAATGGGAATAAATTAACATTTGAGTTCTCTGCTATATTTAATGTAAACGTTTAGGCTATATTAGTTCTACACTGTGACAGGTTCCAGGGGGGGTAGCTGTGTTAGTTAGTGAAAACTATAGTATGTTAGCTACGTCTATATGTTTTGATTAGAGGTTTTTTACAGGACCCTCTTCTACACTGTTTGAATCAAAACAACTTGTTTACTTGGCTGAGAGTATTCCTCTGGAATTATTTGAATTGACCTTGTGACCCACCCTTTTCTGTATGTATGTATACAGCTAACATACTACATTTTCCATTTCATGCATCTGATGAAGTGGGATTGTGCCTATGAAAGGTCATGATAAATAAATTTGTTAGTCTTTAAAAGTGTCACAGGACTCCTTGTTTTGTTTAGTTCTACTCTGTTCACTTGTCCCAGAGAGTAAGATCTCACTGGAGCAGTTACCATCATGTGAATTTGTTCTTCACTAGTCACTGTTTTCTCCTGATTCCATACATCAGAAACCTACTGGGCTTCATTCCAACTTCAGGCAGATGTTTCCAGCTTTCTTTGTTGACTTAGGCCATATCAGCTCATCTTTGGTGTATGTTGTGCATTATGGCATTGTATGAAGAAAAATCTTCCACTGCACTATAGAAAATACTGAAGTAGCTATAAGTACATGGGTAAATATATTTTAAAATCTTCTCATTCAATAGCATGATTTCTCAGTGGATTTCATATCTCCATGAAGCAGACTGAAATTTATTGCATGTGCCCTTCAGTCAGAAACTCCAGCTTTAAGGTTCAGTGGAACTGGGATGGGAATAATTGTTAAAATCTTCACAGTGAGAGACTTTATGGAAGGATGAAAGCCTGGATTTCTCCTGCAATGTATCCCAAAAGTCTAGCTGGGAGAGAGATTGCTAAACTGATGGGTTTTAAAATTTGGACAACATGTAAAGCAGTTAGTGCTTTGAAGGATCAAAATGGAGCAAGGAACATAACAGAAAGAGAGAGATTAAATCTAATCCTGTAATTCAAAAGATCACTTTTCATGCCTTTGCCTTCCAGAACTGAAACACAACAAAAACAGCACCCTGCACACAGCAATACCTAGATCACCTGCCCTGAAATATGACCCTGAGCCTCTTAGCTTCAGTCCCACTCTCCTCTCCCCCCACCCCAATTGTCCTCAGAGAGCCTCTTCTAGGTAGCTTCCCTACCTGGCAGCTGTTCCTCAGAGCAACAGTGCTGGTAACATAACAGGCACATTGTCCTGCAGACTCTCCTGGCAGCAGTGGTGTTAGACAAGCCATTCAGCACTGTCTACCTGCAGTAGCTGGGTGAAAGCATGGCCACCTAGCATGCCACAAGAGGAGTTATTGCTAGAAATCAGTTTTCCAGATGAGCCTCAGGTGCCCCTTGCTGCGGCATGGTATAAGAGGATCTCTTGTTCAGTAAGTGAAAGCAAGGGGTGAGATAGGGAAATAAGCCTTTGCTGGATGGTGGAGTAATATAATGCTCAAATCTTTCTCTCTGTATGAGCTCTTCAGGCTCCAAGTTACACCTCTCCAGGCAGAGAGAAAACAAAAGACAGAGAGGTGGGTTATAATTGTTACAGACTCCCACTCAGTTCAGCAGAAGCTTGGTCCTATCTCCTATCATCTATTAATTATTATTATTATCATCATCTTCTTCTCCTTCTTCTTCAATAGGCTGCTGGAGTAGCAGGTAGATAGGGGAGAAGGAGAAGGCATCCACAGGGGCAACACAATGTACTCCTTATATATCTAGACACTTCATGGGGGACACAAGAAAGGAGCATGCCTTGCAGTAGCTACCATTGGAGGGACAATCATAGGCTATGTCTACACTTACCAAAGCTGGTTTGAATTAGTTAATTTGAACTAACTAATTTGAACTAATTTTAGTTCGTTCAAATTAACTTAATTCGGACTAGCATGGTCCTACTGGAATTTTGGTTGGAAGAAGCAAGTGCCATGCATGGCACTTGCTTAGTTTGAATTAGTCAGTCGCATTAAGTTCAATGTACCGGTTAGTTCGAACTAAGATGGCCACATTGACTTAATTCGAACTAAGTAGTTTGAATTAAGCATTAGTGTGAAAGGTATAATCGAATGTATTAGTTCGAATTAAGGAAGCCCTTAATTCGAACTAATGAAAGCCTCGTGTGGCCAAGGCTTAAGTTAGTTTGAATTAAGCTTCCTTAATTCGAACTAACTTGCCAGTGTAGACATAGCCATAGATACTTACAGAGCAGAACAATATAAATAGATGTAGCCTTGAAGCACTATTGTGTCCCACCCCCTTACTAACTATAACCAGTTTCTGCCCATCTTGGCATGACCATGGAGAAGGAGATTATTTTTTTATGTTGTAGCTCAGCCTTATCCTAGTCCTTTTATATAAATAGTGTCTATTGTTGGGATTTTGCTCCCCCCACCCCGCCTCCATCCCTGCTGCAGTGTGCAGCTGTACATTTTGTTCACTCTTAGTAAACCGTTTACATTTTCAAGGCTATCTTTACAAGGAAAAGGGCTAGAGCCATACTTTTCATGTGTGTGCCATTATAAACACATACAATAATATACATACACACAAACAGAGCTGAGAGTCTCCTTTATGAGAACCAGAACTGTGGTAAACTTAGCAAACTTAATCTTCAAATTCTATCGTATAAAATACACAGCAATGCTGATTTGCTCAGCACCAACTAGAGGCTTTATTATAAATGCTCTGTGTTGTTTTATCAAGCTGTATTTCTTATATATCTGCATAAACTAACCACAGGCTAATGCTTACTGAAATGTAGAAGTAAGATTCTGGCAAGATGGATACTATTCTCAGTTCTGTCACACAAGAGTGAACAGCAATTACATATCTATAAATCCAATCTCTCGCTGTAAATACTTTCCCCAGCTGTAGAACAAGCATAAATCTTCCCTATCTTACAGCAGTGCTGTAAATTAAGTTATAATTGTGTATAAAGTGCTTTGAGATCCTCGGATGTAAGATACTAAGTATTATAGAAATAGGTAGTAGGAATCAATGTGGATTGGAGAGATGGTAATTGGATTTCCCCCATAACAAATCATTGAATTAAGTTTCTAATCGGGTATACCCTGATGTCTCTAAATAATCAAAAGAGAGGGATTCCTTTTCTCAATTACACAACTGTCTGAAGTCATCTGTTTATTAATAAGCACTCTTTTAATGTGAGTATTCAAGATTTGAAGAAATGCCTACAGCTAGATAGCATATCTTGAAAAGCAGTGGCGAGGGATCCAGTGGTTTTTCAACACATGTGAACACAGATGGGAGAAATAAGCTGGAGAGGGAGTTGATTAAGGATGCATGCATCAAGCCTGATGATTCATCTTTCTAATTATGTTAATAGGACTTAGGTCATTGTTTTCCACTAGCTTTTAAAAAGCTCTCACTCTCTTCCTGAATTCTAGCATGTTCACAAAAGAGCAATAACACAAACTGCACCAGACAGTACTGGAGAAACAGGAAGCATCTCATGAAGATACTACTGCAAACATCAGCAATAGACAGCTATTGCATTTATAAACTGAACAAAGCTATTGCCATATTATAACCAGAAGCCTGACCTGTTTTCATTTGATTAAGAAACAGAAAGATTTCAAGCAGTCAGAGTGGCTCTGCAGGAATGTAGTTCTCTTACACATAACCATTTTCACCATCATAACCACAACAAAGGAGGAGATGTGGGGAGAGAAGATACATGTAAATTAGGGTACATCTACACTGCAGTAAACACCAGCAGCCAGCCCACAGCCACCTGTCTCAGGTTGCAGGGTTATAAAATTGCAGTGTAGACAGTCAGGCTTGGCCTGGAACTCAGGTTCTAGGACCTCATGAAGGGAAAGGATTGGGTCCAGTCAGTGTCTACAACACAATTTTATAGTGATGCAGTCTAAGTCAGGTGACTCAGGACAGCATCTGGTGTTTTACTGCAGCATAAACATACCCTAAGTGTCTGATACGAAAAAGTGCTGAGCATCTTCCAGACCCATTGACTTCAAAGGAATTGGGTGCCTAGCGACTCTGCAGGATTAGAGAACAGGAGTACAAGAGTGAAGATAATTAGAAGGAAAAAAGTGAGGGGGAAAGGGTAACAATTAGCAGATTAAGAAGAGAGTGATGATGGGTGAAGAGAATACAATCTACTAACTTGCTCCTAGGCTATGTCTACACTCAAAGTTAAGACGACTTTATTAAGCCAACTTTAAGTCGACCTTATTAAGTCGACTTAGAGAGTCTACACTAGACTCTCTAAGTTGACTGGATAGGTCGAGGGATAGCCGAGGCCAGACTAGGGGAGCCGCGGCTCCCTGCCAGAAGGGAGAGGCGGCTTCCCTGGGAAGACCCAGCTGCGCAGGATTGGCTCTCCCCGAGACCGGGAAGCCGCTTGCAGCTTGTCCCGGGGAGAGCCAGCCATGTGCAGCTGGCTCTCCCCAGGACAAGCTGCAAGCAGCTTCCCGGGGAGAAGGGAGCTGCTGGGGCTCCCCAGCTGGGGCTCCAGCAGGAGGGAATACCCCGCTGGTGCTCCAGCAGCAAGGGAATCCCCACCACCCCAGCCAGGACTCCAGTGGGGGATTCCCTCACCCCCAGCCAGGGCAGCGGGGGAATCCCTCACCGCAGGAGCCCCAGTGAGGTATTTCCTCCTGCTGGAGCCCCAGCTGGGGAACCCCAGCAGCTCTCTTCTCCCCGGGACTGCGGCTTTCCGACAAAAAAGGAGGTGTGGCTCCTCTTGCCAAGAAGCCACGGGTCCCAGGAAGAAGGGAGCAGGGGCTTCTCCAGGGACAAGGGAGCCCTGCTCCCCAGCAGAAGGGAGCCATGCACCAGGGAGCGATGCGGGGTTCCCTTGTCCCTCCTCCCCCCGCCCTAGGTCAACTTATGGACCTCCTTATGGGCCTCCTTAAGTCAACCTAACTTGTAAGTGTAGATGCACCCCTAGAGCCCAGGTCCATGCCCAACAATTTCTTTAAGGATTGTGCCAATGCCAAAGACATTACCATTTTCCAGATGCAGATCTGTTTGCCCTTTAATTCATTTCAGTAACTGCATGCAATTCTGTAATCAAGCTTACAGAAATGGTAAATTATTTTAAAAAATATATAGACCTTAACTCCCCGTCTGATTAGAATGTTAGAAACTGGAAGGAATCATGACAGGTCATCGAGTCCAGTTCCCTGCACTCATGGCAGGACCAAGTACCCCCATTAAACCATCCCTGACAGGTGTTTGTCTAACCTGCTCTTAAAAACCTCCAATGTAGGAGATTCCACAACCTGCCAAGGCAACTTATTCCAGTGTTTTAAGGCAGATGGCAAAGGGTAGAAAAGTGTGGGAGAAGGAATGTTTCTGAATTTTAAAGCACCAGCCCCCACATATACACATACCATTCATGAGCCAGATAATGGCCATTGGCATATGCCAAAGAAAAGTTAGAGCAGTCATCCAAAATAGTCAGTGAGCATTCCAGATTGAGCTATAGCACACAGTATAGATCAATTCATTGGATCAAGAAGATAAAGAACCTGAAGTACAGTTGTTTGCCCACTGGTAATTAGTGGGGTAACAAACATTGCTCTGCTGCTCCCTGATACTTCATTAATCAGACAACATGCCAAATCCAATCTGATATTTAAACAGTAGTAACAGCTGATGAAGAGGACTACACTTCAGAGAACAGTCCATTAGAAATTAAATGTGATCTACTGTGCGTACGGAAGACATAGATGAATTTGCCCTTCAGACTGCTAGGTTTTAAGGGGTCAAATAATTGATTGTGAATAATTGTCTGACAAATGTGACTTTCTTATGACTCATTTATTAACTGCTCCCCAATGTCTAGAAATGTATTAACTATTATAAAGCTTTACAATCTGTCAACAGATTTCATCCTATGAACTCTTTGTAAACTATTCATTTTTACAACTGTTAATGGCATAGATTCCATGCTTTCTGCTTTTAATGGAGGCTATATAAATGGAACTAATGTACAACAAATAGTGAATAATGAACTCTCTAATTCACACATTAATACCCTTGATCACATAATATGGATATTTATGCAAAGACTAGTACAGTAAGGATATGAAACACCAAAGTGATGGTAAGAAAATTAAGTTTTATTTCCTGATACCATTTACGTGACCTTGGTGATGGTGCTAAAGATCAATCTGTCCTATGATAGAACACCTGGGACTATCTTTGTATCTTGTAAAAAAGAACAAAAACAAGCAAGCAAACAAACAAACCCCCTAAAATAGAAACAAACAACTAAAACCAAACTGTGACAAACTAAAATGGCAGTTTCTGCCCCTAAAGCCCTACAGCTGCCTGATCAAATGGCCTTTTATAGTTCTCAGATAGAACCTTTTAGATTGACCTTTTCCAACACTAAGGTGGATCCATGAGATGTTGCCTTGTTTACTGGATCCTGGTGCTTTTCATTGTGTTGCTGCTGTTAGCACAGGAACCTTCCAGATGCCCAGAGAAAAGAGAGCCCAGCGCCCTCCTTAGTTTTGTTTGGCTGCCTTTGACTCCTCATGCACAAACAATCCTTGACTTTGACGTAGATGGCTGGCTAACTGTTAAGGTCAACATGAACAAAAAGCCTCTCACGTACATGTTCATCAACAGCAAAGAGAAAGAGGTACAAATATTGTCAAACTGAGCAGCCACTCTGAATTCCAGAAACATTTCCAAATACTGTTTTGCAGTCTTCGATCAGCTTCAGCATTCATCAAGACACTAGAATATTTGCACAGCATGATATGGCTGTTTAATGCTATAGACCATCTTGTATATCAGAAATAGTCTTTTCCTATAGACTAAATATGTTAAAAAGAGCACCATGTGAGAAAGAGTGACGGAGAAAGGGCTGTTTTTCTTTTATTTGTCACTATAATGGGACAGGAGACACTTGAGCTGATGAAAGAGATCTGATGTCAGTTGACCTGCTTAAAGGAGAGGAACATGAAACAGAATTTCAACCAGCCACCCCTCCCTAATTCCACTTGTTTGTCACATCAAATGAAAAACTAGCAGCGGGAAAGTTACATTTGAAAAGTAAGTATTTGAACTGAAGCTTTTTATAAAACCATAGTTGGAGTGATTTCTCTTTCACGCTCTGAAACAAAGTACTGAGCAATACAAGGCTATTCTTAAACACTTTTTGTTGTACATTTGCAAGAAGCTGGCAGAAAATCGTTCATTTCATAGTAGATGTACAAAATAATGCAACATAAAAAAGCACACACTTGACATATAAGGAATAGCACTCATGACTCTCGAAGCGTCTGACGAAGTGGGATTTTCTCCCACGAAAGCTCATGCGATTAATAAATCTGTTAGTCTTTAAAAGTGCCACAAGACTCTGTTGTCTTTCTGCAATAGACTAACACGGCTACCCCTTTGGAATCTGTTTAACATAGCCAAGGTTCATGTTTCCAACAGGAGCACGTCAGGCTGCTAAGCCACGCTGTTAAGAGATGATGCCCTATTTCTTTGCAGTTTGGTAGTGTAAATCTGTGAATCAAGCAAAGACCTTTACTGAATGCTCCAAAACATCATTAATGCAGTTAAGCTTCCCCAATAGTGCCTCATGAACTTTCAGAATGTGTTAAGTTAACCTCTGAAAATGAGGAAATGAAGGTGAAAGTACACCCACCCACACAAGCATCTTCAACTCTGCCATCCTTGAGCAATGTCCCAGCATGACAATCACACACAGATGAGTTGTCAGTCATTAACTATAACACTTCCATAGCAATAGTCTGGTCCTCTATTATGGATCATGACAGCAGTAAGTAAGTTGTAATAAATCAAAAGCAATATACATGAAAAAAACCAAAATGCTTTACCTCTATTATGCTTATTTTGGGCAGCAACATACTAGACAGAGAATGTGTGTTTTGCAACCATTCTCTCTCTCTAATACTATTTTAAAAGAGGACCTGATTCTAAGTTACAGAGTTTTCCAAGAAGTATTTTTCTGGAATCCAGACACAAAGTGATTGAGACACAATTTTATCTTGAGAATTAGCCTATATGCCTATCACAGTTTCACTCTGAGGCTTTCAGAAGGGTTTTGACAAAGTTCCATTTTCTCCCGATTCTTCAAGTGTTTCAAGAAGAAAATAATATTTCAGTTTGAATGCTGACTTTGTTATTCCAGTTAAATGTGTTATACCATTGGTGACTTTAGATGTGACACTACATCTTGCACAGTAGCTCATGGGAATGTGAGGGAATGATGAGTGAATAAAATAAAATAAAATAAAACAAAATAAAATAAAATGATACATATTTTGGGGATATCTTTTTTTAATTATTTGACACAAAACAAAACACTGGTCAGTGGTATTCATTGAATACATCTATGGATAAAAGTGACCATATAATAAGACTTCCCAACAGAAGTAAGATTTGTCAAACCATTGTCGTGGTGTTTACATGAATGACTCAGGACACAAGATCATGGACTGTTAGCCTCAAAGAGAGGCATGGAGAGCTTGTTAGCTAATGGAATTTTATAACACAATGTCTCAACCACCTTCAGAAACCTGTTGCAATGATCCTTTCTGATTATTTTTAATAGGCAATGGCCAATTTTACCCACTTTTTGTTTGCATTTATTTTCTCTCTTCTTATCTTTCCAGGTGTCTGATCATCATAGAGAAAGAGATGGAAAGTGAGCAGCAGAAGAGCTCCAACCAGGTACTTTTTAAGGCAAATGCCAAAAAGCAAAGCCCCCTAACAGAAACTGAGCAAGGAATGTCCAGGTAGTTCTACACTTGAATTTCTTGAACATCTGTTCCTGGTTGTGTTTAAGTCTAAGGAACAGTAGTGGTAATTCAGCCTAGTGTTAAATGTGGCTAGGAACAGATCTGTGTCCTGGAACAAATGCTTGTTTCTTCTCTATCCTAGAACTACAATTGCTTACAAATGAACAATACAGTTCACAGGCATATTCTTTTGAATGCAACGGATTTAAATAATGTTCTAGTAATCACGCATGAACACCAAAAAATATCAAACTGAAAGCAGGGATAACTGACATTTATGTATATTGAAAACAAGAAAAAATGTACAGGAATTTAAAATTTAAAGTTAAACTTTCCAAGGCTTATCCTTTATCAGAGTCTACTAAATCTCTCATCTTGACAAGTTCCAAAGGGGTAGCCATGTTAGTCTAGTTCAGCAAAACAAACAAAGAGTCCTGTGGCATTTTTAAAGACTAACAAATTTATTTATTGCATGAGCTCTTGTGAGAGAAATCCCACTTCATCAGAAGCATCAAACGTCTGACAAAATGGGATTTCTCCCACAAAAGCTCATGAGATAAATACATTTGTTAGTTTTTAAAAGTCCTACAAGACTCCTTGGTTATGTCTACATTTGAAAAGTTAAGTCGACCTTGTTAAGTCGACTTAACAGCAGAGATAGCCGTTACACTGGCTTTAAGTTGACTTAATAAAGACTTAAGGAGTCAACTTAAGGCTTAAGTCAACCTAAAGATGAGGTGTTATTAAGTCGGCGTAAGCTTTCCTTAAGTCGACATAAGGAAATGCTTAAGTCGACTTAATAAAAACCCAGTGTGGACACGACTTTGTTTAGGTCGACTTAAGCATCCTTAAGTCGACCTAACTTGCAGTGTAGACACACCCTTTGTTTGTTTTGTCAAGTCTCTTATGTGACTCTTTCCCTTTTGTCACCAGTCAACAATTTCAAAAGGAATCACAGTGGAGAAGAAGTTGATTATGTCCTACCATTTGCTGCAAGTTCCCCTTAAAATCTTTCCATCTGCTTAACATACATCAGGATTTCTATAATATTGCCTATACTTCATGCACTGTGCAGTAGTCCCATGCGCTCAAGTGGACAGAGAGGCAACAAACAGGCAATTAACAGTAGAGCTCTGGTCCTCTGGGCACGGTCAGGCAGGGAGCAGGCTTTTTGCTAGGCAGAGCTACCAAGCAGATCCAGGGCTCTGGCCTGGTAGCAGAATAGAGCTATCAATCCCCCTCACCTAGTGAGAGGTAGCTGACATTCCAGAGCAGTGGGTTAGGCAGCAGGGGACAGGGAGGGAAAAAGTGGTACCACCCTGCAAGGTCCCAGCACAGGGCACTATCAATTTTCACATGTCTAATTCTTTTCTTTCAACGGTCTGATGGCGTTTCTTCCCCTCCAGTGCTGCCTCAACTCTCCTTTTCCTCCAAGCCCAACTTGTCGCCTACCTTACCTTATTTACAAATGATATTTTCCCATAATGACCACTAAACCCTCTTATTAATAATCAAAAACTAAACAAATCCATTGGTTCTGATTCTCTGTTATGCCTGAGGTGCATAAAGCGAGGTGAGGAGAAGACATATAAAGATGTCACCTTTGAAGGCTCCTGTCCTGGGTCAGCTGGACACTGGATTGGTCTACCAGTCAACACCTCTGCAAACCAAAACTGGTAAACTGTGCCCAGGTCCAATAAAAAAGGGATATGTAGCATAGAGGCTCCTTTAACTCTGAAACATATGTTTCCCATTGGCATAAAGAAGCCAACGAGACTAAATCAGATGGAACAAAGTGTTCAGGCCACGAAGACCCTGTTTCCTTTATTTGGGGTGGGAGGAGGGGGACAATGACAGCCAAATCTACTTTCTTTTCATCTAACACCATAGAAAAAAAAATGTCTCGCATAACCTGAGGGAAGGATGTCACACAAACCTCTTTTATCCCAGCTGGGTTCCTTGTTAAAAAGAACAAGATAAAAATACTGATTTCTTTTTTCTAAGGAGATAGTGTCAAGAATGAACTTTTTGTTAAAAATACAAGTCTGAGATTGGGGATCTCCCCAGTCAGCAGCACGTCTTCCAGGCAAGAGGAAAACTCCCTGCAAGGCAGACAGGGAATGTGAATTATTAAAGCTGAAGGAATAATCTTCTCAGACTGATCAGAGTGGAGCTCTCATGAGGATTGGTGGGGTTTTTCCACTGGCAGGCAGACTGGATAATACGTGAGCTGCATTTAAAGCAGCTACAGGTGTATTTCCATACTGCTCTTTCAAGCAGAATTTCTAACACCTCATGTATTTTTTTAAAACCTGCTCTTTGAAATTAGTAAAAATCAAATGAGAAAATACTATTAGATCTGACTGAAAATAAAGCATGATTTCTCCACCAGCACTATGTCACTGTTTCTAGGCAACCGATTTTTTTATTAAAAATAATTGCATCTTGAAATACATGATGCAGCAAAATGAAAATCTATCAGCATGGGTGTTTCCCAGGCAACCCCATTTCAATTGCCTGTTTCTAGGTGATGGAAGCCCTTAATGTCCTGAGGGCACTTTGTCTGACATGAACCAAGAGAAAGAGGAAACACAGAGAGGATTCCCCTGTTGTGAGCTTCATTCGTATGAATATATTCATCACTTATAATTATTTTGATTCCCACATTTGATTTCTGAAAGGATTGGTTAGAGTTTCTTGTTGTGAAGGAAGGAATTTATTTATAAAAAGGAATTTATTAGCATCACCTTAAATAAATCTGTATTTTGCTATCCCCTCTTAAAATATATCTTCCATATATCTGCCGTCCCTGCCCCCTCCCCAGACTATTTCTGGCTGATGTTTTAAGTTCTGTAATGTCATTCATATTTAGTCTAACTTTCACAACCTGAGGGTTAGCCAGAGGAAATGTCAATCATGCTGTAGACTCATGTATAAATAATCACTTGAATTGAAAATCTCCATGAATCACAAAAATTATTGCTGACATATTGCAAATCTTCTCTCCCTGTATTAGTTCCTTTGTTCTTAACTTCTGCTGGAAGAAGAGAATAGAAAAACGCCAGAGGCAGTGCCTTCACAATCCTGTGTTTTGTGCTCCTGTTATACAGAACTGGAGACCCTCCAGGAACAGGAATTGTATGTTTTAGAAAAGTATTTACAACTCATTGTACATTTCAAGGCAACTTATATTAAAAGCTTTAAATTACTGAAAAATAAGGATTTTCAGAATAATTGCAGGTACCATACTTTCCCTCCTGATGATCAAATTATCAATATTTTACAAGAGGAATTCTGCTGCCAATCTCTTGGGCATCCATTTTCTCCCTCATCTTCATTCCCTGTTTGATTCCCTTTTTCTTGTATTTTCTCCCCCCTTTCCTATTCTCCATGTTCTGCTATCTAAGGAGACTCCCACTGACTTCAGTGAGAGCTGGATCAGGCTGTACAGCCATTTGCAGAATCATTTTTTGGAGATGGGCAATAATCAGACAACAAGTAAAAAATAAGTTCAACAGTACATTTACAGAAAAAACACAGAGGGCATTTCCTTACCCAGGTACTACCCACCATGTAGTGCAGAAAGAATGTCTAGTCAGAGGTGGCGCTATTGGAAACTGTAAATAAATCAAAGGGTACCCCACAGGGCAGCTCAACAGCCAATTCAGTGCAGCCTCACATCCCTAGCGGGGGCTACTGGCACTCCTGCAGCTACAACAGTGCGGAATTTTAGGTATGATGAAAGGTTCATTTTAAAACAAAATCAGTGTTCTCCAAATAAAAGAAAGAATTGTGTTGTTTTCTGTCTCCTCCTGTGAATTCTGGCCCCTTGCTGCTGATGGCAAGAAATTACACAAAGGCTCTGAGCACACGCTCCCCAAGAAACTGCCCTTTCGATCTGGGTCTTTGTCTTACTCAACAACTCCATAGACACTCTTTCATTTCAGACACGCTAGTTAGTTGGCAGGCTCCTGCCTAATGTAATTTAGGTTGTTATATGGAAATGCACAGGCAAGAACCTATAGAGTATCCATACATTACAAAAAGGTGAAGGATGGAATGAAGATAGAAAAGAAACAAATCGAACACTAATCTCCCAGTGTATATCCATTTTACATGGCTACTAACATGCGAGAAGCACCTGCCTGGACACATTCAAACCAGTATTTTCCATGTTTTCACCACAGCTGAAATTAACGTAATGCAGCAAGTTCAGAAAGCCAAAGTACTATCCAGAAAGGGAAAATCACCAGAGTTTATGGATCACTGAAGGGCAACAGAGTCCTGTGGCACTTTTAAAGACTAACAGATTTATTTATCGCATGAGCTTTGTGGGAGAAAATCCCACTTCATCAGACGATTTGAAGATGGGAAACTTACAGAATGGGAGGAAATTAAATGCAGGGGAGTTGTATGACATAGGATCAGGTCAGGCTGTAACAGCAAGCGATGACAGGTCAGCAACAAATAGAAACTGTTTCCAATTGATATATTGAGACTTCATTTTCTAAAAAAAAGAATACATAAATGGATGGATTTTAATTTCACACTGATGAAAGTTGGCTGTTTTTTGTTAACCACACTATGCAACTTGGTCCAAGTGTTTATTCTTTACCTGATGTAATTACAAATTAAAACACATCTGGACAATGAGAAGTCTCAATTTTCAGGCTGAACTGAAGCACAAGACAAAAAACTGCTAGGCCTCGTCTACATGGAGGAAATTAACAGGTACATTTCTTCAGAATAAACTATTCTGGAATAGTTATTCTTGTATAAATTAGTTATGCTAGAATGTCTCCCCCATATGGACACTGTATTCCAGAATAAAACTGATTGCACTTTAGAATTACTCTAATTTGTGAGTAGAGAAGTTATTCAAAAATGATAACTTTTATTTCAAAATAGAGTAGTCACATAGGGGGCTATTTTAGAATCGCTATTGCAGAATACTTAATTCCAGAATAATTATTCCGGTCAATTTCCCTGTATAGGCAAAGCCCAAGACAAAAAAGTTTACTCTAACCATTGTTTAATCATTGATTTATCACAGTTTAATGCTAGTCTATTATTGCACCAATCCTTTCTATCCCACATTAGCATTACTATAGGCACCACTGACCAGAACTATTTTCAACAGTAAAAAAGAATCTGCCCTGGATAATTCACTGGGGGTGGGGGGGAGCTTCACCAAAATCAATGTGATTGTTAGTCTGAGGCACTGATCCTTTAAGAACAAAGAAGGTAGTGTACCTGGGACTCATCACCTGCCTTCTAACTGAATTTGAAAGAAAGCACTTGAGTACTAGAGGGGAGCAAGATCTTGTGGTAAATTTTGCAAGAACTCTCTGAAGGCACGTCTGCACCTAAAATGCTGTGTCAGCACAGCTGCACCTGTGCTGCTATAAATGCTTTAATGAAAAACAAACAAGGAGTCCTGTGGCACTTTTAAAGGCTAACCAATTTATCTATCGCATGAGCTCTCGTGGGAGAAAATCCCACTTCATCAAAGCGTCTGACAAAGTGGGATTTTCTCCCATGAAAGCTCATGCAATAAATAAATGTATTAGTCTTTAAAAGTATCACAGGACTCCTTGTTTGTTTTGCTGAACTAGACTGACATGGCTCCCCCTTTGGAATTTGCTTTAATGAAGACACGCTAAACTGAGAGGGTTCACCTGTTGACATAGTTAATCCACCTCCCCAAATGGCAGTAACGTGAGAAGCTCTCCAGCAGACATAATGCTGTCTACATGCAGGGTTAGGTCGATATAACAAGGTATAACAAGGGCAGCGCTGTCCCGTGGGGGGAGCGGGGCCCAGGGCCAACTGGCCTAGGCAGGGCCCCGTTCTCCCCCCCCTTGCTGGAGGGCAGGCGGGCCGCTCCACCCCCCCAGGGAGCCAGCCCAGGCGGGGAGGCTGAGGCCACCGGTGGGGAGCCAGCTCTGGGTCCGCCTGTGGAGGGAGCCGGCCGCAGCCGGGACCCCAAGCTGCTGCGGCCGATGCCCCAGCCAGGGACTCGAGGCCGCCGCTGTGGGCTGGCCCTGGCCGCATGGGGCAGGTCACAACAGCCCGGCCCAGAGGCAGGTCCCGGCCACCTGTTCCGCCCCGGGGGCAGGGAGGCCTAGCCCAGAGGCCAGGCTTAGTGCTCCCGGCCTGCAGAGCAGGGAAGAGTGTGACCGTGGGGGGGGGGCCGCGGGGATCGAGTAACCGCGGGGCCCGGGGCGATTGCCCAGTTCGCCCCCCCCAGGGACTGCCCTGAACAAGGGGGATTAATTTTCACACTCCTGAGCAATGTAGTTATATCAATATAGGTCTGTAGTGTAAACAGACCTGTAAAAGACAGAGAAGGGCAAATTAGAGTGGAAAGGAAAGGAAAGGAGATAGAAAAAGAGCGCTGGTACAGAGAACGTTTGGGAAGAATAAAAGGTTGATGGTGAAGATAGCTAGAGCTGGGGGACCCCAGACAAATTAAAGAATTGCTCATGCAGAGGGCTCTTATGAAGAAAGGGAGGAATGCCTGGTTAGCAAAAGATAAGCCCAAAACAAAGGGTTGATGAAGGTGGGTAGGTCGCAGGTGAAGGGGTAAGGCTTCTAAACAGAAAGAAGCCTGAGTGAATTAAGCTCTGTGTGGGAAGCCTCCCTGAAGAAGGCCTGAGCAGAGAACTGCAAGAAGCTGAGCCCTGAACAAGGAAGGGTTGATGTTGGAGGGACATTCCCTGAGCGAGGCTAGGACTGAAACGGGAGACGTAGCTGAGTGGAACACTGGGGGTTTTCTGTTCTTAGACACCTGATTTGGGGCAATGGAAAAGACAGAGAAAAGGCTGGGAGAGTGTCAGGATTAAAGGAAGGACAGAGTAGGTAATGACTTTTCAGTGGGTAACATGGGGATGGTGACCTTTGAATTGGATTGAAGAGCGGCTGAGTGATAAGCGCGTTTTAATTTGGGTTTTTAAGAAGAACTGTGTTTATAATGAAGGGAGCGTGGCACTTTATATGAATAAAAGTTTGAATTTGCCACTGAGAACGTATTTCTTTGTGTGGGTAAATTCTAAGGGGAAAATGACGCAAGTGTGCAGCCTTCATGCTGCAGCCCTCCACAGGAGGGCACCAGGCATGGCCACCCTGTCATAGAGGTGGTGTTATAACAAAGCACAGATAATGCGATGAACCCCTCTACCTCACTTAAATGGACACTGTGCAATATGATTACTTTTCATACCGGCGCTTAGGTCGGTGTAATTCATTGTTTAGTCACACACCTAAGCGACATTAGCTCTGCCAAAATAAGCTGTATTGTAGACAAAGCCTTAGAGTTAGTTGGTTCTCAGTCTCACACCATCCAACTATAGGGTTTTCCCGCCTTTTTTGGCAATGGACACCCATCATCCCTGATCATAGGCTCTAGCTTTTGTTCTCCTAATTTCTTTCAAATTTTCTTCCATTTCTCTTGAACACTTGTAATCAGACATGCTGGCTGAAAACTCCAGGGGTTAATGTCTGCTAACCACCTTCAAGGTTGCTGAGCAATATAGAATTTGGAAAAATAAACGAAGCCGCCATTTTGAAGAAATTTAAGCTCTAAGCATTTTTAAAAAAAAAGAAAATAGGGGAGGGGAGGTATGATGAAGTTCATGGTCTCATCAATATCTGTCTCTTTTTTTTTAAATTTGTTTTTATTGGTTTATAATATGTATAAAACATTCCCTCATTATACCTGGATAACCTTAATCTCTTTTTTCAAATGGCTGTTCTGTGTACACAGATGGCCCTAATGTTTAAAAACCTTTTACTAGAGAGCCCAGTTAGATGAGCTTGGAGAACAGGGCATATAATAGACAGAGGAAAAACTCTAGTGGGGATTGAATACCTCAGGGGAATCACTAACAGGCTTTGCTCTCCAAAGCCTTTTATCTCTGGGTCACCAGTTCAAATCTGAACTGTATCGGTAGGGAGAAAAGACATTATTGTCTGGCAGGCATTGTGTGAGCTATGAGAAATGAATTAATGGTCTCAGTCCAATTCCAAATGGCTTCATCAAACTCGATAGAATAAAACACAGTAGGGGTGGGGGAGCAAGGAGGGGCATGGGGCCTTCCCCCAATAAGTTTCAGAGGCACAGAACTCCTCCTCTGGCCCTGGGGCTACAGTGATGCAGGGGGAGGGAAAAGGGACTTCTGGCTAGGATGGTAGGGAGGCACAAAAAGGGGCAAAGTTAAGTTTTGGTACATACCCCTGGATTTAAGATAATGCATAAAGACCAGGGACTGTGGCTATGTGCACACCAGAGTCTTCTCCTGCAATAAAGTTGTTGCGGGACAAGGAAAGCGTTATAATGTAACACTTGCCCCTGTCCACACAGCACTCCTTGTAACAAAAAGGAGTGTTCACACGCTCCTTTGAATTTTTGTTACGAGGAGCAGTGCCTGATGGGTACCTAGCCCACCATACCACGTAGCAGCCGCCAGGGTTCCCGAATCCCAGCAGCAGCAGAGCTCCAGCCACTGGGTTCCCCGGTCTCCAACGGCAGCAGGGCTCCATCACCTGGAGCTCCCAGAAACCCCAGTGGCTGGAGCCTTGCTGCTGCCAGGGACCTGGGAACCCTGGTGGCTGGAGCCCCAGTGCGGGGACAAAGGATCCCCGCTGGGGCTTCCCATCCCTACAGCAGATGCCCCATGTCAATTTCACTGCTGCAACAGAGCAGTGAAATTGATATATTCCTTTACTTGTCAATTTCCCTGCTCTTCTTATACCTTGTTGTTATATCGACCTAACCCTAACCCTAACCTCTGTTAGAGCATGGAAATTAACAAGTGTGAATGCTCTGGCGTCCCAGAGTGGCCTTGACTGGCAATCTGGGACATTTCCGGAGGCTGCTTAACACAGAATAAAATTGTGTTACTGTACACACACTCTATCGCGCAACAGGTGTTCCACAATAAGCACTATGCCTCTGGTCCAGGTGATTTTATCATTGCGCAACCACAGGGCTGTTGTTGCCCAACAAGGAACATTCGTGTGTGTATGCTTTCCTTGTTTTCATGCAATAACGCTGTAGTGTGTACAAGGCCTGAATGAGCATGGAGATTCTCCCTACCCTCTCACTACTTTTGTGGCTTCCCTCTAGGGCATGCAAGTAGTGCATTGATTCTGCAGTTCATACCACCACTGTGTGCTGCAGTTGATCTTTATATTTAGGTCCCCATCCCATAAAGAGGGCTCTTACACCCACATTTAGTCCCATTGATTTCAACAAGAATCTGCATTGGCATCATGATGATTAATGTGATCCTGTTTGCAGGATCAGAGTCAGAGAGAGGACGTTTCTAGGAGATGCAGCTAGCACTCATCCTTTGATTTCAGATGAGAGTAAGAGAAGCTTATTGTGTAGTGTTACCACTCATCCAACCCATACTTCCTTAACTTGCCAACGAGAATGCTGTGGGAAACCATACCAAAAGCCTTGCTAAAGTCAAGGTATACCACGTCAACGGCTCTTCCCGCATCCACAAATCCAGTCATCTCATCACAGAAGGCAATCAGATTGGTCAGTCATGATTTGCCCTTGGTGAATCCATGTTGACTGTTCCTGATCACTCTATTTTCCTCCAAATGTTTCAGGATGGATTCTTTGAGGACCTGCTCTATGATTTTTCCAGGGACTGAGGTGAGGCTGACCGCTCTGTAGTTCCCCGGATCCTCCTTTTTCCCTTTCTTGAAGATAGGTACTATATTTGCCTTTTTCCAATCCTCCGGGACCTCCCCTATTCACCATGAGTTTTCAATGATAATGGCCAGCGGCTCTGCAATCACTTTGGCCAACTTCCTCAGCACTCTTGGATGCAGTTCATCCAGCCCCATAGACTTCTGCATATCCAACTTCTTTAAGTAGTCCCTAACCTGACCTTCCATCACCGAGGGCCGCTCTTCTTTTCTCCATTCTGCGTTACCCAGCTTAGTAGCCTGGGAGCTGGCCCTCCCTGTGAAGACTGAAGTAAAAAATGCATTGAGTACTTCAGCCTTTTCTGCCTCATCCAGTAAGGAACCCACACCATCCCTGATCTTCTTCTTGTTACTGACATAGAACACCTTTCTGTTATCCTTCACATCCCTTGCTAGCTCCAATTGCCCTCTGGCCTTTCTGATTTTATCCCTACAGTACCGAGCAATATCTTTATACGCCTCCCTTGTCACCTGTCCAAGCTTCCACTTCTTGTAAGCTTCCCTTTTATGTTTCAGCTCCGCGCAGAGTTCCCTGCTAAGCCCCGCTGGGCGCCTTCTACATTTGCTGTTCTTTCTGCACATTGGAATGGTACCTTCCTGTACCTTTAACAGGGTTTCTTTAAAATACAGCCAGCTCTCTTGGCTGCCTTTCCCCTTCAGATCAGCCTCCCAAGGGATCCTGCCCATCAGTTCCCTAAGGGAGCCAAAATCTGCTTTTCCGAAGTCCAGGGTGCGTGTTCTGCTTCTTTCTTTCCTTCCATTGATCAGGAGCCTGAACTCTACCATCTCATGGTCACTGCTGCCCAGGTTGCCGTTCACTTCTATTTCCCCTATCAATTCTTCTCTGTTTGTGAACAGCAGGTCTAGAGGTGCGAAGCCCCTAGTTGGTTCTTCCAGCATTTGTACCAGGAAGTTGTCCTCAACACTCTCCAAAACTTCCTGGATTGCCTGTGCACTGCTGTATTGCCCTCCCAGCAGATGTCAGGATAATTGAAATCACCCATGAGAACCAGGGCTTGCGATCTGGAAACTTCTGTTAGTTGTCCATAGAACGCCTCATCCACCTCCTCCTCCTTCTGGTCTGGTGGTCTGTAGCAGACACCCACCACGACATCCCCCTTGTTGCATTCTCCTCTAAACTTTACCCACAGACTTTCAACAGGCTTGTTTCCACTTTCATAGTGGAGCTCCGAGCAGTCATACAGCTCTTTTACATAAAGTTCTACTCCTCCACCTCTTCTTCCCTGCCTGTCCTTCCTGAACAATTTATATCCATCCATGGCAGTGCTCCAGTCATGCAAGTTATCCCACCATGTTTCTTGTCTGTGCCAGTACTACCAATTCTTCCTTCTCGTTTCCCAGGCTCCTCGCATTTGTGTACAAACATTTAAAATGCCGGGCCGATTGCCCTACTTTGCCTTGTTGATTATCTCTCCTGTTGCAACTGAGGAAATGTATATAGTCAGTTTAATTTTAAGAACTCTGCCTCTTCACAGAGTCAAGGCATCCACAGGCTTTAAAATCCATATTACTTTGGGATAAAGCACAGATCAACATCCATTCTTTACAGACTAACTCTGACTAGATATTAGAAAAGCAGAGCTGCTCTCCAGAGGTTAAAGATCATAAGCCTCAAGCTTTCATTATACTTTTCCTAATCATTTGTAACTAATACACGAAGTGAGACAAACACATTAAACTTTGTTATATTATCAAGGGTAAATAGAACAAGCTCTAAAAGATTATAGTAATTAGAGGTATTACTTTATTCTGACTTTCATTCAGTTTAAACCTCGGATTTGCAGGGTTAATAAGTGACAGCATTAAAAAGCTATAGAATTATAGAATACAATATAAAATTCAGTCACTTATTACAACTGTGCAATATTCAAGTAAATAATATTCTATATGTAGCGCTAAAGATGAATTTATACCATAGAATTGCTTCAAACAATGGAATATTCGTTGATAAAAATGCCATGCTCATTCATTTACTTGAAACTCCATATTATAACCAAAACTCCATTTTGAATTGTTTTCTTCATTTTGTAATTCTCAGTCTAAATTTTGCTGAAACTTTGTTTAGATGTGAACTTAGTTTGGTATGTGTGTGATCGGATTAGTCTCCAATGCCAGCCTGTCCTGATGACAAACTGCAGGCAGGGCTGTCCCGGGGGGGTGTGAACAGGGTAATCACCCCGGGCCCCACAGGTACATGGGCCCCGCACTGTCCTGCTCCCAGCGGGACAGTGCAGGGCCCGCGCGTGCGCGCCACATCCCCTCCTCCCATGGCCGCTCCGCTGCGCTTGGCAGCCAGCCAAAGGCAGGGGAGGTGGGGCAGGGCGGGAGGGCTATGCCCGGCCTCTGGGCCGACCCTCCCCACCCCCAGGGTGGAGCAGGCAGGCCCAAGGGCAGAGCACATGGGACCCGGCCTCTGGGCTGGCCTGCCCTACACGGCTAGCTCCCCCACACACACACACAGGCGGCCTCAGCCTCCTGGCCGGAGCCAGCTCCCTCCCACAGGCAGCCTCCGGGGACGGGACCAGAGCAGGAGCCGGCTCCCCCCCACAGGCGGCAGCCTTGGCGTCCCAGCCCAGGGCCAGCTCCCTGGGGGCAGAGTGAGCCAGTCGGCCCACTATACTCCCCTCCAGCATGGGGGATGGGGCTCCGCTTTGGCCTATTGGCCCCAGGCCCTGCTCCCCCCACGGGACGGCCATGACTGCGGGCACCACCTTAATGGCAGAAGAACAATGCAATCAAATCCTGGAAAAGCAAGAAGAATCCACCCTAGAAAGAAAGGGACAAAGAGCCCCATCAAGAACAAGTTCAAAGTCACATCTGTCATTAACTGATAACTCATGGTCATACAGTACACTGAGGCAGCGTGACACTGCAAGATCCATGGATAAAAGATGTGTGAGACTCATAGCTTTGGGTAATATTCTGCACAGCATCCATGAATGTTGGTGCACTGCTGTGTGCCCAACAGAGACCCTGCTCTTCCTCATGCCCAGCTTCCCTGGCCAGGTAGCCGCCATGAGCTGCAAACACCAGCCACAAACTCAAGCTACGATCACAAGCAACAATCAGGACTGGTAACTATATATGACCAATTGGCGGGGGGACGGGTAACGTGTGTGTGTGTGTACAGCTACTAGATATTAGCTATTACCATAATTGTGTTTTTCTCATAATAAATGTGGCATGTCCCTCTGAATAAGGTCCTGCTAGTTTTTCTTTTTAAGTACAATGTATCAACCAAATCAGATTTTAATAAGGAAGCACCAGCCGAAAATTCCTTTAGATGAAGGTATAACTATGCATTCTTTATGAACGGAGATATTTAAAAGGTTATTCAAAGCTACCAAGAACACTTGGCAAACTTGAGCTGTACTTTTAACTTGTTTACTTTCAGTGGTCTGTGCTAATGTATTTCTTTCTAATTTCATATGCACCTTTTACATCATAAACTCACAGAAAGGCTGCTTACAGGCTCTACTCAGATCTCAGGCTATAGCTCAGTTTACACAAAGTTATCATTCACCTCTGATGCAGCTTTACAACCATTGATGAGAGAGCCTTTTAATGGCATTCTATTTCTAGGCAATAAGTTATTTATTTATTGACCAGAAATCACTTTGATAACCCTGATCATTTATTTAGTAATAAAACTTTGTACTAGCACATTCTACCTGAGAATCTCTATCTACTTTAGTCTTGGTATCCGTCTGAAGCTAAACTAGCTTTGTAAAATGGAGAGTAAAATAGATCTAAGCCAGACTCTTATTAAACAGAAGGAAAAAGGAAAGGGATAGGAAAGAGAAGAAATAAGTTGGGGAAAGAAAAAGGACATATAGATGGTAGGAGGTGACAAAGTTTCACATCCCAGTTGCTTTGGGATTTAGTCAATTGACTAATTTAGTCAATTGTCAATCTGAGTCCTTTTCCCCTGACAGTTTGGCCAGGACATCTCTCAGGATCAAGACAAGGAAGGTGCTGGGTCTCAGGAAATGGTAAGGGAGGCAGACATGAGGGTGAAATCTTACTCCATCCCTTCTCTCATCTTTCAGCCAGCCAGCATTGCAGAAGCCAGCTTTGCCACCGAAAGTCTCTTTATGATGATCACAAAAGGGAGTGATGGGTGGAATAGCCATCCCCTACTTATTTTGTCCACCAATTTAGGCTTAATTTCTGACACACCAATTCTGGCACATTAACTTCCTGTCCCACGCTTCTTTTGTTTACCACATATGATGTCCTTCTTCCTTTTGCACATCTTCCAATCAACATTTGTTATACGTTATTGTGACACGTTATAAACTTTCATCCACTTTCCCAGCGTTTAGCTCACAAGTGGGGTAAATTTGTAGGTCCAATTATTACAACAAGACAAAGGTCTTTAAGCTATGACAAGTTACTGGGACAGTAAGTACTTAGCCTGAATGAGCTGAAAAATATAAAATGAGCTTTTCAGAAGAGGAGCTCAGAAAGCTGTAGAAATAATTGATCTCTACATAAAGTATTCTGTAAAGGATCATTTTTGGTTAATACCAGTTCTAGTTCAAAATTCTCTCAATCTCTGAAGATTACAGAGTAGGTTATGACACAGATTTCATAACTAAGTGGGAAAGACAAGAGCAAAATCAAGGCCAATTTATAAACTAAAAGGAATAAATAGAATTTATAAATCAATAGATGCATAACAATATAGATTTTATGTAGACCTACCCCTCTTATTTTAGAGGTCACTAACACAAACCTGGTCAATAAGGGTGTTACAAATTGTATCTACCTGTATTCAGTCTCGGCTATCTCAGTATTCCAGTGATGACCAGTTGGTGAACTTGAACTCCTTGGCTATGTCAACACTTGCGAGTTAGGTTGACTTAAGGAGGCTTAAGTCGACCTAACTTAGTCCCTGTCCACACCAGGCTTTCATTAAGTTGACTTAAGAAATTCCTTAAGTCGACTTAATGAAAGCTTAAGTCGACTTAATAAGACCTGCCAGGTAGGTCGACCTAACCCTCCTTAGGTCGACCTAACCCTTCTTTAGGTCGACCTAAGCACAGTGTGGATGCAGTTGGGTCGACTTAACAAAGTGGACTAAGTCCACGTCCATGGACACCACTTTGTTAAGTCGACTTAATAAGGTTGACTTTAAGTTGACAAAGTCGACCTTATTAAGTCGACTTAACCAAGTCGACCTAACTTTCTGTAGTGTAGACATAGCCCTTGTGTTTTCATTTGTCCTACAAAAGTGATTTCCACTGTGAAAAAACATGGTCTTTCAACTTGATTTAAATGAGTCAGGTGCATTCGTATCATTTCATTGGGAATTTCTGAGCTGCTCTCACACTGGAAATTTTATACTATGTTGTGGGGTATGTTTCCTGGTGTGGATAACTTAAACCTCAACAAATTCCATACTTTACTTTTGAGTGGTAATCTCCATCTTCTTATGGATCCTCCAATGAGCATCAGTGTTCCACCTCCTGCTGTATTGTGACAGAGAATTGAATTATCACAGTAGCCAAGATAGCTAAAAAGGTGAATTTTAATTTAGAAATGCATCCCAAAAAACTAAACAAGCACCCTCTTTGTCAATTATTCTGTCAGTAAATGGAGTAGAAGATTCTCTCTAAGGCTACACTGCACTAGGGAAGTTAACTACACTGACAGGATAGGTTGCAGTTGGTATACCAATTCCCTGAACAATATAAGCTATAATATAAAAGGACTTTATGGTGGCATAACAGTACCTACACTAGGGATTTTGCCAGCTTAAGCATGTCATTAAAAAAAATCACCCCCATAAGTAACATTACTATGTTGCCACCAGTTTCTAGCATTGATCTGGCCTAACATTTGCCCTCTTTCTGGTCCATTCCTGCTTATTGTCATCCTCAGAAGGGCAAGCCTTTAATCTGAAAATGACCTCACTTTTATAATACTAGCAGATGACAGTATCGCCTTAAGTTCCTGCTGATACTGCTCTTAGACACTCATTCTTGGGGAGAGGTTTTTTTGTTTCCTTGCTTTTTAAACTAGACTCGGGAATGTGATCCTCAGCCACGATCTCACCCTCCTGGGTGGAACACAATGGAAGTACTGTGGGTGGCACATACTCCATCTCCAAAGTAGATGAAGTGGGATCAATTTAGGTCATTGCTGTTGGCTCAGGAAGCCGTTACTTGTCCTTAGAGGCTGCCATCTTGTGTTAAAAAATCTCAGCTATATTAAAAGTGAAGTCTCTAGCCCTGATGGTTGTGACCTACAGTATCGAAGATTCAGGTCCAGAGGTCCCTCACACAATTTCTCAATGACTGTTTCATCAGGATTGTAATTGTTTTTATTTAATCTCTCTGTAACTCTTATTGTAACTCCGAAGACAAACAATCCTAGAAGTACAGAAATGGTAGGAGTCTAAGAGATATTATATTTGTATGTGTTGTCAAAGGTAATCACCCCAAAGAAGGGCCAAGCTTAGAATGGGGGAGACCAGAGCAGATTGCCTTAGCCTCTGTGTATTCTTTGGTTCCAGCAGAGGTTCTGCTTGGTAAATTGTTAAAAGTAGTCTGCCAGAGAAAGGGAATGGATTTATACCTTTTTTGCTTCTTTATTACATATAAACAAAGCCTGCTTGTTTTATGTATTAGAAATTCTAGTCTTTCGCCTACCCTAGTAACTCCATGGGGACATATAGAGGACTAACTAATGAAATTATGGCATAAAACAAAAGGAATTTTTAATTGATTTCATTGACTGTTTAACATCCATGCCTAATTAGCACCTTGGAAAAATTATGATTTTGTTAAAGAATCAAGTCCCATACTCCATTAGTTAAGAAGTGAGACCATGTACTAAGTATCTTCAGACTACAAGTCCCCAGAAAACTTGATATTCTTGATATTTCTAAGGTTAAAAAAATAGCAATTTTTAAAAAATCTTTCAGATCCTCTTTCATTCCAAAGGAGCAAAATAGAGCACAAACACAAATTTCTAAAATGAGCACCTTATATCAGAGACTCAGTATTTTCTTTCACCTACTAATGTGGCTCTGAGCACATTATTAAACATTTAACTTTACCTACCCAGTTTTAGACTCACTAGTTTCTACTGGTTCTAGACACAATGACATTAAGCCTAAATGATGTTGACGGGTGTATTTATTTGAACTCTCCCAGAGTACAACAATGGCATGAGAGAAAGATTTTGTCAGATCCAAATGAAATTCATCAGTAACAAATTAACTTTTTCAAAATAATACACGCAAGATTGTCTTTCTGAAAAGCTCTACATTTTTCTTATCAAACAGTAAGGGAAAAGCTGTAGTAATTTAAAAAAATATGTGTAACTAAAGAGTACAGAGCACTACTTGCATGTACTCATGAATCTATATTTCACACATTTTGCCTACGTTTTCCTTGGCAGAATACCACCACCTACTGACAATGAGTGTTCATGGGCGTCTTCAGAAAAAAATTAATAGACACAGAAGAGAAAGTGCTGCAATGGGTTTTGATATCCTAAATACTATAGTAAAAACAACGAAAGTCCTGTGGCACTTTAATGACTAACAAATTTCTTAGGGCATAAAAGCTTTCATGGGTTATAACCCACTTCATCAGTTGCAGCCCACGAAAGCTTAAACCCAAAAGAAATGTGTTATTCTTTAAGGTGCCACAGGACTTTCGTTGTTTTTGCTGTACACAGACTAACATGGCTACCCCTCTGGAACTAGATATTATAATTTATTAAGCAGAGGAAGTATTCTGAGAACCTGTATTTATTGCATTTTTAATAACTATTATTGAGAGGCAATATTTATTTTGTTCAGGAGATGAAATGTTCTCTCTAAGTAAGAGTAATTTAGGATAGTAACAATGGGGTAATTACATTAAAAAATTTTTAAAGGGGAAATATTAAATATGAGGAAAATCTTCCTGGCAATGACATCTGTTTGGCAGTGGAATAGTCACAAAGGAAATTGCTGGGACTACATTGCTTGGGAATATTTAAAAACGAGACCAGGAACAGCACCAGTTCTGTAACAACAAGATGATAAACTACTTTATGTGTAGGGATTTACTTTCTATAATTTCTATGATTCATTAACGTATTTCAGAGTCAAAATGAAAATCAGGCATAAGGGTAAGGATCTGCCAGAGAAAGTATTTATTATTATAGTATTATATTATTATTAATAATAGTAATTATTATTGTTATTGTTATGATGATGATGATGATTGAGGCCAATATCTGCTGCACCATATTTCACTCTATTTACATCTAGTTCATCTCTTCAGAGCAAAATATGCATATATATCTTTCCAAAGGTTGCCTCTGGGAAATCTCTTCAGAAAAAAAAATACAACACTGTGGCTGAATCTGATGGCAAATTGTCAGTTTAGAGACATGGCAAGATCAGAGATAAATAAAGGCAAAATGTGAACCTTCTTTGAGAGTCAGATTCTAAGGCCTGAATACAATCCCACTGAACTCAAAAGAAGTTTTGCCATTGACCTTAGAGGGAGCACAGTAGCGTTCAAATTAGGATGCCTAGTTCTTCTTAGTTTAACATGGAGCAAATTAATTCAGTTAGGTAGGGTTTTGTTGTTTGTTTGTTTGTTTGTTTGTTTGTTTGTTTGTTTGTTTGAATAGCCTTGTGACAAGCATACTGACTCACTATGATCTTCATTGATACCTCCAACCTCTCTTGTATACAAAATAGAGATCAGATTATAATAATTGTAGGGCACTCACTGCCAATATTGGCTAGTTATGAACATAGATACACAGGAATGGAAAATCTCTGTACCCAATATTTAATTTCTAAAAACATCCAATCCCTCAAATTAGCACTTTTTCATTATGGCTATTAACAATATTCTCAAAACTAATGGGCACCAAATCTGTAAATAAATCATCTAGATGAAGATTTTCCCTCATCTTTATTATCTATATATTTGCCAAATTATAGTACCCAGAAAGTAAATTAGAGTCAAATACAGTGATAGGCTCTGTGCTAGCTTTTGCATAAAACCTAATGAATGCATAAGCAGAGTGCAGGCTTAGCCTGCCCTGCCACTTGAGCCCTAATTGACAGGGACAAGCAAAGCTTTAAAACTGTAACGCTTTGCCCCGTCCACACATTAATCCTTCTAATGCAAAGGAGTGTTCACACGCTCCTTTGCATTTTTGTTAGAAGGAGCAGTGCATGGTGGGCACCTATCCCACCATGCACTGCCCAGCCAGCCTTTAGGCTGGCAGCGGGGCTCTCTAGCTGCTGAGATTTCTCGGTGGCAGGGGTGCCTCAGTGGCAGTGGGACTCTAGCCGCCAGGAGTCCTGGCGGCTGGATCTCCGTTGTGGGGAGTCCCTCAAGCCGCTGGGTTCGGGGCCGCTTGAGGGACTCCCTGTGGCAGCTGGGCTCTAGCCACCAGGAGTGCCGGCATTCCTGGCGGCTAGAACCCCGCTGCCAAGGGGATTCCCTAAAGCTGCCTGGCTTCACAGCTCCCAGGGCGGTGGTGGCTGCCGCCCCAAAGCCAGCAACCCAGGCAGCTGGTTGGTGGGTTCCCAGCTTCGGGGTAGCAGCCACCCCCCACCCTGTGAGCTGGGAAGCTGGGCAGCTTCAGAGAATCCCCCTGGGGTTCCTGGTGCTCAGCAGAGCTCCTGCAATGGGGTTCCAGGAACCCCAGTGCAAGTTACTACTTGCCAATATCACTGCTCTGCTAGAGCAATGAAATTGACAAATTTGACAGCTCAGGTGTCCCAGAGTGGCCTCGACTGGCACTCTCGGACATTTCCGGAAGTTGTCAAATGTGGAAGGAGTGTACACACAGGCTCCGCGATAAGCCTAACCACCCCTGTTTGGGTGGTTTCCCTGTTGTGCAGCAAGAGGGCTGCTGCCACACAACAAGCAACATTTGTGTGTGTACGCTCACAGCCTTACCGCACAATAAGGCTGTAGTGTGTACAAGGCCTAAGGAGGAGCAGCTAAGAGGCTCATTTAGTCAAGCCTTATAAAGGCTTCCAAACAGAAGCTCAAGGGGCTGAGCAGAGAGGCTGACTAGCAAGCTGATGAGGGTGTGGTAGCTAGAGAGCTGCCAGGAAAGGGGCGAACAAGGGCTGGAACTGTGTGTCTCCTGAGCCGAACTGTGTATGTACATAGTGGAGGGAACCACCTGTAAACAAATATCATTAAGCTGATATCTCAGTGTGATTTGTGGGCACAGAGGACTGGAGAAATAAGGGTGTGAGCATCCAAACCCCTTGCAATGTATTTCAATCTTGATCTGTAACACTCCTGTTTTTCCAATTCTTGAGTTGACATGTGAGGACTGTCCATCTACACTGAATTGCCTGACCATGTTCAGCCTGTTATTACTAAATTAGACTGGCATTTCTTTCATTTCCCAAAGCTAGCTTTAAAAAACAAGTTTCCAGAAGCTAAAAATCAGCAAATTAATTTAAGAGCAATTTGAACTGCATTTTTAAAAACTATCCCTATTGGTCAACAACCCAGTTAAAATTAGCTTCTATCATTTCTACCATTTTTGTTTTGTTCACCACTAGAATTTTCCTCCTATTTATCTCTAGCTTACAGAAGAAGGTGAATCAATATAACCTCATTCCACTTAATACTTTTAAGTTAGTATTGTTATTTTTTAATTCTCTGTAGAAAAGTAATTTGTTTGACAGTTGTGCCCTTTTTAAAAACAAACAAACAAAACCCCGCACAACTGTATTCTTATGCTTTGCGTTTTATTTTTAGAAACTGATTCAAGTACTGGAAGTTGGTCGAATGATAGACCTTTCTTGTGACAAATAGAACTAACGGAACACAGTCCGACATAATCTGCTCTAGAAGAGCAAAGTACATCGTTCACACTGAATTTTCTTATTCCAAGTCAGTGGGACTAGCTGCTACTGATCTAGAAAGTGCCCAGAATGTGGTCCTCTGGTCATCTTGTGGTGTATACCATTTTGTGCCTTGTGTTATAGATATGGGGAATTTACCTACCAAAATAAATCAGATATGTAAATTCCATCACGTGTGAACTTCTAAAAGCTACAAACCATAAAACGTTTTTATGTTGTTAGCAATCATGCTGTTCAACACATCTTCTGACATGTGGGAATACCAAACCACAAAGGACTGCAGTCTACTTCACTCCATTAACAGGTGGAACTCAAAGCATGTCAGGCAGGTGGCTTTGCTAACATTTCTTCTTCTATTTTACAAATGATGACAGAGTCCAAGAGTGAAATAAACATAACTAAATTCAAGGAAGAAATGGAATTAACTGTTCAACTTTGGAATTGTTAGTTATGTACAGACATACAGAGACAGAGAAACAACTGAGGCATATTCTGTCCCTGCTGGGAGGCACAATGCATGGTTCCCATTTCGTGTCCTTACACATTTGTCAGCCCCTAACACAGTGGTTCCCATCCTTTTTGGCTCAAGGGCCACAGATATAATTTTTATAACCATGAAGGGCCACTAGTCTTTGCCAGAAGCCCTGCCCACCACTGCAGCCAAATGGAAGGACTTCAACGAGGTGGCTTCCTCCTCACTGATCTCCCATCTCCCTGCTTGCAGCAGGGAAACCACAGGAATCCTGTAGCTCTGGGTCCAGTGGTTAAAGTAAGGGGGAACGCACCGGAATGCAGTTCTGGGGCCCACACATTTGAGGGACCAGAGTTCCAGGGCCCCTAAAAATAGAAAAATCCAGCGGAACGCATGTTCCACCCTGCCCTGGCTGCTGGGAGGTCCTACATCCCACCGATGTTAATCACAATGCTTATTGTGTTATGCAGTGTTTGCTAGTTTGTGAAAATAATTGCTATAGGCATAAATGCCATATAAAATTATATTTTTATGGAGTGATAACCGATGCATGCGGTACTGAGAAGTGGTTGCAAATGCCTACCTGGGCTGGAGCCCGCACATGCATGAAGGGTGCCCAGATAATACGGGAAGGGGGCCCGAAGATTAGGAGGGTTCCTGGGCCCATCAAATTATACTTTAACCACTGCCTGGGTCCCTCGGCAGTGGCTCCTTTCTGCAGCCAAGAGGATGGAAAATCAGTGCACACTCCCTGCTGGCTCCAGAAGGGACCCAAGCAGAGTGCTTTGCACTATGCTGGAGCCAAGGGATGGGGATGTTGATTTCCCCCCACCCACCCACACACACACGCATCTCTGGTTTCAGAAGAGACCTCAGCCCCTATAGACCTAGATGGAGTGCTTTGCCATGCTCCTACTGCAGAAAGGGGGAGGAGAGGGCTGATCTCCCAACCCCCTGGCAGTAAGGACCCTGCACCAGTCTTATAGCCCCAAGGAAATGTGCTCTGCCTGGGTCCTTAGGCAGTGGCTCCCTTCTGCAGCCAGTAGGAGAGGAGC
Organism: Pelusios castaneus; assembly: GCA_007922175.1. Classification (NCBI taxonomy): domain Eukaryota; kingdom Metazoa; phylum Chordata; order Testudines; family Pelomedusidae; genus Pelusios; species Pelusios castaneus. The sequence goes on along the minus strand of ML685772.1, from coordinate 7,993,827 downwards.
CATGGGCCACTTTGAAAGCCCACACAGGCCACTTTTGGCCCCCAGGCCACAGATTGGGAACCACTGCCCCAACATATCAAATTGCCAGGAATATCATCATGATGTAGAAGGGCTCCCTCCAAAATATCCCCCTGAAACACATCACAGAAAATAGAAAAATCAGGAAAAACCTGCCAACATTAGAGAACAACTATAGATTTCGCATTCAGTTATCAGGATATTTTCCAGCTTAATTACGGAGCTTCCTCGTTATGTAAAGATATACACAAATGGCAGGCAATTTCCAAGGTACCTCACTAAGGTGTGCAGAAAGATATAATGTATTATGATGTTCTATAGCACCCATCAAAATAAGGGCCCCATTATGCTAATTACAGTACAAATATAAATTAAGACAAGCTGCAGCAAATGAGTGATAGGTAGAGGAGATGGAAGAGGAAGGACGAGGGTAAGAGTGACAGAAACAGTCACATATACTAGCTATGAGACAATTAGCAGGCTCCAAGTCAAACGATATTTTTAAAATAGATAAATCATAGATAATAATTATGTAATAGTAATGATTCTTGATGGCTACCTGCCTACAATTTCATCAGCGCTATCAGATATTAGAACATATGATAAGAAATGTCTCATAACACAACTCAAATGTTAGCTCTTACCACTTCAATAGTATGAAATGAATTCTTCAATATTTATGGCTAATATGGATTATTAAATGATCACTCACATTTTATTGCTTCTAGATCTGAAAAATGCTGTAAAATGCAATTACCTATACTGCTAAATTAGAGATATTCTTGATGATACAGGATAGCTACTGCAGGCGCTTAGAAAGAACAACAAATAAATCTTTAAGACTATATTCCTAAAGAGCAGCAACATAATTTAGGAGAGTAATGGAAAGTGACAAGCAACTGATACATCATTTGTAAGGATATGAGTCGGTCATGGATTCCATGACTTTCCAGGATCTCTGTGACTTCTTCTGGGCAGGGCTGGAGCGGCTGCCAGAGCAGTGGCTGCTAGATCAGCTGACAGGCAGCCAACCCCCAGGGGCCCCAATCAGTTGACAGGTAGGTAGGCCCCATAGCCTCTGAGAAAAGCAGCCCCTGGCCTGCCAGAGCAGGGGCCAGGGTTGGATCAGCCCCCCCTGGAGCTGGAGCAGCTGCAAGCCCTGACAGCGCTCTTTGTTTCCCATCCCTGGGGGTATTTTTAGTAAAAGTCAGAGACAGATCACAAGTGTCCATGAATTTTTGTTTATTGCCTGCAGCCTGTCCCTGATTTCTTACTAAATATACCTGTGACAGAATTTTAATCTTAATCATTTGCCATGGAGGATATCCTGCAATCTTAAACCACGTCCACCTTTTCTTCCGCTTTTATCCACAAGGGCCCAGATGCAGCCCGTTTCAGAGCTGTCAGAACAATTATCGTATCAGCGGAGTACATCTTCCAGAAACATACATCTGTCTTCTATGGCGTTCATGTTCGTTGGATTGCATGTGACATTTTATTTCGTCCAGTGTGGTAGCTGTAGTTCTGTAGTACCTCCCGCCCAGTGCTAATCAAATCTGAAAATTCACTGTGATAACCAGTACAGGAATATCACAGGAAAAGAGCAGATTGCATTTGCTGTACATCAGCTGTCCCCTGAAGAGTGAACCCACTCTTATTAAGAGTGTGCAGCTTCTCCTAGGCCAGGGTATTTGTGGCAGAATGATAAGCATCCATGTGCTACAGCCTATTCTATACAAGGTTTTTGTACCAATATAGCTTTGTCTAGTGGTCGGTCTCAGCCATGAAGATTAGATCCAGCATCCCAGTGTTTCAGCTGGATGGTTCAGGAGTAAGCCCATCTCGAATGAAGGAAAACAAACACCACCAAACAGAGCAAAACACCAGCTTTTAAGAGAGAGGACACATAAACTAAAGAGTAGGGATTTTTAAAGACACTTTCCTCAAATAGACACTTTCAAAAATAGTCTCCAAAATAGGAGCATAATTCTGGAGTGACAGGGAAGAGTCCTCTTGGCCTTGGCTTTTAATCAAGAAAAAGGAATCTGTAAAGCCACATTATGGAGTCAGGTTATTCTTTCTGGAATATGTTATGTATTAAATGCAAAACGATTAAGAGAATGCAAAAAGGTTAAGAGGATGACTCAATTACAGTCTGTAAGGACCTTGTTGGAAAACGACTACTTAACAATGGGCTCTTCAATCAGATTTAACAGGTTTAACACAGTCAAATGGCTGGAAGGTGAAGTTATACAAATTCAGACTGGAAATAAGATAACTTTTTAATGGTGAGAGTAATTAAAAATTGGAAAAATTTACCAAGGGTCACTGTGGATTCTCCATTACTGACAATTTTTTTAAATCAAGATGGGATGTTTTTCTAAAAGAATATTCTCTAGGAATTATTTTGGAGAAGTTCTATGGCCTGTATTATGCAGGGAGGTTAGACTAGATCAGTGGTTCCCAAACTTTTTGGCTCAAGGGCCACAAAAATATTTTTTAGAAACCTGAGGGGCCACCAGTCTATTTAATTAAATATACATTAAAGTTAAATTAATTAAATCAAATTATATTTTAATTAAAATTAATTAACACCAATTAATAAAATTTTAATTAGACTAGTGGACCTTCAGGGTTTAAAAATTATATTTGTGGCCCTCAAGCCAAAAAGATTTTTTTAAAATTTGAAAGAAAAATTGAAAGTTTATTTTTTTTAAAAAAAGGCGGGGGGCTGGATGCCCATGCACAAGGCCAGTTTCTGGGCAGGCGTGTGGGCTCCAGAAACAATGTGGCCCACGCTCCCATCCCCCCGTAGCCATGCCAGCCTGTAGGCCTGGCCCTGGCCCTCACGCAGCCCACAGCCCCCTCTCAGTCACGCCACGCTGCCCGTGGCCACCCCCAGCAGCCAGCATGCCCCACAGCTATACTGCACTGGCCCGCAGCCCCACCCACAGTGGCTGGAGCCCTGGCCGGGACCAGAAGGGACATAGGTGGCCACAGCAGAGCTCCAGCTGTGCACCGGGACCAGGCGGCTGTGGCCCGGCTCCCAGACAGCAGCTGGGCAGCACGGGTCATTTTAAAAAGCCAGCGGCACGTGGGCCAGGGGCTGGAAACCCCTGGACTGGATGATCACAATGGGCTTACACTCTATGAATCTATGTCATTCTTACACAGGATAACGTAGGACACAGGAGAATACCATAAAGAACAAGTAACACTGTGCGCAGGTACAGATGCTATTCCCTCTCTTCAGGTCTTCAAAAGACCTGGAATTAAATCTGGATCATCTTCTTAATAATGCATCCATGGATCAGTGGCATCGCTGCCATTGAGCACAGGGGACATGGGCCCCAAATGTGCTGGGGAGTGCCCTGAGCCATGCTGGGGAGCTACAGCTGGCATGGCCATTTTAAATCTCCCGCCCTGCTGTGCTCCCAGGCACCTTGCCCAGGGTAGAGCAGGACAGGAAATGTGAAACACTGCAGTTCCCCCTGCTCCAGCAAAGGTAAGTACTTTGCTGTTCTGGGGAGGTCTGGTCCTTGGGGAATGGGTGCAGGAAGAGAGGGGTGCATGGAAGGGGCTTGGGTGCATGGGAAGGGATGGGGGGCCTGCGGGGAGCCAACTGCACCAGGAATTGGGGGTGCTGGGAGCCAGCCATATGGAGTGCAAGGCCGGGCAGGGACCACCAGGAGGGCCAGCCATGCAGGGCCCAGGGCCACTGGGAGAGCTGGGCAGGGGGCCGCCAGGAGAGCCGCCTGCACAGGGCCTGTGGTCAAACAGGGGATCCCACAGAGCCCGCTGGGAGTCAGCGGCGCTGGAACCAGCAGCATAGGGCCCGGGGCCAGGCAGGGCTGTCCCAGGAATCCACCAGAAGCAGTTCTGGGTGCCCCAGTGCATGGGGAGCAGGGGAGGCGTGGGTTGGGGCCTGTGCCATGAATCATTTTTTTAGGAGCAACACTCCTGCCATGTACTAAATCAATTCCTTTTCTGTTTACCTCTAAACCTCATCACAAAATTACCACAGAATTAAGCATAATTAGGCATAACTGCCAGCTACTGCAGCGAGAGAGTGCTGCAAGCCAGAACTCAAACCCATCAGGAGAGCTGATGTGTAAGGAAGCCCCCACCATCTGTGCTCTACAATTCCTTGTTTCCAGACAGTAACAACAGGCTCCACCAGATATAAATTCAGCACCAGCTTTGCAAATTTTGCAATCTTAGTCATAACTGGAATCATTATTTTAATTATAATTTTTAACAATTAGTCTAAAAAAAACAACTAATTCCTACCCAGGGTCAGCCCAACCATATAGATGAACTAGGCTTTAAGGGCTGCCAAATTAGATGGAAGTGAATTTTTCATCTCTATTTAAAAATATATATTGATATGTTATCTCTCATAAACAAAAATATCTCCCTCTGTCAGAAGCACCAAAGTCATAGTTTGCTTAGGGCACCAAAAATCCTTGGGCTGGCCTTGTTCCTACTTGCTAAATACTATTTCTTTATCAGAATATAATGAAGAGCAATTACAAGGGGGTCCTCTGCCACAGACCCTCTGCTTCTGTTCCCCTCTAGCCTATAGAGGACTGAAAAACTCATTGGTTTGCAGTCACCAGGACTTTTCTTTACAATGTGCATGAATACCCACCACCTTATAGTGCCCTGCTTCAGCCAGCAGTTTCTGGGCTCTTCAGGGAACTAGGAAAAACTGTCTGTCTCTCTCTCTCTGCTGCTCCTCACCTAATCAAGGTTGGGCACCTGCTTCGCTTGTGTAAGCTGACAGCTACTCTCCCTCCCCCTCACCAGGTAATCAAGCCACCACTCGGCTAACCAAGACGGGGCAGGTAATGTCCAGGTGCTGCTCCCTAGCTGCCCCAGGGAATCTTTATCTAGGGGGGAGAGGAGGCAAACGTGCAGACTTGGCTCCCTTGCCTCCCTCCCACTTCCCCACCCGCACTTACTCAGTGCGCAGTGCCTGGGGAGGTGAGCTGGGCCAGCCCTTCAGGGAATATGGCAATGAGGGGAACCACCAGCGCCATCTGTGTCCCCCGACTCCCACCTGTTATGAAGGGCCTGAGGGCCAGGCCAGGCGCCACACTTACCTGCAGCTCCATTCTGTTGGCAGTGACCTCACTCCTCCACAGTCTTGGCGAGCGGGCAAATTGGTGCCCCTCTGTAGCCCAGCACTTGGGGGCCTGACCCCGCCCCCACCCTTGGTACACCACTACAGCGATCCATAGTGGAAATCTAAAGGGAAACAAAGCTCAGAGGAGAAGATGATTTGAACTATAAAAAAAAAAATTGCAGCATTACCATTCTGGTGTAAAGTATTAAAGATAATTACCTATTTCTAATATTAAAGCATGAGACAAACCATAACATGGAAATTGTTTTCTGGTTCGTTTAATTTATAGAAACATCAGATATAGTTGAGTCTTATTGAACATTCCATCCTATATATTTGATTATTATTATAGACACTTGTTTGCAAAATTGCTTCCTCTTTTACCCTTTTGTATTTTCTTATCTCTATGGCTATGTCTACACTCGTGAATTTAAGTTGACTTAGCATGTCCACACTTAAATTTTAAGTCGACTTAGAGGGGACCCTACAAAATCGATCTAGAGCCTCCACACCGGACGCCTAGGTCGACTTCTAGTGGCTAAGTGGACCTGGGACAGGTCCACGGTGGCAGGGGGGGCAACCCCTTGCCAAGTGCCAGGGGGCTCAGCCTTTACCCCATTGTACCTGGGTACAATGGGGCAAAGAGGGACAGGGACCCTGGCAGGGCATAGGGGCAGGGTGGGCAGGGCTCTGCCCTGCCCTTTGGAGGGGCACCCCAGGCTGTGGCTATGCCAGCCACCCTGGCAGGGAGGGCAGTGGGGAAGCCCTGGAGCCCCCTAAGTCGACTTAAAATCAACTTAGGGCTACTCCACATCTACACTGGCTTAAGTCGACTTAAGCAGCAAGTTGACTTAAAACTAGATTTTATAAAGTCCACTTAATTTTTCCTTAAGTCGACTTAAGGAAAGTGTAGTGTAGATGCAGAGTAAATTAAGTCGACTTAAGCAAGTTTAAGTCGACTTAATTTACAAGTGTAGATGCACCCTATATGACTTTAGAGTGTCCCATCACTCATGCACCTTACTCTAATAGAATGCCTATCTTTGTGAGCTGTAAGCCGAAAGGTGGATCCCTGAAGCCGGGATCAAATACACAAGAAATTATTGGTTCTAGAAGGCAATGAGGTTTTTTGACCTCTTAAAAAAATCTTTAATTTTTTTCCTTATTTGTTCTGTTCATTATCTGAATTAGTTAGAATATAGTTTTATTTTTCTAGGTATTTTTTGCTCGGGTCCTCAACTGCCAATTTTTGAAGTTGTAGTCTATGCAGTATAAATCTTAGCCTGTAATAAGAAAGTATCATGTATAACTCCCTTCAAAATAAACACAATATATTGTATATGCTTGACAAAGGCACTGGAGGGTCCATGCTTACCCAAAGGAAAAGTAGAGGCATCAGTTATGCTGAACACAGTAAAGCAGAAAGTGAACAGAGAAACCTTCTAGCTGTTTGTTTGGGGTTCCCCCCCCCATTATATTTCATGCTGTGTCTGTTTTCAGCTGGCAGCAAAATACACTGTAGGTGTTTAGATGGTGATTAGGAGCCATTTTTCATGAGAACTGTGACTTCAGGTCTGTAATGTTCTTAGGCTCCAGTATTTGAAAGAAACCTACACCTTGCCTCTTACAATGCACCAAAGCGTTACAAAGATTTCCAGCTCTCTAGTTTAAAAAAAAAAAGACTTTAGTATTCAATAGTCCAAAATACCTCAGTACTGTAAGTTGTCTTACTGTAAGACAGTAATGCATTTTATAAGGGTTACCTCAGGCAAATGAATACAAAAGTTCCATTGCTGTTTTCTGACAAAGAGGTTCCATACTATAGTTCCCACTTCAGCAACATAAAGGCAAAACCAAACAAGCCCATCAAGTAAAATAAACGTGTGGATTGTAGGCCAAGAGAAGGATACCAATTCAGGAATGCACAAATAGTTGAGGTCACGCACAATACATTTCAGCAAGGGGGCATGATGACAGAGTGGAAATGCTCTCAATTTCTTGGCCCAGGAGCATAGTTACAGGTGGGTCCCAGGCCTCCCACTGCAGCGCCTGGCAACAGCGTGAGCGTCGCTGCCACAACTGCAGACTGTCCAGCCACGGCCACAAGCAGCAATGTTGTGGGCAGACAGCCAGGGGTGGGCTGTTCTCCGCCCACACTGCCTTGCAGCTCCAGCTCCAGGCAGGCTAAGTTGCCTCTTCCCCTCCTCTCCCTCCTCCTCTTGACGCTAGGCAATGGAAGCACCATCAGAAAGCTTCCGGTCATATGACCAGAAGCAGGCCTGGCCAGCCCCACCCTGGAGACTTAGGGTCCCAGCCAGAAAACAGGGGCTGGCTACACCCCTCTCCTGGCCAATGTGTGGATTGCTCTCATATTTCACTCCTGTTAAGATAGGAATCATTTGCATACAGGCTTGGGTTTAGTGTCCATGTCAGGTTGACCTTATTTGTGAACATGCATAATAATTACCTTGGCCACATTCTGCCATCTCATATGCAGCCTGTGGAATGCCTCCATTTCCTGTAGAACAGGGGGTTCTCAAACTGGGGGTGATGACCCCACAATGGATTATGAGGTTATTATGGGGTAATGCAAGTAAGGGTGGCATGGGTTCATCACCTTTTGTGGGGAAGGTGTCATGACAGCTTGAAATATTTTCAAAGGAGTCCCAGCAAAAAAGGTTTGAGAACTCCTGCTGTAGAAGAATCATGTGGCCAGCTTCATCTTGTTCTTCCACCACAGTTTCTAGTGTACAGAGGACTTTGGCTTAGATTGTATGTGGTGAGGGGTAAGCAGGCCTCAGAGATGTCATCAGCCAACATATTGAGTTTCACCAGTTTTCAAATACACCAGGATTACAGAAAAGGATAAAACTGGTTCTTTTCCCTCCTCTCCCAATAAGGAGCTGCCCCACTTCACTGCATCACCCCCTGCAGTCAGACCCAAACAAAAAATTATGTCGGGGAAAAAAAATTATACAAACCAATTCTTAAATAGTAACACCAAAAAAATCCTCATTCTCAGAATAAACTAGGCAAATCTCAGTACTAAATTCTGCTCTCTCCCCTACTGTTCCAGCCTAGGGAACAGGAAGGCGTCTAGGATGCCAGCTGAATCAGTACTGCTGTTTTCCTTGTTTTATAGTATGGCTATGATTTGTCTCAATTACTATTCAGCAGTTGTCACTTTGTGATTTTCCCCACTTGATAGCAATCACTATTCACTTTCTTTTAAAAGAAAGCTGAACTTTTAGAAGAGTAAGGATGCTTCTGACCTCTGAGAAGACAGGGTGACAGGTGGTGTCATTCTGAATATTCATCAAAGGCCAAAAATGAGTTCATTTCTAGAGAAGCGGTGCAGGGACAAGGAAAGACTGATAAAGGTCAATGCTTCTGAGACTTCAGAAGCAGTCGTGGAAGAGGGCAAATCAAGAGTCCCCAAATGAGACAATCAATTGTCATTTCCTTTCTCTCTCATCTTGATGCGGAATTTTTTTCCCCCTTCATCTGCAGCACACACAGAGCCTTGAATACTGACAACTGTCCACTTTATCTGAGTATCAAACAACCCAAAGCTGCTGTAGCTGCAGCAATAAGACGGCAGGTAATGCCTTTCATGTATCAGGGAAGCATAAGCGAACTAGGGAACTGTGATTACTTAAGGTGGGGGGCACAACTTCCTGAAAGACAGTCCTCAAAAGGAATAGACAACAGAGTCCTGTGGCACTTTTAAAGACTAACAGATTTATTTATCGCATGAGCGTTCGTGGGAGAAAATCCCACTTCATCAGATGCTTTGAAG
>ML685772.1:7921690-7984482 GCA_007922175.1 Pelusios castaneus | reverse complement strand
CTTCAAAGCATCTGATGAAGTGGGATTTTCTCCCACGAACGCTCATGCGATAAATAAATCTGTTAGTCTTTAAAAGTGCCACAGGACTCTGTTGTCTTTCTACAATAGACTAACACAGCTACCCCTTTGGAATTTGTCCTCAAGGAATAGTTGGAGGGGTCACTGTCAACCTGGGAGGACATAACTAGAAGGATTACATGGGCTCAATCTGTATCTGGTACTATTCAATGATTTTAATTAATTACTTGGATGATGGAGTGGAGTGGGTGCTGATATTAGGAAAAACTTTCTAACTAAGGGCAGTTAAGCTGTGGAACAGTCTTCCAAGGAAAGCTGTACATACCCATCATTAGAGGCTTTTAAGAATATGTTCAACATAATCTTGTGAGGGATGGTCTAAGTAAGAGGTATACTTGGTCCTGCCTCAGCAGGACTGGACTAGATGACCTTGTCAGTCCCTTCCAGCCCCATATTTCTTTGAAATACAAGACAGGAGACCAAGACTTGATAAAAATCTCCTAGAAATGCACACTGCTTCAAGTGCCTTAGTATTACCATTAAGCAGAATTTATACACAAGCCAACTCATGCAGTTCCTGGGCATTCCTGCCACACGTGTGACAGCATTGGAGAAAGCCTTACTTCTGTTCAAAGTTCCAAAGCCATTTTATAGAACAAAGCTTGAGTACTCAGTTCAATTTATTTCCTTTTATAAAACCCACCGCAGATTTGCTTTTGACCCTCTCAGTAAAAACTGGCAACATTTCTGCATAATGAATATTTAATGCAACTTTTTTGCAGACAGAGTAATGGATCAGATATCTGACAGGGCCAGTTCTTTTCTGCGTGCTATGGACATGTTGTACCTTTCTAACTAGAACATATTTTCTGTAGTCAGCTGCCCCCATTTTCATCTTCCTATTAAATGAAAACTCTTTTTTTGTTTGGTTTTATTTATTTTATTCATTTTGGCTCCTGTTTCCACTTCCAAATTCTTCACTACCATCCCACATAAATAAATAACTCTGTCTCAGAGTAATTGACAGAAGATTGCCCCATTCAAAGATTCAATTTTCACACTGCTGATTTCGGGAGATAATTATTGTCTTGAAGCCAAGTGGCCGCTTTTGACTTTCAGAGTATCTGCTGCCTCCGCTGAATTGTAAATCAGAGGTGAATTTGCAAAGCAGAGCTGCTTTCCTGATAAGAGCCTATTTTTGTAAGAATTAAATCCTGAATGGCAGAGAAAAGCAGTAACATACCAAGAGTTTGAATGCTTTTTAAGTATAACTTGGTTCTTTTGTGGGCTGTTATGTGTACTACACAATTAAATAGGTTGCTAAACAGCCTCACACTCGCTCTCCACTCCTGAAATTCCTACCTTTTAAAATGTGGTTTTGCCATTTTACTTTAAAAACAGGTTTTTATCACTTAACATATAACTTAACAGTCAAGACTCAGGGACTTTTCCTACTGAGTACAAAGTGCACTGGATTGGACCCTTACTCTTCCACTGAATCACAAATTAACAAGCTGTTTGGTATTTCATGTCATTTTTAAACTCTGCTGCACCAGATTAGACTGCTCATGTTTCTTTTTAAAGCCCCCGAATAAAACACTTAGGATATTTATCTGTACCTTAGCCCCTTTTGTGGTTTTAATTTTTAGCTATAACAAACAGTTCAAAGTGTCTGACGAAGTGGGATTTTCTCCCACGAAAGCTCATGCGATAAATAAATTTGTTAGTTTTTAGAAGTGCCACACGACTCCTTGGGTACGTCTACACTGGGAGCTTAGATCGACTCAAGGACGTTTAAGTCAACCTAAACTATTCCGTGCCCACACTAGGCTTTTATTAAGTTGACTTAAGCGTTTCCTTAAGTCAACATCAGAACGGCTTAAGTTGACTTAACACCTGCTTTAAGGTCAACTTAAGCGTTAAGTCAACTTTATTAAGTCGACTTAAGCCAGTGGGGACAGGGAGTAGCTCTAATTGACCTAATGGGTTGGGGAGAAGGGGGCCATGGCTCCGCACAGGGGTCCCCTGCTCGGGCTCCTGCAGCAGTTCCCCGCCACCCCAGGGCTCCAGCCTGTGTTGGCTTGCTGGCTTCCCACACGGCAAGGGAAACCCCTGCCGCCCCGAGGCTCCTGCCCACACAGGCTTGCCAGCTTCCCTTCCCACAGGGGCTCCCCTTGCCCTGTGGGAAGCCAGCAAGCCCATGCAGGCTGGGGCAGTGGGGATGGCAGGGTTTCACTCGCTGCTGGGGTGCCCCTGCCGTGTGGGGAGCACCAGGGCAGAACCCCCATTGCTGGAGCCCCGGCCGGGGCAGCGAGGAGTCCCTTGCCACTGGAGCCCCAGCCAGCTCCCTTCGTCCCAGGAGCTGGCTCCCTTGGCCCCGGGAGCCGCAGCTCCCTTCAGAGCCGGGGCTCTCCAGCAACCTAGCCAGTCAACGTAAGAGTCTAGTGTAGACTAAGTCGACTTAACAAGGTTGCCTTTAAGTCGACCTTGTTAAGTCGATTTAACAGAGTCGACTTAGTTTTGTAAGTGTAGACATAGCCGTTGTTTCGTTACTACTTAGTGTGTCACTGTGTGCTTCAGAACAATTAAAAGCAGACAGAGTCCCCTTTTCTTTAAGAACAGAACTTCTGCAACTCTTTATTGTAGTATTTACTGTAGTATTCCACTGATCAGTGAAAATAGGAAGTATGTACTGAAAAAAATCCAGTCATCCAGCTCTGAAATCCAGCAAGAAACATACACGTGCACTTTCCAAAGTTAGATATGAGCGGGATCAGCAAAGACAGTGAAAGTTCTCTTACTAGGTATTTAAGGCAATGGGAACACTGAATAAATGGAGAGCACATTATTTGTATAAATCTACTGATGCTTGCTCTGACTGGCATAGGGAACTGTACATTCCATGCGCTGATAGACCTCAGCTATTATATATATATAAAAATAAATGAAAAAGTATATACAGTAAATAAAATATAACCCTTACTTACAAAGTCACTTTACAAACATTAACTAATTCTTACAAAATGCCTGCTAGGCATTTACTAAACATTAGTAACCCTTTACTGTAAATAGGGAAAGAGAAAAATTATCCAAGGTCATGGAGAGGGATCATCTCAGAGCTGGGATGAGAATCCTAATTCTGGGGCTCATGGCTAGTTCCGGCCATGCTATCAAACCCACTGCATCCTCAGGAAAGTGGACCTACGTCATGAAACATCACCCACTCCACCAGTAACTGGACTGAAATGTTACTGTGATGTTTGCTGCTCAGGCACCAATGACACATCGTGTGCCGTACACGCTGACTCAGTGCTCTGTCTCTGGAGTGATAATTTGAACCTCTAGCAAATCAGAGTGGTTCTTTCCTATTTATTGTGGCCATGATTGGGGCACACTGCAGGTTCTTGCTTCCTATTTAACAGGAAATCTCATTCCACTATTTCCCAACAAGGCTAAGTGGAAATGGGGGGAGGAGGAGAGACAGAAGCCGGGGGGGTTGGGGGAGGTAAGCCTGTGTATGTGGGGGGAATTTGGGTTTAAACAAAAATGTGAGGATTTTGCAATCCTAGCAGCAAATCTGATTCCGATCTGACATAATATGCAGTGTGACTTGCCTGGGGCTTTGCTCAGTGTCTCCTTAAAGGTCCCCTGAGCAACCTCCAACCCAGACCCACTCTACTCCCAATCAGCATACCGGAGATGGCCCTCAGGCAGAGCCCCGCCCTGCCTGGCTCAGATCTCCCTTCCCTCCTACGCTGCAAGGCAGGGAGGTGCCAGCTCAGCCTTTGGCCAGAAGGCTGCCTTAGGGACCGGGCTGCTGTGCTTCTTCCCCTTCCCAGCTGTCTGTTAACCTGCCCCGCTGCCCCACTACTGCCCAGGCCAGCACCTGGGGGCCAGGCAGGAACTGATGGCCTGAGCACAGTAGGCAGCTGCTAGCTGAATGAGGGAAAGGTTTTTGGTTTTTTTTACAATTTCCTTTTAATTATGGACACTCAAATAGCAGGAAATGTGCATATTTGTTTATAGACTGTCCATAAAAGCATAGGTAGTTGGCAACTCTGTCAGGACACCCCACTTGCATGTGTGTGGGGGGGGGAGGAGGCCTTCAGGCTGGCCCATCAGGCTGCGCCTCTCAGAGCCTCCTGCGTCTCTCCTCCACAGTTCGCTGCTTGGGAGCCTGGCCCCCCTCGTTATGCCACTGACCACCACAGAAAGAAACGGTGAGTGGTGAGGCGAGCTGCAGTAGCTGTTCCACAGGCCTGCTGCCGCTACATCAATTTGAGCCACCACCCAAAGTGCTGGCGGCAGGGGGAACCTCAGCAGCTAGGGGAGTGTCGGCAGCGGTCTGTAGAGTAGGGGCATCTCTGTGTTGTACATGGTTGGGAGGGCTCCCAAATGTTTCACAGCAGTAAAAAGGTTGAGAACCCAACTTAAGCCAACCTCCAAGGAAACTAAGGTTCCAGTCTCGACTCAAATGAATAGTGAAATATTGTATACAAATCCAAACAGCTTGAATAGCCACCTCAGGATAACCTGCAGCCGACTGGCTCCTTAACGGCCCCTCATTTGGGAAGAGGGAGACCTGGATTGAAGGCCTTCACATTAGCAGCTGGAACAAGATGTGGTTCTTGCCTCACACAGCAATGAAGAGTCAGAGATGCAGTAAGATATGCAAAGTACAGTGATCAAAGGCAATAACAGTACATAGGCTCAGAAAAGTAGAATGCTCATTCCAAAATATGTCTCTAGTGCTCATGTTCGCTTGAAGATGTGGTTGATCTAGAGCTGAAATGACCACAAAGCAGTAGAGTGTACAAAGATGACCAGATAGTCTAGTTCCTGTTAATGTTCCATGGTGCAGAAGACTGTTTGAGCAATTCAATTACCGTATTATCTTAACAGGGGGAGAAGGGTTGTCCACCCAAGTACTACATCAATGAATTTCCCAGGGCAACTTAAATGGATGAATGTGCAGAGAATCATTAATAAGAGAATTTGTGTACATAAGCATGGCACTTCCCACCAATGGAATGCTTCCACCAGTGGAACAATCTAATATAGACAAGCCTTTAGATTCCAAAGCTAGTCCTAAGGAGGAGTGTAGGTGATGGTCTGGCTAAAATTCAGGCCCCTGATCTAAACATCAAGAATTACATGTGTTAATGAACTGGAAACTGTCATCATGCAATTTAACATCCTAGATTTAAATATTTGTGTTACCACACTAGTTTACTTAGATTTGAAAAAGGAGTTATCCAATTTAAGTGAAAAATGATTGACAGACAGGATTAACAAACCTTCCTCCTATATTTTTATTTAGAAATACACAAATGCCTGTAAGTGACTTTGAACAGCAAAATGAGACCACAAATCACAATGTTTAATCTTTTCACTTCAAAATTTCATCTCTCAATAAGTTAGCTTCTTCAGTGTTAAAGACTGAAGACACTTGGATCTATCAGAAAACATTGCTGGAAGTTTTTTTCCTGTATCAACGTATTTACTGCAGAGGTTTTTACCACCCCTTCCACAGATCACACCACAATTACTGTTGCTTTGCATGTCAAAAACCCTCAGGATGGGCATTAACAAAATCTCAAACTCTTCACTATTACTTGATTTTCTATATCTCCTTTAAAGCAGCCTTATAAACCTTTGGGAAGCATTTTATTATTATTATTGATATACACTAACAATGACCTTACCAAATGTATGAATTAGAGGTTTTGACTCCTTTGTATCCCATCACAACTGTTATTGTAGTACCCATCAGGTTGTGCAAGATCTTCCCATACCTATACTCATAGTTTCTTTATAGCACAACCCCTGTTTACTTATGATCTTGGCACTGAAGCCATTACTCATTTCTGATTTTGTCATCCCTGAGGTTGGAGTTCAATTTTCCCTCTGAGACATGAACAGTGAATGTCCTGGACTAATATCCATAGAGAGAAAGAAAGGAAGAGGTGTTGCTACTTGCATGGGAAAAATGAAAAGATAGGCCAAAAACCAATAAAAGCAATACCAGCAAAGCAATTAATTGTCTGCCCACTAGAGGCAGAATATGTAGTAAATTTACAAGATAGATGGAATTTAACTTCCAGGGCCATTGCTCTACATCACTGAATTACCCTGGTTTTGTCAGGATTAGCAGAAATGGTATGCTTTAAAAACAAACCAACCACACCCACCATAGAAAATTCATCCTGACGTCCCAACTTTGCTCTAATCCACTTGCTGCATTGTCCCATAAATTGAGATGAAAGGTAGACAACTGCAGGATGTGTGGTTATTTTGGAAATTACTACCTGTTCCTGATTCAAAGTATTTTACACTGTGCTTTATAACATTTTGGCTCATAATTAGCTCAACTTCTCCCACACCTAAAGAAGAATTCAATACATTTACTAAATTAGTTTTACTTTCTGTATAATATACTGGTTTTTAAAAATGTGTTTCCACTCACTATAGTATTTACATTGAATTTGGTCAAATATTATTTTTACTAAGACCATCTACTCTGTTCACAAGTACTAATAATTGGAAGACATCAAAGCTAAAACTGAAACAACTTTATTCCAGAAATTCCGTATTTCTAATTTCAAAACACTAAACAGTTAAATGCAAAATATGAAACTAACCTCACTGTTAGTAAAATTTAACAAGACAAAATGTAATTACAATGATGCACAGTGGAATCTATTTGTAGGTGATCTCAGAATAGGTGTGTCCAATCTATACATGAAAAATCTAAGTTAAAAAAGTAAAAAAAACCATACAGAAGTCAATAAGCATCCAGAATATCTTTAATCTTAGCTGATGTAATATTTCAATGTTTCCCCAGATAAAACAAAAGGATTTTCTCTTTTTTCCCTGCTGTGAAGGCCACTCATGATTCTTTTTTCCTCTTGTGAGTTTTTTTTTAAAGCAAACTACAGTTCTTTCCAAAGTTTTAAGATTACAATATGAGTGTTGAAAAGGGAAGTGTATTATCTGTTCTACTTAAAGATCAGTGACAGATATTGCTCAACTGCTAGACTTCTATCTTGCCCATCAAAGCAGTACAGTAACTTTATGTATAATCCTTAACAATCACTGTAACGCAGTATGGGTCCCTTCATGTACATGTATGACAATACAAAAAGATATATGCAGGTCAGGGAAGAGAGCAATTAAAAAATAAGGTCTTCAATAAAGGTGCTACCTCCTGGAACCCAGGGGTTTTTGGCTTTGATTTCAGCCTTCGAAAAAGCTGATCCACTTGCCATGCAATTGAGAAATAAGTAGCAATGAGGAAGTATCCTCTGTATGAAGAGGGAGTTAGTGTTACGCAGATTAAAAAGATAATGGGGATTGGAAACTCCCTAGAACAACCTTCAGGCAAGGGAGAACCTTTCTTCTCTTTCCATTCATGCTGCAAATTTAAATGCAATTTTTAGTTAGCAGGGAGGAGCACTCCCTGCCCCATCAGTTGTCTGCATATATCCAATAATAAAAGTAGTCCTTGAGCACCAAAATTGAGAAATCTTCAACAAGTATATCTGGAAATCTCTGTTCTCAAGAACTGAACAATAAAATGTTAATTCTAAGACTAGTTAATATTACACTAGTTGCTCCCAACCATCTGTTGCACTGTTCTGAAAGGAAAGGGTCTATTTAACTGTCTACTGTACTATTTAAAACTCATGAGCAACTTCAGTCTGCTCCACTGTTTTAAACTTAATATTTGAAGTTTCAAAATTAAGTATTTAGAGATAAATTGCACACTGAACATCACACTAATAAAAACAAACATCACTTTTCATTCAGTCAAAACCACGTTAGTAAAATACTGCTCTCACTCTTATTACTAGGAGCTTATTGAAAACCTGCTCAGTTTTAGTTTTCTGATGCTAACGTCAGAGAAATACCAGTTCCAACAACCAATTTCATTATATGACTTTTCCCTCTTCTCTTTGTGTCAGTGCTGAGCAGTGCTGGTTCTAGGGCTTATAAAACATGTTTCTCAGCAGCCAGAACTGCAAAATTCAAGGAGAAAAAGATTAAGAAAATTCAAACAATCTATATGTTCTCTAACAAAATTAAGCAGCAGCTTTTTTCCTTAATAGTTGCCATTAAAACTGGTGAAAATACATAGTATAAAGACCAGGAAAAGTTACTGATGATCTACCACGGGAAAAAATAAGATTGTACATGATAGTGTAATACCTCAAGAGTATCAGTATACATTGTCAATCAGTTGTGGTTTTTTCTCCCAAAGGAATCCGATCCCAAAGCTGTAGCAACTGTTCTCCAACCTGGGGTTCCAATTCCTGCAGACCAAAAGAAAGGCAATTTAAGTAAGGCATTTAATGATACAAGGCATGTTACAAGGTGAGCACAACACAGAGAAGCCAATAACAGCAATGGAGGTAATGACAAAATTCCGATTGTTTTGTTTGGAAGAGCAAATCCCATTTGTTATTCATACATATTAAGTCTGATCAGAGGCAGGTGTTTAACAAATCTGTCCCAGATCCCAAGTTAGATACTCAAACAGTATGGTGATAAGTGTGGTACAAGAACCTTTACAATAGAAAACAGAAAAGTTGAGCGTACAACCTAGCCTGGTTCAACCAATAAGCAGAAGTCAATGTGGCTATGTTCTCAAAATAGGATACAGACTGTTTATACCTTTCCTCCATGATTTTTCCTAGAATACTGGTCAAGGTTCTTTCCTGGGAGATCTGCTACAGAACTCTAACACTCTCACACAACATTAGTGTATACAAAAGATCACCCTAAGCACACCTATTAAAAGAATAAAGGGTTAGAGTCCTTAATGCTCCACTCCATCCAAGCACAGCTCAGATGAGTGGAGAGAGGGCACATAGAACTGGTTTGAAACTCACTGATTTAGTGCTGCAGGCTCCAGCACAGCTCAGGGTTGCACTGGAGCAACCCTATTTATGCCACTGCCATAAGAATTATTAGGGGCTCTGCACTTGTGCAATCTCAGGCACAGTCAAGCTCCATTCTGCCATACCCCTTCCTCCTTGCATAACATCCTCAGCACAGGGGAGCTGGGTTTGCTGACACAGGAAGTGTCAGTGATAAATTGCGCTGCACAAGGGGAATTTTCCACCTGCTATCTCAAATCCACATCTTGCTTACGGCCACAAAACCATCTCTGCTCTGAGACAAAATTCAGGATCTATCAAACTTACGTACTGCCGATATGCATCAGAATTTCTGACTCAGAAATCTGGATCCAGGAAGCATCCCACATGCGCTGGCAGTGGCAAAACCTGAGCAGAAAGTGGTCTGACTTTGTATGAAATGCCAATCTTGCAAAGATGGAGCTGCCTTTCAATTGCTCATATATTTAAAAGCCACACTGTCAAGATGGACAAAAATACCCCAGCACACCATGCTCTCAAATTTTCCATCAACTTGTGAAGGGGAGCATGCCTGGATGCTATCCCAAGAGCCTGTCCCGGAGATTCACAGGAGTGAACCAGATCTGGTTCACTACACGATGCCTGGTGCAACACCAGCAATTGTGGTCACTTTGGCTGACGCAATGGTGCCCAGAAGACTATGCATGTTTGATATTGTTAATTGCTTGTGGCCTTAGACTGGATAATTGGGCACAGTGAGAATCTAACCCCATGCACCAACTCTCTCTCAAAATAATGATACAGTCTCCTGAAACCATACAAAACCCCTCAGGGTCTCAGCTTTGAAATTTTTTGGGGTAGAAGGGACCTTATCATTGCTGACAAACCAGAAAACTGTGAAAAGCAAGTTTGTTTCCAATTAACGAAGGTTCTCTTGGACATGGCTGAATTTAATATGTTGCTTTCAAATAAAACAAAAAGCTGGCTGGATTTCATGGGATTGTTCGCTTTGGAGAAAAAGAAGCAACCCCATTTCTGGACACACTTCAAGTAAGTGGCACATAAAGGGAAGGCATAACAGAGCAAGCCAAAAGTATAGTTCTAGGATTTCTGACAACCATCTTAGCAATAGAGAGTGGATGAGTACACAAAACCATTACATCTTTAGGGCAGATGAGTTTCTAGAGCAGGACTTAGAGTAAACTGACATGTAGAATACTACAATTGGCACAAAAATTTACAAGTGTTTAGAGGGCAGCAATTATATGACAATTTTAGCATACTATTTATCTGGATAAAAAACACAGAACTGATTTCTAACAAAATCAGAGTTGCTGAAAAACCTTTCCACGTCAATTCCCTCAGTGACAAAATCAAACTCCCCAATTCCTTTTCAGCATGATCATAGTTTAAAATGTTACAGTCGAGCAGAAAGTGTTCAAAAGACTGATACTCTAGGAATTCCTTTTCTTTAATAAATATTCAGTAAAAAGTACATTTATATTCCATTTCATGCAAGAAAATACACTGCCTTGACTGGTGTAGAAACATTTCTTTTAACAAAAATGGAGGCTTTACTGCATGTAAAATTCATTGAGATGGTCCCTTATAGTTTATAAATATACTTATATGGATTAAAAACATAGGGGAATGATAAACTAGTATTACTTCTGGGAGGATCAAGTCTCCTGCTGTATACTGAAGATTTCAAACTTCTTTTAAAGAGAAGCTCCTTCCTTCTTACCTACCAAGCCTTTCAGAAAACAACCCAGTAAGTCCATGGTAACACAGCCCAATGTGCCAATGATGTGAAATTGAAGTTTACCAGATAGGAAATGTAAAAGTGGGCAGAACCTTAAAAATAGTAAAAACCCACACACATGCATTAAGATTATTATAGAAAATGGGGAGTAAAGAAACCACAAATGCCACCCCAGAAATATCCTTTTAAATACACTGTATATTCAACACTGAGCAATGTAATCATATTTTAAAACAAATTAAAGGCTACCTGGCCATCTCTGCTTATTTGTACTTTCTTATTATCATTCCAAGGGTTGAGTAAGTGGTGTGCAAATTGAAAGGGAAGACTTTCTTTCCGGATCCACTCCACCTTAAACACTCCTCCCAAGCCCGTAGAGCCCCAGTCCTGACTTTTCTCACGTCCTATCTCTGAAGACATTCTAGCAAAACCCTGTGGAAAATTTTAAAATAAAAGGGAAACAACATATATTTAACTGAAAGACAAAGCTAATCAAATTGTATAATTCAAATAATATCTTTCCCCCTTGGAATAAATAATCATTTGCATTTACATTGCATCTTTAATCCAAGAAGATCAAAGTGCTTCACTCAAACAAACATCAGTCTTTCGTCATATCCCAATGAGGCACACAAGTATATTTTACTCATTTTCCAGATGAGGAAAGAGAGGTATCAAAAGGTGAAGTAGAGGAATCAATCATTTCCCATAGGCAATTCATGTCCCTTGGTGCATATCAATGGGATTTTTAGACAGGAATTGCCAATTTAATGAAGCTTAACAACAACTCAATGTACTTCAACTCCTCATCTAGCACTATTTTTCTTTCAGTGTCTGAAGATAGAAATAATCAACAAGTTATATAACTATATGAAAAGTATTTAATGACCTTCAAAAAAAATTTTAAAAATCTAACACAAATTCTGTTCCACACACTGGAATGCAATTAAGTCAGAACATGCAAGTCAGAACAAATTTTTAAGATGGGAAGTCTGGTCACCACAGACTCTCTCTTTTTTTTTTTTTTTTTTTTAAATACATTTTGAAAATTTCAATGGTGTAACGAAACTGATTACACTTTTAAAAAACAAAAAAACCCACAATTAAAAAACAAAAAAACCCACAATAATTTCTGATGGAATATATTGAACAGGTAGTCTTAACACCAATGCTTTGCGCCCCCCCCCCCCCCCAAGGTCTTGATAATTTAAACAAGAAAAATAATGACTAAAATTATTTTATTGTGTTGTATAATGAAATGCCACAGTCAAAAGTATGGAAAAGTAATAAAGTGTATGGCGATATTATTTTAATTTTCCAGTCTATTTTTATTACCTAGAACAGTGGTTTTCACACTTTTTTCCTCAGGACCCAGTTGAAAAAAGTCATTGATGCCCGCAACCCAACAATGACATCTTTGAGCAATGCATTCCAGTTTTTCAGCCGCGGCAGCAGGAGGTGCTGCAACCCAGTGCCAGAGGGTCTGCAACTCTGTACTAGGTCCTGACCCATGGTTTGAAAACCACTGACCTACAACATTTGACCAATGAACTAAAAATGAGTTTTCTAGGTGCAAGTGATCATAACCTAATTACATTTGTAATTTACAGACAAAACACAGTCCAGACCAAGAAGCTCAATTTATTTAGTTTATCCAAGAAAAGAGAAAACTGTTACTTGATCATCATCTACAAGTACCTTCATGAGGAGATTTCTGACAGCAAGAGGCTCTAACCTAGCAGACAGGAGGCATGACAAAATCTGACAGCTAGAAGGTGAAGCTAAACAAATACAGACTAAAAATATGCACAAGCTTTTAATATCCATGTTGATTACTACTGGAACAACTGGAGATGAAGTTAATTCTCTACCACTTGAAGACATTAGAACAAGATAATGTATTTCAGGAAGACAGGTTCGTGAGCTTGATGCAGAAGTTACTGGGTGAAATTAGGTGGCTTGTGTTACGTGGGAGATCAGACTAGATGATCATAATGGTCCTGTCTTCTAGCTTTAAGACCTATAGAACTAGGACAAATACTTGATGGAAGCAGTCTGTATATTGGCATCTCTCCCAATCTAGAGAGCCCCATGATTTTTTTAGAGGAAGTTGCCATATTAAGTTCATAAATGTACACTATTACATTTATTTTTAGCAGCCAGAGAAGGAAAGGAATGAGGAACCCTTACTCACCCCTCCCCTTTCTTTTTAAATCCAGAGAATTTATGGAGGACACAAACATTATTTTAAGACTGAACTGCGTCCAGATCGCTTCAGTTTTCAATGACTTTCCTGAGTTCATAAGAAGGGGACTTGAAATATTCGTTCTCCACCACTAGGGTGACCAGATGTCCCAGTTTTATAGGGACAGTCCTGATATTCAGGGCTTTTTCTTAAATCGGTTCCTATTACTCCTCCCTCCCCATCCCCTGCCTCGATTTTTCACACTGGCTACCTGGTCACCATACTAATCACAACAGTTATAAAGCTATAAAAATTATAAGCAAAACTCCTATTTTGTGCCTTGTTATTTGTTGCACTGCCCTGAGACCACCAAATTCAACTAATTTAAGACTCACCTGAAAATGTCCCGATCCTTGAACTGAAAATACCAAGTAAACCATGCTGCTTTCCCAAAAAGCTCGATTTAGTTTTCGCTCATTACTTGGGGTTGTAGACCAGATACCTTTTTGTTGAGAAATATCAAGGTTCCTTAAATTGCTGCTCTTCATAATGAAGTACCGAACTGGCATATTTGGTCTTGGTGAAGGAGACTTGGACCCCTGCAAAAATGCAGTAGACTCAGTTTCTCTGTGATGTTTCTCTAATAACAGTAAGTCACAAAAGAGTGAGATGAACGTGAAGGAAGACAAAATGGAAGATACCTTCTTGGGAAGAGGTATTCAGTGTAGCAAAAGAAAATTTCAATTAAGAAATACGGTTGTACAATAGCTGATCAATTTGCAATCCAAAATTTTTAATGCTCAGGTGTGAGCTAGAATGCAAGATTATTCCTTATAAAAATGGTAGGTACATTCTCCTAATGTATTACATGGCTTTCAAATCGAGGTAAACACAATATTTGTCTAGGGATATTATATTTATCAGCCCAATTTCGGTGATTAAATACCTCTTTTTAGATCCCTGCCCATCTATGTATGCTGGGCACCTACTGGTAATCTCGGTTTAGCATGTAAGGTCCTGGAAGAATGCACTACTTTGTTTGTAAAGTGCAGGGGTGGTCAAACTTACTGACCCTCCCAAGACTCTCCTCCTCACTAGACAGAATCCGCTCGCACTACCATCCTGCCACAGGACAGAAGCTCCAAGTTCCCTACCCAGTCTGGTAAGCAGGGAATTGGGGATGGTGGGGGGGCATAGGAGGTTTTGTGAGCCACACTTTAAATGTAAAAAAGCTGCATGCACAACTTTGCCATCCCTATAAGTGCTTCACACATTGGAGCCAGGATCCCCGATTAGGATCCACAAGTGCTATTGAAATAAAAAATAACAGTCTGCTCTTTTCATGTCTGAAGAACATCAGCAAGATTACTTCAGATTTTTTACACTTTTTAACACTTAGAAATAAGATGATACTTTACCTTTCCAGACGATGGAGGAGAAGGACTGGCACATGGGCTGGGATAACTACTACTATCTGTGGATTTCACAGATGACTGATCTGACCTGTCATCTGAACTTCGTTTAGAGTGCATACCTCTTTCTTTGTATTTCTGAGGCTGGTGAAATGCTGGAGAGGTAGATTTCATTAGGACTCTGAAGGAGGATAGATGAAGATATAAAACTGTTCATAATGTAACAAGTGGTCAGTATAAACAGCAATAATAGCAAAAAGTTTTAAAAAGCTTCAGCTAAAGTTCCAAGAGACTGCAAAATGATTACATGCATTCAATTCCTCAAGCAGGTTCAACAGTTTTCAGTGAGCTTTAAATACCAGTTATTGTCTGGTTTTGGAGGGTAGTTCTGTCCTTTACTTCCAAAGACAAAATTTCCTCGATAGGGTGCTTTGTTAGTATGCTGCCAATCAGAGGACAGACACTTGGAAATATATAACATACACCCCTCTTTTCATGGCAGATAGCATCCCTGCTCCATATTCCCCAATCAACCTGGTTTGGAAATTAAATGAACTCAGAATAACTCTATTTGACAATTAAGAAATAATTCTGGTGGCTTTTTTTTTTTTTTTTTTTTTTTTGTAAAGTTACTACATTTTACTTTTTGAAGGAGCTAGATATTATGGATTCATATACGCAAGGCAATTTTTAACACCATCACAATACATCATATGTATGGCACTGCTCAGGTGTCTAACAAGAACTGTTGTATCACATACCGAGTTAAGTGTTTTAGTCTTGAAGTTCACATTTCTCTTACTATTAGATTTACATTTAATAGACACTAAACCTACTTCATGAATACATTATACTCAGACCAAGTGTTTTTAAAAAGGCAATTTAAAAGAAAAGTACTTATTTCTGCACAACAGATTTATCCCTAGCATCATGATCCATACGCACCATGCTAAGTTTAAGTAATTGTATGACAAATTTGAAATTTACCCGTGCATAATTAAAAACATCTCTTTCTATCTATGTTTCTGTAGAATCTGTTAAAGGAATGGAACCTATCGCACAGCCATAAACCTACTAACACAACAATAAGAATCTACTTCATATCTAGTTCAGGCATGGCTTTGATTTCAATCTCTTCACCTTTGCAGAATCTATTTTAAAATAGTTATTGGTACGTTTTCTCCTCTAGGCCTCTAAAAGAATTCAAGGTATTCTGTAAATACATAAATAAAATTAAGCAACATTTTTTCAAAGTATAAAAATTATTATGCCAGAACATTTGATAATTTGCTCCTGTCTCAACGGGGATGGGCTTTTCATAGTGCCATTTATGAATAGATCTAGAGAAGAGAGATAAATGAAAACAAAGTGTGGAAGTAAATGGAATTAAAGAATTAAAATGGAATAGCAATGGATGTGAAGAGGAAAGAAAGGTGTGTGAGCACAAATGGAATAAGGAAGTGAGACCTACAGAGAATGACCAACTTTCGTTTTATTAGAAATCATCTGCAAACAGTGAAAATTTCTATTGTATACACAAATTTGAACCAGATTTGCTTTCAGTTTGTCCCAGTGAAAACTACCACATCACTCTCTTCCACAATCACTGTCATGATTTTGCTACAAGAGAAATACAGGTAACACTTTTCCACTTAAAAAAAACCAACCCACCACTGTCTCTGGAAGGTTTCTACCAACTTACTTTTCGGCATTAGAAGAGTCATCAGAGAATTCTGTTTCTGCTGAGCTTTTCCTACTGCTATTTGATCTCCAGGAAGATGCTAAGGGAAGTTCTTCAGAAGACATAGGTCTTGGTCTTTGCCCAATTCCTGAAGGTTGCTGTAAACCTGCAGACTGCTCTTCAGTACTTAAAACAGCTATGATTGCTCTTATAGTTGCTTCATCAACTTGAGACCAAGGTTTAGAAGGAGCTCGCATTCGGCGCAGAAATAAACTATGCCATTTCTGTCTGAGTTGTAGCAGTAGACTGGCAGCCTGTAATTAATTTCATCTTCATTAAAAAGACCTGATTGCAGTTGGACGCTTCCTCTCTCCACATCCTAAGCTATGTGTGACATTTTAGAGAGAAAAATGTCCAAACAGTGACATACATAATTTTTGAGTAAAACTGAAAACCAGTTTTAAAACCACTAGCCTATTATATGGTCTTGTTTTCTGCACATTCTTCTCCAAATTTTTCGGAAATAATTTTAAACTACTTTTATTTTGCATCTCCATCTACTCTTTCTCCTAACTTTTTGCTTGTGAAATTCCATTTCCTGAGTTTTTTTTTTTTTTAAAAAAACCTTTATATTTTATATAAAAACTAAAAAGTAACAAAATGAAACAAAATATTTCCTGAGTTTTTCCTATTCAGCTTTCTCAGTAGTTTCTCTAATTTTTTTATTTAGAACTGTTTTTTCTTTTTACCCTATGACTTTTCTCTGTTATTTCTTTTTTGGAATACATGCATCCTTCAATCACAGCTGGCTAAACAAAGAATCTTCACTGAACACCTTCCCTTAAAATAGATTTTAGCTAAAATGGATGGCTTAAAAGTTCAGTGTGGATATTATTTAAACTAATCAAGGCCTTCCAAACTCACTTCAAAAAAAGCACTTTACAGATCTCAGTTTTTCGGTATTGGGTCTAATAGGCTTTTCCCTGGCAGTCCATGCTCCTCTGTTTTAGGAACACAATTTTAAAAGAGGCATTATGCTAAAATGCCTGTTTCTTTAGTATATTTTCACCCTCTACCTAAACAATCTTTTTCCTCTTGCTTCCCCCATATCTCATAAACTCCATATCTCACCATTTGCTATTTTTTTCCTTCCAATCATCTGTCTTTCCTTTTCCTGCCAGTTCCAGATTTTACCTCAACATCTCCTCCTTACAGAACTGATGCCACGCTTTGCTCAAGCATACCCCAGTGAGAGTCTTTCCCAACCCAAATTCACCCAAGATTGGCCATTTCCCAACCATTACCACTATCACCAGTTCCCCACCTCCCCCAAGAGTTGCATTCTCTAGATACACCCATGATAGCTCTCATATTTGGCTCTCTCCATATTCCCTCTTCAAATCCAGAAATGACCACTTTGTCCCCAGCTTGCTCTAACCCAGAGATCAGCAACCCCCAGCATGTGTGCCAAGAGTGATATGTGAGCCCATTTAGAATGGCACACGACACGCACTGTGGTGCTGCCGAAATTGCTGCTCCTGCTGCCAAAAATCACTCTGGGTGGTTTCTTTTGGCATCAGCTGGGGGAAGAGTATGTCTCCAGGCACACCGGCAAAAGAAGCCATCCAAAGCAGCTTTCAGCAGCAGGGGGCACCCCAGGCATGGCCACCACTAAGGTTACAGGCAGCGGCCACTTTTTTTTGGTGGAGGGGGCCGCCAGCACAGGCTGAGGGTTGGGAGGAGGGGCCGGCCTAGGGGTTGGCAAAGGTCAGGCTACCTAACAGCCTTCTGCTGTGCAACAAATTAGGGAAGCAGAAGCCACATTGTGTTGATGTGTTTGGTGTTTGACATGATTCACTCAATGGCTGCATGCAGACAAAACAGGAAAAGAAGAAAGGCAGCTTCCTATCTGGAAATGTAAGAGCTGTCAGAAGAAAACAGTTATGTCTGATGAAGCCATACACACAGTCACTGCCTAAGGTCAGACATTCGTTTTCTTAACTAGTTTTAAGAGAATTCGCCAAATGGAAGAAACTCTGACTTCTGTTTGTTATTTGGCGCCCAAGCAAACTGAACTATAAGTCTAACAGTCGTCTTATGTTCCCAGTATTAAGAAAATGGGTAAACAGAATTTGGAAAGTGACATTCAAGCTGGAAGCAAACGTAAAAATTCCTCAAATACCACATTTTAAAAAAAAAATGCCCATGTTTCTGTATTCCATTTATAACACATACTCCCATACATCTTACTTTTCAGTTATCTGCGTAAGTGTAAGCATAGGTGGTCAGTGGAGCTTTTCCTGAAGCAGGCTAGCTCCCTGGCCACCCAAGGTCCCATCCCTTCCTCTGCTCCATGCCAGGCCCCATCCCGTTTCACCCCCAGCCCTATCCCACTGCAGCAAGGCCTTCCCCAGTAGAAGGCGGGGGGTGGGAAGGTAGAGGCAGAGGGGGCAACAGCATGCCTTTCTCAGTGGGGAGATCAGGGAAAGGCAGAGCTTTCTTTAGGCCTTGATTAATTCATGAGAAGACAGAACGGCTTTTTATACAACCTGTCTTAAATAGATATATCTGAAGATTTATAAAGACATTAAGTTGTGGAGAACTAGACATATTTATTCTAATATATGATATCCCTGGGTTTTGACCACTGTCACTCTGAATCTTTCTTTTTTTAAAAAATAAATCTTATGGCTTATTTCAACCCAGTGTCATGTTCTTAGCTATGACTTTCATTTAGGTCTTCTAAGGGATGAGCGAGTGTGTGTGTGTGTATGTTGTAAAGAAAAATGCACAATCATTTTCAACAAAATTCTGTAAGACCCAACTATTTTAAAAGTCCCAGTAAAGGGAAGAGATTCAGAAAGCAAACAGTATTTGTTTCTTAAAAAGGGGTAAATGTATTCAATTAATTACCTACCTCAGGATCCAGTTTGAAATGTAGCCATTCATCTAGTTTTAATGCAGCCAAATTGGCAGTTGTTCTGTCTTCCATCTCGCTATCACTACTGTCATTAGGAACACCATCCACTAAATTAACATAATTAAAAATAAAAGCTACATTGTATACCCACATTTTAAATATGAAAATTAAATCTCTTCCCCTACTAGGTCTGAACTTTCTTTGGCATTTTCTTTTCCCCCCAGTACTTCTAATGCAGGTGAATGTTAAAATACAATTTTTCTGTTTCATTTTTGATGATATAACTTTTCACAGAAGAATTTGTTAATTGAGTATCTACCTCTACTTCAGTATCAGAGCAGAAATACTGTTTTTATTTTCCAGGTTTATTAGGGTCCCTGCCAATCCTTATGCACTGCACAAAAGATGTTTCTTTTTCCTTCCATTTTCTGTTATTCCATTATTTACTCTTTAAACAGTATATACTAGAAGAATCAGGATGTTTGCTATGGGACCATTAACAAGTTTTTGGATAGTTGCAAGAGCTATGGTTTTGGCTTTAACCCTCACAATTTATCCAAAATACATTCAATATTCCTATATAAGCATTGAAATTCCATGTATATTATTGAAAGTCGTCTCATTTCAAGCACACTATACCTCTAAAGGATGAGGGTTCCTGTAAAGCATTACTTGGCAACCTAGCTGGTCCACAGAAGAGGGACACAGTGACAGGTGTCACAGCAGAACAGCATCTGATGTTGGCTATCCTATGTGCTCTAGTCATTTCATCATATATAAGCCAGTCTGTGGGGAGTGCTTGAATTGCTGCAGCTTGACCATTTGCTGGAGGAATCTGCTAAGAAAAACAAACAAAGCTCTTGTATCCTTTATTTGTTAGAGAATGAAAACATTTAGGAATAATTTAAAATAAATGGTTATGGTTGCAGGGCTGTCACAGTCAGAAAAATGGCACAGATATTGTGATTTTTCTGTCAGTCTGTGACAAACTCATTCTGCAGTGGTGGCAAACTGAATCTGGCACACAGGGTCGTAACATCTCTCATGACAGGAGTAGCCACACCAAACCTGAGCAACACTGTGACCCTATGTACCAGGTTCTAATGGCCAGAGCAGGGATTCAGGCCCAACACCGTGGGACAGGAGCTGCTGCTGCAGAGCCCTTTGTAGGGCCTCCTATTTCCCAGGGGCAGAACCCATCTCCCCCTACACCACAGCCTCCCCCCCCATACTTTAAATAGTACTCCAGTGACTTGCCACACCATTTCCTACCAAACCCTGTGACTTTTCCTAAAATTACTGTGATTGCTCTGTGATTTTGTAGATAAAAATGCCATGACAAATCTGCAACCCAATAAACTGTAAAACACTTTAGGGTTGTAAAAGGAGGTGTAGTAAAAATTAAAATGTATTATAGTTTTATATCATCATTTTATAAGCAACTTTCTTTAGTTAAAAACAAGAACATCCAAGGAAAATCTAGGTTAGTGCTTCAGATCAAAAATCCTTGTTGCTACTGTCATTCCAAACACAGTCAACACTATATGCCAAAAAAATCTTCAAAATAACTCCATGACATCTAGCCAGTTTACAAAAACATTTACTTTATCTTCCCTATAATAGTTAATTTCACATATACACCCACACATTTTTTTTTGTAAATGACTGAGAACTAAAGAGGCATTTTTATAACTTTTCACAGAAATGTTACCTTTTTATACTGAGGCTGGCTAAGAACAGAGGTAGGATGAAATCGCACTCTTTTCTCCTTTGGGCCAGTCAATACAAGGTTTTCTCTATCCACGTGCACTAGATTAGGGTACATCCCAGCCACTAAAGCACCTTTCACTACAGCCCAGTTTTCAGAGTTGGTGTTAACATCTCGAATATCACCTCCACCTCTGGCTCTAACAAAACCTAAATGGGAGGAAAAAAATTACTGGAAGTCTTAAAAACACATACATTTTTAAATTTCCATTTGAGCAAAACCAATGTATTTATTCTTTATTTTATGAAGTCCCATACTGCTTCTTAACTTTCATACTAGCTAATGCAGCATTACCACCATATTTAATGCATCAATTTGATTGAAATCATTCCATTAGTGGGCTTTGACATACTAAAATAAATTGGCTTTTTACTGCCTACAAAATACTGAGAATGAAGACCTAGTATGTTTAAGTTGTTTAATTGAGATATCTATTCCATTAAATATCAGGCCAGATCTTGGACCATTTTAGCCAGACTAACTTGGAATAGCCCTTAGGTTGCCCCACCTTATACTACAGAAGCCAGATCAGTCTACCTGTTGGGCATTGGGTCAGGAGAGGGAAGCCGGCTTAGAACCATCTTCTCTTCCCTCTTTGGATCTATACCATTCACAACTCAGCTGGACTTAAGAAATTAACTCACTCACTGTGTGTTCACCTATTTCAGGTTAAACACGTTTATGTTGCATGAGATCATCAAATTTGGCTTTCTGAGTCTCTGTATAAATAAGTACTATACAAATAAGAAGTTAAGGTGGCACTTCCTTGAAATTCATTCCTGTAAACATCTGAATAATACACTTCATAATAAATCTGGCCTCAGAAAAAACCTGAGATGTTTTTGAACAATTAATTACCTGATGCTCTGAGCTGACCAAGCAACTGTGTTCTCATTCCTATGATGATTTCCATAGTAGCTTGAGAGAGAAAATTCTTCTCACAGAAGGCTCTCTCCCAGCCATCACTTCGTGCCTTCTGCCAGGCCTGCAGGGAAATATTTTTTCAAATGCCTACAAATGTGTTTAACTCAAAACTGACAGGTGTTTATTTTTTTCATTTTATTTTGAGTATAGTGCAATGCACTTCAACTCAAGACAGAAACAAAAGCCTGAAGGCAGTAAGCCATCTGGACTTCTTTCCTGTTATCATCAAGCAAAATTCTGTCTTTGTTTTCGTCTGTCAACATAATGCATCTCAAAATTATTACTTTTTGGTACTATATTAAGTGTAATTTAAAATTAGAAGTACATCATCAATAAAAACATTTAGAGTTGAATCAGGACAGCACAATCATGTTTAAGAGATTAAAAAATTTCCTCACACAAAATTACTAATGGGTTCAATGCAGGGAGAGTCCACTAGAAAATACTGAAATCCTTCACAAAGGACTTATAGTCCAACTATAGCTTTAAAGTCCACCATTCCTTTTATATGTAATCTTACTATTATCATCAAATACTTCTTCTGTAGAGGAAATGATAATACCTGGAATGCCCTGAGAAGCGCCATATGGTCACTAAATGTTCCTGCAGTAAAACGTTTTCTACACAGCATGGCTGCACGTTTTTGTGAGGCCTGTGTAGGTAGGACAAAAGGGTCTCGATATGCAAGAGTGCAAGCAATTGTAAGAATAGGATCCAGGCACTTCAAAACAACAGCACACAACACCATTTTACCAAGGTGTGGCTCTACAGGTAAGTCAGCCAGATGATAACCAAGTTCCGTGAGGTCTTCCCAGGTATCCATGGCATCTATTGTCTGGTTTAAAAAGAAAAAAGAAAGCAAGTTTAGCATAAAAGCAGGAAGTAAATGCAATCCAGGTGACATGTTTAATAAAACACCATATACCAGCAATATAATCAGACTCAAATTTGGAATGATTTCTTTATTCCTTCTCTCCCTTCCTTCAATGAGGAAGGTCAAGAAAACTATTATCTCAAGGGATAAGTGGAGGCAACACAGACAAAGAAAAGTGCCTGAGAACAATAAAAAAGGATGTTATAGGTACATATTTGTCTATGCCCTCATTTGCCTGCATAGTATGGATAAAGATTTTGGATAAAGGACAGTTAAGTCTGGAGAAGAGTAAATAAATCTCTTCTCCTATACAAGGCATAACATTAGCCTAATCAGCAGAGTGAAAGCCTGAGAACACTTAACAAGAAGACTCCCATTAAGCCATTACATAAATGGAGGCTTTATCTTGCAACACTGTGTATCTTGAACTTAAAACAGTGTCTCCCACCTATATTAAGGCAAATGCCACCAAGAAGAGAAGCAACAAGCAAATATTAATGTATACATCTATTTTGTTTACTCACCTTAAGCATCTGAACAGCATTTCTCACAATTATGGATGGTGGAGGATCTGGAGCTTTCATCAGAAAGTCAGCAATTGGACAGTTAATTGGTGCTAGCAGTTTTGTGTGCAAACAAAGTTCCTATAAATTAACAATTGAAAACTATTTAAGAAAGCCTTCAAAAAAATCAGTTTGTTATACTATGTTTGGACTTCACATATGACCCAAAATATATGTAATAGGATAAATCATTCAAATCTTAAGGGACAATTTGTAATCAACAAAACAAATGAATAAATTAATATATCTTCTTTTTCCTCAACATACGTCAGCAGGCATGCAGTGAATGCAAACTGTGCCAGAAAACAACTCTGCATCAAAAGTTATTCAAAATAGTATTCTATGTAATACCTGAGCACCTACATGCAAAACAGGTAATTATGCAATCAGTTTTGAACACTTTAAAAGTTTGACCACAATGGGGCTAGAATAAAAAGAAAAAAATGCAATGTCAAGATTTCTCACTAAAGAAATCTTTAGATCATAAATAGTATTGCATATGTCTGCATCTGTGCATCAAAGAAACAACAGTGTAAACATAGTGAGAGGCAATGGGCAAAGTGACCAATAAAGATGAATTATTTTAACTGCATTATTTAATAACTTTTTCCTTTTTAAAGAAAAAAATGAGTTAAGCATCACACTCTTCCAGTTCATTTAACCATTACACAGACTGATACAAATACTAAAATTCTTATAAAGAGTTTTTGGATATATGATTTAGCAGCTCTTAAAATCTCATTAGCATCTTGTATTTTCTTTTTTAAAAAACTAGCACACAATACACACTGTCAATCTGAAATCTAGCCAATTTCAAAAAAGTGAGTTAAGTGAATCACGGACTACATTCCCCTAAAGTTTTCCCAAAATGTGAATTAGAGTAATATTTTCCTTTGCAGTGCTATCAAATAATACAAAGTAAATTAGAAAAACTTAAGAAAAGCACTGTTCTCATCTCTTTTATTTATAGCAATCTTTGATGTTATTTATCATTACTGGAGGTAAAATTTCAGAAAGTGTGATTTTTAAATTAACAATCTCCTTTAACAAATTATTAAATCAGTTCTTTTAAATCCAAACTAGTCCAGCTTCAGGAATGTAACTGCAGTGTTACTATACGCTAATATACACTACAGCAATTTGGTAAGCTGATAAAATGAAACCTCAACTTTAACTACAGGCTAAGATCTTGCACTCTATTTTCTGTATTAGCTCACTGATATATTTATAGCCATATTAAAGGGACCTAAAAAACAATTTTAAAATTAATTTTAAAGCACTCTAGAACTACCCACCTACAATTTATCTTTTTTTATTCTACACTTATGCTCCTCCAAATGCATTCTAAGTACCCATCTTGTTTTCTCCATTTCATATTTAGTGTAGTGACTTGCCTTAAAAAATGGCTTCCCTATTCATAAATACTAAGCACCCATCTATGTTTCTGTATTACTAATCTACACACATCTCTGCTCCCACAATGCCTCTACATTTTCTTGGAACCTGATCAATTATCCCCTATCATATTTTTACATCCTATAATATATCCAAGGTTATAAGTATTAAAGACGGTGACCTCTTCTTGCAGCATACAAAAAGCAACATGTAGACTTATGGTAAAAATAATGTTTTCAAGTGAATATCCACCTGTAGTGGCATTCTTAGAAGTTCTGGAGTCTGAAATTCTAACATATTCTGAAATCGGAGCCTGCTGAAGAGTCGGAAACAGATTCCAGGTCGACAGCGTCCAGCCCTTGGAAACAAAATATTACTTTAAAAAATTGCTGAGAATCAAATACAAAATCTATATTCTCTCTCTCTCACACACACACACACATACACACGCGCGCGCGCGCTCCTAATGGAAACACAAAGCAGATCTACAGTCAAGTCCATTTAACATCAAGATAAATACACTACTTTTTCTAAACACACAAACTTAGATTTTCCAGTAAAATAATCTAATCTTCCTAAAAATAATTAAAAAAAAAAAATCAAAATGCACAATTACGACTCCACTGTAGGATCAAAAGGGAGCAATTTTCACATTCTAAGGCTTCTTTACACCACCAGAGAGGCATGAAACAAGGTTTCAAATACAAGTGAGAATATGATTCAAATGTTTTCAGAAATCAGCAAACAGCAAGGCCTGGTCTAACTGAAATCTTTGGTCAACCTAGTTACATTGCTCATGGATGCGAAAAATTCACACCCGTGAGAAACAGGTGAGCCGACCAAAGCCTGGTATAGACACTGCTAGATCAACTGGAGTTCTTCCATCTGTACTGTGGACAAGCCCTAAGAATTGTGAATAAAAAAGGAAGTAAGTATTTCTGTTTTCAGACTTGTACATTATAATAATCTCTCCAATATGAAAATCTGCTCAGGTGAAATCTTATAACATCATTCAAACCTAATAGAAGTATCAATGCTTTCCCTGCAGTAGTAACTTAACATATAATAGAAACACGAAGCTTTTAAATCATTTTAATTGCTTTTGGACGAAAGGAATACATGGATAGGCCACAAGATGACCTATTCACGTCATACTTCCTATTAAAAGGCAATGGTCTATGTAGTTGCTACATTTAAAAGCATGCAAAATTCAAAATGCTTGTGAAATAAGATGCAATATGACATGTACATTACCTGCCTTTTCTCTGGATAGCACTGGCTTTTGAAATCCACACCATTTTTAGCATGGTAACACAGTTCAGTGCATCAAAGGATTTCTACAACATTAAGGCAGAATTCGTATCACCAGAGTAAGAATTGGATTTCACAGGACACATAAAACAAAGTAACATACATAATGACCTAAGTTATCAAGCTAAATTCAACTACAGACCTGGACATCTTTAAAGCTAATTAACAATCAACTTTTTATTTAGAAAATACTTCTCTTCCTTTACAAATACATAGGCCTGGTCAATAGAGCCCTGCAGATCCGCGGGTAACCACATCCGCGAGTGCAGGTGCGGATATCCGCAGCCCCACTGTTGTGGATTGGCTGCGGCTGCAGATTCTATTTTTATGAATGATCCCTGCAGCTGCTGCTATGATCTGCTCGTCAGCAGCACACAGGGGAACAAGCCCTCCTCCAGCCAATCCCAGTTGAACTCTGACTGGTGGTCTGCCAGCCAATCAAAGTCTCAGTCACAACAGGCTGGGGCTTGCAGAGACACTACTCACAGTCAGTTAGCATGCTGGCCTTTGATTGACTCATTCCCCATGCCTTCCCTGCCCACTTCTTCATTTTCTTGTTTGCAGTTCGTATGCCATCTGTCAATCAGAAATTTCATTGGTGGCCAAGGAAATCTGATTGACAGCATGCAGGGCCGTCTTAAGCCTTTCGTAGGCCGTAGGCACGCAGGGCTGCTGGGCGGAGCCCACTGGGCAGAGAAGGGGTGGGGGCGAATGGACACGTGGGGCCGTTACTGTGTGATTGACTCTGAGAGGCCTGGGCCAGGTGGACAAACATGGCGGCACCGTGGAGCAGCAGCAGCCTGGGCTGGGCAGTAACGGCTACGGGAGCCAGCCATCCCAGCAGAGGAAGAGCCTGGTCGCCCTGGCCATGGCCTACCTGCTCATTTACAACATGGTGATGGCAGCAGGGTAAGGGTGGCCCCATTCCTGCTCCAGCCAGGGGGTCCATTCCCCTCTGGTGCCAGTCTCCTCCCCATCAGATTTGGAAGAAGAATTTATTGACAAGTTTTCGTAGGCCCTAGGCTCAGTGCCGAATGGATAAGATGGCCCTGCCAGCACGGCATACGAAGCGCAAACAAGAAAAGGAAAAAATGGGTGGGACCCATGTGGTGAATGAGCCAATCAAATTCTGAAATGCTTACTGTGAGCCCAACCTCAGTTGCAGATGCGGTTCTGCATCCACATAAAACCAGGCATGCGGATCAGATAAAGATTGACATTGGGCGGGTGCAGTCCGGTTCCGGATCCACATTTTTATATCCGCACAGGGCTCTACTGGTCAACACTACAAGCTTATGTTGATCTAATAGAGTATACGTCTACACTAACAGGTCCCTTCTGCCAACCTAACTCATCTGTTACATCAACTGAATTATTCCACCTCTGCGAGAGGTGTAGCATTTAATTCAATGCTGAGTCAGCAGACAGGCAGTCTAGCTGTAGCATTGTGTAAGTCAACTGTATTAGCCTCTATGAGGTGTCCCATGTCTGTTAAGCTAGTGGAAGTAGTTTTGCCAATGGTCTCACTATGCAGCTAAAAAGACTGGGCTCTAAAAAAAGGGGAAGTCTGGAAATTCTTCCCCATGTCAGCAAAAACTAAAACTAGACCAGACTAGCATTAGGACACTTAAATCCTAATTTGGTTTCAAAACACAAGTCATAATGAGAAAAGAATACCTAGACTGGGATTGGACCCTTTCTGTTCTAATTAGCATTTTTGCCCAGCTACAGGGGGGGGCCTATAAAAACCAGGCTGTTACAAGTGCGGGGCTGTCGGGAGACACGGAAAGGGAGCCGTCCTTCGAAGCGTCGGCGCATCAAGCGACGGCTTTTGCCACGGCCTGATCAACCGAGGCACTTGACCCAGACCCGGGGCGGCCTGTAAGGGAGATTCTGGAGTTAGATTCGGTCATCCCAGACCAGGAAGATTCCCCGGGTTCTGCTAGTGGGAGATATACAACATATCTCCCCAAGTACAGGAGCACTCCCAAACCGCTTTGGGGTGCCCTTAACAGTGGGCTCCAAGTTTTAGTCAGGTATCCTGCAAGTTAATCCAGGCTTGGGGCAGCCTGTAAGGGAGATTCCGGAGTTAGATCCAGTCATCCCAACAGGAAGATTCCCTGGAGTTCGTTAAAAATTTTTAAAAAGCGTTGACACGGTTGGGATCCAGATCTGGATGATTATGTTGTTGTAAGTATGAGTAATCTTTTAACCATTGTTTTATTTTGGTGTTTTATTAAGTTAGGGCTTGGTTTAAATTTTACTAATTATAGTTTAGAAGTAATCAAAACTGCTTGTATTTGTAACTGTACTAGTGTTGCTTCTCTGTTTGTAATCAATTGGCTTTTAGGAAGTGCTCATGCAGGATTGTTTTTGGCTCAGTGTTTAGTGTTAGCAATTATATATTTTGTAATTCTTAAATTATATTATGCAACTAAAATGGTTAAGTCTCAGTTTTAAATAAAAGTTACATAAACGGTGACTAACATAACCACTACAGTTTTGTCTCTGTGCCACCCGCCTCTCTGTTCCGGTATTTTACACCACCAGAAGAATTCACTTTAA
This sequence comes from Pelusios castaneus, assembly GCA_007922175.1. Classification (NCBI taxonomy): domain Eukaryota; kingdom Metazoa; phylum Chordata; order Testudines; family Pelomedusidae; genus Pelusios; species Pelusios castaneus. Next base: position 7,956,225 of record ML685772.1, on the reverse strand, counting down.
GGGGGACGATTCCTTAAGATGTTCCCTCTACCCCTCGGGAAACTACATCCAAATCTTAGCCCCCGAGACGGACAGACATCCCACAATGTTATGGTATATGCACGGCTAAGCCAGGCATTCGAAAAATGGCACAAAAAAGTATGGGTTCTGTGTCGTTGATATCAGGGTAGGTAGAAAGGGAGAGAGGAAACTGCATCATGGAAGGTTGAAGTCGTGTTCCCATTACTCCCTGAGACAATGTTTTGGTCCCATAAGGCACTGCAAGCCCTTTTCAAAACACCTGCAACTAGCTGCACTGTGCATAGCTAGCCACAGTGCACTGCTCTGTGCATCAATGCAAGCACAGCTAGCATCACACTCCTCCAACGCAATGAGCATAGTGTGGACATGCCCAACCAAATTACTGCAGTTGCTGAATGTCAACTTAAAAAAGTCAACTTAACTTCGTTGTGAAGACACGTCCATAGAGACCTTCTTAAAATTAAAGTTAAAGCCCAGATCTGTTCAATGTAATTTTCTGTATATCCGAATCTTTTCATTTATAATACCTAGCATAGCACAGAAGGTGTTTTTTATCTCCTCTTGTTTTATCACATAGGCATAAACATCTTGTTATTGTAATTGATTACATTTTATTTCTTCTTGGCTACGTTTGTAAATTATAACCATATTCTCCTACACTTGATATTCGAGTGCAAAATAAAACTGTACTAAACATTTATTATATTCTTTCGGTTGTCAAAAAAATTGGATTTAAGACTCCTCAATGGGTTCAGTTTCATGAATATGTATTTGATAACATGTCAGCAATAATCCTGCTAATAATGGGTATTGCTTGTTAATATCTTTACTTAATGCAGAGAAGTGTGAAGTGGTATATTTTATCTCTTTCCACAACAGTAGCCGAAAGTTTATCCAACCATACCTCTTTCATCTTGCCAGAGTCAATAACAAAGACAACATCATTGACTGTGATGCTGGTTTCTGCAATATTAGTAGAAAGAATCTGCAACAATAAAGTTATTTTGTAGTAACTGTACAAGTGAAAACAGCATGAATCAAAGTGAATAACTGAAAAAGTAATTTGATACTTGCTATTTTGCGAATGCCCAAAGGTGGAGTTTTTAGCACTTTCTTCTGATCTGATGTTTGCATATTTGAATGCAGCATAAAAACTTGGTATCTAATGGCAAAACAGAAGTGAAAATTAAAAAAAAAAAAAAAAAATTCAGTGCTGTGAAAATGACACGAAGGAATAAAATTAGCAACAAAAACTAAAGAATTTACCTGTGAGGATTATCAGCAAACCTCTTGTCATCAAACAGGATGCGATCTCTCAAGCCAACGATTTCATCATAACCCGGAAGAAAAATTAAAATTGCCCCTTTTTTTGAAGAAAAAAGGTAGGATACAGAAGTTACCTGGGAAACTCATTTTAATCATAGAAACACATGCTCCAGTACTGTGTATTTGTAACATTCCAAGGTTTTACATGCAGTACTGTAGTGTAGTTATTAACATTCACAAAGGCAAGTGCGATCACGGATACATCTGACACAAGCTGTATCCACACTAAGTTATTAAAATAAAAATATTGTAGTATGTGCTTACCAGCATCACAACTATGACAGATGTTATAAAGTAGGTGCATAATCAGATCTAGATCCACTTTTTCATCATCAAAGCTGTGATGATAAGCTTTCAAGAGTTCTCTATCTTCTGCACTAAGGTCACCACCATTTGCCTGCACAAGAGAACTTTCATCCAGATTTCCAGACTCTAATGAAGCACTGAAATATATACAAAGTCACATAAAATAAGCTTATACCTCATGAAACAAAAAGGGAGAGTCTGTATCAGACTAAATAGGCCTCTGTGTAACCATGAATTCAAAATCAGATCAGAACTACCAAGATGTCCTGATGATGATGAGAAAAAACTGCATTTTCCAGCTCTTGTTTTCCCTTTAAAAGAAAAATTGGACGACTGTCTGTGTACACGCGAGTCATCAATTTTTCTTTTAAAGGGAAAACAGGAGCTGAAAACTGCAGTTTTTCCTCATCAACATGTAACTATATCCAGCTGAACACACAGCAGCATTTTTTTCTGTAGGTGGTAAGTCAGTTAACAGTTACTATGTACTGTCTTAGCAGCAGTAAAATAATCTAAAACCAGTAAGGTTTTTATCATGATGAACAGGAAGCTTCTGTGCTTTAAAATAGTCTTCTTGAATGTTTCAGTGTATGTCTTATTTATGCATATATTACTTGTCAATACACATCATACTAAGAAAGTCCAGTGACAACCATATTTCCGACAAAACATTCCAAAAACTGAAATGTAGTTTACATCAAACGGTATATCAGTTTCAAAGCTCCTAAATCCCATTTCAACCAGAGACACTTACTCTGAAAGAGTTGAATTGACCAGACCTGTACTCTAAAGTTTTGTCTGCACATAAATATTTTAGCATTTTTGAAATATGGATATAGTTAAAGCAGAACTACTTTAGTGTGTGATATACTTATATCACTGAAAAGGTGCCTTTTACTGAGACAGTTATCCCATGGAGAAAGGGAATAAGCTATAATGATATACAGTTCTTTTGTACTGATATAAGTGTGCTCACCCTAGGTTTATTCCAATTTAACAATTTTGACAGGGGGGGAAAAAAAAAAATCACATCCTTATTAAAAATTCAGACTGCTCTTAAGTCATAGAGCAGTAGGAAGTGTCTAAGCCTTTGTCAACAAATTTTAATAATACCAAGGCTAAGGCACAATCAAACAAAAATATTTATAGAAAATATTTAAGCACAGAAAACGAACATACATAATCAAATCATTATTGTAATAGACTGTCTTGTGCAATTTAGGAACACTTTACATTTACTCACCTTGGCTAGGTCAGCAATGATATTGCTAAAGTGTTACAGGAAATGAACTGCATAAATATATGAAAATATCTTCCCCCCTTCATTTTGCTCAAGTTGATTTATTTTATAGTTCATCTAAGATTCATTATTTCTCATCCTTACAAGTATCCTCAGGTTATCCTTTATATTGCTCAAGAATTATTTTATTAAGATTCAACATTACGTTTATTCAAATGTATGATGATAATAATGGCTATCTGGTATTTCAAAGTACTTGGATAAGGGACTATAAATCACAATTCTTCATTCACAAAAGTTTTTCAAAGATATGTCAGTAACAGTGTGTTAGTGGTTTACATGAATGTAAACAAAGTTATAATCCTTAAGAAATTTTCTGCCAAAAATCCTAGAAGATTGTCCTATTATGTGGTGAAGGTTTTTAGGACTGCCAGATCAAAATAAAAGGGTGAAAATATAGTGTGATTTTCATTGACAAACTGGAAAGAGGGATGTTGGCATAGAATGAGAAGGTATAGCTACAAGATCTACAAATATTAGGCAGTTTCCTAGAGACATAGCAATAAGGATTGATCCCAGGATACTAACCTTTGTAATGCATCCTATGGAATTTCCTATTTCTGTTTTTGAAACATTTCCCTTCATCTGCTTTTTCCCCTCTGAGACCTTACTAGCTTACTCAAATGTGTAGTGGCATAATATCTTATTCAAACACTAAAGGTGGATATTTACCTATGCACCTCTTGCCTTTCTTTTCAGGTTAAATGTTGCACAATGTCAAACTAACTCTTGCAGAAAGAATATTTCCTGAATGATCTGATCAGGACTGTGATTGGTCTCATGAACGAACTGCTAGAAGAGCAAGTAGGAACAGTAAAAGCTTCTTCTTCACTACAGAATTTTTATCGAGACCTTAAGATCTCTCAGAATTGAAGGAGCACTAGCTCTTTAAAAGGGAGCTGCTGGATACTCAGTGCTTTTGATAGTCAGACAAATTCCCAAAATGACTAAACTTTTATAGGAGCTCAACTTTAGCCATTCATTTTTGCAATCTTGTGGGGAAGTTGGACACTGAAAATGAGGACTGAGGAGATTTTTCTGTAAGGTGACCTTCTGATGCCATGCAGGATACAAAGATACACATTCCTGTGCTGCTTCAGGTGTTCCACAATTAAAGGACACAAGGAGTGTTCCATGAGTGGCCCCAAGAAGCTTTCCGAAGCACTGGTTTAACAATACAAACCACCACCAAAGAGGCAAAAGTAAATTTTAAATGAATTTCCCCATCTAGAAGTAGAAGGGAAGGGAAAGCAAAAGAGATTTTAAAAGAACTTCAGCGTGCTGACCAAGCAGAAAAACAGTGAGTATGGCCTACAGTTCTAGGGCTTCCAATCCAAGTGTTTGAACTGTTTTTGGTCTCAAACAGAGCAGTCACCCATCAATGAGGACTGCTACAGTAGACATGAAACAGAACTCAATGTATTTAAAATATGTGTTTAAACCACTTAATAATATGATAGGAGATCTACTTTTTAAAAGCAAGAATACCTTCTAGGTTTATTAAACCTGTTTTTAAGCATTGGCTTTTTGTGCCGTATTTCAGACGCTAGAAAACTAAATATTGTTGTGCTCATTAAAGTAATGCATGAATATAATGGGCATTTACCATGTTAAATAACTGTTTCAGCAAAGCAGGGATATCTTACCTGTAAGATTCCAGAAGATCAACTATCTCAGTCTGCCCAAAGTGTTTAGCCCAATCCAAAGCCATCCTACAAAAGTTAAAGTGCTCTTTACTTTTCTTTTAGAACTACAAATTCTAAAATGATCTTATATTAATGAACTACAGAGTCTATGTAACACTTCCTAAAAAACTTGTGCACTTCTTGTGCTCTTATTAATGCAGTATCCACTGTGTACAAGTTTTTACACTCGCAAGTATATGATATCCAACTAATAAGTATATAGAATATCACGCAGAGTAAGTTTGCCAGCTCTGAGCAAGAGAAAGTACAACCAAATTATAGCAAAAAATAATTATTATTTTCTCAATTGAAAAAATAAGCCTATATGTATAGTCATGCTTTGTATTTTTCTTTCACTATTGCCTTTATTGCATATGTTAGTTTTGAGATAATGAGATGTGCCTTTTCAAAACACTAACAGAGTCACATGTACAAAGATTTGGTTTTTAAAATTAGAATTCCTCTGTTCGTTCTCTTCTTATAAAGCCAATTTTACTGTTCCTTCCCTAAATCAAATCTGTTTTGCAACTTTCTGATATCAGTATCTTCCTGATATAAATCCCCTGATGCTCCAATTCCTTACTCCGTTCTTCATTACAATGATCTACCCTAATCTTAAGTTACCTTTTCGGATAACTAGATGAATAACAAATCACAGCTTCAAAGAGAAACTGCAGAACTCGAACTTATATGCAAATTTGACTCAGTTGTCTTGGGGTTAAACAGGGACTATGTATTTTTCTCTCATTACAACAGGTGATTTGACCTCACCTTCCTCTATGTGCTGTTCCCCAGTGTTTGAATCCTAACACCTATTTTGATTTGCTGTTATAGCCTGACCTGATCCTATGTCATACACTCCCCTGCATTTAATTTCCTCCCATTCTGTAACTTTCCCATCTTCAAAGAGTCTGACGAAGTGGGATTTTCTCCAACGAAAGCTCATGCGATAAATAAATCTGTTAGTCTTTAAAAGTGCCACAGGAATCTGTTGTCTTTCTACAATAGACTAACACGGCTACCCCTTTGGAAAATGAATTCATGGTTACAGATGTTTGAAAGTCAAAGATATTCTATTTACAGACAGTACCATAAGTCAGTCCTGAAAAGAAAGATGGTAATCACAGCATATACTCTACTCAATCTTGCATACGTAACTCCCAATTAATACGAACAGCAAAGAATTTTGATCCTAGTCCCCTACAAAGTAAGCCATTTCCTTCAATGGATTCTGGATTAGGTCCATTGAAAGGGAAGCCATATGCCAGTACACTTAAAAATTCTTTTTATTCTATTCTGTTTTTTAATCTTTGCATCTAATGTTATTTCTCAATTTCAAAAGCTTTACAAAACATTTTCAAGTAAAACCTTTGCTCTGCCATTGTTTTTGTTTGTCAAAACTGTAAGGTAACATCATCAAAATACACAGTTACTGCTGTTTGAAATTGAAAACTACTTATAAAATGTAAACAAATTATATTTCAAAGAATTCCATTGGTTTATACCAGCCATTGGATGATTTGCTGTGGACATTCGCTCCCATTCCAATCAGCTGTTCTACCTGACTTAAGAAACCTCTCCCTGAAGCAACCATTAGTGCAGTTGCACTGGTTTCACTGTGCCTGTAATCAACTGATAGGGAAAAATGGAAACATTAGTGTTTTGTGCAAAAAGGAAATGCTTCAAACAATGTTACTGATTCCTCCAAATACTATATTTAGCAGACTTGCTACATTCCACCCACCAAGGGAAAGATTAGTTTTTGGATGAAGGAGCAAAAGATTCATTTTTTTTCCACTGTCAGTCTTCATGAACTTAATTTTGTCTTACACCAATTAAGTTTACAAAAAAACATGTATACTTTGAGAACACAGTGGCAATCATAAAAAGGACAATCCAATAATCCTACAAATCTTAAATCAATTCTCAAATAGGTATTTTAATATAAAAGTAAACAAAAATGAAAAATTAGTGATATAGAATTCACAACATTTTAAAACTTGTTTCATTATATTTAATGTCTATGTAGCAAGCTGCACAGCCCAGTAAGAAAGACAAGTTTACTAAAATAAGAGCAACATACCACTGACGTTTTCAGTTAAAATAAGGTGAAACACCTGAGCAAAGGCATCAACATCTTTATGCAACCATATATCAGAGAGACAAGAATCCATTTCTTTTATTAACCATGGTTCAAGGCAATTCACATCTTTTTCAGTCTGAAAAGAAAAGTTAATTGACTTTAAAAAACAAAGCATCTGTTTGAATCTTCTCTAAACCAATTGCTCATCTAATCTCTCACACCCACACCTGGCTATTTTAATAATACGAAACTAGGCCAATCCACCACATTTGCACAAGGAAACAAGTTCCAAACTTTCATACTGAAAAGAAATTGTGGCATACAGATAGGAAAATACTACCCTATGACACCAGAAGTCATATTTCCTCAAACAAAATTATTACTAAAAATGGACAAGAATGTTCATCCTGGCCACTGTAATACAAGTATTCTAAATAGGTTAAAATCTGATGCTGTGTAAAGATTTAGTATACAATTAAGTCATTTTAAGTAATCTGTAAAAGACTGGAAAAAATATACTAAATGGCAACCAAAATAAAATCTTTTCATTTTAAAGCATTCGTGTCCTTTAAAACTGCCATATAAACAATTTCACTCTAAACCATTTTCTACACTTATTAAACATAAAATGTAAACATCACTATCTCTAAACATGCAAGTCTACAACATGTATAATTTTATATGCACACATGTATCTGTAGTTATGTTTACATCACATACAGGAGAGTTTGTTATAAACACTTTCAGAGAGCTGAAAGTTTCTCAGACAATAATCCATGTGATACTGGAGACCACGATTTATTTTCACGTTATTACTCAAGACAGACACACAATAGCTAAGAATAGATTAAAAACAATCCCATTTAAATTCAACTAATTTGGAACAGCAAAGACGGCTGTAAAGAAACAGGTGACTTCAGGCAATTACTGCAAGTGAACATGTCATTTATTCCCTTCCTCCTACTACTTGCCAAGGAAAGATCCCTTATTTTTAAGCATATAAAATAAAATGGTATTATGGTTTAAACTAATAAAATGTTTTAGTTAAAGGACATACCATAATAAGAAATCCCAATTTTCTACATAACCAACCACTATATATTGAGCAAAGATAACAACTGTGTGGCAGGTACACAGTTTTCAGTCAAAAACATCCTTTATCTGCATTTGAATAGATTTGTCAGGACAACCACCTTAAATTTGAACTTTTTATTGCTCTTTTCTGGATTTTTCATCAAGTATATTCTGTCAGACATTTAGATAAATAGCTAATGTTCCTAAGTAAAAACGTCTGACAGAATATACTTGCTAACATTACTTAAGAGCATGACACATTAACTGTAAATGGTCCCTATAGACCCATGTTTAATGCACCAATGATTCCCATATCTACTTAGTTCAGTTTACAACAAAAAGATGATTTTTCCAGTATTGTCAATTCAACTTGAATTCTGAAAGGAATGGGTAAAAGTATACACAAAAATATACAGAGCATAAATGTTTTGTCACTGAAGCAAGAAAATACAATTTAGAAGACACAGAGGAGAGGCAGACGTGCTGAGTAAAGAAGCTTTTTTACTGTCACTTTTGTAACCATAAAATATTTTAACATTAATGTATTATTCTTAACAATGTGAGGTCTTCTGGGAGATACTCATTCATTCCTGCCATCAAGGGATTTTAAAAAAGTCTTTATTTTAAGACTTTGTTAATATTTAAATATTACTGTTAACACTTCAAGCAGAGCTTACTATTTTTTTCCACAGTATATACTTAGGATCTACCCATAATTTCTCTCTTAAAGATCAATTTTCTTATTTCAGGGCTCAACAAAACCCAGCTGCCAGGTCGCCATGGTGACTGGGGTTTGTAGTCTGGCTCCTAGCTCCGCTGCAGAAATGCAGTATAGGAGCATCCTCTTGCGATCAAAAATAAAACTGCTGGCACCTAGCTGGGAGCCAATTTTGTCAAGCCCTGCCTTATATAACTGTTACAGCCATCTATTAAGTGGGCGGAAAAGATAGACTACTAATATAGCCATAATGTGTTTGAAAATTCAATTCTGAGAAAACAAAAAGCATACCAGTTGACTGAATACTGTATCACCCCCATCATCCAGCAGGTCATACTCTTCAGCCACACTTTGGACGGATCTCTGTCTCTGAGATTCTGGTTTGCTATTGTTATCTTGAGCAGAATACCATTCTGTAAGGGTGGTTTGCTGTTTCTCTTCTAAAATATTTATAATTTTAATAAAGCATTAATAAGCAACCATTTTATTATCTAATACTCACTTTCATTTATTAAAGACCATTACGTTTAAAATTGTGTTGGGACCTTTACATTCATAAATACTTTCCAAAAAGCATAAAAAGTAAGAATTTGTCTATGTAACCCTTGAGTTAGAACCTTTGTCTCATATCCAGGGACAGTTTTAGTAACTAGCAAAGAAATTTCAAAGTTTCATTACTGCAAACCTCTGCTCCAAGAGCCAGGAACAAAGTATTAATATACAGAAGACTCAATCTCAAAATGATCAGGACATAGTATTACTGACTGCAATGGAAAAGGAGTTCCAAGTAAGGATTTACTACGGAAATGGTCACAACATTTCTTACTTCTCAGCAAGTAGAAAACTTTTTAAAAAATCAAACAAGAGGAATTAAATAGCTTCTGGTCAGACAATGTAGTGGAGGTCATCGCTGGTCATTATTCATATTCCTAAGAAACACTAAGGCTTTAGTACGTCTGCAGAGATTTATCACTTCTAACATCAAAGTGAGCAACATGAATGATGCACACTAGATAATGATGGCTCGTATTAATTTTATATTTTAATGGGTATTTTGTTAATAAGTCACACGTAGTATAGTTGGGGGGGTTAGTAATTTAATTTTAAATTGTAAAGACATGCATATCAATTTACTCTCACCATAGCATTTTTAAACTAGTTAATATTTGTGAGTTTTTCTAGTTTTACTTTTCGTACCCACCATTCAGAAAGATAAACAAAAATCCTATCTATTAATAGCTTCTGTTAATGTGCACTGCAGACAGACATTGTGCTGTGTGGCTACAATTACATTCTATTCCCTGAAGAGGTGAGCATTTACAGTACTTGCTGATATTACTGATGATGCTTGTACAGAGCTAGAAGTAAACAAGTGAATTATGTGGGATTATTTTCTATTTGAAACAGTAAAAGCGCCCCCAATGTTTACCAAGTGGAGAACAAAATATCTATAACTATAAAAAGAAACAGCAGGAAACTAAGTGTTATTTCAAGTTTTACAAAATGTACTACAAAAAAATAAAATATTTAGGGTCAAAAGAGAGCTGTTTTGATCCACTGAAACCATTCAATATATTGAAGAAAAACTATTTCTGAACAAAATCGTTTTTCCTCTTTCACTGCAAAAAACAGTTATGTGCCAGTGTTTCTTTTCCCCACCTCAAAATAAGTATACCAACCTCGCTGCTTTTCTTTTTTGTATTTTACCATCTCTTTATTTGTATATCCTGTACTTCGTAAGATGTCTTCCAAAAACATCTCCTTAACTTCATATGGTCTTCCTTGTACTGAAAATATAAATAAATTAATCTTTAACATTTTTAGTTTTTCCTTGCCTTCTATAGCTGTTCTTACACAATGGAACCGATACATCAGCCTTGGTATGGAAAAGAAAAGAATTTCAACAAAATTCTATGGGCTATTTTAAAAATTCAGTAACTTTTTATTGAAAAATTATAACTTTGGTATGGGTTGTATTGTAGTAAGAGTTCTGGAGTGAAAGGTAGAAAAAAGAAGGATGAAAATACTAGCTGGGTGCTCTGCCTGTTAATCTCTTCAATTTTATTGGGATTTTGTGGGAAGAAGAGATGTCTACAGATAAAAGCTGCTTATATAAAACTTCAAAAATCAAACAGCCCAATCGTGGTCAGGCTATCTTACTATGCAAATGAACTTTGCCGCTAATTGCTGCTGTAGGACTAACATAAGGTTATATCAGAGCACCCAAAAAAAAAAAAAAAAAGATTGAATTAACCTTGGTTTAAAAGCATCTCTCTCACTAGAATCTAAAAAAATACAGGAAATCCTGAGCCTGTTTCTGAAGCATTTAGAATGAAAGTATTTAATAGGAAGAAAACTAGTTCTAAGTGGAAATACACTTCCTCCCTTAACTTCTGAATAACTCTTCCTAGAATCAGAATAATAAAGTGTAGAGAAGCAGACTTGATCTCTGTAAGCCAGAGCATCTGTTTTCAGTCACCCTTGGACTGAGATTTCTTGAAGAGACTCCTGCTTATGTTTCAATTAAATGTGGATAATTTCAGACATGCTTTTTTTGTGACGGTATGCAGGGGTATGGAGTTCCAGCACCTTTTTTGCTGGCCCTGCTGCCCAGCTGTGGGGATAGGGTCAGCAGGGGGAAGGAACACGCCTCTGGAAGAACAGGAGTGGCACAGGAAGAAGAGAGGTAGGAGAGGCATTTTTCAAATTTACTATCAAGATATGAGTACCAGCACCTTTTTTTTCTGTGACAGATGTGAGACCTTAGAAGCATGGAAACCTCAAAGACTACTATATTGAGATGTGTCAGATACCACATTCATAGATCATGCTATCAATTACTGGTGTATCTACTCTGTGTTCTTGACTTGCTGAGTGGGTTTCTCCAGACTCTGGAATCACTGAAGGGAAAATAATTTCAAATTTCCCAGTGCCAGTCAAGCAGATACTCAGCCTTTGAAGCTCTGCTCTCTCCCCGCCCCCAACTTTGGACAGAGGCCTAAACTGATTTTATCTAATTCAGGAGGCCTATGAGAAAAAGACCCCAAATACTGTTTAGAGTCGGCCTGGTCTGTCTCCAGCTATGCACCCTGGAACAAAGAACTGACAGATTTTTGCACATACCTACCAGGATGCCATCTGACATGTGGTGCCAGGTAGGCTCAGCATGCATGTACACTGTTTTTGTACATTTTCTCTGTAATGCTTTTGTCTTAAGTAAATGTAGTCTGTTTTGTGAAAGCTGACTTTGACTGCATTCATCCTTGCTGATTTACAGCTGAAATAAGAGAAGTCCTTTCTCTGGTACCTTTGGTTATAGGAATGAAATAATCTCCTATCCTTGTATATGAGTATCATAATTAAGTGGTTAATTGAATCACTCAACAAAGAAAAACCAACACCTGCCAGAGTTCAGGCTGCAGGGCTATTTCACAGCTGTGTAGACTTCCAGGCTCATGATGGAAGGGTTCCAGAGCTCAGGCTCCAGCCCAAGCCCAAAAGTTTACACAGCAATGAAACAGCCCCAAAGACAGAGCGCCGCAAGCCTGAATCAACTGGTACACGCCATCCATGCGTTGAAATTTGCTGTGTAGACATACCCTATGTGACCTTCTTAAAGGCATCCTCGGGTCCCAAGCCTCTAGCCATCACATCTCTTGGTACAAGAACTTGCATTCCTCTCCTTCCAGTTTTCTTTAAATTCACCAGCTATGTCTACACTTAAAAAGTTAAGTCGACTCTGTTAAGTCGACTTAAAAAGGTCGACCATGTTTAGTCGACTTAACAAGTCGACAACTTTTAAAGTGTGGATATAGAGGTCCCCGGCAGAAAGGACCCGCGGGTCCCTTCTTGCCAGACCCGCAGCTCCTTTCTCGCAGGACCCGCTGTTTCCCAGCAGAAGGGAGCCCCGGGTGGGAACTGGGGCTCCCTTCTTGCTGGGACCCCCACGCGGGTTGGGGAGAAGGAAAAACAGGCTCCCTTCTTGCTGGGAGCTCCACTCTCTTCTCCCCAGACTCGCAGGTCCGGGCAAGGAGGGGGCCGCCAGCGCTGTCAGCTGGAGCAAGGCAGCTGCCTTCTCCGCACTCCAGCTGACAGGGGAACCTCAGGAATCCCCCGTCAGCGGAGCGCTAGCAGCTCCCTTCTTGCCAGGACCCCATGGGTCTGGGGACAAAGAGCAGGGCTCCCTTCTGACCGGGACCGCTCCGGTCCCAGAGAAGAGAGCCCAGCCTGCGGCTCCCTTCTGGCTGGGACCTGGGTCCCAGGGAGAGGGCATCTGCAGCTGCCTTCTGGCCAGGACCCCCTCTGGCATGGCTCCCTTCCATCAGGAAGTGGGGGATCCCGGGGAGAAGGGAGCCATGGCTCCCCTGTACCCAGCCCTAGGTCGACTTAGAGAACCAAGTCAACCTAGGGAGTCCACACGGGGTTTAGGTCGACTTAAATTGACTTAGCTGTTAAGTCAACCTAAACGGTGGTATTTATTAAGTCGACTTAATGAAAGCCTAGCGTGGACCTGGACTAAATTAGGTCAACTTAAGCCTCCTTAAGTCGACCTAACTTTCAAGTGTAGACATAGCCACTGTGCTTATCCCAGCAGGTTTGAGTACGTCCACATATGCAGTTCTGCCCTCTCACATACAATAACAGTTATCGCTAGACATTGTGACTCCAAATAGCATGTGGTTGCCAACAAGGTTTAAGAACTGATGAAGCAACTTTAAAGTCACTTCTAATAATAATCTTTGTTCCTGTCTGCTGGGTCTTTGAGGAAGAAACTTCCCCAAAAATTTTAAATTTCCCCTCCCAGAGATGCATCGGCCTTCCGGAAGATGAAAAGAGTATTTTTGGACCTAAGAGACTGCAAAATTTCAGAGCTTGGAACCGAGCCTTGTCCCTCAGTTGAGAGCTTAACTCTCCTTGTTAGTGAATTCCAAAAAGGATGAAAGAGAATTGGAAAATTCTGCTTCAGATCTGGAAAGGAGGTACTTGCTCCTGGCTTTAGGCTGTTCACTTTCTCCTCTCTGGATAGATCGCCAACTTCCCTCACACCAGATTCAAATATATCTGAGGGTAAAATTTCTCCCGAGTCTCTTGGTCAAGATTATAATCAAAAGACAAGCATTCCCTTTCTTTGGAAGATGAACTAGAGCTCTTGGAAATAAATAAGGATCTGAAGTGCTTCAGGGGTGAGGAGAGGATGGTCATGCTTCAAGGGATCAGATCTTTTTCCATTTCTGGTGATCTCTTTTTGGGCTTAGCCCATGGGAGGACCCTAAGGCCTGATATTCTTCATTATTCAGGTCATCTTCTTGGAAAGGTGAGTCTGAAAGAATGCAAGGTTCCTTACCAGTGACTCAGTTACTCTCTTAAGAAGCTGGGATTGTTTTGTATGTAAGAGAGTTGGGGAAATATTGGACTTACTTGTAAGCAGTCCTTGATCAGTGAGCACAGTTTGGCTTGTTTAGTCCAAAGAATAGAAGAGAACTGACCTATTCTTGGGGGTATGTCCAAAGTGGAATCTCAGCTGATATAGAAAGACGCAAAAGTCTCAGCAAGCATTCTACAATGCTGAACCTCTTCAGAGGCAGGATCTATTGGCTGAGAGCAGCTGTAGCATAGAAGGTACCCTTTTGTGGTTCCTGAGGGAATTTGCTTGCAGGTGAAGCCCTCAACTTTTAGCCAACTCCATCTGACCCTGCTCCGCTATGATATACTGAAGTAGAGAAAAAATGGATAAAGTCTAGCAGGCAGTCCTGTCCAAGGGATGAAGTCCCTAAAATTTTGGCCTCAGAGAAAAAAGGAAAAGATTTTGATTTTACTACTGCCTCAAAATTAAGTATGAAGATTAGAATGCAAATATATGATAGAACACTGCAGTGCCACTCTTGTGCGCACAGAATTAGTGACCAAGTCTTGGTGCCTTTTGGACAAGTCTAAACTGCGTTTGTGAGTTGCAGAAAAAAAGCATTTCCCCCATATATCAAGCAGGCAAGAAGTAAAGTTCCATGCATCTGATGAAGGTTCCATGCATCTGATGAAGTGGGTTGGAGAGCCCATGAAAGCTTATGCCCGAAGAAATTTGTTAGTCTTTAAGGTCCCACAGGACTCTTATTTTTTTTGCTGTACACAGATTAACATGGCTACCCTTCTGGATATTATTATTAGTCTAGTATCAAACATTAATAACCTTAATTACTTGCTAATTGTGCCATCATTTTTGCTACTCAAGCACTTGTTTCCATTCTCAAATGGAAAAATAACAAAAACAAAAACAAACAAACAAGGAATCCTGTGGCACTTCTGAAGAGTAACAAATGTATTTGTTGCATGAGTGTTCATAGGATAAATACATTTCATGGGATAAATAAATTTGTTAGTCTTTAAAAGTCCCACAGGACTCCTTGTTTCTTTTGCTGAAGTAGACTAACATGGCTACCCCTCTGGAACTTGTCACCTCAAAAGCAAAAAAGTTCAGTTCAGGGAACAGCCTCCATTCACAACAGAATTAAAAACTAAGCCCTCTCCCCCCTCAAAAAATTACCATAAGTTACATAAAAAAACAAAAACAAAAAACCCCCTCAGGACTTATTCTCAAAAATGAACTAAAACTTTAAATCTGAAAGTCTAGGGTATGTTAGAGGTATATTTTCAGTACAATGTGCTGAAAATTACACAGTCAAAATTGTTAATGCTTCTAATTTTCTCTGCATCAAGATAAATTTGTTCTCTTGCATTTATACCCTACTTTATCCCTTTAACTACTAAAATACAGAAAAATACAAAAATACTCCGTAAAAATAATTCATTAATCTGGAATGGCTACAGAAAAATGTCAAAATCCAGCAAGCTAAGGAATATGTGTTAGCACACAATTTCAACTTTAACACACTTCAGTATAGTAGGTTTTACAGACCCTTATTCAAATATTTTATGTTTTAATGCAACAGATGGCTTATAGCTAGGAAAACACTCATCTCAAAATTAGTCATATTTAGTACTTGTTCATATATCATAACTTGACTTACTGTGTATCACTGGGCAGCTTCCAAAATACCTGATAAAGAGATTCACATCTAGAGCAGCACTAGAAAGAATCAGTTTCAAAGTTGTTTGTTTTTGCAGTATGTCTCTTAGCTTTGTTAGCAAGAAGTCACTGAATCTATCCCTCTCATGTACTTCATCCTGCAACAGGCAGAAAAAGTATGTATGTCCTTAATCTACAACCGACATTTTTGAGAAAACTGTACCTTTTGCTAACTGTATACTTGGCCAGTAAGTTACACAAGTATTTGTAAAAGGAAATACATTTTTATAACCAGAAGTAAAGATCTGTAAAAGAGGGATTTCCACAAGTGTCTCAGACTAGAATCTGCTGAATCTATTACTAATGATGATACACAAGCCACAAAATACTGCTAGATTTTTAGATCCTTGGTTGGTTTTCAGATTGGCAATTACAAAATAATCTCTTTACTCAATAACTGAAAAAAACATGACCTGGAAATCACTGAGACAGACCTGGAATCCTACAATTTCATTTTTATAAAGCAATTTTTCAGAGTTGATCAGCATTTATCAAAAACAGAAAAAAAAAAGCGCCACCCAGAACACACAACCATCTATGAATGATAATTTAGTTACAGATAGCTGATGAGATTATTTATACCTTGTAACTTTTTCAAAAAGTCAAATAACTCAGAATCATTAAATTGAGAACATATCTCGCACTATGTAACTATGTGTTCCTAAGACTGTTACCCTTGTTCTTCTTTCTGTTACAGTCTAAGGTGACACACAATAAATTGGTGTAAGCTCTTTGAAACAGGGACTATTCTGTATGTTTGTACAGTGCTTAGCACAATAGGGCCGTGATCCTGACTGGGGTCATTTAAGTGGTACTGTAAACACCACCACAACTATTTTGAATTCCAGCTCCAGTTTAGAGATCCCAATAATCCAAAATAATGAATTTAAGAGGGTCACAAGCATTTACATGATGTTCTACTTGCTCTATTCTTGCAAGTAAACAGAATACTAAAACGGTCACAAATCTTGCTCTCTTAAGTGACTAACGGTTTACTTCTGCAAGGTTCTGAGCACTCAGGCTCCCAGGCAGTAAAGCTCTTAAACACAAAAACTGTAAGCATGCAAATAATCCCATTGACTTCAGACATCAATTATAATGGGACAAATCACATGCTTAACCATAAGCATGTGCTTAAGTGATTTGCAGAATGAAGGCCAGAGTGTTTAGCACTTTGCAGTATAGAATGCTTATCGAAGTGTTTCCTTCCACTTAGACTGCAAACAGAAATATGAGACATGTTCACAAGACTCCACAGCATCTACATGAGCTGTCCTAAGACTCACTGTATTTAATCCCAAGGTATGTTGCAAAAAATTCAAGATTCTGAGTCCATTAAACTGGAAGGCAACATTTTTAATGCAGAGAAACATACAAGCACATGAACTACTATATGGACCAGTCAAATGCAGCAAATACAGTAATTAAGATTCATATTCTGCTCAGCTGACATGAATATTTGAGACCAAGTAAAATGTACAGAAAGTTAATGAGAAAAAATAAGGCCTGATATCACAGTTGTCGAAGTCTCTGGAATGCCACTCTCTGATGTAAGGATTCTTACCACAATAACATGCGTCACAGTTGATAGTGTGCTGTCTCCTGCCATTAGTGTGCGAAGTAATACACCATTAGTGCAAAATGTTAGCAGCGTCTTTGGAGAAACCCTAATTAGATAGTTATGAAACAAACATGTTCAGTTCTTTGCAATGTTATAAATTACACAATTTAATATACGCATTCTATCTTTGCAATTATTAAAAATGAATGGTACGAAAAAAAATTTAACACCTGCCCCCTAAGAAATGACTCCTTCATGCAATGTTAGATTCAAAGTAAAAAAAAAAACAAACCCTAAGATCAGAACTTTGATAATATACAAATATGCCAACCAGTGTCAGTTTAATTATCTGGAAAATCTGCTGGATGGCTTAGTATGTAAAAACATGCTTTTGAACTTTCCATCCATACCACTGAAAATATTTTCAAATTGTTAGTACTTGAAATCAGCCAGAACACATCAGTCTTACTGTCGAGAGGCTTTCAGAGGCTTCCCTCTTGTTCACCAGAATCTCAGCTCTCTTGTCAGTAGAAGCTAAGAGATTATATTTTAAGTATCTGCAAAATGGTATTGTGTTTGCATCTCATTTTGGTGTCCCAGTAGGCAGAACTATGTGTGTGAGCACAGAATGCCTAACCAACTTCTAGCAAGGGTTTTTTCTTGCAGGTTTGTAACGCTCAGCGGCAAAGGGAGACACACACAACAACAAGAGTTGGGAATTCAGCCAGCCTCTCAAAAGGGAGAGAGCTCAAGTTTAAATCCCAAGAAGAAACCAACCTAAAGATGCCTTACTTCTCCATCCCTAATCTACCCCGTTCTGATTCCCATCTATGACTGCCTCAACAGGCTCTCTTCACAGATAGCCTTCTGTCACTTAATACTCAACAGAACTACTAAAGTAAAATACTTTCCATCCCGAGCGCTCCCTCCTTCCTCTCCCGTTAGTCAGTGTTGGAAATCCCGCTATCCTCCTTGTCTCTCTCTCATTCTCCTCTCACACTCAAGCTGCTTCTAGAATCCTATTAGGTCTTTACTAGATATTGCCTAAAAACACCTCCTCTTTTCTATTCCTGCCACCCACCCCTTCAGCACCTAATTCCTCCCCGCAGTTACTGTCACCTCTTCTTTTCTGGCCTTCCAGACAGCTCTCTTCAAACTGCTTCTGCAAGTCAATCGTCCATTTTACTTACCATTTTCATAATCTTCAGCCCCGCTTAAAACCCCTTTACCAGTTTCCTTTGACTTTTTTGCATTAAACATAGGCCTCTGTATTCACCCTCAAGGCCTTACATAACTTAGCCCCATCACTTGCCACCTTCTGCTGACTTACCACCCCCACTCCACTCAAGCTGCATAACTAACCATGCCCTTAGTATGCTCTTCCCACTTGTCCCTCCACCACTTTCTGCATGGCACCATGTCTTGAATACCACCTCCCTCTCAGTTCCCCATGCATCCACTCAATCTTCCCCCTCACTTTAAAGAAAACAATAAAACAAAACAACCCTAACAACAAAAAACAACAGCAACATATGAACAAGGAGTCCTGTGGCACTTTTAAAGACTAACAAATTTATTTTTCACATGAACTTTTATGGGAGTGAAGTCCCAGAGTCTGGCATCTGATAAAGTGGGACTTCGCACACGAAAGCTCATGTGAAAAATAAATTTGCTAGTCTTCAAGTTTGTCAGTCTGACTCCTTGTTTGTCTGTCAATCTGACTCCTTGTTTGTTTTGCTGAACCAGCCTAACACAGCTACCCCTTTGGAACTTGTCAACAACAACATGCATTTACCATGATAAACCTCCTGCTGAAAAGTGTTAACTAAAAAACAAATACCACGCCCCACCCCCCCACCGCCCCAAAATAAAAAACAAGACAAGGGCTCAATTTAGCCATTCATTTACAAGCTGATTTTTGTTTCCTTGTATTCTCTACACTTTTAAATACTATTTAGTATGTATTACATTAAATTATTTAGAGCAAGCCCTGTCTTCCTAATGTATCTGCAGAGCTCCTAAAACTTTTAGAGCTACACAAATAATGAATAAAAGTAATATTTTTTACTTTCACTAAAACTGTTCGGATTTTGTACTTGAGAATAAAACTTAGATCCTCATTTCCTCAAATTATTATTTATTTCCAGATCAAACTAAGGCTAATATTTTGTCAGCAGAGATTTTTACTCTATTACTGGGAAGTGCAGTCTGTGCAAGCAAAATTCTGTTTTTTGCATCTTCATACACATCTGATCAGATGGAACTTCACATTTTATACTTCACACAATGTAGCCAACTATCAGTGTTTCTTTGATCATATATTATGTTGCATCACAGATATGCATGTTGCTTAAAAGACATGAGATGAAAGGTATCTGACACGAAGAACTTCAAATCTAATTTTTCTTCAAAGTTAGATACATTCATATAACTTGGATTTTGGTTTTCCTTTTTTTATTTAGTATTATTAAGTAAAATTATTTTTACCTGCTTTCTAATCGGATCTGATAGCCAATCGTCTGGCCAATCTTTTCTCTTCTTTCTGCAGCAACCCTTTCAGCCACAGCAATAGCCGCTAAACGTCTGGGCTGAGTACAAAATATGCGACATGGAATTCCATTTTTGTAACAGTCGTCAAGAAGAAATTGAGGAATCTAGAAGAAAATGGGGTAGGTTTTTTTCAGTTTGATAGAGTTGCAGCCTTCCTACCTCAGCAAACAAAATACATAACTGAGCAGCACCACTGAGCAAAGTAGTTTGCACCAACTCTCCTATTACAAAACAAGGGAGGGAGATTCAGTCTGCAGGAGCCCATTACAATTTTTCATCATTTATTAGGGTATTTTGGTTGTTTAATACTGGTAGTCAGCACGAAGGAGACAAATCACTATACACCACTACAGAAATAGGCAAGCGGTGAGAGGTTTAGGAGTCCAATGTTATCGGCTCTCTCCCTCTGTGCTGTGGATAGTGGAGGAGAAAGGTCACAGTTTCTTATCCTAGCTTCAAAACCCACCATTCCAAGACTGGGTGCTGAATATTTATCTTTGTTTTCTGTCCTCCTACCTACAAGCCTTTCTTAAGGGGCTCTGCTGAGACTATTCCCCTTGTTCTTGCCAAAAGAGAAACATACAAGGATCCCTCTCAGATTCATTGCAGAGGGGAAAGCTGATTCCTGATGGAGAAAGAAAGCCTCCAAAGCCAAAAAGATATTTTTCTAGAAGGGTTTAAAGTAAACAGACCCATAATAAGCTATTACTGGGAGTGGGGGGGGGGGGGGGAGTAAAAATAATCAGTGAAATAGAGCAAGCATCTTTCTATTTAATTTTAGGTAGATAAAATCACAGTTATTTTGAACTCTAGCTTGTTAGAAAGAGAATTTGAAACATTTCATATGCTGTTTTCTTAGGTTCTTGACCCAAAGCATTGTTAATTTGTTAATTAAACCATACTCACTTGAGATCAGGAGCCTTGGTACATACATCTAATAACATTTTAACGATGTTAATTTCTATCCAGATATATAAAAAAACATTACTATTATCTTAAAAAGGGAAATATCAACTCTGCAATTTTGCCATGATAACTTTTAGGAAACATCTCATGTAATCACAGTAGAGTTTAGAAAACACTGTATTCATTTAGAATCAAAATAAATACCAAATATTTACTGAATACATCTACTCTCTCTAGCTCATCATCCTTAGCTAGCATTCAATCTATACCATTGTTGGGATCTTGTTTGTTCCCTAGATATTTGAAGAATTATATCTTATTGGCCATGACTCTACTGGCCAAAGATTTTTCATTCTTCCCTTTCCTTACAATTGTCTGCATTTCCTAACTACAATCTGTACTCATTGTTATTGCCTTTTCTTCATCTGTATCCAAGTCAGCATGTACAAACACTTTTTTAATTGGCACTTTCATCTCCCCTCGAAATCAGGAGGGGTTGGAACATGAAGCAAAAAGAATAAAACCAAAATTGTTGATCTTTCTGGGATAAACACTGTCCTCTTAATCTTACATTGGGACATCCCATGTGCATAAAGTAAGCAAGTTTTGGTGTTCTTGGGCACTTCATTGTGTTAAAAATACAGCACATAACAAAGGGGTCCCAGAATAAATACGTGTAGGGCTGGAAAGGACCTTAAGAGGTGGAAGTCCAGCCCCTTCAGTATTTAGTGTATTTAGACCATCTCTAACAGCTGTTTGTCTAACCCAGGGGTGTCAAACTCATTTGCTATGGTGGGCCAGATTTCACTTAAATGTACTTCAAGTGGGCTGTACATACCATAAATCAAAATACTATGGCACTCTCACAGCATCGTGGAGTGCTGTGTTTGCAAAACTGTGCTCCACAATACCTCTCTCTCACTTTCTCTGTGAGGCAAAGAGTGTGGTCTTGCAGAGCACAGTCTCACATGCCCAGCGCCCCGTGATGTCACGAGACCTAATACTCTCACGGCATTGCGGAGCGCTGGGTATGCGAGACCACACACTGTCTCTCTCTGTTAGGGAGAGAGTGTGGTCCCGCCAAGTTCAGTCGCGGGCCAGATGGAAGAGCTTTGCCACGGTCTGCATGTTTGACACCCCTGGTCTAACCGGTTCTTAAAAACCTCCAATGATGAAGATTCCTGAGCTTCCCTTGAAAGCTTGCTCCAGACCTTAACTATCC
Organism: Pelusios castaneus; assembly: GCA_007922175.1. Lineage (NCBI taxonomy): Eukaryota > Metazoa > Chordata > Testudines > Pelomedusidae > Pelusios > Pelusios castaneus. The sequence continues at coordinate 7,934,392 of ML685772.1, read as the reverse complement.
TTATAGTTAGAAAGTTTCTCCTGCTATCTAACCTAAATCTCTCTTGCTGCAGAATAAGCCAATTACTTCCTGTCCTGCCTTCAGTAGACCTGGATAACAATTGATCAACACCCTTTTTATAACAATCCTGAACATACTTGAAGACTTATTAGTCCCCCTTCAGTTTGCTTTTCTGAAGATTAAACATGCTTTTTTTTTTTTTTTTTTTATACATTTGCCTCATAAGTTAAAGGTTTACTAAACCTTCTGTCATTTTCTTCTTCCACTCAACACCCTTACCAATTTCCTCAAGTGTGACACCCAAATCTGGACACATAACCAAGCTAAGGTCTCATCCATACTGAGTAGGATGGGACAATTATCTCCCATGTCTTACATACGACATACCTGTGATTTCATTCTAAGAACTCTCTGATCATATTAAAATTGTCTATTTCTCAGACTAGACTATTTGATTCATAACTTACACAGTTCTATATGGTTTCTGCTTTATTACAATGGGTTCCAATCTGACCTTGTCAGGAGACCTTACTAGGATGTAAGGAGAAAAAAGTGAAATAAAACAAAACATTTTAAAATGCACTATACTGAGATTAGAAAAATGTGAAAAGCATAGAGGCTTACCCTGATTTCTGTCAAATATTTAAGTTGCAGGAGTATATAGAAAATGTGATTTAACTTAGCAGAAAACCTTTCCACTAAGAGGCCAAAGAAAAGCCAGCAGAGTAATATGAAGAGCTTCCATTTAAATAAATATTGTTTTAGCAGTTCATTCTGACACACAGGTACAACATAAAGAACCAATTCTGTCCTTTTATTAAAATTAAGAAAAAAGACATACCTGAGTAGTTTTTCCTGATCCAGTTTCTCCCACAATCAGAACAACTTTATTTTCTTTAATAATTCTGACAATTTCTTCCTGGTTTTCAAAAACTGGTAAAGATTGCCTGAAGGAATCAAATTCAGATTCCCCCCTTTTCACAGGAATCTGAGGGATGCCATTGTTAAGTCGCCCACTTGTCTTACTCATTTCTCTGTTCTCTAAAAAACGACAGAATAAATGAAATAGCACCAACATGTAAATATCAAAGGTATCCCCCAAAATCCTACAACTCAATGCAAAAGTGAGTACTGACTTCATTTTAGAATGCTCTGTATTAACAAAATGATAAAACCACACTGCACTAATATGAAAGTATGATATTTTAATGAGACAAATTAACACATTCCAGAATACTGGTTGAAGTCATTCTGCTGTTTAACGGTAGTATTTCTGAAAAAAATAAAAGGTTTAACTTTCCCAATATTTCACTGCCAAAGTCCGGAAAGGCTACAAGTGTTCTGAGGACACCAGACTCAGCCTCTCAGGGAGCAATTCATTAGCTTTAACAGCAACACATCTAAACATCTAAGGAGAGGTGGCAACTGATTTAAAGAAGCTGACCTGTGAGGTCACCATCTTGGCCTTAAATCTCTCCTGAAGACTCATTTCTTCCACAGTTCCTAGAGAAGTTATCATATATTAAAATAATAAATGACTGATCTTTTAATCTTCTCCACCATGATGCATACATTAACTCAGAGAAAGCATGTATAATATTAATCGTATTGCTGTAACTCATGTGCTTCTTCTCCCACCTGTTTCCTAATGTTCTGTTGGCCTCCATTATAACCTTGTTTAAATTAGTTCCTAATCCTGCAGTTAGGATATGTCTATGCTGCAATTAAAAACACACAGCTGGCCCTTGCCAGCTCCCATTATTTAAATGGGAGCCCTTGCCAGCTGACATGGGCTTACAGTATTCCAGCTGCAGCACTATTTAACTACAGTGTAACATTCCAGGTTCCAGGTGCAGTCCCAGCCTGAAGTCTACACTGTAATTCAGACACTCAAACTCAAATCAGCTGGCCCAAGCCAGCTATGTATACCTAATTTCAGTGTAAACATACCCTTAGACATGTTTAACTGGGAATGAGGTAAACTGTTTATGCTGAGTCTATACTTTTAGATGCATGATATGCATTACCACATATTTAAGACTAGCACATACTATAAACAGGCAAGGACCATAAAAATCTTCAGAGTAAAAAGCTAATCTCCAAGAGTCTAATATTAAATTACATAAAATCAAACTATTTAATTGCTATTAGATAAATTCAATTCCAGCAAGGTTTTCATGCTTCTTGCAAATATTGATTCAAGCAGTTTTAGTATAATTCTAACTTTACTAACACTTACTGAGACTATCAAATCTAACTGTCAAGAAATATCTTCACACTAGAAAAAGTCAGTATATGAAAATTCAGCATAAACTTGAGTCCTTTATTTCCACTTCTTATTAACACAGGCTAACAGACTGAGCTGGACAAAAGCAAACAATTGGCTAAGCAGGCTGGATAGGTAAACAGACTTACTGATTTTACACTACATCAAATCATACACACCCTTCTTCATAAAACACTGCAACAAGGATATAGAACATACAAAACTCCAGTCTTGTTAATGTTATTATAATGTGACCTTAAGAACAGCAGGAGGAGTGTAGTATTTATAACCTAACCATCATAAAATCTGCAATTCCAAAGGAAGCAAAGTACACTTATAGAAATAGATTTGCTGTGCACCAGATCAAACCTCCTGTACTATAATTAAACCCTCATAGATGTATACCTATGCAAATAATAATCCTGTTATTATTTGGGTCAGTGTTCTGACAAAGTAATCAATCAAATGAATATTTTAACTAGTTCTGCTAACTGAGTGGAGATTTAATAAGTCTAAAGTGCAAACTCTTTAGTTTACAGACCATGCCTACAACTGGCATAGAATTAATATAATACAAATATAAGCTTTTTTTAATTTTAATAGGGAAAAGTCAACAGTATTGCTTGGAATAAGAAGCTAAAAGGCATATTATTTTCTAATAATATGGATTCACAAACTCTTATCAGAATATACTGCACACACCAGCCTCAACGGCAAACACATTTCCTCGCTCTGTCTTTGGTAGAAGTTCAGTGCGTTCTTTATTGGTCACAGGAAATCTCTGAATTAGGCTCCTAATAGCATGTTTTGTATTGGGGGTCAAACTACAGGCCATTACTGTATGCGCCAGTTCAGATCCATCCTTCTTCTTTATGGTTAAATACCTGTTCGCTCCTTTTCTGAAAAAAAGCAAGACATTTTTCATTCAGCAAAGTAGTAACTGTTTTACCAATACACTCAAGTCTTCTGACAATTAATTCTAAAATTATATTAAGGTAATGTACAAAAAAAATTGTCTAAAAATTCAGAATGTGCCCAATACCACGAAAAACACAAAATAAGGGAAGCATCCTGCACACTATTAATGTAAGTGATCCTACAAGATGCCTAAGCAAAAAGCCAACCTGATTTTATGATCCTGACTCAAAGACCTGCTGTTATCTCAGAGGTATATTACCTAAGTGGCTTTCCAGGTATCATTGTGTGTCTTATTTAGATTCTCAAAGAGACCGCGCACCCAAAATAATTGGATTTCTGTTTCAAAGTTCCCCTTCATTTTAACGGGTAAAAGGTATCTTAAAAGTCTCCCATGTTTTCATGACTGAAAGATCATACAAAAATACTAAAAACATTAGTCTATCAATATTTCTAGTATAAAACATCAAGTCTAATTCTATCTATTTCCATCATTTGAAAAGCACATCATATTTACTCCAGAAGGCTATTCAAAATTTACCTAAAAGTTTTTAAAAAGCATGTCTCTCAAAGCAGTAGTTTAAAATTAGTAGTAAATTATTAGTAGTAGTCAAAGCAGTAGTTTAAAATTAAAGTAAATGGCAATTATCAAGAAAAGCAATTAATAAATTTAGTAACCTGACCAGTGGAACAAGTTCTACCATCTGTATCTGTCCATGATCATAGCAACCACAATTGTTTACACAGACACTCTTGTTCAAAAAACTGCTATGCACAGAGCTTAAGTAACACTGATAGATACTATAAAACTGTATTCTATAAAAATGTTAATCTTATGCATTTTAAATGTCTTACCACAACATCTTGAATTCATAGTCAAGAAACCAAGTTTCTCAAATCTTTGGAAAATCCAGTAGGATCAAATAAAAGCAGAAGCAAATTATATACTTTGCTAATTAATGTGATGGGGAAAGTTTAAATTACAATGTTAAAGTAGACATATTTAAACATTACTTCTCCAGTGCCAAGAATTATTACACCATTGTTTTGAAATATACTCCTGATGTTTGTACAACAGTTTTTTTCAGATTGTCTATTTTAATACATTTACAACCCTAGTTCCACACTGTTCCTAGGTTGCACAACCCATCAAAAAACATATTTTTTCTATGATGTAGATGGTTACAGGTGTATCATTATATCTACACTTCGACTCAGTTCTTGTAATATACTATGGAAATTAAATTGCCACAGTTATTGTTTCTGGAGAATATAGTGCTAGAGTCACATACATTTTAAACCATGCTGACTCAGCTCAAAGGTAGTAAGCAAGCAGAATGAGGACACAAAATATTTGTTCCAGTGATTCCACAATATTAGAGTCACTTGGTTACCCATCCTCAGTGGTGCTACACCTCCTGTTCTGAAGTTTCAATTTTACTATAAGGGAGACATTTAAAATAAGCAAAAGCAAAATAAGGTAGTAATGATGACCAGCCATGATCCGGCTTTTGACCTTAAGAGTACCACTTCACAAGTTATTTCAAGAGTTATAGAAGACTGACTTTGAGCAAAATATATTTTTAGGATGCTTCCGCAACTGATCTATCAGCAGTCCAGATTTTTGTGTGTCATATATACTGTGCTCTGTTTTCTCTCCTGCTGTGACCCTAGAACTTTTCAGCCTTGATGATCTGTTTATCTCAGCACAAATGGGGTCCTCTGCATGAAGATCTCCCCTTTTCTACTTAGGTCAGAACGCTCAGCAAGTGAGGGAATAAACCCACCACACCGTACCATTCAATCCCTTCCTCCATTATGTGCCCACAAATTTCTAGGAGTTATGGAGGTGCTGCTCTTGATGATATTGTCCCTTACCAAGCTCCCAGATTCCATAAAGACTATTGATCAGGAAGCAATACAGTTCAGAGTAGAATGACTCCTGGCTTTGTTGATTCCCCAGATCCATAAGGTAGAAAGGGGGCATGGCTTCCCAAACTGCATAGGTCCCAAATTCTTTCAACCACAGAAATAGTGCTCAAAGAACCCTGCAAGGAGCATCAGTGTCTCTCCCCTACTAGTCCCTTCTGAAATAAGGGCTTTCATTTTTAGTAACTAATACAACTAACCTCACATCAACTTACCCTTTACTTTTAGAAATCAGACCCAGAGACTGACTCAGTCGATGAATAAATGCTCTTTCAGTACTAGTCAAAGAAGAAGGAAATTCCATCTCTAGAAACAAGTAAAAAAGCCCATCACATAACATAATATAACTAACATGCTACTTCTTACATCATTTAAAACAAAATGAGAATTGTATTTGCTTATTTCCATGGCAAAACAAGCACTCTCACCACGAACTAGTGAGCAGAGATCTCTAGCCTCCAAACAAATTAGTTGCATTTACCCTGTCCAAAGAGGGGAAATAAAACAACACTTCTCACTTACACATATAAAACCCTTATTACTACTACTGTAGGGATTCCTAGCTTTTTCAGGTAACTGCAGTCATTTGTCAGTGTAAGATCTCAATGGTACAAGTGCCACTGAGTCATACCCACCATTCACCCTTAAATATTTTGGGCAATTACAAGACTTGGGTGGTGTAGAGCTCATATGTTGGGCTATAGCTTGCACAACTGACTGGGATACAAGATGAAGTAAGTATCCATGGCACCTGAAAAGGGAACAGGCCAGCACTGAAGTTCACTAACTGAGAAGAGTGCATTGGTCACAAATGCAATGATGGGGCTGGTAGCATATCACGTCTGGCCTAAAATCATCATGGCTCGAATATATCCCAGCACTTGAGATATTTTTGAGCCATGATGATTCTAGGCCAGACATGACATATTACCAGCTCCATCACACTAAATTCACCTCAGTAGCTATTCCTATCAACACTGGAACGATTCTATCACTTCCCAAAGCAAGAGCCCCAGGGCACCCTCAGAGAGCTTCGACCACCGGAAAATGGCAGCATTCTTTCCATCCTCACCCCCTGCCTCATCTCTCCTCCATGCCCCTTGCCCTGGTCACCCCACCAACCAAACCCAGCTCTTCCCACTCACTCCTTTGCTCCCAGCTATGTCCAACCCCTCACACCCTCTCTATCCAGGTCACCGCCTTGCTACCAGGCCAACCTGCCCCTGCCACTCATCCTGGCCAAGTCAGCCCCTACCCCAGCCCTGCCCTCTTCCCCACACCCTGTGCCCAGGTCACCCCCTATCCCAGCCCTGCCCTCTTCCCCACACCCTGTGCCCAGGTCACCCCCTACCCCAGCCCTGCCCTCTCTGCCCACCAGATCTCGCTACTCACGCCAGCACCCCCACCAACACAGGGCTCCCCACCCATCGCCCCCAGGCGGCTCCCCGTCACCGGCCGGCGGTCACCTCTCTGGTCCCCGTATCGGAACCGCTCCAGGGCGAGATTCACCGCGATCTTCACCTCCTCATCGATGCGGATGTCCTTCAGCCCCCTGGCCCGGCTGCTGCCCAAGCTTGAGGCGGCGGCCAGGGCGCTGCTGGGCGGCCGAGGGGACACGCTGCTGGGCCGAGACATCTCCCTGCGAGGACGGGACACGACGCGCGCAGAGCCCGGGCGCGAGGCCCCTCTGGCGGCCGGGACAGAACGGAGGGGGAGGGGCCCGGCCCGCAGAGGGAAAGTGAAAGGGGCGGGGCCAGCAGCGCCGAAATAACGTCCCTACCGGCGCGGGGCGGGGCCAAGCTCCTGCGCGCTCTGGGCTAGGCCCGCTGGTAGCCGCCGTCAATCCCAGCTTGCACTGCGCTCTGTCCCGCAGGCTCCGCCCCCGCTGGAGCCAGTGGAGTAGGTGTTCTTCTGGCTGCCTGAGTCCGAGCGAGGCAGGGAGTGGTTGGCCCGTAGTTGCTCCTCAAAGGGTTTCTTCTTCCCCAGTCCAGCAAATAAGGCTTAGGGCTGCTGTTTCCTTCGGCCACTCTGATCTAAGACCCTGCCCCGCTGAGGGTCCATGGAATATGGGCTCCTGCTTCTTTCAGCTACTCTTGAAATCATAGACCCAAAACTGATTCTTAACCACCCTCTCTGCCTGTATCTGAGTTCCAGAGAGAGAGGGTCCACACGTCCCCCACTTTCAGCACCCTTTGCAGTTTTCAAACTATGGGATGGGCCCGTCCAAACCCATCACAAATAACTTTGGCGGGAGATTTCTGAAATACAGACAACAAAATATTGCAACTGCTCTGTTCCTTCCAGCTGCTAAATGAGGAATTCTATGTTAAGGAAAGAGAAATAAAGTTTGACCTGCTTTAGAAGTGTCTGTGGTTTTCATTGCTTGCTATTTAATTATCATTGTAATGTCTTGTCAAATATTATCAGAATGTAGGAACTATAAGAGTTGTTCATCATTATTTGCAGGGCTTCTTCTGAGCATATGGGCACCTATTTTTCCCTGACTGGCCCTGTTGCTCAGCTGGGGGCCATGGTCAGCAGGGCAGGGAAAGGAGCATGTCTCCTTTCCCCTATTGACCCCGGCCCCAACTGGGCCACAGGGCCAGGAGCCACGGGCCAGAATCCAGCCCGCCAGGGCCTGGAATCTGGCCTGCGGATGCCTGGGAGCTGTGGCCAGGATGTAGCTTTTTCAACTCTCCCGCCCTGAGCATGCTCAGATGCATGGCTCAGAGCGGGAGCAGTTTGGCCAGGGAGCAACTCTGGCCAGGTAAGGAAGGGAGATGGCCAGGTCAAGGAACAGTGGGGGGGTAGGAGCCTGGGGGGGATTGGGGAACTGCGGGGAGGTGGCGGGCAGGGGGCCGAGAGGAGCGGGGAAGGGACTGGGGAAAGTGGCAGGTGAGGAAGGGGGGGTTGGGAGTGCTTAGGTTGGAGAGGCCCCAGGGGGGCAGTGGTGGTGGTGGTGGTGGTGGAGTGTCCTGACACACACACCCCCGCACCTCCTGCTGGCATCTTTGTTTCCCTGTTCCCTGCTTCTCAGTACCCTTGAATTTTTCACCAATAAGTGATCAGTCACATTTGTTCTATTCCAGTTCCAATCATGTTTCTAGACTGCACCTCTCTCCATAGTATCTAGACAGTCTCATTTAACCCCACTGGTTTTTACACATTAAAGTTGTCCATGCATTAACTGTTTTTGCAGTCTATTATTTGCTTATTATTCAGGTGTTACACCCTGCACCCCCCATGTTCACCCTTATAGCATTTTTGTGTATTGTTAGTGCAAAGTATGTTATATAAGGTATTTTTGGAATGCTCATGAAGTACTGAGCATTATTAAATTTTTGTTGAAATGTCATGTGTACAGTTATAAGGTTTCACACTCACTGACCTTTGAAGCCCTGGGCACAGGTAACCTCTGCAATGAGTGAGTGCTGCGGGCATGCGGAGGTTGGTGTTATACTTGGCTGATGTAATATCTCATGCCGTCGGATGCCATCAGGTGGTCCAGGGACATCTACACAGAACATATCACTTGGCATAGGCAGTATCAGGAGGAATGAGCCAGAGCACAATGGAAATGCAATGCAGAAGGTCCTTTCTTTGGGAATTGTGTTTGGTGAAGAAAGACCTATTCTCCATGTATCATTCAATGAGGGACAATTGACACATCATTATAGAGGATTTCCACTAATCAGTCTCAGTATTTCTTTTGTATGAGTGATGTATCTGAATGTTTGAACACTTATATCTCAACTCCCAGAGGGGTAGCTGTGTCAGTCTATTTTAGCAAAACAAACAGGAGTCCTGTGGCACTTTTAAAGACTAACAAATTTATTTAATACATAAGATTTTGTGGGCATAATCCCACTTCCTCAGATGCATGAAATAAAAACTGCAGTATGTTAGGTATATATACACATGCAGAGAGGGGTGAGTCACAAGGTCAATTCAAACAGTTCAAGAGGGGAGCCTGTTAGTCTATTTCAGCAAAACAAACAAGTTATTTTAATTCAAACAGTACAGATGTGGGTCATTAAAAACAATTGATGAGAAGGTGAAAATGTTAAAAGAAGGAAACTTAACTTTTGTAGTCAGTCAGCCATTCTAAGTCCCTTTTCAGACCCAAGTTTGCATAGGAATGCCAGCTGTGCAGTGTCATGCTGAAGTCTGTTTTTGAAGATTTTTGCTGAAGTACAGTAACTTTCATGTCTGTTACAGAATGTCCAGGGAGATTGAAGTAATTGAGTAAAAGTTGAGATTCATAAATAATTACTTGATCCCATGAGTTCAGGCTATAAGAAAAAACAAATATCATGAGACTCATAAAAATTGGTGACAGCAGTATTCACTTGACTCCAGGAACTGCATATTTAAGAAAAACACCAATAATCATAAGACTTGTGATAAAGTCATGAGAGTTGGCAAGATTGCTGTTACTTTGTTAAATGTAATTAACCATACATAGGGTGGTGCTAGTACAGCAAATGTTTGTTTTTACGTAGCAAGATTCTGAATCCAAATTACGGTGACAAACCCCAACACTAGTGAGCTTTGCTAGAGTGAAGAGTTCAGAATTCAGTCAAATGACCAAATTTAGTCTTGGTGTATAAATGTGAGTGATATATTTGAAACAGAGCTTCAGCTGTGATAGAAGATGTGCCTGGTTTAGGTGGAGAGGGAAGGAAAGGTGCTTAACCTAATTTTCCCATCTTGGGGCTACTCTGTGCTTTGTGATGCAGGATCAGGGTAATTAATTTCAGTGGAGTTTACACAATGGCCGAATATGGCCCATCATATTTCTTGTTGCAGATATCTCATTAACTCTATCTGTAAAGACTCATCAGTGACTAGAGACAATTGAATCACCAGTTACATGGGCTTCTAAGCAGTTTTAATATCTGAATCCTAACACTTTTCTTAGTTTTTAGAGAAAAAATATTAACAAGTAATATTTAGAAAATAATCATGAGTAGTAGCTCATATCCATAAACTTAAAGGAAATTATCATTTACATTATTTTATTAGAACTAATCTAATTCATGGTAAATAACAAAAAGAGGGACTGACATTTGTCTGTCCATCAATTCCATCCTACCACTAGAAGTGGGAATGTATCAAGAATACTAAGGCTATTGGCCTGATCATAGTGGCCTTTGTTGTCACTGGCTGTAAGATGAGTAAACAAGAAGCACTTTGGCATGGCTTTTCTCTGAACAGTGACCATAAAATGTCACTACAGAGTTCCATCTTAGCTGTGTCTCAGAAGGCTATTTAGAATTTACTCCATTTATGTGTAACGTACTAGCTTTTTTCTAATCAGCTCCCTTGCAAGCTGTTTCTGAAATCTGAGGGATAGTCAGTAGAGAACATGTAAAAAAGAAAGAAAGTAAAAAACAGGCAGCAACAACAAGTAATGGACAGAATAATGGAAAAACTATGGCTACTGTGTTAAGACACGGTGTGAGGAATAATCAGGGGTTGAGGGCAGCCACCAATACATACTAAAGTGGGCTCCAACAACAGCAACAAAAAAGGTTGAGAACTATTGGTCTGTAATATTTTGTGCATAGTAACAGAAGCTTGTTTTCTATCAGCTAGTAAACAAACATCTCCTGTGATAATTTCATATTATCCATACTCTCCTGAAAATGTACAAGTAACTCACTTTAATTGGAGGAACATTAATAAACATAATTCACAACAACAGTTCAATCACAAGTTTGCTTCAAGTTCCAAAGGGGTAACCGTGTTAGTCTATTGCGGAGAAACAAACAGAGTCCTATGGCACTTTTAAAAACTAACAGATTTATTTATCATGAGTTTGCTTTAGTGCCTGAAATAAAAATGGATAATGTCCCTTGTCATGATGTCAGTTTTATAATAAAAAACCTGAGAACATTTAAGTTGTTTTGCTCTTTTAATGAGTTGATGTTGCAGGTCAATAGTCTGGTCATCACATTTTCCTATCAGTATATTTCAAAAGAGACTAATATTATGGAACTGCTCTGTCTCTGGATAAACTATTCCTGTAACTTTAACCATAAAACCTTAAAAATAAAGCCACCCTAAAGAGCTTTAAAATGTGGCAATGAGCTCTGAGATAATGCAACTTACATTTTCAAGAGCATTAATTTTCCCCTTCCAAGCAACTGGGGGGGGAGCACCACTCCTTGCAACTAAATACTGACCCAAAGGGGAAAAAATGTATAAAATGCAAAAACTAAAAAATAAGGTAATATATTTCAGAAAAAGATGGAAATGTAAATATGTAATTGTTGGAACATTAAAATAAAATAATTTGTTAAGAAGTAAGAAGTTCTTTGCTTCTTCTTACCAGTTCTTATAACAAATAATCCCAACTGTGGGCATTTAGATATTATGGTGATGGAGATTACATAAGCAGCTAGTCAGAAGGGAACATTCAATAAAATTGAAAGGCAACACATTTAAAAGTAATAAAGGGACATAATCCTTATGAAAGCATAACTTACATTGTGGACATTGTCAGAAGATATCACTAAGGCTAAGCACTAAGTACAATTAAGAAAAAAGATTAGGTATCAGTGGGAGTTGGGCACCTCAATATCTTTAAAAAGATGTCTAAGTTCTGTAAATAGTGCTGCTGGCTTGTCTACAGTTAGTGTGAAGCAAGCCAGATGAATGTACAGTGCACTACCCTGCCACTCACTAGCTGGCGATGTGAACCACTTTGTCAACCAGCAGTTTGTCAAAGCACACTATAGAACAGAACTTTTACTGTGTGACAAGCAGGGACCACAAAGCCAGTTAGCAAGCAGCAGGCTTGTATGTTGGAGACATATACCCTGGATTGCCGTGCCCTAACTGATCATGTAGACAAGCCCTCGGGCTCCTAGTCGCTCAGGTGCTTTTGAATATTTTATTCAGAGATATTAAGGACCAAATTTTCAAAGATACTGAAGGCACCTACCTCCCACTGAAGTAGGGGCACCCTCTCCCCAACTAGGTGCAGCATCGCAGGGCTTTTCTCTACTATAGTTCTGCCAACTAGTCGTCCAGGTACACTATTGATCCCTTTTGCCTTATGTTTCACTCATTTTGGGGAAATTCGGAGTCCAGTCCAAAAGGCAGGAAAACCCAAAGTCTAGTCACCTATGCCAGACCCGTAACCTCTACCCAGGACTTGTCATTTTTTACCTCTTTTAGTCTGGAATTCTGTCTTTCTCCCCTTGGTCTGAACAAGAGGTAGGGGAACCCAGGTTTGCCCTATCCACTGGGTTCCAACCCACAGACACTGTTTTAAATGGCTAAGGATTGATCCTTTAATCACCCATTCCTTCCTTGTGCTACTTTGATCTTTCCCTGCTTATAAGCATCTTCTCCAAATCTGAAATTCATTATTTCTACCATGGATTTTTGGCTCCTTGCAGCTTCTTCCCAGGTGGTTACTGAGAAGTTTCTTCAAAGTCACTCCCAACGTCTCCAGCCATAGCTGACCTGTATGTCATACAGTCCTGCTGACCTATCAGTACTTCTCCTGGAACTAGACTTAGTGATAAAGGGTCTCTCTCTCTCTCTCTCTCTCTCTCTCTCTCTCTCTCTCTCTCTCTCTC
>ML685772.1:7880311-7921680 GCA_007922175.1 Pelusios castaneus | reverse complement strand
CTCTCTCTCTCTCTCTCTCTCTCTCTCTCTCTCTCTCTCTCTCTCTCACACACACACACACACACACACACACACACACACACACACACAAAAAACTCAGGTTATTCCCAGTCTCACAAGACCAGTCACTTACCCTGGTTCATTTAGTACCCTAGATCTTACGCCAAAGACAATGCCTGTAGCCCAGTGGTTCCCAAATTTTTTTGGTCCATACCCCCTTACCTGATCTGCACCCTGCCAGGAGCTGGGGTGAAATGAGAGCCAAGGCCCAGAACTGCGATCCAGGGGCAGAGCCAGGGCTGGGTGGCGCTCCTTCCCTGTCCCAGCTGAGGGCTGGCCCCGGCCCCACTGCATCCCCTTGAACGTTCCTCTGCCCCCCTGTAGAGGGGCAGATCCCACAGTTTGGCAACGACTGCTGTAGTCAATCCTGTAGCCAACTATCTAAATTTATTAATGAGGAAGGTTAAAGCAGGACAACATGTACACACAAGTAAATTATCTTTATCCTAAGAATGACAGACTTGAATGGTCTGTCAATGCAAAGACTGTTCAGGGCAGACCCACAGTGACCCCAGAGATCTCTGCCTTTGTTTAGAGTCTCTGGCTCTGTCACAGTTCAAACAGCAAAATAACTATAGCTATAACTGTAGCTGTTCTACAGTAACTTACCCTGTGCACGCTTTATAACAAAACAACTTACTTTATTAAAGAAAATTAATGGATGTTGGAAGTGGAGTAATTATTCTGGAAAAACATAATTTTTATTTTGAACTAGAATCCACAGAGGGGTGTTACTGCAGGATAGCTAAATTATACTGAAAAAGCTATAGCCAAATAGCTATACTGGGAAATTTTCCACGTGGACAAGCTCTGTAATAAAGATTATGCAAAAAATAAAACTGCACACTCTGTTTTAGAATAATTGCTCATCTCCTGGTCATCATGTTTTGATTTAATCACTGAGAGCATTCAAAGGGCCCGATCTGGCAAAACCTTATTTACTTAAGTAATCCTTACTCAGGTGAATAGTTCCACTGACAAATTACTTTAGATGGAGTAAAATAAAATAAATGCAAATTTAAAATCAATGACTTCCCCTTATTATTTGGACCATTCAGATTCAGATGGATCTTGATTATTTAGGCAACAATTCAGTAAGCTACTCTGTGAGGCTGCACCCCTTAGCCTGCATATACTACTTTGGAAGATCAAGTTGCATATTTGACGGAAACCTTTATATTTGCTTAAAAAAAATATCAGAGAAGTAATAATTTGTTCCTAAGTATAGGGCATACACAGCAGAGGAAAACTGATGAAACTCAATTATGTTACAATTAATCTACACATGGATCTTGATCACAACAGTTTGAGCATGCCTGTGTTTTAAAATGTTTAAGCTCTGCATAAGATCTACATGTAAATAATTTAGTCTGAAGCCTTCTCCGAGAAGTAACAAACAATAAAGAATATTACATATGGAAAGCTCTTTGCTTTTTGGCACTTTCTAGTTAGGTATGCCATCTTGGTGTTGAGAGCTCTACAGGTGGCCAATTTATAAAAGTGCTGCACAAAGAACTCACCAGGCAACCACCTCCCTGGATTTCTTAATTCCGAGAGTAGCTACCTCCTTGGGAAAGTTATCAGGCTGCCATGCTGCTGGGGAGCCCATCAGACCACCAGGTGGATTGCCAGGAAGCTGGGCACCTTGGGGAACCTGGTAAGCAGGCTGACTGACTAGCAGGAAACCTAACAGGGAGGCAGCCTGCCTGGTTTCTATCGAAAATTCTGACAGAATTGAAGAATCAGCATTTTCTAAAACAAGTTCCCCCCCCCAATCATTTTTGATCAGTTCCATAGCTGAGTTGTAGATATTTGCCTGACTGAAGAACTATGTTTAAATATTGAATCTATCAGTAAACTGCAGAAGACTTCTAGGAGTGTCAAGAAGCAGAGCTCCCCTGAGGTTGATGCTGGGGCTGATTTTGTTCAAGATCTTCATTAACAATCTGAGAGAATGGGGTGGATTGTACTCTCAGCACGTCTGCAGATGATACTAAGCTGGGGGGAATGGTACATACACTGGAATAGTGGCATTGCTGGCACTGGGCACACAGGGCACATGCCCCAAGTTCCCTGAGTCTGCCAGGAAACCAGGGTGCGGCTGCTGCTGGCCTACTGGGCCTCCACCAAGGCTGGGGACCCAGTCGCCCCCTCTGGGGCTGCAGTGCAGAGCTGGCCCCAGAGCCAGCTGGGAGGACAGAGGGAGGGAGAGGCTGAAGCTGGGAAGGAGGAGGAGCAACGGCAGCTCTCTGGCTGTGCGGAGCTGCTGCTGAAGCTGGGGGGAACAAAGAGGGGACAGTGGCAGCTTGCGGGCCAGAGCATAGGAGTTCACGGGCCATATCCAGCCTGCGGGCTGTAGTTTCCCTGCCTCTGAGCTAGGCAGTGCTCAGTGGTAGTAGTTGACAGAACTAGGAGCAATGTGTAGCGCTAAAGATACATTTATACCATAGTATTGCTTCAAACACAAATTTCTATATGGAATATTCATTGATAAAAATACCATGTTCATTCATTCACTTGTAACCCCATATTGTAACCCAAACTCCATTTTGAATTGCTCTCTTCATTTGTAATTCCCAGCCTACATTTTGCTGGGAAACTTTGTTTAGATGTGTTTTTAACTTAGTTTGGATGTGTGAATGAAGGGTGTGTGTGTGACGGGATCAGTCTCCAACTCCAGCCTGTCCTGATGACAAACTGCCGACACCACCTTGATGGATGAAAAACAATGCAATCAAACCCTGCAAAAGCAAGAAGACTCCACTCTAAAAAAAAAAAAAAAAAAGGGAGAAAAGGTCCCATCAAAAACAAGATCAAAGTCACATCTGCCATTAACTGATGCCTCATGGTCACAGAGTACACTGAGGCAGTGTGACACAGCAAAATCCATGGATAAAAAGATGGGTGAGACTGCATAGCTTTGGGTAATGTTCTGCACACCATCCAAGAGCGTCAGTGCACAGCTGTGTGTCCAACAGAAACCCCGCTTTTCCTCATGTCCAGCTTCCCTGGCCAGGTTGCTGCCATGAGCTGCGAACACCAGCCACGAACTCAAGCTACAATCACAAGCAACAATCAGGACTGGTAATTATACATGAACAACAGCAGAACATCTGGGGTGCATGTGTGAATGTGTGTGTGTATTAAATATTAGTTATTAACACAATTGTATTTTCCTAATAATAAACGCGGCATATTGTGTTTTCCCCCTTAAAAAGATTCTGGGTGCTCTTTTTGCACAACAAATGGTCTGAAGTTGCAGTGGGGGACGTCTAGGTTGGATATTAGGAAAAACTTTTCACTTACAGGGTGGAGAAGCACTGCAATGGGTTACTTAGAAAGATGGTGGATATGACACTGGCTGGATTAGGGGGACCATGTATGATATTATTTAACATAAATAATTCAAAATTTAGAATAATTATATGAGATAGGCTAAATCAGATGCTATTAGAGAGATAATAATTTGCTAAGTATGATTATATTGTTTATGTGAATGTATCAAATTTGTATTGGAAGTTATGCATATGTTTGATATATCTGTATTTTAACTTGTGCTGTGTTTCTGGGCAACTCCCCAAATTGAATGGCTGCAGAAATAACTTGCTTAATAACCCATTAAGAAAACTCTTAGGTACAATGGGCCCAGGGAGAGACATGATGAGTCACCAGGACTTGCTCATGTGACTCTGGACTCCATCTTATTCATGTAACTTTCCACAAGCAGCATGGAAAAGGCCAACAGACATAAAAGGCAGCTGCACTATTTCCATCTCATCTTTTAGTTTTCAGATTCCAAAGGGGTAGCCGTGTTAGTCTATTGTAGAAAGACAACAGAGTCCTGTGGCACTTTTAAAGACTAACAGATTTATTTATCGCATGAGCTTTCGTGGGAGAAAATCCCACTTCGTCAGACGCTTTGAAGATAGGAAAGTTACAGAGTCTGGAACGAGGAGGAGCGGGGGGGCCCTGCCACGGAGGAGCGGGGAGGCGTTCGGAACGAGGAGGAGCGGGGGGGGCCCCACCACGGAGGAGGGGGGACTCTGTAACTTTCCTATCTTCAAAGCGTCTGATGAAGTGGGATTTTCTCCCACGAAAGCTCATGCGATAAATAAATCTGTTAGTCTTTAAAAGTGCCACAGGACTCTGTTGTCTTTAGTTTTCAGCATTCAGTCATCACTTCTGGACAGATTCATCTACAACTAAAGCTATTCATCTGCAACAAAGGACTAAGACCCATCCAGATAGTGAATATATATCAGAGGAACTATAAAAGCCTACAAACTCTAAATTCTATGGAGAACCTGATGCATATGGACTTATAAATCATTTGTATTCATGTGATTGATTTAAACTTTTAACAGTTCTCTTACTTACTGTTAGCGAACAGGGGCTGCTAACAGGGAGTTTTGCAAGGGAGTTCTCCAGGTGAAGGAGGAGCTACTGCAGAATCTGTGGGGTAAGTGACTGTCTGTAGTATTGGGGGGGGGTGTTTAGGGGTTACTGCTGTGAGCTGTGTGCTGAGCTTGAGTTGGTGTCTGTCTGTGTGTCTGTTTGAAGGACTGTGTGCTAGAGCTGGCAGTTGGAGGCTGTGAGCCTCAAAGGTAAGTTTGAGAGCTTGAAGCCTCTGGTGATTGGCTGAGCTTAATCAGCCTTAATCAGTGGGTGGGGCATTAACCCAGGCCAGGGCTTTATAAAGCCACACATAAGCGACCAGGGGCTGCTAACAGGGAGTTTAGAAGGGAGTTTCAAGGGAGGGCGGGGCCCCATAGGTCCCCTGTCCCCATATAACCTATACTTCAAAACCATACTCTAAAACCCCTTTCTTTCAACCACCCTTTCATTAACTAGGAGACAATGCAGGCAGAAGCCCAGCAGCAGAGTGGGGGCTATCCAGTTTATTGCGCCGGGTGCGGAATGTATAAGTACCTGCCTTGTGGGCGGGTGTCGTATGTCTGCATTCGGTGCAAGGAGCTCCTGGCCCTCAGAGACCGCGTGCGGGCTTTGGAGGCCAGGGTGGCGGAACTGGAGGAGCTGAGAGAGGCAGAGAGGTTTGTCGACGAGGCTTTCAGGGACACTGTAGAATTGTCCCACCTCCGCTCAGACAGCCTCTGTGCTGTTGAGGAGAAAGAATGCCCAAGGGAAGCAGAGCAGTCAGCGGGAGCAGAGGGGAACCTTCCCATAGTTGGGACCCTCCTTCCAGATGATGCTGAGGCTGCCTCTCGCATGGAGGTTGCCTCTCCGGGGGAGGGAACTCCAGTTGCTAGGAAAAGGCAGGTGTTAGTAATGGGAGATTCGATCATTAGAAACATAGATAGCTGGGTTTGTGATGACCGGGAGAACCGTATGGTGACTTGCCTGCCTGGTGCGAAGGTTGCGGACCTCTCGAGGCATCTAGACAGACTTATGTGTAGTGCTGGGGAGGAGCCGGTGGTCGTGGTACATGTAGGTACCAATGACTTAGGGAAGGGTAGGAGAGATGTCCTGGAAGCAAAATTTAGGCTACTAGGAAAGAGATTGAGATCCAGGACCTCTATGGTGGCATTCTCAGAAATGCTCCCAGTTCCACGCGCAGGGCCAGGTAGGCAGGCAGAGATTCAGAGTCTCAATGCGTGGATGAGACGATGGTGTAGAGAGGAGGGGTTTACGTTCATTAGGAACTGGGGAAACTTTTGGGATGGGGGGAGCCTATACAGGAGGGATGGGCTCCACCTAAACCAAAAGGGAACCAGACTGCTGGCGCTAAACATTAAAAAGGTTGTAGAGCCATTTTTAAACTAGAGGATGGGGGAAAGCCGACTGCTGCAGAGGAGCAGCTGGATCGGACACAGACTTCTCTTAAGGGAGAGTCTGACGAGAGGGAATCTCCAGGTTATAGTTATAGTTATAGTCAGGAACAGAGGACAGAAAAGGATGGTGAGGGGGCCGGATCCGATGATAAACAGCCACATGACCAAGAATTTGGCACATTAAAAAAGGGCAGACAAATAAACAGGGACAAGTTTTTAAAGTGCTTATACACAAATGCTAGAAGTCTACATAATAAAATGGGTGAACTAGAGTGCCTAGTGGTAAAGGAGAATATTGATATAATAGGCATCACAGAAACCTGGTGGACAGAGAGCAATCAGTGGGACACAATCATTCCGGGGTACAAAATATATCGGAAGGACAGAACAGGTCGTACGGGAGGAGGAGTGGCACTATACGTGAAAGAAAATGTAGATTCAAATGAAGTAAAAATCATAAGCGAATCCACTTGTTCCATAGAATCGCTATGGATAGAAATCTCATGCTTCCATGACAATATAAAATTAGGGATCTACTATCGGCCACCTGACCAGGATAGTAAGAGCGATGATGAAATGCTAAGGGAAATTAGGGAGGTTATCAAATTAAAAAACCCAATAATGGTGGGGGATTTCAACTATCCCCATATTGACTGGGAACATTTCACTTCAGGACATATTGCAGAGATAAAATTTCTCGATACTTTGAATGACTGCTTCATGGAGCAGCTGGTATGGGAACCCACAAGGGGAGAGGCAACTCTAGATTTAATCCTGAGTGGAGCGCAGGAGCTGGTCCGAGAGGTAACTGTAGCAGGACCGCTTGGAACTAGTGACCATAATACAATAGCATTCACCATCCCTGTGGGCGGAAGAACACCTCAACAGCACAACACTGTGGCATTTAATTTCAAAAGGGGGAACTATACAAAAATGAGGGGGATAGTTAAACAAAAGCTAAAAGGTAGAGTGACTAAAGTGAAATCTCTGGAAACTGCATGGGCGCTTTTTAAAGACACCATAATAGAGGCCCAACTTCACTGTATACCCCAAATTAAGAAACACGGTAAAAAAACCAAAAAAGAGCCACCATGGCTCACCAACCATGTAAAAGAAGCACTGAGAGGTAAAAAGACTTCCTTTAAAAAGTGGAAGTCAAATCCTAGTGAGGCAAACAGAAAGGTGCACAAACAGTGCCAGCTTAAGTGCAAGAGTGTAATAAGAAGAGCCAAAGAGGAGTTTGAAGAACGGCTAGCCAAAAACTCCAAAGGTAATAACAAATTGTTTTTTAAGTATATCAGAAGCAGGAAGCCTGCCAAACAACCAGTCGGGCCCCTTGATGATGATAATACAAAAGGAGCGCTTAAAGATGATAGAGTCATTGCAGAGAAACTAAATGGATTCTTTGCTTCGGTTTTTACGGCTGAAGATGTTAGTGAGATTCCCAAACCTGAGCCGGCTTTTGTAGGTGACAGATCTGAGGAACTGTCACAGATTGAAGTGTCACTAGAGGAAGTTTTGGAATTAATTGATAAACTCAACATTAACAAGTCACCGGGACCAGATGGCATTCACCCAAGAGTTCTGAAAGAACTCAAATGTGAAGTCGTGGAACTGTTAACTAAGATTTGTAACCTGTCCCTTAAAATGGCTTCGGTACCCAAAGACTGGAAGTCGGCTAATGTAACGCCAATATTTAAAAAGGGCCCTAGAGGGGATCCCAGCAATTACAGACCGGTAAGTCTAACGTCGGTACCGGGCAAATTAGTTGAAACAATAGTTAAGAATAAAATTGTCAGTCACATAGAAAAACATAAACTGTTGAGCAATAGCCAACATGGTTTCTGTAAGGGGAAATCGTGTCTTACTAATCTATTAGAGTTCTTTGAAGGGGTTAACAAACATGTGGACAGGGGGGATCCAGTGGACATAGTGTACTTAGATTTCCAGAAAGCCTTTACAAGGTCCCTCACCAAAGGCTGTTACGTAAGTTAAGTTGTCATGGGATAAAAGGGAAGGTCCTTTCATGGATTGAGAACTGGTTAAAAGACAGGGAACAAAGGGTAGGAGTAAATGGTAAATTCTCAGATTGGAAAAGGGTAGCTAGTGGTGTTCCCCAAGGGTCGGTCCTAGGACCAGTCCTATTCAATTTATTCATAAATGATCTGGAGAAAGGGGTAAACAGTGAGGTAGCTAAGTTTGCAGACGATACTAAACTACTCAAGATAGTCAAGACCAAAGCAGATTGTGAAGAACTTCAAAAAGATCTCACAAAACTAAGTGATTGGGCATCCAAATGGCAAATGAAATTTAATGTGGATAAGTGTAAAGTAATGCACATTGGAAAAAATAACCCCAACTATACCTATAATATGATGGGGGCTAATTTGGCTACAATGAGTCAAGAAAAAGATCTTGGAGTCATTGTGGATAGTTCTCTGAAGATGTCCGTACAGTGTGCGGAGGCGGTGAAAAAAGCAAACAGGATGTTAGGGATCATTAAAAAGGGGATAGAAAATAAGACTGCAAATGTATTATTGCCCTTATATAAATCCATGGTACGCCCACATCTCGAATACTGTGTACAGATGTGGTCTCCTCATCTCAAAAAAGATATTCTAGCACTAGAAAAGGTTCAGAAAAGGGCAACTAAAATGATTAGGGGTTTGGAGAGTGCCTCGTATGAGGAACGATTGAAAAGGCTGGGCCTCTTCAGCTTGGAAAAGAGGAGACTGAGGGGGGACATGATAGAAGTATATAAAGTTATGACTGATGTGGAAAAAGTGGACAAGGAAAAGTTGTTTAAATACTCCCATAATACAAGAACCAGGGGTCACCAAATGAAACTGATAGGTAGCAGGTTCAAAACAAATAAAAGGAAGTTCTTCTTCACACAACGCACAGTCAACTTGTGGAACTCCTTACCTGAGGAGGTTGTGAAGGCTGGGACTATAACAATATTTAAAAGGGAACTGGATAAGTTCATGGTGGCTAAGTCCATAAATGGCTATTAGCCAGAAAGGGGTTAAGAATGGTGTCCCTAGCCTCTGTTTATCAGAGGATGGAGACGGATGGCAGGAGAGTGATCACTTGATCATTGCCTGTTAGGTTCACTCCCTCTGGAGCACCTGGGCACTGGCCACTGTCGTTAGACAGATACTGGGCTAGATGGACCTCTGGTCTGACCCAGTACGGCCTTTCTTATGTTCTTATGTTCTTAGTTTGTTTCTTTCCTTTTTATAATAACTCTTTATTTTTGTTACTAAAAGATTGGCTGGCAGCATGGTATTTTGGGTAAGATCCAAACTTATGTTGATCCGGTAATGTGACTGATCCTTTGGGGTCAGAACCCTTTTGGTAAAAAGCATGGAGTTTAGTAACTTATCTCTTTACTAGACCCAGTGGCTGATTGGGAGCCAGAGGCTGAGATGTGATAAAGGGGGCTGTTCACATTTTGTTTTGGCTTCTTGATAACCAGTGTGGGAAATCAGAAGCATTTTTGGAGGCTGGTCGAGAAGCTTAACTTCAGTGTCACCCACCAGTGCTGAGGGAATTTGCTCTCATATTGCACCCTGTCCTGACCTTGGCATTTTCAGGTGGCTACCCTAAGCATGGAAGGGTCACAGCAGAAGCTGCATGCTTAGAGGTTTTTAAGGTGCAGCTTGACAAAGCCCTGGCTGGGATAATTTAGTTGGGGTTAGTCCTGCTTTGAGTAGGGGGTTGGACTAAATGACCTCCTGAGGTCCCTTCCGACCCTAATCTTCTGTGATTCTGGCACTCACATTCCATAGAAGTGTTCAGTTGTCTATAAAGATTGATCTAATTTTTTTCAACCAAAGTAGAAGTTTTATAAGTTCAGAGATCAATAACAGGAAATGCAAAATATATTTATGCATATATAGTAAAGAAATGCAGGAAATAAACATTTCTTCTTGCATGCAAGTCCAAGCTATAATAGCAAAATATACTTTACAAGAATAATTTCTTATGATCCTGATGAAAAACAATGGGATAATTCTGTTCTCCTTTGCGCCAGTGTACATCAGATAACTTTGCTGAAACCAACCGTGTTAAATAGGAGTAAAACTGATGTGTCTGAAAGAAAAGTGAGGTTTTAAAAGACCAATAGAAGATCTTTCATACATGGCTATGGACACATTTTTGGCCAAAAAAAATTTTCACACAGAAAACTTTGGTAAAAATGTAAAAGAAGACAGGATACTGGACCATAAAAGCAGAAATATACTGTGGCAGGCAGCTGTGTATAGCAGGATTATACTGCTGTTTGTAATACTTACATTTAAAAATTAATTCTTAATAAAAGCTGTCTGTACCTTAAATATAGGTATAACACAAGCATCCTTGCACTCTGACTTAAGTTCTGCAATGTCCTCTTGCAAACATAGGCAGCTGGTGCAAGACAGCTCCTGAAGCTGCTTTCACCTGTGCAAGAAACCAGAAAAATTACCAGCTGGTAACAGGATAAGTAGGCACAGAGAAACCATACAGCCATGTCACTCCCACCCTTATAACACCCTTGGTTCTCTGCCAAACTTACTTTGGATGCAGTGATAAATTGGGTCCTGAAAACATTAAAGCAGAAATAAATTCAGCTGTGTGGGAGTTGTCAAAGGGAGAAATAATGTGGATGGGATGAAGACAGGAGGAATAATGGTAATAGTTTTTCAAGCAAAATGGAGCACTGGTGATTTTTAAGTCTGTATGGTCTGCTAAGCACAAGGCAGTCTCATCTGAATGCCAGCTGTCCAAGCAAAAGTTAATGCTGCTTCAACTAGCGTTAGGCTCTGTTTCCCTCTAAGAAAGTGAGTTATGTGCAATAGATAAATAAATTTTGTTAGTCTTTAAAAGTGCCACAGGACTCCTTGGTTGTTTTGATATAGACTGTATTATCAATGATAGCAAGGACAGAACCACTACTCCCAGAGAAGGCCAACAGAGCAAGAGTGGCTTACACTCTGCAGGACTCAAAATCCCTTTCTTTCTCAATTCCTAAGATCTCACAGAGCTGGAATCCTGCACCAAGTGAGTGTTTGTAATAAATGAAACAGATCAGACACAGGTAGAAAACTTTGGAGAGTGAGATTTCCATGAGGCCCTCAGGAAGTGCTCTGTATCACTAGTTTTCTCTCTTTTTTAAAGGGACACCTAATTTAGAAGTCATGCGTATGGCTTGAAATTATTTACTTATATTTGTATAAAACACCTAAGATTACTATGACTGAAAAAGTTGGAGGAAAAATGTTTCCATTTTCCCTCCATTTGCTTACTTTGTACATTGTTCATTGTGTTTCATCACTTTAACTATTTCCCCTGTAAAATCAGTTGAAGCCAGATTTTTAGGAGTGCACACTAATTTTTGGAAGGCCAAACTGAGATGTTCGGAACCTGATTTTTAGAGGTCCCAGGCACATGCAATACCTACAGTGCCCTCCCTTTTTTCTGCAAATACAAATTAACATAAAATAAAATGAAAAACAAACAAAATTAAACTAAAAACCTACCTCACAGCAGTGGTTCCTGCCCGCAGGGCTGTGCCAAGTTTCTCTGCTCCATGTATTGCAACCTGGTAGGTGAGCTTGCAGCACCACTCAGGTTGGCTCATTTCCACCTCATTCAAATTTTGATGCCCTCTTCTCCCATTCCGACGGTGAGGGAGCTGTGGTCAGTCCCAACCCCCATGCAGGTCTGTGACCTTGCATGCCAAGTTGCAAGGCTGGGAGTGTGACATCACTATGATAAGGGGGAGTGCTGGGCAGTGGGCAGGCTTGCTGAGTAGCAGTGGGCTGGGTGCCCTGCCTCTTCCCGCCCCCCCCCCCCCCCGCAGGGTGCCACTGCAGTTGGGGGGGGAGGGGCTCAGTGGGGTGGGCGACCTCAGCCTGCCTCACCTCCGAGGTGTTGATCCGGCCCTGGCTTGCTCTGCAACTCATTCCCATCCTACCAGGGCCTACCACTTTGGGAGCAGGACTTGACTCCTTCCGCCCATGATAAAATGAAATTCCCTCAATAGCTGCACACAAAAATAATAAAAAAACCAGGGGGCTCTAGCAATTCCACTAGCTGCAATCAGGCTCAGCACCTCTGGACATCAAGCGTCTATTGAGTGAACCATATAGGGCTGTGTACTGCCTGGGTCAGCTCACTGGTCCAACTAGCCCAGGGGTTGGCAACCCAAAAGATAAGAAGAGCCATTTAAAAGAATTCTTTCAATAACTAAGTGTTTTGAGAGCTGCAATTGGTGTAACTGCCTGGTGGGGGGAGCTCGGAGCTGGGCCAGGGTGCCTGGCGCAGGGTCCCCTAGCAGATGTGGGGGACTAGAACCAGAAGCCGTCCACCTGTGGCTGGATAAGCCTGGTGCGGGCTGCCTGCAGGGTCCCCGGGTGGCAGGGGGGCCCAGAGCCAGAAATGGGCCACTCGCAGGGTTTGCCGATGGTGGTGGGGACACGACCAGGAGCCCATAGCCACAAGGGGGGCAACCAAAGAGCCGTATGTCACTCTGGAGCCGCAGGTTGCAGACCCCTGAACTAGCCCATCCTGCTGACTTGGGACAGCAGCTGGTGCCAGGGAGCGAACACAAGGCAATTCATGGATACGGCTTGTGCCGCGGAGACTCCCTCCCAAACCAAACCCGCCCCCTACACTTCCGACCCACTGTGCCGCTTCAAAGCGTGGCAGGGGAAGCGGGCCTGGTTTAGTCCCTTTTGCGAGCCCTGAAAGTGCCCCCCCATTAACCCAGACGAGCCCGTCGCCCCGCCCCCTGCAAAAAACGCCTGGCCCCGAAAGGCTCTGCCGTGGGGCTCGGGGCAAGCACAGCGCCCGCTCAGCAGCATCTAGAGGACGCCTGGGCAGTGTGCAGAGCGCCAGCCTCGGATGGGGAGCCCACACCCTCCAATCCCGGGGTCGCTGCGCTGGGGCGGGACCATCGGGCGGGCGAGGGAGCAGCCCATCATCTCCGCCTGCAGCAGGGGACAGCTGCGCTTTGGCGGCGCCGCCCGGCCGCGCGAGTAGCGGCTGCTTCGCGGCGCGCATTCTTTCCCCCCTCGCGAACGCGCCTGAGCCCGGCGCGAGCTACCTCCCGGCGGGTTCCAGGCTGGAACGCGAATCCGGGCGCCGGGAGGCGGCGCTCGCGCGCGAGGAGGCTGAACGGTCGGGCTCGCCGCCGCCCCTGCCTGGCCTGGCGCTGGCGCTCGAGCCGCGCTGTGCATGCCCGGCGGGGTGGCGAAGGGAGGCGACCGAGGGTCCGACCCCAGCACCGCGAGCTCTGCTGCGCGCTCCTGCATGATGGCGGCAGCTGCGGCCGTGGTGGTGGAGGTGAGCGCGAGCAGCACCGGCAGCAGCAGCAGCAGCAGCAGCGACACGTCCAGCACCGGCGAAGAGGAGAGGATGAGGCGCCTCTTCCAGACCTGCGATGGCGATGGGGACGGCTACATCAGCAGGTAACAGGGGCGGGGAGGGCGTGTGTTAGCAGCGGGGCGCAGGGTCTCTCCCGAAAGTGTCTAAGTACTTACAAAGTTTCTCGGGGGGAGTTTGCATTAGTTTGCAACCAGCTTGGGGGCTGCGTCTCCCTGTGCGACAGAGGCTGGCTGGGCTGGACCGGACCGACCTTTCTCAGCTCAGTTTGCAGGACCTTCTTGGAGGCTAGCGGTAATGTCTTTCGTTGGGCAGGTTCTGGGCATCGGGTTTAGTCCTTGGCTTAATGGTGCTTTTTCTCTTGCCTCAACTTTCTCAGAGGGTTAAGAAGATATCGAGCCCCTTTTAGCCTATAACGAGATCAGAGTGCAAGAGTCTTTGCTTTGTGGGCAGTAGGACGCTTGCACTGTCCTGCTACTGTGACAGGCTCATCAGCAAGGTGGATTGACTTAAACTTCTAGAAGTTAGAGATATTCAAGCCTAGCTGTATCTCCTCCACTCAATCATTCTGCAGGGTTATTCCTAAGTAACGGGATACATGACGATTTCTCATGTTGCTGTTCCACTAGTATTCAAACTTCACAGCACAATATTTGGATAAATCATTTGCCTCAGATCTACAACATGAGAATATCAACTATGAAGATATAGCAGGCATTTTCTTCTGAAATGTGTCTGATTTCATGTTCTTTTCCCATATTTTGTTTTGGGTTAGTGAAATTGACTCACAATGTCTTATTTGCTTTTATCTGGATGGCCATCCCCTCCACTGGAGTAGAAGGAATTAGCTGAAAGTTTAGTACATAAGTAAAACAAACAAGGCATTTGGTGGTGCTTTTAAAGACTAACACATTTATTTATCACATGAGCTTTCATTGCTTCCACGAAAGCTCGTGGGATAAATAAATTTGTTAGTCTTTAAAAGGACCACCAAACTCCTTGTTGGTTTTGCTGAACTAGACTAATACGGCTACCTCTTTGGAACTAGTACAGAAGTGTTAACAAATGGCTGTTTAACAATCAAGATGGCATTTGCACACACAGCATGTATCTGCTAATTGTTTGGGGTAACATTTTTTACAATATTTAAAAGGTTTGGTTTGTATTAATATTTTTATTAACACAGACAAAGTAACATTCATGAGGCCCACAAAGACTAAACAGCAGTCAGATGTCTTATTTACCTTAATCTAGCACCTCCTCTGAAATTTAAGAACATGAGACTGAACAGAGGCTAAGTGAGGCTTAATTCTCAACACAGATTGTGAATAGACGGTAGTTCAGAATGTAAAATATTGTGTATCAGTAAATAATGGACCTTTTAATATGTAGGTTAGTTTTAAAAATGTCATCTTACACTTGCCATTTTATTCTTTTCTAATAGATATTCTCAGTATTTTTCCAATAAAGGAAATGTGTCACTATTTGTCACTAGTTATGGCAGGGCTCAACAAAATTGGCTTCCAACTAGGCACCAGCAGTTTTATTTTTGTTCACTCCTTCACTGCACATTTCTGCAGTGGAGCTAGGCGCCACGGTTTTTTAGTTATGTTGACATGAAAATATTGAAAATGTATACTTTAATATACCAGTATGTCACGTCTAGTAAAGATGACATTTTCCTTTTCATTTTATACATTAATAGAAGTTTTTTTGCCTGTCAGAAAACTTTGAACACTTGTTTACAAAATATGTTGCCTGATCATAGTATTCTATCTAATCTATACCCATGTCACTTTTTTTGCTATGTAACCTGAAGTGGATTTTAATCAAATACTGTAGTTAGTGTATTTAAAACTTGCTAAAAGACTGAAAGCTTAATTTATAATAGATCTACTTTGGAAATTTTAAATGAAGGTGTATTTCTAAGCCATTCAAGGTTGAATCCGTGAACTGTATGTTCCAGTCATATCTCATTCTAAATCTCATCCAAGAGCTATGAGGGTTGAGCTCCTAAGAGTCCAAGAACTGGAGTGAGAGAGGCACTGGAGTACCTCAGGATACAAATACAGCACAAAAGAGTGTGTGAAAGCCAGTGAGGAGGTATAAAGTTCATTATTGATGGTTATAATACCCTGCTTCAGAATGAGGGAATGTACTTTCTTTCAGGTGAGCAGCAGTATTGCTTTGATCTAAAAGCAGTAACATAGATAGCTGTCTTCTTTTAAACTTTATAGCTTGTTGTGGAAGATGATCAAAGTATCTTTGGCATCATCTGAGTCATTTGATTTTCTTGACCTCCCACCCCCGCATCAATTAGGTTTTAGTCCTGGGCGCATGGCACAGGTTCCACATTGATTTCCTTGGACACTGATCATGTAAATAGAATGCATCTCTTGCTTGGCATTGCATGTTGTCTAATTTTTTCCAGTAATTACTTTTTGGCAAACTATACATGCATGAATAGATTTACCCATTGGTTCTCAGGTATTTTCACTGTGTGAGTCATCTGTAGAGAGGCTCTCTCGGACATTTCCTTCCTATTTACAATAAAACAACATCCAACTCTGTAGCAATAGTTTACATGAAAAAATAATGTAAGGGAAGTGTTTTGGTATTATTGATGTGATAAGTGTTTTGTCCTTTTTGAAATGTTAACTGCACTGTCTGCTTTTGCTCTTCATTTAATCTTTACCCTGTTGTCTGTACTTTTCCTCTTGCTGCTGCTTCTGTCTATATAGCTCAGCCATGGTCTTTTTTCCCTCTGCTCTCCTAGACATGCTGGCTGGCTTCCCTTTCTCTTTTGCAATACTTCCTGGACTTTCCTTTGCTTTCTTTGCCCACTGGTGACTCTGGTTCCTGAAGGTAGCTCCTGTTTCCTTGCCTTCTCTCCTGTAGTTTAAATAGAGACAAGTAGGCTTGACCCCTCCTTGTTCATTGCTCCTTTTTACAGACCTGTAGGTTCAGTTTTGTCTTAAAGTGTGTGAACATTTGTAGAAACGGCTAGAAACAAAGAAGCAAAATGTACACCCTATCACGCAACCAGTTCTTTCTGGGCCAATAGTGGTCACAAAGTATAGTTTCAGAACTGTTAACTTTTCTTCTTTTGAGCATATTTGCAGACATTTTAATTTATTTTACACATATTAAAAAATTTCCCTCATCCCTATTTTGTAGGTATTGTTCAGTATAACAATTTAAAATATAACAGAGTCTTGTGGCACTTTTAAAGACTAGCAGATTTATTAATCGCATGAGCTTTCATGGGAGAAAATCCCACTTCGTCAGACGCTTTGAACGAAGTGGGATTTTCTCCCACGAAAGCTCATGCGATTAATAAATCTGTTAGTCTTTAAAAGTGCCACAAGACTCTGTTGTCTTTCTACAATAGACTAACACGGCTACCCCTTTGGAAATTTAAAATATGCACACAATATACATTCCATTTGCAGCTTTGAAGTTTATTTACTATTTAGCTTTTTGTTTGCTTACTAAATACCTCTAGAAGAATATTTGTAAGGTTGCTGCTTGGCTTTAGAAAATCTCTGAAACTTGAGAGGTCTTGTGGGAGAGGAAACCTTTATCTTGCTGGTAAAGGGAGGCAGTTTTCTATTGTATACATCTTTATTTCGTCAGTGTATCACATGGGGAGAATGAGCTATTTGCATTTCTAATGAAGTTATGTGGAGTCTCAACTGTTGAAACTCTATATTGTGCATTAAATAAAAATCTCTCTACATATTAGCAGGGAAACAAAGATGTATATGGAGATAAAGGGCATCTTCTGAGGGAATAGTTAATTGCCAGTCTTTGAATCATAGAATCACAGAATCATAGAATAATCGGGTTGGAAGGGACCTCACGAGGTCATCTAGTCCAACCCCCTGCTAAAAAGCAGGACCACTCCCCCTAAATCACCCCAGCCAGGGTTTTGTCTAACTGAGCCTTAAAAATCTCCAAAGATGGAGATTCTACCACCTCCCTAGATAGCCCATTCCAATGCTTCACAACCCTCCTAGTGAGAAAGTTTTTCCTAATATCCAACCTTGACCTCCCCAGCTGTAATTTGAAACCATTGCTCCTTGTTCTGTCCTCTGTTACCCTCGAGAACAGCCTAGCTCCCTCCTCTTTGGAGCAACCCTTCAAGTAGTTGAAGGTTGCTATCAAATCTCCCCTCAGTCTTCTCTTCTGTAGACTAAATAAGCCTAGTCTCTCCTCATAAGTCATGTGCCCCAGCCCCCTAATCATTTTTGTTGCCCTCCGCTGGACTCTTTCTAATTTGTCCACATCCTTTCTGTAGTGGGGAGCCCAAAACTGGACACAGTATTCCAGATGCGGCCTGACCAGTGTTGAATAGAGGGGAATTATCACATCCCTCGATCTGCTGGCAATACTCCTACTGATGCAGCCTAATATGCCATTGGCCTTTTTGGCAACAAGGGCACACTGTTGGCTCATATTCATCTTCCCGTACCCCCACCATAACCCCCAGGTCCTTTTCTACAGCACTGCTACTTAGCTGATCGGTCCCCAGCCTGTAGCAGTGCATGGGATTTTTCCGTCCTAAGTGCAGGACTTTGCACTTGTCTTTGTTGAACCTCATGAGGTTTCTTTCGGCCCAGTGTTCCAATTTGTCCAAGTCTCCCTGGATCCTGTCCCTGCCCTCCAGAGTATCTACCATCCAATTTCCAATATTACCAATAGTTAAGATGATATTTTAAAATGATAAATAAAAGCATAATTGCTAACTACATGCCATTCATTATTGATGACTGAGACTGGGAAGAAATTGAAAAATGGGATGGCGAATTTTAGGAGCTCACTAATATAAGTTGCTTTCTTTAGCAGTTTAGACCCATTTTACTTCAATACAGCAGTGTTGAAAAAGGTTTTAATAAAAGTATAAACTCAAAAAATATGAATAAAATGCTGCAATTTAACTTGGCTAACGTAGTAAATCTTTGTATTTTTATTGGGTTCATTTTTCAATAGAGGACAACGCAGCACCCTTTTGGGAGCTCAGAAACAAAAATAAGTTACTTTAAGAGTATTATTTATGCAAGGGCACCCGTTTTTAGGGCCCCGTCCTGCCTTTCTTAAGGTCAGTGAGAGCTTTTTTGATTAGTCACATTGGGAGCAGGATTCAACCTTTAATAGTTGTTTATTAAAATACTCTATTTTTACTTATTTCAGCCCTGTTAACTGAATTATATTTATTAATAAGGATCTGTTAACTGAAACAGAGTAAACAGCTGTAACAGTTTATTTCTACTTTTATTTGTTTTTGAGAGGCTTTAAAACATTACAGATCTGAAACTTTAGTTAATTAAACATCAATTCTGCATCATAGAGTCTGCTCATCGGTGAGAACACCTGCAATCTGTTGTTTCTTCTGTAAGGTCAACATGTATGGCACTGGTGTCTGTTGATGAAGAAAGTGAGAACGCTGTTCAGTTTTCACAGGTGGGAAGTAGATTAATGTTTCCTTTTGAAACTTGATGGCCATGTATTTTATTATGGGTAAAATAGACCGGTGTTCTGTTTAGACTTTTAATGTTTCACTCTTACTATAATGTGTACTGAAATGCTTTACTGTAGTCTTCAGTAAAGGAATAAAATCATTAAATACTTTTGTTTCATGTTGTAAGCACCAGCAGATATGTTAGTTTGTTAAAAGTAAAATTATGGTAATTATGCAGGTGCAGGGACAAGAAGAAATGAATATGTTATCTAGTCATGTCATGAAACATTTATCAGTTTTATATTTTTAATATTTAGTTTTTAAAAGTGTTTAAATGTTCTGTAGGATTATAAAAAAGAAAGGGGGGAAGTGAACATTGACTCCAAAGGAAAAAATTCCATATGTTTATCATGCCCTCCTGATAAAAGTTATAACTTGGAGAGGTTGTTTACAAATCTCTTTATATTACTTTATCTTCTTTGCTCTATGAATTCTTTATTTGATGAATACAGTGACATGATTACACTATATCTAGTGTTTGTGTCACACTAAGCCTGGGCATACACAGAGATTGAGATCCGCCTATTTAATACGTAATTGGCACAGCCCATTAAAAACATGCTGAAAGAGTGTTTCTTTTGACAGTCATTATCAGAAGGAGCTCCTTAGGAAACTTGTTTGACTTGTCACATTACATGAAAGGAATTAATAGTATATAGACCTGTGAAACACCCACTGGCTCTACACTCAGACTAACACTTGGGCTACAGTAGTTCTGCCTCTCCAGTTCTTCCTGTGCCTGAGTGCCATTGGGAGTTCTGCAAAGTCTGTAGTTGTGGATGACATGTACAATTTAAAAAAAAAAAAATTCCATCTAGAGGGAGATGGTGAATTAAAAAAAAAAAAGTTAAACATTTCCTAATTTTGCTGTGTCTAGGGCTCCTCCCCCTCCCCCCCACCACTCAGATATCAGTCTTAATACTTCCAGAGGGGTAGCCATGTTAGTCTACTTCAGCAAAACAAATAGAGTCCTGTGGCACTTATAAAGACTAACACATTTATTTACAACCTTATAGCTTAATAACATTTTTATCATGGAATAAAGATATTCACTATTCTGAAGTCAGTGGGAGTTTTGTCTCTGACTTCAGTAGAGGCAGAATTTCATCCATAGTGTTCTTTGGCTGTCATGTCTTTCTGGCAACAGTATAGTCAGGGTTGAAGAAGTGAACCAGACAGCTGCTGGCTGGAAGACTAAACCTACCTCTCTGAGGTAGGTAAGAAGTTTGTCTGTGGGTGGATGCCAGAAGTGGTGTAATAAATGCAGGCCCTCTCCCACTGCCAGTGGGAAGCAGGTTAGGATTTTTGTTCGGATGGTGGCTATTTTTTAATTAGGGGTTCCATCTCTCATAATAGTCTCTTTGATAAATTTAAAACTCATCTTCCTCTAGTTGCAAGAAGAAAGGCAGCGTTCTCCTCTGTCCAGAGCCTCCTTTATGTTGGAAAGAGGGAGGGTCTCCATTATTCTACACCATACACAGATCCCCAGAAGAATTACAATTTTTACCTGTCTTGTTAGCCACAAATTATGTAAGTGCTGATTAAATGAGACCTATTGCTGATAGTAGGTTCCAGCAAGGAGTAAATTTTGTTATGAATCCTTTCCTAGCCAACCGTTTTTCTTTCTATAACTGGAACCTCTCCATATAGGCTTGTCTTTTATGATGTCATCTTGCATTCAGTCCTTGAGTTCTCTTCTGTTCATATATTTCAGACTGGTCATCTTTTTAAATTCAACCTTTAGTATAATTTTTGTGCAGATGATAAAACCCCCCAACACTTACCTGTTTTGTCTCCTTCCTCATTTTTGACTTCTCTATTTCATTAGATCATGTCTCTGCCATAACTGATATACTAGTACTTTGTCTGCTTGGGGAGAATCCTTTCTGTTCTACTCAGATTTTATATTCACTCCTACTGTCAGGAAGTCCTAAGATCTTGTTGTCTTGCATTTTTGTAAATCTGCTTGTGTAATAGTCATTTTAAAAAATATCACCTACAAAATACTGTCTTAACCCTTTTCTTTATTCAAACCCTTATTTCTGCATTCATTTCTTCTCGTCCTGTCTCTTTTCCATAAGCTCCAGTTCCCAGTTCTTCTTTTTGGCCTGGTCTACACTAGAAAGTTTTGTTGACATAAGTCACCTTGCCAGATATAAGTCACCTTACCTCGCCAGTGTCCCGGGGCTGCCGCTGCTCCAGGGTTGTGGCTGAGCAGCTGCGTTCCTGCTACCTGGGACTTGCATATGGCTATCTCCCAGCTCCTGGCTGGCAACAGGGACCAGGCCAGTTGCGAGGTCTGCATCCAGCTCCTGCCTAGGAGCGGGGAAGCCCCTGCACCTTTGCTGGGATCTGTAGTGGTGGAGAGGGGGGAGCTGGTCGTCTGTGGGCTGTGATGGCTGTCTCAGCTTCCCACACATGGCCCCTTAGGTTGATGGAATTAATCCTGGTGAGGATCTAATCTACTCCACTGACCCAAGGATGGCTGTGTGGACATCATCCATTCCTATAAAGCAGTGGCTGGAAGTCAACATATATCAAGACAGTTCAG
Source organism: Pelusios castaneus (assembly GCA_007922175.1). Lineage (NCBI taxonomy): Eukaryota > Metazoa > Chordata > Testudines > Pelomedusidae > Pelusios > Pelusios castaneus. The sequence goes on along the minus strand of ML685772.1, from coordinate 7,900,391 downwards.
TAGTGCAGACACATCCTTTGTCTAAAGTTGGTGTTTTTTAATCTCTGCTGTTCCTATCTGCTTTATAGTAGTTGAACATTTAGATTAATACTGAATGTGAATTGGTCTTTTGTCACCTTGAATGATACAAAGCAATCTTTTTACGTGACTACTTTTGATAATGTGCCTCAAATATTGTTTATGTTTAAGGGAAGAGAAATATCTGTTAAAAGCATGAAAGTACAACTTGAATAAAATGGTCTAAATCAGGGCTTTTTTTCTGCTGGTACTCACCGGTGCAGCGGACCGGCACCTATATTTCCCTGGCCAGCCTGCTGGGGGCTGGGATCAGCAGGGGAAAGGTGCAGGTCTCCTTTCTCCGGCTGACTCCCACCGCCAGGAGTGCGCTGCTCCTGTCCTTTGCCATCCCTGTAGCACGTTCCTGTTCTCTGCTCATCCCAGCCCTCAGCTGGGCAGCGGAGCCGGCCAGCGGCAGGAGTGGCATGTCTCTGGGGGTTGGGGTCAGCAGGGGAAAGGAGCGCGCCGCTCCTATCCCCTGTCGGCTCCGCTGCCCAACTGGGGGCTGGGGTCAGCAGGGGAAAGGAGACCCGCCCCCTAGTTGGGTAATGGGGCCAGCCAGTGGCAGGAACTGCAGGCTCCTGGGAGGCTTACTCCTTTCCCCTGCTGACCCCGGCCCCCAGGAGTGCACCGCTCCTGTCCCCTGCCTGAACCACTTCCCAGCTTGGTGGGGCAGGGTCAGCAGGGGAAAGAAGTGAGTCTCCTTTCCCCTGCTGATAATGGGAAATATTTTCTCAAGTATCTGAAATTTTGAATTAGAACATTTTGCTCAGTGATTTAAAACGTTTTCCAAAACCTATTAACAGGAACATTTTAAATAAACCTTCAAAACTGATATTTTCAAAAGAAACAAACATTCTCCTGCAGTGTCAGAGAACCTGTTAGTGTGGGAACGGGAGCCTACCAGAAAGTAACGATAGACTAAAGAGAAACTAAATAGTTTATTTGGGTTGTTCAAATTGAGTGATTTGGAAAAAGTAAACAAATGTAACAAATAATGAGAAGTAGATTGGATTTTAAAATTTTCTGTTTTAATACTCTGAGATATTAGTGCTATTGCTTTGGATATTAAAAAAGGGAGAGTTTGTTTTTAAAGTGACATTGCCCATTTAGCTTTGACTAATTTGATTTAAAACACAGGTGCCAAATTTGTCACTGCGGTAATTCCATTATTTTTGCTGGAATTAAACAAAGAACAGACTTGTCCCCATGTCTTCTATGAGAGACTGGAAGCCTGTCAGTTAACACTGTTCTCTGCCATACAGAATCAAACCAAATACATTTTTAGGAGGAGAATTCATTGTTTCCAAAGGGTTCAGCACGCTTGAGTGGAAATGCATACCCAAGTTGCAATGAAGAGTACTAGGTTAGAAGGCCCCTTCCTTAAATTCTTATTTTATGTAATGTATGCTGGAATGACTAAAATAAAGTCATTCTTCAGTGTCAGTGGGAGCTGTCAAGTTGGTTGTATATATGCTGACAAAAATGGGGTCTGCAGTTCACCACCTGTGCTTGTCAGTGCAGCTCCATCCGTGGTAACAAGAAAGGAAGCTGTAGAATAGATAAGACTCTTGTATATGTAACTTTATTCCCTTCTTCAATTTTTGGCCATTATCCAGCAGTTTGTTATATTTAAGTGGTAGCTTTTCCTACTTCTACTTGATGGGCTGCTGCCAGGGAGATTTCCATGAGACAGACAGCTGATCTCATCCTTAAAAACTAGGACTTCTGAACACTAGCACTTAATGTTGGTATAACTGACATCATTCAGGGTTGTGAATAAGCCACTCCGGACGGACTTGAGTGCAAGTGTTGACAGTGCTTTATAGGTAGAACTCCTCCCACTTATATAGTTACCAGCTTTCGTAGAGGTAAATTTATTATGCTGATGGGAGGGAGAGCTCTCTTCTAGATCAGTAGTTTTCAAACTTTTTTCCTCGGGACCCAGTGAAAAAAAATCATTTATGTCTGTGAGTCAACAATTATATCTTTCAACAATGCATTCGAGTCTTTTGGCGGCAGCAGCAAGAGGCACTGCGACCCAATTCTGAGTCCCAACCCGTGGTTTGAAAAGCACTGTTCTAGAGCATCTGCACCAGCAGAGCGACGCTGGCACAGCTGCATCGAATGATACTTCTCACTGAATCCTCTTGCAGATCAGCAACTGGCTGCATAGCTTCTCTGCTTCTGCAGTTGTAGTTTTATTGCTGCCTTTGAAACAAGCGTGATCTGTTTCAGAGGCATCTACCATCTGCTGTTCAGTCCGAAGCATGAGACACAGTGATTAAAAGAGTGGTTATTTAGCTGTGTTTTGCAGCAGCTGAGTCAGAGACTGATGAAGTGTGAGATCTTTAAGGGGATGTTGTAGGTTGAAACTGAAGTCTATCTCGCTTATTGTTTGGGGTTTTGCAAAAACTGAAAGGTGCTGTTCTAGAACTTTCAGTAATACAAGAAAAGCTTGGCTCTGTAAACTTATTGATATGGATGGCAGACTTGAAGGGCAAAGATTTCTGGTTCTGGAGAGAGGGGGAAAAAGTGCAAGGTGCAGGAAAAAAAAACATTTATAACTTTGAAGGTTCCATTAAGCATATGGATGCCAGATATACCAGATGACTACAGCAATGAACATTCACATGGTGTTAGTGCTTTTCATTCAACACAGTGATCTCGTGACTTAAAAAACAAATAGTGCATTATAGCACCGTACAAATTGACAATCTGCTGGAGAGTGCCTTACCTCAGTGGGTGCCCCTAAAATTACACTAAAACACTATCAGACCCGCAACATGCACATGCATGTTTAACCAAGCTTTTAGTTTTCAGACTCTTCTGCCTTTCAAGATATACTGGAGTTGGAGATAGAACATGTTTTCTACAGTAAATTTAATCATAAGTCCATGCACATATAAACAGTGATGCACTCGAGGTGTGATGAACATATGAGTTAATGTCCCAAGATCAGTTGCTTTCTAATCCTTTCAGGCTTTTCTCTATTGACTGGAGGGGTGACCAGGAGCAAAACCTGTGAGTGGACTCAGTTACATTGAGGAATCAACAGAAGGTAGCACTAGTGAAAAAACCAAGTGAGAGCCAGACACGATGCAAACAAGAGAATGACAGGCTCTGGAATATTCATCTAAAATAGAGCAAGCAGAATTCAGAAAACTGCCTTTAGACAATCACAGTAGCAACACTATTTCATTTTAATTTATTTCAGAGAATGAGACTTTAGCTTGAAAACTGAGGCTACTACATTTTTTCAATAGACGACAAAGGTTGAAGATTTAATTTCTGTAGAGCAAGTGATCAGAATTTTTTTTTCTGACTGACTGACCGACCGAACATTCAACTGTCTTTCTGAGCAGGTATTGGCCTGGCAGTCTTGCAGCCGCTGTTACTTGTCTTGGATTTCAAGAACAACATGGTTCCAGCAATCAGTGATAACGGTTCTGACCTCCGAGCAGTACTGTACACAATAAACTTAATTTTGAAATAGCAGTTGTTCATTGGGAACCTGTTGGACATAATCCTTGCAGTAGGCTGATTTTGTTCTCCATTTTTAAGTTCTGTTAGATCACCCTCACTCGTCTCTCCTGGGCCGCTTGAGAATTTGACAACTATCTTTCAAGAGTGCCAGTGGAAACATATCTGGCTGAGAAAAATCAAACTTGACGGTTCATTCTCCCTTCCATGTGTACCATATGCCAAGGGAATAGCTGCAGTTCCCAAGGAGCTATAGTAGTTTGATCTCTTCTCCCATAGTCCTGTTGCCTCCTATGAAGGCTTTCTGATGTCTCCCAGAATCTGCATTTGGTTTTTCAGAAAGTCTTTGACAAGATCCCATACCAAAAGCTCTTAAGCAAAGTGAGCAGTTACAAAATAAGAGGGAAGGTTCTCTTATGAATTAGTAACTGATTAAAAGATAGGAAATAAAAGGTAGGAAAACATGGTCAGTTTTCACAACGAAAAGTGGTAAATTGCAAGATCCCCCAAAGACCACTACTGGGTCCAGTGCTGTTTAATATATTCATAAATGATTTAGAAAAGGGGGTAAACCACACGGTGGCTAAGTTCGCAGCTGGGGAGGTCAAGGTTGGATATTAGGAAAAACTTTCTCAGTAGGAGGGTGGTGAAGCATTGGAATGAGCTATTACTTTTTTTTCTTCTACCTTATCTAGCCAGTTTGTGAGTGGCTACTGGATGGGTGAGAGGCAAATGGTTTTAAACAGTTTAGTTGGCCATTGTGGTTGGAGTCACGTTAGCTGTTTTAAAAATGCATTCATGATGATATAACTAGTGTTTAAAAATCTGCATTCATGATGATATAACTAGTGTTTAAACTTACTTCAGAAAAAAGTTCAAGATCACTACAAATAGGGCTCAGTCTCCCGAGGGATTCATTCTCATGAATGCCTTTGTTATCTCATACGTTGACTTCCAGAAGCAGCAACTTCACTGAAGTTTATTTTTCACTGGCCTGTCCAAATCATTGAACACATAATACAATGCTCCAAATATGGATTCAACAGTGAATTAGAGGATATCCACACTATCACAAGGAGGCTTTGAAATAATTTATTGACCTACAACTGCATCTACAGAACGTTGCTCTGCAGTTTCCATGTATGTGCAAGAGATCCTTGTCTTCTTGGCTACACTTACCTTGCTGGTTTAGTAGTTTTAGAATAGCCAACAGCCTAAATTTCCTAGTCCTTCACTTTGGATTGTCAATTGCCATCTTCTGAATGTTGAATTATTTTTAAAAGGTAATCCCATGCCAAACACTTTGGACAAAGGAATGCTGCAGAAAATCTGGATTGGGGTCAGCAACAAGAAAAAAAGCTGTTTTTAAATTATAGGAAATTGCACTAGCACATTTTATGATTTAATAAGTATGGGGTAGGGAGTTGTAAAGCCAATGGTGCACTTAATAGAGCATTATCAATGGGATGGGTATGTGTGAGAATTGTTTAGACAAGTCTGGAAATTGCTCTGGAAGAGCTAATTTCCACATTAGCATATGTGGCTTTTGAAATCTTCCTTATATCTTTACTGAGAACGTTCACACGCATCTGCTAGAATTAGAAGTGTAAGCGTGGAATGTATCCACTGTTCAATGATTGCCCTATCACTAGGGTGTTAATTAGCCTGGGTAACTTTAATGAGCACATTTAACATATCATTCCTGCTGAGAATTTTACTGGGCATTAATTCCTAAATTTAATAATGCAAAATGTATTTTTATAAAACCCATGCTACATCTGGAGTGTGAGAATAGAGCTCTTTGTATTTCCTACCCTGTAGTAAAATCGGTGGGCTGGGTCAAATATTCTGTTGTGTTGTCTTTATTATTTTACTATATTTTAAATAGCAAAGTTCAAAACTAGCAGAGTAAAACAAAGGGAAAGCATAGAACATTTAATCAAAAAGATTTATCAATTAAATAGTGTTGTGTCCCCACAATTAATAATTACAGTAGAAATAGTCTAATTACCTTACAACTTGCAACTTGAGAAGACAGTGTGTGTTTTCTATTCCTTCTGAGAAACAGATTGTACTGCTAATTTGAGACAAAGGGTTAAAATAACATTTGACAGGGACATTTAATTGCTTCATTTCTAATAAGTGAATAATACAAATGTTGTATTGTAATTATTGTCAAAGAAACAATTCACTTATCAGGGCGGCAGTCTTTACCTGATACTGATTTTGCTGGGAAAGTGGGATTTTCTCCCATGAAAGCTCATGCAATAAATTAAATTTGTTAGTCTTTAAAAGTGCCACAGGACTCCTTGTTTGTTTTGTTGAACTAGACTAACATGGCTGCCCCTTTGGAACTTGCTGGGAAAGTGTTATGGTAAGCTGTTAATCACTGGTGCAGGTGGCTTTCCTCTTCTCCTGCAAGATGCGGGAGTGGCTTTCTAGAGACGATTGAGCAATACAGAACTAGTGGGACCCTAGCAGTAGTCTAGCCTGGGCAGTGTGTGTCAAGATAAATTTTTATGTTATTTACAATGTTGTTGTTTGATCCAAGTCCATTTGAAAGAGAATGTGGGTGTGATAATAGCTACTGGACCAACTTTTGTTGGTGAAAGGGACAATCTTTCGAGCTTCCCAGGCCTCCTCTTCAGGTCTGGGAGGGTACGAAGTGTCACAACTTAATAACAAGAGGGAACGGTTTTTTCAGCATTAGCAGTTAACATAGTACAAACTTACTGATTCCCCACTGGGCAGAATCCTTTAGCTCTGCCACAAGGCAGAAGCTCTGAGGTCTCCACCCCTATCTGGTAGGTGAGAATGTGGTGGTGGTGGGGAGGGCATAGATGGCTCCACAAGATTCACTTTAACTGTAAAAGAGCTGCATGCGGCTTACAAGCCACAGTTTGACCACCGCTGAGAGAACATGCAAGATGAAGGGGCAGCTAACACCTTTGCAGCTGCAGGACAAAGGAGAGTTAGTGGTTATAGATAGTTGTAAGGAGGCAGAATTAATGGACAAATGCACCACAAAACCAGTAATATACTTGAACTATATTGATGATATTTGTATCCTGTGTACAGACGATGAAAACTTCCACATAGATTTCCATCGTAACTTCAACAGCCACCATGCAGCCATAATATTCTCTCTAGGACCTTCCCATGCCATCATCAACTTCCTGGACACCATGATTGGCCTCAACAAGAGAACCCTACAGACAGCTATATACATGAAACCCACAAATTACCACACTTCCCTTCACAGATCTGGTAGCCACTCAAAACACACCCAGAGATCTGTTATGTACAGCTGGTCATGCGTATACCACAGAATGTGCTCCAAGAAAATCTGGATGATCACCATAACACACTTAAAGCCGCCTTCATGAAACAAGGACAGTCCACCTATTAGGTAGATTGCATCATAGAACGAGCCACCCAAATACCCTGAGAGAACCTGCATCAGTACGAGGGGGGAACCAACTGCACACAACTAATTGTCACTTACCACTCCACATAGGAACTCATATGGAGCATCATTAAATAATTACAACCCATAATCAGTCGGGACCACATCCTGAAAGAAATCTTTCATGAACCTCCTCTTTTGGCCTTCAAACATCCCCACACAACCTCGCTGAGCTCATTATCAGAAAAAAGCTCCCCACAGACCACAACCCACCAACTCAAAACAGCACCAGACCCTGCCAGAACAATGGAGGCAGAACTTGCAGACATATATCCACTGCTGCCCTGGTCAGCCCCCGCCCCCCGACAACACATCTTGCAAGACCCAGGGTCCTATACGTTCTTATTACAACACGTAATGTACCTGATTCAATGCACTAAATGCCTCAATAACAACTATGTTGGTGAAACGAGACAATCGCTCTGCTCCTGAATGAACTCCCACACATAGGGTGTTTTTGCCTTTGATCGCTTATCGCCCATGGTTGAACACTTTTCACAAATGATCATTCCATATTTGACCTCTCAGTCCTCACCCTCAAAGGAACCCTCCATAGGACCTTCAAAAGAAGAGCCTGGGAACCTACATTGGTAACTGTGTTAGACACTCAGGGCTCGTCTCGTATAGTGCTGCAGTGGCACATCTGCACTGTTGTGGTACTTCAGAGAAGATCCTAGGCTGATGGCAGAGCTGGTGTTGTTAATCCACCTCCACAAGGGGTTAGCTAGGATTTTCTCTCCCCTGAGTGACATAGTTATACTGATATAGCCCATAAATGTAAACTTGGCCTCAAAATCATGAATACAATAAAGGCCATGTCTACACTGACACCTTATGTTAGCAAAACTTTGTCGATCAGGAGTGTGAAAAAACACAGCCGTGAGTGGCACACATTTTGCTGGCATTAAGAGCTTGTGTGCACAGTGCTCTCATCAACATAGCTGCCGCCGCTCGTTGAGCTTGGATTTTTTTATGTTGACGGGCGAGCTCTTTCCCATCGGCATAAGATGGCTACATGAGCACTCTGACAACAGTAAAGCTAGATCAATAAAGCTATGCTGCTGTAAATTTGTGAGTGTAGACAGGGCCAGAGCAACTCAGTTGTACAGTAGTGTCAGACCTTGCAGTCAGTATATTTACATGCATTTTATATTTATGTTTTCTCAGTGAAGAGAAAAGGAATATAAATGGTTCACATTACCACTGTGCATCAAGTATTAATTGTTCCAATTAAAACCATTTTATAATTGTTCGTATTGATATATATCCTACATTTGCTAAGCTGAATGGCTAAGGTTTGGAGTATTGAAAAGCTTAATGCTTTTCTAAGCATTGCTGTTCTAAGAAGAGAGGCCAAATGGGAACAGCCAAATCATTAAAAAAACCTTGACAGAAGAACAACCTACACACTGATATAATCCTGTTAAAAGAACTGTTCACCATATTTGTGTGTCAGCAGGGGCTCAAACTAGTTTCTTTTAACTCTTATCAATTGTCCACAAGATTTGTGTTTAGGTATCTTGGGACTGATTGTCACAGTAAGAACATATTATTTGGTAAATTTAAGTAATTATATGGGCATGAATTTAAAAAGGTCTATTTGGGCAGATTTTTTTTCTTAAAACTTTTGGACGCCTTAATAAAAAAGAATCTAAAATAGAAGCGCTATAGAGTGAAGATATAATTATTATGATATAGCAACATGTTATGTAGAAAATAGCTCTCCTGGACTTGGAGGGGAAAATGGATGGGTTGTTTGTTATTACACAAAATAAAAATGTATATTCCTATAACACAGGGATCAGCAACCTTTGCTCGCCCCTGTGCCAGCCCCAACTCCCAACCCAGCTCAGGTGCCAGCGGCGTGGCCCGTCCCCTCTTGGCCTTGCCCTCTGCTAAGGATGGGGCCACCAGGGGAGAAGAGCCACGCGGGCTCTTCCCTGCTGGCAGAGGTGGCCTTAGTCTATCTGGGGCAGTAGGCAAAGGCCCCTTGGGGGGCCCCCTAGAGGGCTCCCTGGCACTGGTCCTGCCCCCCCCCCCACCTATGGCTTTGGTGTCCCACCGGGGACCCTGAAACCCCACCTGCAGCCCCGCCCCCCGCCCCTGCAGCTCCAATGCCCTTTCCAGGTCTCCCACGCCTCCAGATCCCTGCAGCTGGCCCCCTCCGCCTCACTGGTGCTCCAACCCACCCCAATGGCCATAGGGCCCTGGGTCCCCACCTGTGGCCCCAGTGCTCCATCCTTGGCCCACGCAGCCCTGGATCCCTACAACCACCCCCCCCCCGCGGCCCCAGATCCCTGTGGCTGGCCCCCTACACAGTCCCGGTGCCCCGCTGGGAGCCCCAGAAACGTCCCGCGGCCCTGGCTTTTCATGGCCAGCCCACTCCTCGGCTCTGGTTCCCTGTCAGGGGCCCCAAAACTGGATACAGTGTCCTGCTGGGGGCCCCAACCCCCCACTGCCAAAGGCAAAGGGCAGAGCAGAAGTGCAAAGCTGGGCCTCTGGGCTGGCCCACCCCACCCCCAGAAGTAAAGCAGCCAGCCGAGGGGTGGGGCAGAAGCGCGAAGCCTGGCCTCTGGGCCAGCATGTCTGGCCTGACCCCCCACCGCCGGGGCCCCTGCAGGCTTGCCCATTCACAGGAATGCCACCCCCCAACCTCAGCTGCAGGCCATGGCCTGGCCCAGCCCCAGCCCCCTACCATGTGTTCCGCAGAGCGGGAGGCAGACACAACTTTTGAGTTAGGCGAAGGGGCCCCTTACTGCTTGGGGCCCTAGGTGGTCGCCTGCTTCGCCTACCCCAAAAGCCGGCTCTGCGTGCTGGTCCCACCTTCCCGTTGTGGGTTGGGGCCAACAGGGGATGGGAGCCTCGTGTGGTGTGGTCTTCCCTGCTGGCCCTGCCTTCCTGCTGGGAATCAGGGTCAGCAAGGGAAGGGAGCTGCCTGTGGGCTTCTCCTTGCAGGCCCTGATCCCCAGCAGGGGGTGGAGGGGCAGAGCCAGCAGAGGACAGGAGCCGTGCATGTGCTTGTGCCTGCTGGCCCCGCCTTCCTGCTGAGGATCGGGGCCAGTGGGGGCGGGGAACTGCCTGTGGGCTTTTCCCTGCTGGCCCCGATCCCCAGGAGGGTGGAGGGAGGCAGAGGCACCAGGGGACAGGAGTCGTGCATGGGCTCTTGCCAGCTGGCCCCGCCCCCCAGCTGGGGATGGGGCCAGCAAGGGACTTGTGGCCCCAGGCCCCACTTGGGGCCGCAGGGCTGGAGGGAGGAGCCACAGCACTGCAGTGCCAGGAGCCCTATGTGCCACTGTAAGTGGGTGCACATGAAACCTTTGGCATGCGTGCCAAGGGTTGCCAACCCCTCCTATAACAAGATCAAGCAAAGAGTGGTGGCTATCCAGTTTATTGCACTGAGTGCAACTTGTATGCTTACCTGCCCTATAGGTAAGTGGTGTATGTGGAAGGAGCTCCTGGCCCTCAGAAACTGTGCACGGGCTTTGAAGGTGAGGTCAGTTGAACTGGAGGAGCTAAGGGAGACAGGTACATAGATGAGACTTTCCGGGGCACAACAGAACGATCCCACCCTTGGTATGATAGCCTCTGTACTGTTGAGGAGGAGGAAAGTCTCAGGGAAGTAGAACATCAAACTGGAACAGGGAAATGACTCATAGTTTGGACCCTCCTTCCAGATGATGTCATAGTATCCTTTCACACTAAGGTTTCCTCTCCGGAGGAGGGAACTCCAATTATTATGAAAAGTGAGGTAATAGTAATGGGGGACTCAGGCATTAGAAACATAGATAGCTGGATTTGTGATGACCGGGACATGATGTCATGAGACCAAGCAATATGGAAAACTGCCATGAATCTGTTGTACTTCTGGGGTTTGAGGGAGAGCTGTTTTATCATGAGGGTTCTGGGGATTGTCCTTTGTACATTAATATCTTACGGCCAAAGATGGCACTTTGAATTGGACATTGAGAGACTTTATTCCCATCTACTGACAAATGAAGGGGAACCTGAGGCAAGCATATGTGTTGTGCCATGGCCCTCTACTGGAGGGTGCTCAAGGAAGGACTACCATGTCACACTTCGTAAATAACAGTGGCATGAGTAGTACTGAGAGTAATATTAAAGTGTTACCTTTTTATCAAATATTGATGTCCATTGTTTCTTCTCTTTAAGAGAAGAAATAAAAATATACCTAAAATTTTAACATGAATTATCAGTTATTTATAGTCGGCATATATGATATGATTTACATCTTCCATAACAAACTCATTCTTAAACTAAGTGGGGAATATTTGGCTTAAATACACTGTCATCAATAATGTGTTTTATTGTTTTTATATTCTAGTTCTGCCATAAAAGCCCATGCCTGGAGATCTGGTGAGGCAGCTGTTCTGGAATCACAGATTTATAAAGCTCCAAGCAATCTATAACTTTTTTTCCCCATAGTACAGATGGATGTTGACTGTAATACCAAATGTCTGTAGTGTAACACATGCTGTAAATTTATTATATAAGAATTTCAGGTACTTATTCTATGCACATATTATCTGCACAATATTCATAATATTATTAGTTTCCTAAGTAGTATCGAATTAAATTCAGTCTTGAATTTGCACTGTAAGAACTCGAAACTTAATTTTTTTCCCCACAAAAACTAGAAAAAAATGGCATAGGTCCTTTGCCTGTTAGAAGAAGTTTCCCACTCATGAGTGGTAACTGAGTGAAGTGCTCTAGGACCCAGAATCAGCAAAGCTCTTAAGAGTGCATTTTAAGTGCTTCACTGAATCTGGGGCTAGTTCATTCATGAGAATATCGGCTATCTGAAACATAGATTCCTGGAGATACATTCCTTCCTACTGTTCCTTAAGAGTCTTATTGTTCATGGCTGAGACCTGTTTCATATTTAGCAATGAATTTTTAATCCATACAATGTTTTTATCTGGTTAATATTAAACCTGATTTGTCCATTGTGCCTTATCCTACCTATCCTCTCAAGTGCTACCATTTATTGTTCTTTTACAAATTGTGTCCTGTCTCCTTTTGGAGAAGAGGCAAAAGGAGGATCTTCTGCATTAGGAGTCATGAAAGCATCTGAGAAAGGTTTCTCCCTTGTCACCCAAGGGATAGTCTAATGCCTCTTCCCTCCCTCAGACAAAACAGTGTCCTTGAATGGTTTTTCTTTGGTGGTATGTTTAGGTTTATTCATACACATCAGGCTTAAATACATTTCATACAAAAAGATATGTGCAGTTATACCTACACTAAGAGTTGATTTTGTTGCAACTTTCTTGTTGCTGCTTGAGATTTCGATGAATGATCTGAATTCAAAGATTTCTATCCCTTTTGACACTTTCATTGAATAGCTGTAAAAACCAAAATTTCAAAAGGCTTTAGAAAGTACATATTAAGTCCTTTATTTAATGCTCTGTAATGTGGCATGGGCATGCGTGTTTGTGACATCCTATACCCTGTGACACCCTGTACCCCATGTTCACCACTTTTATGTGGTTATGATATATTTTATACAAGGTATGCCTTGTGCAGTATCATTTGAAAACTCATAATCTACTGAACATTATTGTCCTGCCAAAATGTGTGTATCAATATTATATATGTAACTATGAGATTTTACTGAAATATGTTGTAATTCTGATGAATGCTTACAACCTAGCTTATCAGAGACAACAAAGAACTGGCCATTGTGGTTAGAAAAATTATTAGCTGCTGAAGCAACCATTCCCCAACAAGGGAGACTGTCAACAAAGAAATTTACAGTGCACCTGAAAGATGTTTCAATCTCACATACATGGGAGGCGGTTCTTTTGTCTACCCCCCAGTGATAGGTGATCCTCAAAGAGAGGAGGAGGATATAAAATATGAGACAGAGATCTCATCATCACCTCTTTCGCCCCATCTCTGCTCACAGCATCTACAATGTTTGAAAGAATAAAGGTAGCTTTTGGAACCAGGGGGAGAAGTCCCAGCTGTAAGCTTTTGGTTAAGAGAAACCTTTTTGCTGCTTATCCGTGGTAAAATTTTGGAACAAGCTTGCGTGTTTATCTTTTTGTTTTATAATCAACTCTAACTTTTAAGCTTTATCACTTAAAATACATCTTTCTTTAGTAAATAAACGTGTCTTACTATTTTGTCTAAACCAGAGGTGTCAAATATGAGGCCCACAAGCCATTTGTGGTCCATGATCAGCTCTGCTGTGGCCTGCATTGGTTCAGTGGTGTAGCAACAGGCGGGGCCAAGCCCCCACTCTGGAGGGGGCCCAGATGGTGCTGGTAGGGGGCCTGTCTGGCCCCGGGGCCAGAGGCCACACTCAGTGGTGCTCTTGCCCCACACCCGGGCTGACAGGTGTCCAGGTGGCAGGGCGGGCCGGCGCATAGCTGCTGCGCTCTGCAGCTGGCCACTTGCCAGCTGGCCTCCAGCACTGTCCTGGGGGTGCCGTGAGGGTGAGTGGAGCAGCCCAGCCTAGGGCCTGGCCTGGGGTGAGTGAAACCAGCATGGCCCGGGCCCTGCTGGGACAGAGTGAAGAAGTGCCAGCCTGAGTGAGCAGCGGTTTGGGGCCAGGTGGCCTCAGGGCTTGGTGGAGTGGGAGCAAGAGCGGTTTACTTTTATAAACCTGGGAGGTTTAACTGAGTCGCTGACAGAAATGGCCTCAAAGGCTAAATGACTTTGACACCCCTGTTCTAAACCATGGTGTGTGTTTGAAGTATTTGGGAAATCTCTGCTTGAGGCAGCAGTGCTGGTGCATATTCACATTATCCTTTCCTGGAATGAGCGACTAATTTATGAGCTTGTATAGTCCTGTTGGCTACTGAATGATGCACATTTCTGGGGGTCAAGGCTGGGACTGAGGGTTATGCAGCTGTCACCCTGTATCTATTCCTGGATGGCTAGGCATAGCATTCATGTATTCGGCTAGGAGTGACTTTGCATACTAGTGACTGTGAGTGATCTGCATCTGGAGAGAGTAGTTATTACCAGCAGAGCAGTGTAAAAAGCATCCCAGGCTGGATAGCTAAAGAGACACAGCAGCTTAGCAGTTCAGGTTGCACCCTGGGAACATCACAGTATAGCAACACAACTTCTTGAAGTCTGGCAGTGTAATAGAAATTGCACTGCTAATCTCTGTTGTGACATAAATAGTAGATAGATACCAAGGCTGGATGGACACAAGTGCGTTGAATCCAGCTTTACACAGCTATGGGCTTGGCAAACGGCACTGCTAGTTTCAAGCTACATGTTGGGAGTTCAGGATATTCATTCTTGACAGTGAACCAGAACTGTGGAGGAGAAGGTTTGGGGATGTGTTCTTTGCAAGAATTGATTGCAGCCAGGAAATCTCAATGAGCTGCTCAGTTTCAGCCGCTGGTAAACATATGGCATCAGGCTTGCACCCAAGCATACTTTGTCATGTCTGCGTGGGGAAAAGGTTTGCAACCTATCTGGCTGAGATGCTCAGCCACCACCTGTGTGGGATGCTGAATAATTTCTTTGTCGGCTAGGCCAGGTCCCGGGTGGCATCAGGGGACGGCTGGCAGGGCTCTGCTGGTCCTGGGCAGAAGAGCAGGGCAGCTGATGGAGGCTCTCCTGGGTCCCTGGCAGCAGCAGGGGGGGGGGGGGGGAGGGAGCCATTGGTGCTTGCTGGGTTCAGGGCTTGGTGTTCTGGGCTGTGGGTGGAGCAGGGTGGGCAGCTGTCTGGGGTTTGTCCAGGTCCCTGGGGCAAGTCCCGGAATGGCTGCAGCTGCACTGCCACCTGGAACCCAGGCAAGCCTCGGTGGGAGGGCAACAGGGAACCTGTGGGCTCCCTGCAGAGAGATGAGAGATTACTCTCTCAGCTCCCCCACGCTGCCGTGTAGGTCGGTGGAAGTGGTCCTGGTGAGGATGCACTCCTGCGACCTAAGAATAGCACTGTAGATGTCAGCCACCACTATAATTATAAGCTACAAGATATGTTGACACTTTTGTGTAGTGTAGACATAGCCTTAGAATGATTTGTTTGTTGCGAGCCAACAGGGCAGTCTGGCAGGCATAAAATAAAACATATGGTCCCTGCCTTAAGGAGCTACAAGACACAGCAGATTCCGAGCTCGGAAAAGGATTACCGGCTCCTACCAGATCAAGCAGAAAGGATGCTCTGTTGATAAGGCTGCTACCCACAGATGAAGATCTTCTGGATTCAAGTTTCTCACCTGGATGCTTGCACAACCAGCTGTGGAAATAGCAAAATGGTGTCCTCACAGCCAGTATGTCTGGATCTGAATCACAGCTGCCCTGTCACAAGATTGCCATTTTACATGCAGCATACATATGAGGTCATGCTGTGTGGATGCTGCCATTTTGTAGATTTGGTTCTGTGTTTATGGGCCATGTCCGGATATGTTTGGAAGCAGATGGCAGTGTTTCACAGGCCAAATCTCATGTGTTGGGCCTATGACCTCTTTGGGGTTGTGACCCATAGTTTTTGAGGCACTGTTGCTGTAATAGTAAAGAGCAAGGTTTAGTTCTCCTAGACTCTGTATATCTCTGCTAGTAGAAATGTTAGTAACTGTGTGAAATTGGGGATTTATACATTAATAAAATTGGTTTTAGGATTTTCCTTTACTGCTCTTTCTATAATGCATTTTGCTTCAGCATAACTGAATAGGAGTCTAAATCTTTCTGGTAAATATGATTAAAGTATGGACATACAACCTTATCAGGGTTTGTCATGTGCAGCTTTGCCAGGGAGCAGTGAAAGTTCATAACTTTACTTTGTTCAGGCATCATTTCTGTGATTGAAATCTGCCGACCTCACACTTCCTTTATTGGATTCACGGAATTCACAGATGCTGTATTAGAATAAATGGATTTCCAGATCAGCCTTGTTTTATGAACTAAATTACTTCCCCCCCCCCTTCTCTCTCTCCTACAACCCCCTTCACCCCTGCAGGAATGACTTGCTGATGGTGTGCCGTCAGCTGAATATGGAGGAGTCTGTTGCTGAGATTATGCACCAACTGGGAGCAGATGAAAATGGGAAGATTTCCTTTCAGGATTTTACTCGGTGCCGTATGCAGCTTGTGCGAGAAATCAGGAAAGAGGAAGTGGAGCTTTCTGTAAAATCAGATGAGTCTTGTAAAAAGAAGTTAAGGGACAGAATAGCCTCCTGGCCAACGAGCAGTGATAACAGTTTGGGTAGGTACAATTTCAAATACTCCTCCAGGGATAAATAATGAAAGCTGAAATCCAGACTCGATAAATCAGTGGGAATATTGCTATTAACTTTTTTGTGGCCAGAATTTCTCCCAAAGGGTTTGCAAATATGCTTTGACACAATATCATTAGATCAATGATTCCCAATCTTTTCTCTACATGGCACACCTTGATACCTTTAATTATTTTGACAACATATAGTCTCCAAATGAACTCTTAAATATTCATGAGCCAATCCAAAACTCAAGTAGTTTTTCAAGAGAGTTTGTGGCACACCTGCTCCATTGTGATGGCACACTGGTTGGGAAATGCTGCGTTAGATGGTAAATTTTTATCCTTAGTAATAAGTAAAGTGTCCATCACCGTGTATCTAGGCAACCTCGTATTTCTATTAGAGAAAGTATCGAATTGCCTTTTCCTAAATATCATGAGCACATCGACTGTGACCCTTCTGCAGTATCCAGTTAACTTCCCTGAAAAGACCTGAGATACCTTAGCTGATGGTTAAAGTAAAAGGAAACTCTGGGAGTACGTGACAGGAAAGCCTGAACAAATATATAGATTAAAATGTTGAAGACAAGAACAATATAGCGCCATCCAATCCATCTTTTGTAGCTTGATCTATAGATCAGGGCTTGACAAAACCTGGTCGCCATGGCGACTAGGGTTTGTAATCTGGCTCCTAGCTCCAGTGCAGAAATGCAGCAGAGAAGTGTTCTCTGGCGACCAACAATAAAACTGCTGGCGCCTAGCTGGGAGCCAATTTTGTCGAGCCCTGCTATAGATAATGTATTAATTATACATTATTTAAGAATTCCCAGTTATCCCTTTGAGGGTGGACAGGTTCTTGTCCCAAGATAAGGCCCACTGTTTTTAAAAATTACTGTATAGTTGGGAATCCCAATATGCACTTTTGGAACGCACACACTATAGGAACTACGGATGTTTCTGAAAGTTTCCAAGAGCTTGGTGTTTGCACATGTGTCTGTGGCTGATTAGTGTCGTTAGGGGGACACTTTCCCCTCACACTCTATTTCCAGTTTCCCAAAACTTAGGGAAACAAACAAGGAGTCTTGTGGCACTTTTAAAGACTAACGGATTTATTTCTCCCATGAGCTTTCATGGGAGAAAAATCCCACTTTTTTAGACGCTTTGATTTTTCACCCATGAAAGCTCATGTGATAAATAAATTTATTAGTCTTTAAAAGTGCACAGGGCTCTTTCTTTGTTTTGCTGAACTAGACTAACATGGCTACCTACTCCGTTGGAACTTGACAGAATTTAGGGGTGACCATTAGATCCTTTGTCTGTGCCAAAGTCTATAGGCTCAAGCCTCATTCTAGCTGCTGAAGCTAGTGTCTTACAGGATGCAGGCTTGTAGTTTTCTTGCATTACTAGTGAATATAATAATATTGATAAACTTGATCTAATAAAGGCAAGGCAGTAAATATAATAAAGGCAAGCTAACCCTGTGGGCTTCCTTATCAAGCTAGTCTTATGCTGTTTTTCAGCTGGTGCCGAACTCTGATTTCTTTAGAACTTAGTCCATTTCTTTAGAAACAAGTGAGTTTCCAGCCTGGGTCAGAAAATCACTTCATCTAGTCCAATATGTTATGATTGAGAGGAATATAAAATCCTCTCATTCCCATCCCTTCTGTCACAAAATAAACCAAGCAAAACCAAAAATACCCAACCCCATAACACCTGGCCAGATGAGCAATTCTGTACATGAAGTTCATTTACTGCATTTTCCTAAATGGATAATTGAATTAATTTTTTTATCATGGTTGATACATTTTCACAATTTTTAAAGTATGTCAAGTTGCATCATTTTTAAAAAAGTGAAATGGAAGATATAGGCTGAACATTTGAATTCCCTGCTTGATATTATTTTCCATTTCATGCAAATAAAACCTACCTATGTGTCTGTCACTTTGCTTTAATTTTGGTTATATTTTTAGACCTGTTGGGAACTTCATGATTTCTATACACTTATCCTGCTTTGAATTTTCATATACTCTAGAGAAGTTCAGTGATCTTGCTACTATTAAAAACACTCATGGGGCAGAACCATAATGTGACCTAGCTAGAATGATATATGCTAGCACTCCTGACTAATAAGCTATAAGTTTCACTGCCTTTCAGCTCTTCAGGGGCACATATCCTTTTTATTTAGTCAGGACTTGGAGAGCTAGTGATGTTATTTGAACCTGCTCCCTATTGCTTTGTAAACATTGCTTAAGGCAAGAGACATTAAAATGTGCTAATAAATACAAATAAATTTGATGGATGGTGATTTTTAAGCAGGACGCCCTGTTTTTAATAACTGGGGTCTTCAAAGACTGTTTATAGGCCTTTCCTCAAGATTTATTTCCATGTGATGTGTCAGCCACTGTGATTCCTTTAAAGTTTCTATCCAGTGTATATATGGAGTACATAAATTACAGAAACTCCAAATTCATTTAGCTGCCACTGAGTAGCCGGGCTCCTGAGTAGCAGTAAAGGAATCTGCCTTCTCTAAAGGGGCTTGTATATTAAGGGTTTTATTTGGCGGTTGTACACATAGTTTAGGCTTTGTAAAAAAGAAGGTCTTGCAGCTGTCTTCTTCACAAAGAGGTGCAAAAATATATATGTATCTATTTAAAGTAAAGCTACAGACTTATATTTACAGTACTCCAATCACTGCAGCCCATTACAAAGCAAAGTAAAACAAGTGAAAAATAAAATTTCATAATAAAGAATAATTATTTTTCAGCCCCAAATGACTTGCCTCTGATCTTGGCCCATAAACGTAATCTGAAATGCTGGCATTCCTTAATTTTTTCCTAATGATAATATGTAATGTAAATATATCTTCATTATATGAGAAGCTGTGGGGTTTTCTGGTTTTTTTTCCCCGTTTTGTTTTAATTACAAATTAATTAATTATGAACTGCTAAACTAAAAAAGCTCATAATTGCTTATGGTCATTGGTTTTTTTTTCTGTTTAAGCATCTAGTCTGTAGAATCATATAAGTAGCCATGGCATTCCCAGTTGAACAGCAAAACCACTCATCGGTCCAACTGAATTAAGATTTTGTTGATCAAACATAGTTTCATATAATCTCTGTTCTCTAAAAAGAACATTCCTAGAAGTTGTATTTTTAGAGTAGGATACCTTTATCATGGAAGATCCAGTAAATATACTAGTTGTCTGTAAAATGCCAGGCACACTTACAGATATAAATAAATCATAGTTGCATTTATTAAGACTTTTTTACATAAAATATGTATAACCTTTCAGAACTTTAAGAAATGCAGTACAATTTGTGAAACACACCACCTTTATTTGGAAACTTCCCTGTTTTAAGAAATCCCAGGAAAGTAACCTCAGGCCATGTACACACGATCACTTTATTGCACGGTAAGGCTCCTTACTGCACAATAAAGCTGCTAGTGTACACATGATCATTTTCCCTGTTGCGCGGCAACACCCTCTTGCTGCACAACAGTTAAACCACTCAAATCGAGAGTGGTTAGCATTGCTGCGGAACAGCTGTTCCGCGGTAATGCTCGTGTGTACCCATTTTTCGCATTAGACAGCCTCCGGAAATGTGCCAGAGTGCCAATCGAGGCCACTCTGGGACATTGGAGCTGTCAAATATGTCAATTTCACTGCTCTAGCAGAGCAGTGAAATTGATTCTTATGGGAGCTGCCAGGTTTGGCGGCTCCTCTGGACTGAGCTAGGGGGCTGGCCCGAACCGGTTGCCCTCGCCGGTTCGGGCCAGTCCCCAAGCTCAGTCCAGGGGTCCGGGTGGCGGCAGGGGCGCCGCAGCTCCTGCCGCCACCTGAAGCCCTGCAGCCCCCTAGCTCAGCCCCTGGGCTTCGGGTGG
>ML685772.1:7865646-7879911 GCA_007922175.1 Pelusios castaneus | reverse complement strand
CAGCCCCCTAGCTCAGCCCTGGGGCTTCGGGTGGCAGTGGGAGCCCCTGCCGCCACCTGAAGCCCCGGAGCTGAGCTAGGGGGCTGGCTGTGGGCAGTGCATGGTGGGACAGGTGCCCACCATACACTGCTCTTGTATCGCAAAGGAGCGTTCGCACGGGTGAACGCTCCTTTGTGATATAACCAGCACGTGTGTACACACCAAAGCGCTATATTTATAGCGCTTTCCTTGTCCCGCAATAGCTTATTGCGGGACAAGTTTGTCGTGTGTACATAGCCTCAGACATACAGACTGTTGTTCTGCTTTGTTGTTAACAATGTCCCCTTTGTTAAGCAATTCATTTGTCAGTCTGACTGGTCACTGAAAACAGGTTAATGTATCTGTTGTGGCTTTGTTGCCTCCATAACTGTGAGTAGTGCCAACAGCTCTCCTGCAGACAGCTGAAATTCCCTCAGTACTTTCTACTGAAGATCCATTCTGTTGAGTTAGATGGGACACAGATATTGCAGCATCCAACAGTGGACTTTTGAAGTTATTTTTAACTACGTTTTATTACTTTATTATAATTTTTTATTTAACTGTGTTAAAATACAACAACATAACATTTAAGGAATAGAAAAGTTCACTCATATATACATTTTGACCCTACTGACTTGGAAGTCAGTGTTGAAACTCGCATTAACTTTAATGGTGTAGAATTGGACCCAAAATGCATTTAGAGAACTCTGGATGCAGGGGCATTTATGAAATGAAAAACATTATTCTAGTGATTTTAAAAGTGTTCTGCTTTGTCATGCATTCACATAGATAGTCCAGTCCACTGTCCTATTCTGTATCGTTTAAAAGAAACAGTAGACACAGGTTTAATAGATTTTCTTTCTGGCCAAAAAGAACTCTTATCATCTAGCCTAGCACTTCCCAAACTGTGGTACATGTGCAGCCAATGGTACACAGGCCACCTCCCAATAGTACACGTCAGCTGAATAATTATGACTACAGAATATGGGCACGGCTCCATCAACATCTCTGTGCTGCTGGGGAGTCGGCCACTGATCCTCCTGTTGCTTTTGACCATATAGGGCCTGGACACACTCAGAGCAGCTGACCAGGAGCTGCTTCAGTGCCAGCCTGCCTCCAAGCAGCATAGTGGCTGCTCTCCCCTTCTGGACCTATCTCTTTTCCCTTTTCCCCACCTATCTCTCACATGAGCCCAGCGCTCTGGCCAGGAGCCTCTCCAGCCCCAACCAGGGTGATGGACGCCCCCCACCAGATAGCCACCAACTAAGATATCCACCAACTTTGCTCTGTCAGTCAAGCCCATTCTTCTCATTAAAGGCATACCAGAAATCTCAGATGCGGTATGTTTATCATGCATTTATTAATATTTTGGAAGATTACAGTTTTTTATATCCATAGCTGTGCTACTGATACACTGTGTTTTAACAACGCTTCTGTTTATAAAAAAATGATGGCGGTTCTACAAGTGGTGGTGTTTTATGTTGGTGGTGTGCAACGTGGCAGAGTTCGGGAATCGCTGATCTAGTCTGACCTTCTGTATCGCACAGGCCAGAGAACTTCCCCAAAATATTTTCCAGAGCAGATCTTTTAGACAAACATCCAATCTTGATTGTAAAATGGTCAGGAATGGTGAATCTTTGACCCTTGGTAAATTGTTCCTATGGTTAATTACTCTCACTGTTATTGTGATCTAGTGGACTGAGTGCAGGACAAGAGGTCAAGAAATCCTACACCCTACATCCTAGCCACCTCCCCTCTGTGTGATATGCTGCTATTTATTTTTTTAATTCACTTGCTGACTTACTGTCTCTTTCTTCTCTAGGGCAGTGGTTCTCAAACTTTACAAATAGAGTCCCCCGCTCCCCCCAACGTGGACCTTTTGTGTAACAATTGAGCACTGCCTTCTCCCAAACCTACCCCACATTCAGAAAAAAACCCCAGTACCTATATGCTTAATTTGGGGCGGGCAAGAGGGTAGTAGCAGCCCCCCTGCAGCTTCAGAGCCCAGTGTGACCCGTCAGAGAAAATGGCGATGGGGAATTGCATCTCGTCATCAGGATTATCCTTGGGCAGCTGCATAGATGCAGAACGGCAGCACGGGGAAGATGCCTAGTAGTGCAGGGGGGCTGCTGCCACTGTTGCAGGAGGTGGGCAGAGGTTGCTGGGAGCAGTGCTTGGACTGGAGACAGAAGCAGCTGTGCAGAATGCAGAGCGTGGAACTGGACCGGCTTTGTCCCCTGCTCTGCCAGCAGTGCTGGGCTCACTGTCCCCCACCGCCTCCACTCCTCTTCTAAGGGTTCCCCATCCCCAGTACCTCCCCAGGGCAGTTTATGTGAGGCACTATGGTCCCCATATGTGAGGCACCACAGTCCCCACACTGCCCAGCCTGGCACCGCTCACTCAGCGGGGGAGACAGCTCCATTGTAATAAGGAGCACTGCCCCCTAAATTCCACCCATGATCCATCTTGTGCCTTCGGGCTCTGAAAGTTGCTCTTTTGGGCAGGGAGGCTGTTGTTACTGAGGTTTGGTTAATCCATGGGGGATGAAGGGGTTTAGAATTCCTTGCATTCTTGTTTCCAGCAGGTGATACCATAACCTGTCTGTACATTAAACCGCTGTTGTTGGGTGGTAGAAGGAGACACTATGCCAGTGGAATTAGCAGTAAGTAAATTTTCTTTACACCATACTGGAAAGAAACATGTCTTGGAGTTTCTTTTAGATTTTGGGGTCCATTAATACCACAGCCAAATTTGAATCTTGATCCTGTCATGCATTGCTTAGGGCACAAAAAAGTCTCTACCATCAATGTCTGTCCTTCTTTGTATGTCCTCTGTGTTGTGAAGTCCCATAAATTTTGCTTCTCTTAGTACCGTTCAGGTGAGGGATTATTTTGCTTGGCGACTTTTACAAATTCCTACATCTGCCCACTGACACGCCAGTCATGGCAGATGCTCTGGTTTCAGTCTGAAGATCATGTCCTAGATATTTCCATCTTCTTTTCTAGATAACTTTGGAGATAAGGAGTTGTTAAACTGTGACCAATGAGTTGTTAAACTGTGACCAATGTCAACATGGGTTATAAATTCAACTTTTAATTCTTAGTAATTTCAGAGGTATTTGCTTTGAAGGCATTTAGCTGTCTGTCTATGTTTGATTGGTTTCTGGCTTTCACATTGATATATGAAGGTGGAAATAATATTCACACTGAAGACTTGTAGTTTGGTTATTAAGTTGTAGATTTTCAATGACCAACTCTTATTTAAGCTGGTGAATGCAACAGATCCTTTGCCAATTCGTGACATTCCTTCTGGCTATCCCCACTGTCATGCACATCACAGCAATGGGGTGTGAAGTGAGTCATCACATTTGCCTTCACATATAATGCTTGTGGTGGGAGTTTGTGGAATTTTCTTTAGATTTCTTTGGGTTTTCTTATAGTCAGGTAGGGATATAATATATAGGCAAATTTGTAAGGATATTAAAAAAAAACAACCACCAAAAAGCGTTTCCATGAGGGTGCTTCATCTGTTAACTTATGTTTGCTTCCAGTTTGAAAGTCTGCATCAGGGGTGTTTAAGGTGAGTAGAGTAATAGAGCATCAAATATGCCATAACGGGAACTAGATATGTAGAGCCAGACTCACTATAGGCTTTTGTTTTGTAGACTGGCAGAAAGCCCTTAGCTGTCAAAAGTCTTCCAGGAAATTGCTTGTGGTGGAGCACAGTTCTCACTATACTTCCCTCTACCACGTTATCTGCAGACAGACAGACAGACAGCACAGTTTTTGCTGTGGGTAGTTGTGATTACAGTGTTTGAATGCTCTGCATATTTGTTATGGTTACATGACAGGAATGCTATAGGTACATTTCAGCCAAGAGCCAGGGATAACATTGTTTTTCAAGGTTGCTTTTTTTTTTTTTTTTTTTAACAAGAGAAAAATATTTACTTACTCATGTCAAATATTATTTCCTTTCCCACCTTCTTGAATGGTTTGCACCCTCCTGGGCATAACTGGAAATGTATCACATTTGTACTTTGGATTGTGGTGGTCACCAAAATGTCAGGCCCACATAACGTTGATTTCATTTAGTTCAGATAAAAATCCAAAGTGGTGCAAAGAAGACAGTTTCAAGCTGTTTAATTTTATTCATGGATTGTTTTGTAAGGTAAGAGAAAATAATGGTATCTGTCCAACCATATGTAAATATTTGTGCTTTACAATCCAGCTATATAGTTTGGAGAGAACATTTTAACTTCATCTAACCTTTGTGCTGTTTCACGATAAATACACCCTTTTTCTTTTATACACTTTAATAGAGTTAATTTCTGGATTTCAAAAAATGGTCTTTTAATACAGACTGCAGACAAAATATTAAACTATCCACTGCTGATCATTAGACAGAAGCACACTTTTGCAAGTATTTTGAATATTTTGGCTACATTTGAATTGGTTAAAGAAATGTTACCTTCCTAAAATTTTCCCTGAAGTTTCATTTTCTATTGTTTTTTCAACATTCCTTCCTGAAGTGGTGTTCAGTATAACAGAGCACAACAAAAGAACTACTGCCTTCTGCCCCAGAATCAGGGCTGGATTTAGGGGCAGGTGTGACAGGTTCCTGCCTCGGAGTACAACCTAGAACAGGGTTATAGAATAATAGGGTTGGAAGGGACCTCACGAGGTCATCTAGTCCAACCCCCTGCTAAAAAGCAGGACCACTCCCCCTAAATCACCCCAGCCAGGGTTTTGTCTAACCGAGCCTTAAAAATCTCCAAAGATGGAGATTCTACCACCTCCCTAGATAGCCCATTCCAATGCTTCACCACCCTCCTAGTGAGAAAGTTTTTCCTAATATCCAACCTTGACCTCCCCAGCTGTAATTTGAAACCATTGCTCCTTGTTCTGTCCTCTGTTACCCTGGAGAACAGCCTAGCTCCCTCTTCTTTGGAGCAACCCTTCAAGTAGTTGAAGGTTGCTCTCAAATCTCCCCTCAGTCTTCTCTTCTGTAGACTAAATAAGCCTAGTTCCTTCAGTCTCTCCTCATAAGTCATGTGCCCCAGCCCCCTAATCATTTTTGTTGCCCTCCGCTGGACTCTTTCTAATTTGTCCACATCCTTTCTGTAGTGGGGAGCCCAAAACTGGACACAGTATTCCAGATGCGGCCTGACCAGTGTCGAATAGAGGGGAATTATCACATCCCTCGATCTGCTGGCAATACTCCTACTGATGCAGCCTAATATGCCATTGGCCTTTTTGGCAACAAGGGCACACTGTTGGCTCATATTCATCTTCCCGTACCCCCACCATAACCCCCAGGTCCTTTTCTACAGCACTGCTACTTAGCTGATCGGTCCCCAGCCTGTAGCAGTGCATGGGATTTTTCCGTCCTAAGTGCAGGACTTTGCACTTGTCTTTGTTGAACCTCATGAGGTTTCTTTCGGCCCAGTGTTCCAATTTGTCCAAGTCTCCCTGGATCCTGTCCCTGCCCTCCAGAGTATCTACCATTCCCCCCAATTTGGTGTCATCCGCAAACTTACTAAGAACGCAGTCTATTCCATCATCAAGATCATTAATGAAGATGTTGAATAGAACCGGCCCCAGGACCAACCCCTGGGGCACTCCACTCGTTACCGGTTGCCAACCAGACATCGAGCCATTGATTACTACCCGTTGAGCCCGTTGATCTAACCAGTTTTCGATCCACCTTACGGTCCACTCGTCCAACCCATACTTCCTTAACTTGCCGACGAGAATGCTGTGGGAAACCGTATCAAAAGCCTTGCTAAAGTCAAAGTATACCACGTCAATGGCTCTTCCTGCATCCACAAATCCAGTCATCTCATCATAGAAGGAAATCAGGTTGGTCAGGCACGATTTGCCCTTGGTGAATCCATGTTGACTGTTCCTGATCACTCTATTTTCCTCCAAGTGTTTCAGGATGGATTCCTTGAGGACCTGCTCCATGATTTTCCCAGGGATTGAGGTGAGGCTGACCGGTCTGTAGTTCCCTGGATCCTCCTTTTTCCCTTTCTTAAAGATAGGTACTATATTTGTCTTTTTCCAATCCTCCGGGACCACCCCCATTCGCCACGAGTTCTCAAAGATAATGGCCAGCGGATCTGCAATCACTTCCCCCAACTCCCGTAGCACCCTCGGATGTAGTTCATCCGGCCCCATGGACTTGTGCACATCCAATTTCATTAAGTGATCCCTAACCTGACCTTCCATCACCGAGGGCCACTCTTCTCTCTATTCCGCGTTACCCCGAGTAGTAGCCTGGGAGCTGGCCCGCCCTGTGAAGACTGAAGTGAAAAAAGCATTGAGTACCTCAGCCTTTTCCACATCATCCTCCACGAGGATGCCTGCCCCATTCAGTAAGGGACCTACACCACCCCTGATCCTTTTTTTGTTGCTCATATACTTATAGAACCCCTTTCTGTTATCCTTCACATCTCTTGCTAGCTGCAACTCCATTTGTCCTTTGGCCTTTCTGATTTTATCCCTGCAGTCCCGAGCAATATCTTTATACGCCTCCCTTGTCATCTGTCCAAGCTTCCACTTCTTGTAAGCTTCCTTTTTATGTTTCAGGTCCCCGCAGAGTTCCCTGCTAAGCCACGCTGGTGCCGTCCACATTTGCTGTTCTTTCTGCACATCGGAATGTTATCTTCCTGTGCCTTTAACAAGGTTTCTTTAAAATACAGCCAGCTGTCTTGGACACCTTTCCCCTTCAGATCAGCCTCCCATGGGACCCTGCCCATCAGCTCCCTAAGGGAGCCAAAATCTGCTTTTCTGAAGTCCAGGGTGTGTGTTCTGCTTCTTTCCTTCCTTCCATTGATCAGGATCCTGAACTCTACCATCGCATAGTTGCTGCTGCCCAGGTTGCCATTTACTTCTACTTCCCCGGTCAATTCTTCTCTGTTTGTGAGCAATAGGTCTAGAGGTGCAAGGCCCTAGTTGGTTCCGCCAGCATTTGTACTAGGAAGTTGTCCTCAGTATTCTCCAAAAACTTCCTGGATTGCCTGTGCACTGCTGTATTATCTTCCCAGCAGACGTCAGGATAATTGAAGTCCCCCATAAGAACCAGGGCCTGCAACGAGCTGGAAACTTCTGTTAGTTGTCCATAGAACTCCTCATCCACCTCCTTGTGCACCCTTAACTCTCTAGTTTGGGCTGTTCCTCACCATGCTTTGCTAGTGACCAGCAGCAAACCCCTCCGGTGCTGCTATCACTCAGCCCAACAGCATGTGAACTCCCACACCCTAGATTGCCTGACTGCTCCCAGAGCCACGGATGAATCTCACAGAGAATGGCATTGGCTCAGGTCACCCCAGTTTCCTGCCTTGTCCCCTGAAATTGCTCTGTCCTGCTCTGGTTAGAGGTTTGACCAGTAAGTTTATCACCTAGTTTGTCCCTCCATCAGCCTGGAGGAGATATACACCAGCTTTTGTTAACTGAGTGGGGATTTTTCCACACACTTCACTGAAACACACTGTTTTAGTAAGAATATGAAATGAGTGTAACAACTACAAAAAGGTGAACTTTAAGTGAGGATAAGGTATAAGTGTCAGGCATTAAAAATCAGAGATAGGTACCCTACCCCCCACCGAAAAAAGATAAGCAGGCAATCTAAATCTTAACCCTTTAACACTAGTCTGTATAGATTAAGCCAGTGGTTCCCAACCAGTGTGCCGTAGCAACTCCCCAGGTGTGCCGCGAGAATCTGCGCAGCTTGGGTCAATTTAAATCTCCCCACCCTACTCCGCCCAGCCATGTGGGCTGTGCAGAGCAGGAAAGGCCAGAGGATGCAGTTTGGGCCTGTGAAGGTAAGAGTGGGTGGGTGGTTAATGGGTTGGGGGGCCACTGGGATGGGGGGGGGGGCGGAGGATCCCCCGAACCGCAGCCGTGGGTGGCAGCCCCATGCGGCCCTGGCCGGGGCTCCCTGTAGCCGGAGCCGTGGGCGGCAGCCGTGGGCCGATCCCTGAGCCGTGAGTGGAGGGTCGCCTTAGTGGGGATGGGGGCCCTGGGGCTCAGTGAGGTCAGTGCGGGGTGGGGGGCTGGTGTGGCCCTAGTAGGGGCCCCGGTGATGCCAGCAAGGCTGGTGGGGGGCAGTGAGGCCTGCAGGGGGGCTGTGAGGGTCCTAGGAAGCCAAGCGGGGTGTGGAGGCCTGGTGCTGGCCCCAGCTAGTCCCATGGTGGAGGACCCAGGGAGGCTGATGGAGGCCCCTGGCAAGGTCAGCAGCGACTCCAATGAGGTGCCGGCGGGGGTTCAATGAGGCTGGCTGGTGCAGGCCAGGCAGGGCCCTAGTAAGGCCTAGGGAGGGAGCCCTGCAAGGAACCTGCTAAGGCCCACAGTGGGGTCTCTGAGGGCCAAATGAGGCTGTGGGGCTGGACTGGAGGGCTGGTGCTGGCGTGGGTGGAAGGGGTTGGGGCCCTGGCAAGCCATCCTTGCCCTCTTTTGCCACCCCTGCCCTACTCTGCTCCACTCCCCACACTCTCTCCTGCCACCCCACAAAGCCTGACCTCCCCTCTCCTCTCTTGCCATGCCTGTTCTGCTACCCCTACCACCCTACAATCCTACGTAGCAGCATTTCCCAAAACAGTGTGCCATGGCTCATGGATATTCATGCATTAATTTTAATATTCATGAGTTTACAATGGCGGTGTGCCACGACATAATTGAAGGCATCAAGGTGTGCCACAGCAGAGAAAAAGTTGGGAACCACTGGATTAAGCAGTTTTCTCACCCCATATGCATATTCCTGGTTTTGGTATACTGGCTTCTCCCAAATCTGGGTCCAGTGTCTGTGTTCCAGCATTCCTGATGCTTCAGCGTAGATGGGAGAGAAGAAAGAATAAGGCATACAGCCTCTGTTCCTTCTTTTATATCCTCACACAATGTGGTCAGTAGTCACTAGTTCAGGCATGTCCAGGTGGGCTTCACTGAGTTACCTGACTTGAACAGCTTGCTTCATGGAGTTTGTGCAACTATAATTGAATTGTGGTTCCTTTGATCAAAATTTTACAACTCTCTTGCAAGGTAATAATCCTTTAACACCCTCCTGGGTTGGGCCACCACCCTTGTAGAAGAAAGATCTTAAGCTAGGCATATTTCTTTTAACAACTATCCAGTAAAATCTTTATAACTCGAAACTCGATACACACTACCTACTTTGAGTGCACAATGGATTTTAGCAGATCATGACCTTTCATTATATATCTTATATGGCATGCTTAGTATGAACTATTACAATCATACAGAAATGATGAATATGAGTTTTACAGTGTGCTGCTTTAGTGTGTTAGAGCAGGTGACTCGGGCAAACACTTGGGGTGCTAGGAGTTTGGGGGTGCTGGGCTTGCGGTGGTGTTTTGGTTGTTAGCAACAAAAAGGAAAATAGAATGTGTGGAGTAAAATGCTTTACAGATCCTAGCATGCAAATTTATTGTCTTGTATGACAGATGAATCGTGCATGCAAATCACGTGCATGCATGATTGTTTAACTTGTCTTTACCTTCTTCACTCATTTGACACATGCCAAATTGTCTCCTTTAGAAAATATTTTTCAAGGAGCAAAGTTCAGGATAGAATTGCTGTTTATATGGATTTAGTTGGCCAATCTTTTTCTGGATTCCTTTTGCTGTTATTGAATGTCATATGAGTAGCCTCTGGGTGATTTCAGTATCTGATGCTTCAAACCTCATACTTCTGCTTCCCACTTGGGCAATGCTTTTCATGGGGTAAGACATTTTTTCCTGAGCCCTGTGATGATCAGCATGCTCTGAAGATTTGACTGTTTCTTTCTTAGTGTACATCAGTCCAGCTCCTTTTCCTGTCCTGCTCTTTGGGGCTGAACAAGATCTTTTCCCTTGACAGTTTTTCTCCATGATCCTGCAGTGAAGTGATAGTCCTGTGTCTGGCATCATTTTTGTTTTTCAAAGGTAGACCCAAACCAAAATTGCAGGACTGAAACCCTCCAAACTTTGGAATAGTTTAGATTTAGCACTATTTTTTGCAGTACACAATTGTCACTGTTTAGGCTTACCCAAAACCTTTGGTACAACCAGACCTACAATGTAGAAGTTTTCATTTCTAAATCTGAATTTTGCAGTTTAAGGTCATTTCTAGGTTCATGTTCTTAACCAAAGAAATGATTGTAATGTCCCAAAGTCAGCATTATTAATTGCAGGCTCAAAGAGAAGGAGAAAATGAGGTATCAAAGATAACAAGCCATTTATGAAGTATTGATTTCCTTAATTGGGAAAGGAGACATGGTAACCGAAAACATGTGAGAAGTAAATAGATTTTTGCTTAAATACCTTGTGATATATAGTTAGATTTCCTTTGAGTGAAAGAACATCTTTGAGGATTTCAGTATCAAGAAGCACAGTAATTTACACTGTAATATTCCAAAATTCCCCAGTTGAAATATCTGTACTACCAGAATTTGTATTTGCCTTCAGTAACATGTTGGTTCATAGTATCTTCTTGTTCTTGCCTGTATGTGTTTTCGACACTCTTTCAGATAGCATCTTTAAAGAATATATTTAATAAAATTCTCTTACCTGTTACAGTCACTTTGACAGTTGAGATTAATTACAAAGTTCATACAAATTAGGTTTGGTTTGTTAATCTTGTGCCCAGGTCCTAATGAGTATAGGACACAAAATATTTAGTCATCTTCTTGGGATCATAAACCAAATAAAACTATACAAAAATAAATGTAAAAACATCTCTCAGCGCCATATAACTCAAGCTAAATGTGTGGCAGTGCTCTATGGTGTCTTGAAAGAGTTCCAGGTTTCTGTGATACCAGTTACCAGCTTTTAGATATTGTTTGTGGAATAAAAATTGTTGGAAATGGCGTACCAAGGCGGTGTAGGATCCAGGCCCCCGGACACCAGGCCGCAGGTGACACTGGGCTGGCCCTTCACAAGGCTCAGGGGGAACAGGAGGCTCTGAGGGGTGCAGAGCCTCCTGTGCCACCCCCATGTCATGAAAGGCTGGTCCAGGGGGATGGGGGAAAGGCACGCGAGGAGGGTGCAAAGTGGACTTGGGTGCCGAACACGTTTGGTACACCACTGATTGTTGGTTGGTTGTTCGGAAAAGGATTCTCTGTTCATTAAGTGGTATTTAGCTAGGCTTGTATATCTCATTATCCCTTTGATCTTTTGAGAGATTCATTTGTAGTATAAAAGAATTTCCTAGAGGCTTATTTTGTTTACTGCTTTATTCCTTACTAGACATGTGCAAACCTGTAGCTGTGC
Organism: Pelusios castaneus; assembly: GCA_007922175.1. Classification (NCBI taxonomy): domain Eukaryota; kingdom Metazoa; phylum Chordata; order Testudines; family Pelomedusidae; genus Pelusios; species Pelusios castaneus. The sequence goes on along the minus strand of ML685772.1, from coordinate 7,868,630 downwards.
GCATTAAAAGAGGAGAGTTTGCACATTTATTTTACACTAATTTTAAAAGTATTAAGATAGCAATTTTTAAAAAATTTTATTTATTTGTAAATGTGCTTTAGGCTGTAAACAGATCACCTTAATAGATTTGGGGAAAATGTTCCCACCCAGCAAGCTGCATTGCACATTGGTCAGTACATTTTGGGCAGTTTTCCATTCAACTGAAGCATCAAGTGCTGGACCCTGCTGGAGGCAATGTATTTACTTTTTAGGCCAATGGTTTGATTTATTATGGCAATCATATGTTCTTAACACATCGTGATGAATGAATTACATGAAACAGACTTAGAATTATTTTACATCATGGTTTTGTTCTTGGCACACCAAGTTTATTTCCTTTTGGGTTTTCATGTAGGCACTCAGTGTATTTACTTTTATAATATTTCAGATTTATTTTGCTTTTTGCGTATATTAAAGAACCTTTTCAAATATCTCAGCCTCCCACACCATTGGTTTTACAAAGCTTGTTCTAAAGAGTGCAAATGAAGATGAATCCTCCCAAAATTGTTGCAGATTTTTTAAAACCTGCAATTAGTTCAAGTATTTTACAAATGTATATTTCCCTAATTTTAGGGTGTATTAACAGGAGTCTCAGCAACACAAAATTACTGCAATTGGAGATGAAATCTTAGATTCTAATCTAGAAGTTAGTACTGTTAAGCTCATGGGCTGCAGCTGTGTGCTGATAGGTAGAGCCCTGCAGATCCGCGGATATCCACTTCAGATCCGCGGGTAACCGCCTCCGTGGGTGCGGGTGCGGATATCCGCAGCCCCATTGTTGTGGATTGGCCGCGGCTGCAGATTCTATTTTTATGATCAATCCCTGCAGCTGCTGCTACAATTTGCCTTGACAGCAGCACACAGGGGAAGAAGGAAGTGCTCCAGCCAATTCCAGTTGAGCTCTGATTGGTGGTCTGCCAGCCAATCAGAGTCTCAGTCATAACAGGCTGGGGCTTGGAGACACACCACTCACAGCCATTTAGCATGCTGGCCTTTGATTGGCTCATTTCCCATGCCTTCCCCGCCCACTTCACTTTCTTGCTTGCTGTTCATATGTCATGCTGTCAATCAGAAATTTCATTGGTGACCAAGGAAATCTGATTGACAGCACAGCATGCAAATCGCAAAGAAGAAAAGGAAAAAATGGGTGGGACCCATGTGGCGAATAAGCCAATCAAATGCTAAAATGCTGACTGTGAGCCCAAGCTCGGTTGCAGATGCGGTTCTGGATCCAGATAAAACATGGCATGTGGATGGCGGATCAGATAAAGACTAACATTGGGCAGTTGTGGTTCGGTTCCGGTTCCACATTTTTGTATCCGCGCAGGTCTCTACTTATAGAGCCACAAGCAGCTCATGGATTGAGAGCCACTGGTCTAACCTGTTCTAAAAAAATCTCCTTTGGTTGGGATCCCGGAGCCTCTCTTGAAAGCCTATTTCAAAGCTTAAATTTCCTTATAATTAGAAAGTTTTTTTTCTGATAACTAATCTAAATTTCTCTTGTTGCAGATTGAGCCCATTATTTCTAGTCCTATGTTCAGTGGACATGGAGAACAGTTGATCACCATTCTCTTTAGAATAGCCCTGTTATCAGGCCCTGTTAGGCCTCTTTTCTCAGGGTTGAATATAACAGGAGTTTTTAACCTTTCTTCACAGATCAGGTTTTTTAAATATTTTACATTTTTTTTGTGTCCTCCGAACCCACATCTTTCTTAAAGCATAGTGTCCAAAACTGGATACAGTACTCCAGTTGAGGCCAAAGCAATGCCATGTAGAATGGGGCAATTATCTTCCATATTTTTCATACAACACTTCTGTTAATAAAGCCCCAAATCGCAGGCTTTTTGCAACTACATCACATTGTTAGCTCGAATGCAATTTGTGATCCACTGTAACCTCCAGATCTTGTCTGCAGCACGACCACTTAGCCAGTTGTATTTTCTATTTTGCAGTTGTGCATTTGATTTTTTTCTCTGTGTGATGCTTTTGCACTTGTATTAATCAAATTTCATTATGTTGATTTCAGAACTGTTCTGCAATTTGTCAAGTTTGTTTTGAATTCTAAGCCAGTGATCCAAAGTGCTTGCAACCCTCTTCCAGTTTGGTTTCATCTACATAACTTATAAGCATACTTTCTGCTCTGTCATCCAAGTCATGAATGAAAACAACAAATCGTTCTGGGTGCGGGACCTCACTAGATAAGTCTTCTTAATTTGACAGTGAGCCATTGATAACTGCTGTTTGAGTATAATTTTGAACAGGTTGTGCAAACACTTTTTAGAATTTCCTCTAGACCACATTTCCCTAGTTTGCTTATGAGAATGCCATGTGAGACTGTGTCAAAGGCTTTACTAAAATCAAGATATATCACTTGTGCTGCTTCCCCCTATCCAGCAGGCTAGTACCCTGTCAAAGAAGGAAATGAGGTTGGTTTGGCATGGTTTGTTCTTGACAAATCTATAGTGGCTTTCAGTAGCGTTGCTGGGCATGCATGCCCCAAATATATTGGGGAATGCCCCAGGCCGCCGCAGTTGGCACTGCCTGGAAGCTAGCTAGGGCCAGGTTGGGGCCCTTCTGCAATACACAGTGCCTGACGTAGGGGGTGGGAAATTTAAGCCACCTGTAGTCTGGTGCCTTCAGCTCCAGCAGGTAAGTAGTGGGGCTAGGGAGAAGGCTTGGAATTGAGGGGAGCCAGGGCTTGGGGGAGCATAGAGCCACTTGAAGCTCTGGCCAGGGAGCCTGCTGGAGCCTCAGGGCTGGGTGTGGCACATGGTGGCTGTCTAGAACAGCTTGGGGCCGTGGGGCAGTTGTCCACCCTGAGGAGTGCAGGCCAGGCCTGCTCGGGGAGTGCACTAGCAGGGCTCAGAACAGCCTGTGTCCCAAGTCTTTTTGTGTGTGTGTGTGTGTGTGTGTGTGTGTGTGTGTGTGTGTGTGTGTGTGTGTGT